>CM053796.1:10777052-11977052 GCA_028671895.1 Oenanthe sinensis | reverse complement strand
GGTTTTTTATCAAATCACGATTTAATTATTGTTTAATTGGGTAGCAATGATGTATTACTAGATACCGCTCATTGTTTATAATTTTATTGGAGAATAAAATTATTGCTAATTAAATAATAGCCTATAGGGTCACACACATAGAGCATCTAGAGGAATAGTTAATTTAAATTATAGATTTAAATTAATTGATGATTGTTTGAATTTTATTATATTAATTAAGTGAGACTTAATTAATTGAAATAATATAAATTCGAAGTTGAAGAGGATTTCTGCCCATAATAATTAAGTATGACTTAATTATTAATTAAATAATAGAAACATGTTTTATTATTTAATCCTATACCTACATGGGTTAGGTTTTACTGTTTAGGCCCGTTTAACCAGTCATTATAAATAGATAATGATAGGTTAAAAGAGCTACACGTTTTTATATGATAAAACCCTAGAGGCAGAGCAAGAGAGGCAGCAAAGACAGCCATTCGAAATCATCAAAGGAGGCTAGTACATCCATCCCGTAATCAAGATCGTGAGACGCTCTTGAAGGTGCTCGTGTGGATACCATAGAGGTGCTTTCGAGAGGAAGACACAAATCGTGATAGCAAGGATCTCCGTTGAGTTCGTTACATTCAAGATCTTAATAGGTATGATTCGTTTATCACCATAATCCGTCAATTCTTATACATGATCCTGCGTTAGGGTTCCGAAATTTTTGTTATATTTACGTTTATCCGCTGCGTTTTATGCCTCGGAACCCAACACACCCTTCCAAGGAGACACCTTCAAAAACACATGATCACCAGGCTCAAATTCACCAAATTTTCTCTTTTGATCTGCATAGCTCTTTTGACGCGATTGAGCTTCTTTTAAGTTTTCTTTAGCCAGTTCCACCTTCTCGTTAGTTACCCGAACCAACTCTGGCCCTTCAATGACGCTTTCTCCAACCTCATTCCAAGTCGGTGCTCTACATTTTCTACCATACAACGCCTCAAATGGTGGAATGTCAATGCTCGCTTGCCAACTATTATTGTACGCAAACTCAACAAGGTATAAATATTTGTCCCAATCACCAAACCACTCCAAAGCACAAGCTCTCAACATATCCTCCAATGTCTGAATAGTCCTCTCTGATTGTCCATCAGTTTGTGGGTGAAAAGGTGTACTATAATTAATCCTCGTACCCCAAGCCTGCTGAAATCCTTTCCAAAAACGTGAAGTAAACCTCGTATCCCTATCTGAAACTATCGACACAGGCACACCATGAAGTCTAACAATATCCCGTTGAAATATCTCTGTCAAATCATGAATATGAGTAGTTTCTCTAATAGGTAAGAAATGAGCTGATTTTGTAAGTCTATCAACCACCACCCAAATAACATCATTCTTCCTAAAAGTCCTTGGTAAACCCGTGACAAAATCTATGGTAATGTTTTCCCACTTCCAAACTAGGATATCTAACTGCTGTAATAGTCCACTAGATCGCTGATGTTCAATCTTCACTTGTTGACATGTAAGACATTTCCCCACGAACTCTGCTATGTCCCGTTTCATCCCACTCCACTAAAAGTGCTTCCTCAAATCTCGATACATCTTAGTAGAACCCGGATGAATAGAGAATGAAGAACTATGAGCCTCCGTCAAAACTGCTTCACGAATCGCTACGTCTGAAGGTACACATAATCTACTATCCAGCCATACCACACCATGATCATCAACATGAAACTTTGTTGCTTACCATCTGCCACATTCGATCTAATAGCTTCTAGCCCTGTATCATTTTTCTGAGCTTCCTTAACTCTGGAGATTAGATTCGACTCCACCTTCAAACTTGCTAGGCTTGCAGCTAATTCTCCAATATATAACTCCACACCCAAACGCTCCATATATGAAATAAGGTGCTGCTGAGTAATAAGATATGCAATACTTCCTAAGTTCTTCCTACTAAGAGCATCTGCCACTACATTCACCTTTCCTAGATGGTACTGAATTTTAGCATAATAATCTTTAATAAGTTCAAGCCACCTCCTTTACCTCATGTTTAACTCTTTTTGTGTAAAAATATATTTGAGACTCTTGTGGTCAGTGAATATGTCATAAGTTTCTCCATACAAATAATGCCTCCAAATTTTTAAGGCAAAGACCACTGCTGTAACGATTGAGATATTTATATATTTAATTAAAATGAGTTATATATTATTTTATGCTCCAATGCGATAAGATGAGATATATGGTCATTTTATATGCTTAGTTGACTGTCTATTTGATCACCATATATTTAAGTGATTTATTAAAGTGATTAATTGATTTTTTTATGCCAAATTGAAGTACTGTTTGATTTTTATAAAATTATTGGTGTGTCCAATAATTATAAAATTTTATACGTATCGTCTATTTGATTTTATAGACTTTATAAAAATGGTGGTGTATTTAATTCTAGTCCCAGTGATTTTATATAAATCTTTCATTACTGTTTTATTCTAGAGATATTACTCTTCTAAATTCCATATTTAATTATTGGAATGTCCAAAAATCATGAAATCTTTTCCAAACTGTTCTTTGGTTATTCAGAAAGTTTTTAAAAATAAAATTTTATTTTATTCGATCTCAAATATATTTTTAAAGATTTTCCTACTCCTATTTCTATTTAAAGTGATTTAACTTTAAGGAATTTTAGTTAATTATCTGCTCATCAGAAAAATATTTTAAAAATATTGGCGAGCTTCTAAAATCGTGTTCTTTATTTTAAAAATATAAAATTTATTTTTGTACCCATTTCACTATCAAATACGAATTTTTAATTGTTTTAATTCAGAAAACTAGCAGCTGTGAAATTACTATTTTACCCTTGGCTTTATAATACACAGCACCGCCCACTTCTTTTTCCCTGTTCTGCATCTTTGTCTTCAGGTCCAGTTTTTATTTCTTCCTTGTGCGATTTTCTTGTTCCATTTGATTTCTAAGTGATTTGCTTGTACTTTCTTCAATTTATGCTAGTAATCAAGTCGTATGTGTTTATAGAATTAGTTTTTAAGCTTTGCCTATATGTATGTATTCGGGTGCATGTATATGTATGTTGTTAGCTTACATGCAAGCTGTCTTAAGGCTATGGTCGAGTCCGTAGTGATTAAATGGAGCTGTATTTGAAGCTAGGAGTTGATTGGGGCAGTGGGGAACCCAAATCGGGTCTCAACCCATAATCACCGTCACCGGCGATGAGCTCCGGTGAGCCGGTGACCTTGTCTTGCTATGACCTGTTTAATCTATATGATTGTGGTGCTATAAATTTGATTACTGGGTTATTTAACTTTGCATGTTAAAGTTGCGATTTTTCCGGCCCTAGTTTGTATTTTCCGATTTAAAGTTCTTGTTTTATTCGGTTGTTCTTGAATTGTTGGTAACTGATTGCAGTTAGGCTATACAATGAACTTGATTATATGGCTGTCTAGACTTGCATGTTAAAAATTTTGATTTTTCCGGCCATAGCTTGCAAAGTGTTCGATCGGTAGTTGAAGTGTACATGCATATGTGTGTGTTGAGCATTGCGAGTATATACATGATTGGGTTTCTTTTATATAATGTTATTTGTATTAATCGAAGCTTTGTTGCGTGCTTAGGTTTGAAAATGAATTGATATAGAAAGATTAGTTCAAATTGATGTGTTGTTGCTATGCTCTGCTAGTGAACCAAATGGGATATGTGCTTGTAATTGCTAGTTGATGATGAAACAAATTTAAGTTGCTAGATTTTGGGTATTTCATGTCGAGTTTTCTGATTTTATTTATAAGCTTTCGAGTGTCAATGTTGTCGTACTAGCTGCCCTGTTCTGTTTAGTAAAACTGGGACTGGCATGTTCGGTTTTTAACAGTGGGTGTGTGATATAATTATCCCTTATGATTTCTAGTTTACGTACGCGAAAACCTTGTGTCGTTTGGATTCTCGAGTAAAAAGTTATATATGTTTTAGTAAAGACTGCGCAAATCTGAAATTTTCCGTATCCGATTTGTTATTTAGCTAGTTCGTTTTCTGCATAAATAAAATGTTTTGGAAATGAAATTTTTATGCAATATTGTGTTAATATTCAGGAAGGAGTCGGCAAAAGTTTGTATTAAAATGAATATTTTTCGATTTATTAAAAATGTTTCAGTAAAGTGTGCGCATTAGTGTGTTTAGTTTTTTTTAATTATTTACCCTGTTTTGGAGATTGATTAGTAATTTATTTTGGTATTACTACATGATATTCGAATATGTATATATATGTAAGCTAGTATTTGGTTAGCAATTGAGTTGAGATTAATTGTTAAAATTGTTTCAAGTTATTTGAATGCTATGTGTGTTTGTTTGGGTCGGTTGTATTCCGACGGATAGCTCGATATACAAGGGAGATGCTGCCGAAATTTTTCTAAAACCAACGATCTTTAAAATGCTAATGGCACATCATCCTTGTATAGGTAAACTATTGGTTGCCCTATTTTCGGGGTGTTGTTTTGAAATGGTTAACAACCTTATTTGATGTTGGTTAAAAGATGAAAATTGTTTGTTTTGGTCTTGTGTGATATTAATTGAATTGGTGTCTAATATTTTGATTTATAATTTCAAAGGAGTATTATGTTGCAAGTTTTAGTTAATGTGTTGAAGTCAAGAAATTTATAAAGTTGCTTGCCCTGTTTTGCAAATTTGTTTTGAAAGAGTTATGGAGTAATTAATTTTAATTGTAAGTTGAGTTAAAGTTAATATTAGATTATATTAGAATGGATAATAGTAGTATATATGAATTGGTTGATTGGCTTGATTTGAAAACAGGTGGATTGTCCGATTTACGAATACTTCATGCTGAAATTTTTAAAATTCCCTTGTGATAAAATCTATTTTTACCTAATTAATTCTAATAGTTGTGAGCATACTTTAACTGCTAATTGTTATGTGTATTGAATGAATTATGTGATTAAGGTAAACAAATAGTGTTTATAATTATCGAATGTGTAGATAGTTACGGATTGTGATAGTTATTCAGAAACTGTTAAGTTCGCTTGATCCGACGACTGAAGTATTGTTTTATTGGCGTATAGGGTCGATTGAGACGAGCTTATCAAAGACGTTTAGAACTAAATGAATGATGTTGCGAGTATAGTACGAAGAATCTGATAAAGAAATGTTGTGTCGTAGTCATTCTAGTAGAGTATGTGAGAAGTTATGTGGAAAGAAATGATCGTACAATGGATAGTATCATTGGAAATCTGAACCAGGAGTCAGTGATAAGGCAAGTATAAACCTTCTCGACTTTGTAACCTTCTTGTTGATATACCTGTGATACACTTTGTTATGCCATGTTTTGTATACTCTTGAACCTACACTTATGTCTTGCATAGCTTCCTGTTATCTATCTAATATGATTTGTTTAACCCTAAATCTTGAACTAAATTCAATCTATAATTATTCTAAACCCTGTCACCCCTCACTGTGGACTACCTTATTTTGAATAATCCCTTGTCGTCACATCACTGGACTATCCTGATTTTATAACTACAGCTTTACAACAATTTCTGAAACGAAATATTTTGACTTACCTATGTTTTCCAACGAAGTTTTGAAAAGATGTTTTATACACAGTGGACATTACTATTTAGTAATGATCTTGAGAAATGACTTTCGAACTATGTTTTAAAGGATGTTTTAAATATAGGAATTCCGTCTAAAATTTTTTATACGGATTCCTATGGATTGGCTGCGTAAGAGGCCGAGTGACGCCGGTCCAGCGTTTTATTTTAGCGTGAGAGGCTAGGTTGTAGTCCTAGTCCAGCTTTTATGGCCAAAGTGTGCCTAACTTGGGAACCCAGTTAATATTGACCAGAGGGACCTAGTGTCCGTTATGGGGACTTTACGTGGCTGATCACCCGTATTGTCTGGTGCGTCTAAAGGAAATCCAATCCGTCTAAATATTGTTGAATTTTTATTTAATTCAAAGGAAATCAGTTTACCCTTCGAAATGAAATTGTGATTTACTTTTACTGTTGAACTTGAAATATGAATTACTGTTCTTAAACTAGTTTACCCTTTTAAAGTATGATTTTGAATTATCAAGTTATAATTCATTGGTTTGCAGTTATTGAAAAATTTTATCCACTTAAAATACATCCTGTTGCATCAATTGATTCCATAAATACTTGCTGAGCAATTTTTGGCTCATTCTTGCTATTTATTCTAACCCTTTCAGCTAGGGATAAAGGTGGTCCGCTTGTTTAAGATCGCGCATAAGAGTAATGCTAGATGAGGATTTCAAGTGGTTAGATTTCACCTTGGTGGCCAGGTAGAATACCTTGGAAGATGTTTGTGAGACTAGTTGGGATTAGAATTGGTTAATTTTGATTATGTTGTAAAATAGATTTATATATTGTTTTCCAGTTAATCTTCATATCGAAGTCTATCTGGTAAGGTAGAAAGTTGTAATAATAATTAGTAGTTTGGTTTTCTGATTTCAATACTGTAACCTGTATGCGATCCTGTTTTAGGGGGTCGAGTTACTTTCAAATTGATTTCTCTTTTAAATCATTTTTTTTTATTTCAAATTGGTTTTCTTTTAAATTCTTTAAAGATACCTAGGTTTTTAAATTATTTTATTTAGTGGCGCCAGATCTAGACCCCGGATCTGAGGGCTGTCACAACTGCTGCTAACTCCAAGTCATGAGTAGGATAATTTACCTCGTAGGATTTAAGCTTCCTAGAAGCGTACGAAATCAGTTTCCCATGCTGCATAAGAACACACCCCAAACCCCTCTTAGAAGGATCACTATAAACCTGATATCCTCCACTCCTTGATGGTAAAACAAGTATAGGGGCTAACACCAACCTCTTCTTTAAATCTTGAAAACTCTGCTCACGATCATCATTCCACTCGAACTTAACACCCTTCCGTATCAACTGAGTCAATGACAAAGCTATGGATGAGAAGCCCTCTACAAAACGCCTATAGTAACCTGCCAAACCCAAGAAACTCCTCACCTCTGTCACAGTGCTAGATCTCGACCAATTTGTGATAGCCTCGACTATCGCAGGATCCAACTCAATTCCCTTACTAGACACAATATGCCCTAAAAATGCAACATGCTCCAACCAGAATTCACACATCCAAAATTTTGCAAACAATTTCTTCTCCCTCAAGATTTTAAGTATAATGCACAAATGTTCCTCATGCTCTTCTTTACTCCTAGAGTATATCAAGATATCATCAATGAAAACCACAACAAACTTGTCCAAGTAATCATGAAACACCCGATTCATCAAATCCATAAACACCGCTGGTGCATTCGTTAAACCAAAGGACATCACAAGAAACTCATAATGACCATATCGGGTACGAAATGCTGTCTTCGGAATATCATCATCCCTTACTTGTAACTGGTGGTAACCCGATCTTAAATCTATCTTAGAAAAATACTTCCCCCTTGCAACTGATCAAACAAATCATCAATGCGTGGAAAAGGATATCTGTTTCTGACAGTCACGTTGTTCAACTCCCTGTAGTCAATACACAATCTCATAGACCCGTCCTTCTTTTTCACAAACAACACTGGAGCACCCCATGGAGATACACTCGTCCTGATAAACCCCTTATCCAACAAGTCTTGCAATTGCTCTTTTAATTCCTGCAACTCCAATGGTGCCATTCGGTACGGCGCCTTAGAAATAGGCTTTGCACCTGGAACAAGCTCAATAGCAAACTCCACTTCTCTTTGTGGCGGCAAATCAGTTAGATCTTTTGGAAATATATCTGCATATTCATTCACAACCGGATAATCCTCAATGCGAGGCTCATCCTTAGACGTATCCCTCACAACAGCAAGATAACAATCACAACCCTTAGACAAAAGTTTATTTGCCTTTAGAGCTGAAATAATTTTAACCACTCCTTTCGGTTGAGACCCCTTAAACACAAATTCTGGTTTATTCACATCTCCAAAGATCACACACTTCCCTGGACAATCAATTGTTGCACGATGCTCACTCAGCTAATCCATACCCAGAATAATGTCAAAGTCATGCATCAACATCGGAAGCAAGTTAACCTTACAATTCATATTTCCCACAGCTATCGTACAGCCTCTATACTCCTCAGAAATTATAATGGAATTCCCCAATGGGGTAGCAATACACATACGAGGATCAAGTAATGAAGGTAAAACTTTAAGATAATGAATAAATGATAAGGACACAACAGAATGAGTCGAACCATTATCAAATAACACATAAGCTTCACGTGTACCCACATGAAGTGTTCCAGAAATGGTACCTGAGTTAGTTGCTGCCTGATTAGCAGTTAATGCAAACACTCTGCCTGAAGGATTCTTCTGGTTCTACTGACCTCCACTACCAGTTCCTCCATTGCCACTTCCTCCACCACCAGTATTACGTGACACTATACAATTCTTTGCCCTATGCTCTATGCTACCACACAAGAAACATGCTCCAGTCTGTCTATAACAAACCCTTCCCGGATGATGTCCACCACATGTAGCACAAGGAGCAACTGGGATCATATTAGGGTTTCCCCCCTACACTGAATAACGGCCTTGCCCCTGTTGACGGTTCTGCCACTGTCTAGGCTGTTGCTGAAACTGTTGATTATTCTTCTGACCAACATACAGATTCTGACCATAAGTTGACTGAGACCTGTTATACTGATTCCTTCCACGCCACTGTCCTTGCTGGTTACCCTGTCCTCCATTCCATTACTTACGATGCACTAAACCCTGATCATCTCTTCCTCTTTTACGATCATTCTGAAACCTGTGAGCTCTAAAATCACTGTGTTCCTTCTCAATATCCTTAGCTGCATCAGCCACCTCTGCGACACTTAGAAATTTGAGAGAGATAATATGACTTTTTTGCCTGTTGTGCAGCATTTCCTGTAATTGTCCCAGCAAATCCAGCCAACCTGATAAATCTCGCCATATAGTTAGTAATAGTCTCATCATGATTCTGACTGATAGAATGAAATTCCCTCAAATAAGCCTCTCTGTCAGCATTTGAAAAGTACTGCTCATAGAATAACTCTGTAAACACTGGCCATGTCAGTGCCTCTATAAATTCATCACCCTTAATAGTTTTCACTCAACTCCACCACCTCTGAGCATCCCCCTCTAGTTTATACACAGCCAACTTCACCTTCTGAGAGTCATCACAACCCAAAGCATCAAATATCTTCTCAAGATGAACAATCCAATTTTCAGCTTCAATAGTAGTCGGTGCTGAATGAAAAGATTCTGATTTCTGCTTAATGAACCTCTCCAACCATGCAAAAGGCTCTAACTGATTTCCTTGACCTTCCCGATTCCCTTGATCTCCTTGATTTCCCTGGCCATTCTGGTTGCCTTGATTTCCCTGACCATTATGGTTACCTTGGTTCCCCTGATTTGGGAAAGCTTGCTGTATAGCCTGAGTCACTGCTTGAGATATCATTTGAGCTAACTGAGTTGGACTCACATTCACGTTAGTTTGATTACGGTTTTTATGAGGCATCTACAATATAAGATAAGAAACTAATGAAGATCACAAGAATAAATAAGCAGAAGCATTTATGAATCAATAAGAATAGAATAGAGCTGAATGAAATTCAAATCAGAGTACCCATCCTAGCGTCTACCCAAACTCACAGGTCAAACCTAACTAGGTTTTTTACAAGAAAGAACGAAGCTCTGATACCATCTCTGTAACACCCCTTTCCCAAAATGAGATGAGGGATTACTTCCAAACCACAAACCTGTATATAGAGTACTAAAATCCACCTTATAATAAATAAATAGGTCCAACAATGTCTCCCAAATTAATATTAAAACCTCCAAAATAATTCAAAATAATAAATATGAATAAATCTAAAATCTCTAATAATGAAAATGACTAAAATAATCCGAGAAGTTCAAATGTCCTAATAAATGAAGTAAGGGTAGCTCTCTATCACACAACCCAAGATCCCTCTAAGTACCTGCCAGAAAAAAGAACACGGCATGAGCCAAATGCCCAGTACGGATCGGAATATAGTTTTATAAAACAGAAAGAAGATATATATTTTGACAGTTATAAATAAAGATTAATTTTTTTAAAACAAGGTTGAAGCAAAGAGGGGTTAGGATATTTCATACCGATACAGAACAGATAACAAATACACACATCATAGGGTACTTAATGCGTGCAACAAACCGGACAATGTGTACGGCATATACAACGTCACCGTCAAATATCAAATCAAAAATCAAATCAAATCTGGGTGCACCCACGTATCCTCAAACAAATATCAAAATGGCCAAAGCTCGCCTCCTGAGCTAACAGAAGGATACGTCGTGACCAATCACAGTGCCACGGAAGTGTCATGCCACTGGTGCCGCAATGACATGGTTGTAGTACCCCTACAGCTGGTTAACTCGGTATACCCTATATCTCTCTAAGGGTTCAATAAAATAATTTCACAATTTTAAAATCACCTGAAACAAATATTTCAAATATTCTACGCAACTACATAATCTTCAAAAATCGCAGAACAAATATTTAAATATTTTGAAACAGATTTTAAAATAATTTTTAGAAAATCAAAGCAGTTGAAACAGTTAATAACATAAGGAACAAATTTAAGGACGAAACAATCAAAGATAATTAATCCTAAAAGAGTAGCGCTAGAGAGAAAAAAGACGAAATCCGTACCTTAAAATAGCAATTATAAACACAATCTAAATCCATAAATTCCGCAAACGACCCGCTAAACTCTCGTCTCCAAATCTAATGATAAATATATACTTATTAAATAATATTCTTATCTATAAAATATTATTAATACAGTACTATCATATCTTATCGGTAGTATTATGAATACCAGAGACAATATAAATAATTTAATCTGAACACATTCGACAGTAAAATTTTGTGTACGAATTTGGTATACATATATCTTGCATACTATGTAATTCACCTTTTGTTTAAACTAGTTGACCCAGTTGCCTAGTAAATTAATAAACTATTAAACTAATACACGATCACACCATAACCATGTATACAGTAGTCATGGGTATCTATCAAACTGAAAAATATGCACAGGAACTTAATCTGATAACATATAACACGAGTAAAAGTTTGTTTTATATTTAAAAAAATGACTAGAAGGATATGAACCTGGTTTGTTAATGAAGAAAATCGTCGAATTCCTCTTCTTATCTACGGCTAACATAGGGTTTAATAAAATATTCTACCTCGTGTTTTTATATATATAGACCCACTAATTATTAATCTATTAATAATCAAATTACTATTTAAATTGTAATTATTTTCCTAATAAAATTCAATATAAATTATTATTATTAACTAACTTCACAAATATAATTCTAATTCTAAATTAATATTATTACTAATTAAATAAATAATTAGGGATTTTACAATGCCAAACAGACATTGGCTCAACAAATTGTACAACAATTTGATTCCATTGTTAGCAAAAACAAGGAGATTGATGCACAGGAGCCAATTGCCATATTGCCAGAAACTCTGGAGAAAGGAGAAATAAGGGCAGATGAAGGTAGCTCACAGACTGGTGACAAGAAAGGTAAAGGGATTGCTATAGAAGAAGTCAAGAAGGAGAAAAATTCTGCCATGAGTGAAGGAGAGAATTTATTGGGCAAAGCAATAGTTGTTGACATAAAAGAAAGGGAACAATAAGTAATGGCACAAGAAGATCTAGCTGTTAGGGAGTATACTGAACTATTCGTTTGAAGTATATGACATTGTCCTTTTTATTGAGAATCTTGAATGCATATTTTAATATTGTTTGTATATTATATATTGTGGATAATCTAGTATCAAATGGGATACCAGAAGATTAGATTGTTAGTGTCTATATATAATATAATAAATGTTCATAGTTTAAGTGGAGTTAAATAAACTACTGGAAGGACTGAAGTATTATTTGAAAATAATCTATCTTGATTATTGAATAATACTTGTATGTTTTTTGTATATTGAACGGGATTAAAATATTAGAATTGTTCTTCCATTATGATAATAAAGAAGAACTAAGATTCTATAATATTATTATTGCTTAGGTTCTTAATCCGGATATAGTGATTGACACTTGTATGCAATGCACATGTTTTGATTCATATGTGATGTGATTTTTTATTAATCACAATATTATTTTTTGGACAATGACATTGCATACAGAGTGTGATATTGACTATAAAAGGAAACTGTGTCCGAAAATATTCGGGTGATGATGTCCTCTTGAAAGCTCATAAAGATAATTATGCTTTAGTCCTGCAGACAGATTTGTTCTTGCATAATTATAAGGTTGAGTGGATGATCAATGATAAAAGATATTGATTGAATTAATTATCAGAAATTAATTTAATTAATGGACATTCGATATCTTAAACATGGAGAATTTAATAAGCAAATAATATTGGAGCCGAATTAAATAATTAAATTACGGCATTATGAGAGGTAGTGCAGATATTAATTCTTTGGTGGATTGAATTAATATTTAATGACATTGGGCTTGACCCAGAATGTCATTGGAAGGCCCGACCTAATTATCCAAGATCCCTACTATAGCCTATATATTCATCTTATTCTCTTCTAGCTAAGGGTTGGAAAAACTAGGATTTTTGTGAGCAGCCGTTCAAGGAGGCAACCAAGAACTAGGGTTCCAAGATCTCAAAGCTAGAAGGGAGGAAACCTTGGGAGGATCGAAAGCCACACTTCGCTCAAGGTGAATACGGGAATACAGTAGAAGACGTGGATTTGAATCGCTTGCGCCGTAGCGATTAAGGTTAACTTTCTATTCAAACTCGTTTGTTTTCATATCATAAAACGCAGCATCAATGTTCGATTGTCCCAACAATTGGCATCAAGAGCCAGGTTCTAGGGTTCTGCGTTATATGATATGATGTCCATGTCGTAATTATGTATGTATATAGTGGTGGGTTTGTATTATTTTTTGATAGAGGTTGTTATCCACTATTATGGCCATGGTTGTAATTATGTTTTTGGATCCCACGTGGTTTATCGTGGTTTTAAATTAAATCATGAGGGTCGATCATGATTAGTTTTAAATTTTGATTTCTATTTTGATTGTAATCTTTTAATTCGAATTGTATTCAATTTAGATTATGATCTGATGTAATAGAATAGATTTTTCTGTTGTATTTGTCGTATGTAATTGTTTGATCAACGAAGATGCGAGAAACAGAGTTCTTCCGCTGCTATATGCTGTTTTCGTGGCTGCTTTGCTGTTCTGGCTACAGATTTTGCATATGATATCCGATTGGGGCGAATAATACCTTTTCAGAAATGGCGGAACGAGACCTACAAGCTGAGATGGAAAACATCTCCAGATTTTCAAGCCATTCTAAGCTCGTTTAGGCAGTCAAACAGGCGGCTGAAGATTTTCAAAAATTTATCGATGGATGTTTTTGAAGATTATTCTTCGGGGCCATAATAGTGGATGTATTTTATTATGTTTTACATAATGTTTGCTTATCTTGATTATTGCTACTATGTATTCCATGTTTGCTTGTTATGCCATGTGATACTAACCCTTCGCATGCTAGAACGACATGGACATAGGGTTGTTTTATTATGCTTTAAACATGATGAGTATGCTGCTATGTTATGTGTTATATGTATTGTTATTATGATACATGTGGGCTGCGAAAAAATGACATAGGGCGATGCATCTAGATAAAATCCTCATAGTAAAATACTAAGTGGGAGAGGGAATTAATTTGGTATTAAATCCCATGATCTCCATTATTGTTTGTATGTAATTTAACACTAAGGCGAATATAAATTATGTATACGTCACCCATTGTGGCATGTAATTTATGGTGTTTAGAGTGTTATGGAAATTACTAGAACAAACTTCTAAAATTAATTATAAATATTGGAAGGTACATCTGTCACCCAACGTGGCGTACTAAGTTTCATAGAATTCAAATAATAAAAAGATACCCTCTTTTTTGATAGATTACATGCTCAACTAGGAAGAGAATCTAAAATAACACATCTTTGAGTATTCTTGCGTTGGTGTCTAGGAAAGTGTGCAGCTTACCTGGCCATTTAGATTGGTGTCTAGAAGAGTGGTTAGCCTCTTGGTAATGCTTCCACCGGCCTGGCCAGTCAGCCTGAATACTCTTTAGATTTGTAATTTTAGTAGTATCTTATTGTTAGGAGCAAGAATTTATCATAGTCAAAATGCGCATCTAGTATTATTATTATTATTAATAATTTAAGATTTAATAATAGTATACATTTAGCTATGAAAAATAATATAGATCACCCTAACGTGGCTAATTATTTAGTAGTAGGACTGAAGTAACATTTAAATAAATTTAGGTGGTATATAAGTCACCCAACGTGGCATACCAGAAACCTATGGTGTTTAAGTGTTGGTGTTTTAATTTTTAAATAATTGTTAGAGGAACCAAATTTTTTAAACACCCTCTAATTATGTGTTATATGTATGATTCTCAGGATATAATGGCCTTTAATCCACTTTTTACCATAAGGATAACAAACTTACTGGACCTAACTATATTGAATGGAAACGTAATTTGGACATTGTGTTGACTGCTGAGGAGTACAAATTTTGCATTAATGATCCCAAGCCAGAGGAGCCTGATGAGAATGCTTATGAAGTTGAAAAGGAGTATTATAAGAAGTGGACTAAGGCTGATGAGATGTCGTGATGTTACATTCTGGAAGCAATGTCAGGTGTTTTGCAGCATCAGCATCAGGCTATGGCCACTGCTTCAGATATGCTCTTTAATCTCAAAGAACTTTTTGGAGATCAGAATAGGGCTGCAAGGCAAGTAGCAATGAAAGTTTTAATGAACACTCAGATGGCTGAAGGGACACCTGTAAGGGATCATGTTCTCAGGATGATGTTACATCTGAATGAGATGAAGATCCTTGGTGCTGAGGTTGATGGGCAAACCCAGATCGATATCATCCTTATGAGTTTACCCAAAAGTTTTGAGCAGTTCCGCTTGAATTATACCATGAACAAGAGGATGTATAGTCTTGCGGAACTTCTAACAAAACTTCAAGCAGCTGAAGGACTTTTTCAGCAGAGTGTTCAAGTCAATGTGGCTGAGAAACCTTCTTCTTCTAAGCCGAAAGCCAAGAAGAAGAAAAAGGCTCAGACACAGAAATTTGTGAAAGTTGTGGGAGTTCAAAGTGGTGCTGTGAAAAATCCCAAGGGAAAGTGCTTCAGGTGCAAGCAGTCGGGTCACTGGAAACAGGATTGTCATCTTCCTAAGAAGAAAAACAATACAGGTATGTCTCTTTCTCTAGTTATAGAAACATATATAGCGGCTATATCTACGAGCACTTGGTGTGTAGATACAGGAGCCACTGATCATGTTTATAATTCTAAGCAGGGGTTCCAGCAATCCAGAATGCTTAGAGATGGAAAGATATATGTGTTCATGGGAAATGCTACGAAAGTAGCAGTAGTTGCAGTGGGAGATGTTAATTTATCTTTTGGTGATGATAAGAGTTTGGTTTTGAACAATTGTCTTTATGTACCTTCGTTTAGAAGGAATTTAATTTCGGTTTCTAAACTTGCTTTGGATGGTTATAATATTTGTTTGGATCATAATGTTTCTATTATGAGGAATAAACTAGTTATATGTTCTGGTACATTGCAAGATAATTTATACATAATCACTCCTAATCAACCTACACTACAACTACAACATAGGGTGTTAAATAACACATCTTCTATCACTATTAAAAGAAAGGAACCTTCTTCTTTGAACCAAACATATCTTTGGCACTTAGGATTAGGTCATATTAACTTGAGGAGGATTCATAGACTGGTAGTAGATGGGCCTTTAGGCTCGATGGTAGTGGAGCCATTTCCAGTCTGTGAATCCTGTTTGGAAGGTAAAATGACCACTAGGCCTTTTAAGGCAAAAGGGAATAGAGCCAAAGAAGTGTTAGAACTGGTTCATACTGATTTATGTGGACCCATGAATATTCAAGCAAGAGGTGGTTATGAATATTTTGTCACTTTTATTGATGATTATTCTAGATATGGATACATTTATTTGTTGCGCCATAAATCAGAGTGCTTTGACAAGTTCAAGGAGTACAAAACTGTAACGGAGAAGCGACATGGAAAATGTATCAAGTCACTACGATCAGATCGTGGTGGTGAATACTTACTTGGAGAATTTAGGGATTACTTATCAAAGAATGGGATCATGTCTCAGTTGACTGCACCTGGAACACCCCAACAGAATGGTGTAGCGGAGAGAAGGAATCGTACTCTTTTGGAGAGTGTTAGATCGATGACGAGTTATTCAGAATTACCCAAGTCATTTTGGGGACATGCTTTAGAAACAGCAGCTTATCTTTTGAATTTAGTTCCTTCTAAGTCAGTTCCTAAGACTCCAAAAGAATTGTGGACTGGTTCAAAGCCTAGTCTAAGACATATTCGGATATGGGGTTGTCCAGCACATGTGTTGTACACGAACGTGACTAAGTTGGAATCTCGTACAGAAGTAAGGCTTTTTGTAGGCTATCCCATGGGAACGAAAGGATATTTATTTTATAGTCCTAAGGATCGGGATGTCATTTTTAGTACCAATGCTAGATTCCTAGAGGAGGACTATATGATGAACCATAAACCCATGAGCAGTGTCGTTTTAGAGGAACACGTAGGAGAGACAAATAATGAACAAGTGCCAATAGTACAAGTAGAACAGTCACAAGAGAACACACAACCTATCACTAATACCACACCGGTGTCTCGTCGTAGTGGGAGGGTTATTCGTAAACCCAGAAGATTCATGTTATTGGGAGAGTCTTCGGACTTGGTTTCTGAGGAACATGATGAGGATCCCATGACATACGAGGAAGCACTGCAAGACAAAGATACAAATCTATGGCAAAAAGCAATGAAATCTGAGATGGAATCTATGTATTCAAATCAAGTCTGGGAGCTCGTGGAACCACCCAAAGGTGTAAAACCCATTGGATGTAAGTAGATCTACAAGAGAAAAAGAGGATCTGACAAAAAGGTAAAAGCTTGGAAAGCAAGACTTGTTGCGAAAGGGTATACTCAGAAAGAAGGGATCGATTATGAGGAAACCTTTTCACCAGTAGTCATGCTAAAGTCGATCCGGAATCTTTTATCTATAGCAGCTTATCTCGATTATGAGATTTGGTAAATGGATGTCAAGACAGCTTTCCTAAACTGGAGTCTTGATGATGAGATCATTTATATGCAACAACCAGAAGGATTCATTAAGGAAGGCCAAGAGCATCTAGTATGTAAGCTTAAGAAGTCCATTTATGGACTTAAACAAGATTCTAGGTATTGGAATATTCGCTTTGATCAGGTAATCCAGTCATACGGATTTGATCAATGTCCAAGCGAGTCGTGTGTGTACAAGAAAAGTGAAGGCAGTTCAGTGACTTTTCTAGTGCTATACGTAGATGATATTTTACTCATTGGAAACAATGTAGGGATGTTATCAGCGGTAAAGAAATGGTTGTTCAAACAGTTCGAAATGAAGGACTTAGGTGAAGCGGCATACATCCTTGGGATCAAAGTTATAAGGGATCGCAAGAAAAGGATGTTGGCTTTATCCCAAGAGCCCTACATTGATGAGGTATTGGCTCGTTTTAACATGCAGGACTCCAAGAAGGGTAACCTACCTTATAAACATGGAGTTGCTCTATCGAAGAAACAGTGTCCTAAGACACCAGAGGCGATAGAGAGCATGAAAGCGGTTCCCTATGCTTCGGCATGTGGAAGCTTAATGTATGCAATGTTATGTACGAGACCTGATATTTGTTTTGTCGTGGGCATGGTTAACAGATATCATTCAAACCCAGGACATGAACATTGGAGTGCGCTAAAGGCTATACTCAAGTACCTGAGAAGGACAAAGGTGTATATGCTGATTTATAAAACCTCAGATTTGTTACATCTGGGATATACTGATTCAGATTTCCAAGCAATTATGAGTCAGATGTATGGTCACATAGTAGTTATTTAATTGGTAGTGGATTGCTTGTAATAAAACACTGATATACTCAAAGAATAGCTTGAGTATAAGTGGGAGATTTTTAGGGAGTATACTGAACTATTCGTTTGAAGTATATGACATTGTCCTTTTTATTGAGAATCTTGAATGCATATTTTAACACTGTTTGTATATTATATATTGTGGATAATCTAGTATCAAATGGGATACCAGAAGATTAGATTGTCAGTGTCTATATATAATATAATAAATGTTCACAGTTTAAGTGGAGTTAAACAAACCACTGGAATGACTAAAGTATTATATGGAAATAATCTATCTTGATTATTGAATAATCCTTGTATGCTTTTTGTATATTGAACGGGATTAAAATATTAGAATTGTTCTTCCATTCTGATAATAAAGATGAACTAAGATTCTATAATATTATTATTGCTTAGGTTCTTAATCCGGATATAGTGATTGACACTTGTATGCAATGCACATGTTTTGATTCATATGTGATGTGATTTTTTATTAATCACAATATTACGTTTTGGACAATGACATTGCATACAGAGTGGGATATTGACTATAAAAGGAAACCTTGTCTGAAAATATTCGGGTGATGATGTCCTCTTGAAAGCTCATAAAGATAATTATGCTTTAGTCCTGCAGGCAGATTTGTTATTGCATAATTATAAGGTTAAGTGGATGATCAATGATAAAAGATATTGATTAAATTAATTATCAGAAATTAATTTAATTAATGGACATTCGATATCTTAAACATAGGGAATTTAATAAGTAAATAATATTGGAGCCGAATTAAATAATTAAATTACGGCATTAGGAGAGGTAGTGCAAATATTAATTCTTTAGTGGATTGAATTAATATTTAATGACATTGGGCTTGACCCAGAATGTCATTGGAAGGTCCAACCTAATTATCCAAGATCCCTACTATAGCCTATATATTCATCTTATTCTCTTCTAGCTAAGGATTGGAAAAACTAGGGTTTTTGTGAGCAGCCGTTCAAGGAGGCAACCAAGAACTAGGGTTCCAAGATCTCAAAGCTAGAAGGGAGGCAATCTTGGGAGGATCGAAGGTCACACTTCGCTCAAGGTGAATACGGGAATACAGTAGAAGATGTGGATTTGAATCGCTTGCGCCGTAGCGATTAAGGTTAACTTTCTATTCAAACTCGTTCGCTTTCATATCATAAAACGCAGCATCAATGTTCGATTGTCCCAACACTAGCCATTCAACTGCAAAAGCAATTTGATGAGGAGGACAGGCTAATTAGGGAAGCCAGAAAAAAAGAAGGTAAATGGAGGCCTAGAATGAAACAAAGAGCAAACATGCCTGTGGATGAATCAAAATCTTCTGGAGTCAAAAGAAAGCTTGTTGTTGCTGAAGAGGAGAAGCCAAAGGAAGTGAAGCTTGAAAATCAAACATCTGGGAGTGGTCAAACCAAAGAAATAGAAGTGTTCAAACCCAAGGTTAAAAAATTTGTGCCAATCAAAAGTGAAGGGATGATTGCAGTTAAAGGTCAAAGGAAGAGGGATGTTGATTTACTTCACATTGAGTATGAAGATGGATCACATTCAACTTTCACATTCAATCAAGTCTTGGACCAAGGATATGGCATCTTAAGGAAGATCTACACCATGCTAATAAAAAGTACAATCTAACTGAAGAGCTAGGGAAGGCTATTCTTGAGAAAATGAAGAAGATAAGGGAGACACCTATTCAAGAAGAAAGGGATGACAGAATCAAAATATGGAACCTTGAAGGAAGGAAGGTGCTTCATGAACCATTCTACATGATGATCTACAAGGACATGGAAGTCATAGAAAAATGCATTGATATTTGTCAAGAAATAGACAAACTGCCCAATCTGGAATTAAATAATCTTGCACGCCAACTGGACTACAGGGTTGAGGATGAGAAGATTCTGAAGGGATCCTTGTACAGAAAAATGAAGGAAAATAAAGACAAAATGAATGAGTCAAGGGGGAGGAGAAGAAGATAGAAGGTTCAGACTCAACATCATATTGTCAGAATTTATCTCTTACTGGTATTTGATCACTCTGTCTCAAATTATTTTTGTCAATATTGTAATTCCTGCTATAATGAAATTGTATAGGAGTTTTGTTATCATCAACAGAAAATTTATGCATATTTCACATATTCATAAATAGAAGGAGATTGTTAGGAATTATGAGTTTTGATGACAACAAATAACTTAGAATTACAATAGGGATTTAAAATTCATTGTAACTGGTCAATGCATATGTCACTTATAAATATCCATTGACTAGGAAACCAATTATCAGTTGAAGCTTGGTTATCAACTGATAAACTGGATTGTAACATTTGATTCATGTTTCATTATCAATTGATTGTATTGCCTCGATGGATGCTGTGAAGTAGTCGACTGATGTTATTGACTTCAATTTATAGCTTCTCAACTGATGTGAAGGATAGCTGATTAATTCTAAATATTCCAAGTCAGAATTCTCACAAGTGAAGTGATCAACAGATATTGGAGTCGATGGATTAAGACACTACTCAACGGATAAAAGCTATCAACGGATATAAGCCATCAACGGATAAAAGCAATCAACGGATAAGATATCATCAATGGATAAGGATTCGATGAATAACTCAAATAGCCATCGATTCAACAACTGATCAATGGATACCCTATCCATTGATAGATAAGCAAAGAAGAATCAACTGATAAGATTAACAATATTTATCAGTTGATTAAGGTTTCCCAATTTAGTTAAAGACAAGAAGAAAGGGAACGCTGCAGAAACTAAATCATTGGAAGACAGTCTTGTTAGGATTGTAAAGACTTTCAAGTAAACACAGTCTTCAAGGAATGCATCAAGACAAAGATACTTTCAGGACTAGACATAGTCTAATGAAGACTGTGAAAGTAGCTAATTTCTATTTTCATATAAACATTATAAAATGTAATTTATAATTTTATCTGTCGATAGGAAATAGATTTAGAAGAAAACTACTATATAGTAGTTAGTAACTTATTGTAGCAAAGTATGTAGAAATATAGTGAAAAGAATTGTAAGCACTGTAGTGCAGAAAACACTTTGCAAGCATCTTGGTAATTTTACTAAGAGAAATTGAAGGCAAAAACACACTAATGGAAAAACCAATCCACTAGTAATTTTTATATTGCTTGTTCTGTTTTCAATTCATAATTATTACATTCTTAGTTCAATTAGAAATCTTTTCATACACTCAAACTCTTCTGTTGAACAAACTTAAATCCTCAAGAATTTCATTTAATTCTTAAGTTTGTATTCAACCCCCCCTTCTCCAAACTTATTGTACTCAAGGGCAAATAACATTTTGGAAGCTGCAAAAGAAGAGATTAATTTGGGTACAGTTTTTGGTTAATTTGAGTTGTATTTTTGGATGAAAAATCTAAGGGGTTGAAGTAGTGAAGGAGATAGATTGGACTACCTAGAATCTCAGTACAAGCCTTAAAGTTTATTCTACAGGGAGATTACAAGAAGTTCGTGCTAACACTGCAGATCATCTGGAACACAGGATACAACCAACAGAGATTTTAGGATAGAACCACATTATCTGTAGAAGAACTGTATGTGCTGAAGGCCTATGTACTAGAACAACAGCTGAAGAAGATAATATTTGGTAAAGCAGGTTGTTAGCATATCCACTGTATTTATGACCAATGAACCAAATTTGATTGAAGTCAAGTTTGATAACCTCTGAACAGAAACGAAATGATCCAAGAAGCTGAATTGAAGATGTTGTAGCTCGAGGTAGTGGTCAAGGTGTTGCATGTGAATTTGACACTTTGGAATAACTTGAGAACTGGACTACAAGTCAAGCCTACAGGGCAACAGGAGGTTCAGTGACATCAGATTCAGCCAGAATCCCAATTCTTAATCTAAGTTCATTACCTATAGATTCCACGTAGGAGATTTTCAAGATCAGTTCAAGAGGCGGTTACAAGACATGGATGGTTGATTACAGAAGACAAGATCAGGGGTTTGCTACATAGTTTGAAGAAGCCTGTACAAGTAAATGATAACAAACCCTATGTTGGGTTGTAGTAGGAATCTCAAGCATTAGTGAGAATGCAGCAAGAGAAAGCATATGATGGTGAAGTTAAATGCAAGGTTTATTATATCAGTGACAGTGATGAACCAAATGAATATCTGGCATCAATGACCAATACTGGAGATGAATCACTAAGCACTTCACAGGTACACATTCTAACTAGTATATGTTTATCTAATTCAGAACTGTATGATTATTAGGTATTGAAATTGTTGGGATTCGGGCATATATACGCAGCGGAATTACGCTAAATAAAAAAAATAACGAATCCTAAATGCAGGATCTGTGTATAATTGGCGGATGATTATGGAGAATTAGATGTGTACCTTATTAAAGCTTTCCTTATGATGATTACAGAGGTCCAGAAGCGATGAATCACAGCAGCCCTTCACAAAGATCTTCTCTCTATCGGTATCCACACGAACGACGTATCGTCTAACGATCACCGGAGTTAGGTACTAGCCTATTTCTGCCTTTTTGTCTCTCTCTTTCTCTAGCCTATCAAAAATGTAGAGCTGCTAGGGTTTTTTCTAAAAAATGAAATTATAAAATTGTTAACCCTAAACTATACATCTTTATGTATATATAGAGGAGAGAGTGACTTGGGCCAAAACCCTAATCTGATTGGACTTTTTAAAACCCATTCAGATTTCGGATTTATATTATTATTAAATTCAAATTCTAATATGTATATAATTAATCAAGTCTCACTTAATTAATTAAATAAATAAATTTGAATTAATAATAATAAAGTATTTAAATTCATAATTTAAATAACACTCCGTTTAAACGTTCTTTGTGTGTGACCCTTCAGGTTATTATTACGTTGGCAATAATTTCATTTTCTAATAATAAAATTATAAACAATGAGCGGCATCTAGTAATACATCATTCCTACCCAAGTAATAATAATAATTGGTGATTCAATTAAACCTTTCGTGAATAATGTACAATGTAATATAATCCCTTTAACCTTATATTATAGATCAAACTCGAGGCATGTATTGTGTCATCCTCTTCAACGTTTAATCCGGGTTTCCATTATCAATGAGTAGACTATTAATCAAATCAACATTTGAGCATGACCATGCATTTTATAGTCTCACTCAATCAAGAGGCCAATAATATCACTCCTAAAATAGGAGGGTTAAATCCTATATCTATCATTCATATTTCTCATACGATTCATAGCATACCCAATGTCCACCTTTATCATTACCCGGTTAAAGGTAACTTTGAGTGTAATCAAAGTATATTAATTCTCGTATAGAAATATAATGATTTCAAGTCAAAGGATCATTACATCATTATCACAGTGAGAATTTCTTATGACACTTATTAACATGTAGATTCTCACAGCGGGTCTGTCCAGTGCCATGCATTGAGACATGCACTTATGTTCTTGACTTTAGTATCACCATACCTATGACCAATGAGATGTGGTCATCAGTCACCAAACATGCTAGTCTTATTGCATTATTATTGTCCTTAATAATAATACTCGACTAGGGACTTTTAGAAATATAATAATGTTCATATAATCTCATTTTTAAGTCACATACTTAAAGATATATAATTCGCATTAATATTCCAAGGACATTTATTATGCTTTCAATTTATAACACAGTAAATAAAGACATAATAAATATTAATTAAATAATCAAGTAAACATAATCCTTAATTGTTTATCATAAAGTATTGTCTTTAGGACACCAATACTAACCGAAATGTATTATATTCATGTCAGCATGTTAGCATCTTAGGACTTAAATGCTTAATTGATTGCTAAGGATAAGATTGCATGCTAGGATTCATGAGTTTAATTAGTACATTTCATACTTGATTGTCTATGCAGTAAAATGAATATCTAGAATTAGATAGGGTGTTCTAGACAGTTAGGTTTATCCCTAAACATTTGCTGGAACTTGAGTTAAATCTTCTGTGATTTAATACCTCTGCTAATATTGTGAAAATTTTTAAATAGACAAACAGGTCATAGATCAGATATTTTATATTTACTCTTATTGTGATAAATGACTTATTAAGTGTATGTGGAATATGATATTTCTCATAATGTTTTATTCAAATATTCTGCATATCCTTGAAATTGTTTATGTACTTATTTTCACATGATTTGCTCACACTCATATAGTTGTACTTAAATGTCAAATCACTTCGTGTATTGCTTGTTAGGGATTATAATATTAAAAGATGGTAGAATTATCTAAGCAGTCAGTAAAATTTGTAGATATGAGGCTTAATCTAAAACTGACTTAGGTAATTAGAGATAGTTAAAAATGTTAGACAATAACAGAAATGGATTAGACAGAATTAGTAATTAATTTGTTAGTTCTTCTATCCATGTGATTTTATGCATATTGAAGCTGTTGTTACCACTGTAGATAGTAATATCTCTAACCCATCTGGACTCAATTGAAGTTGAGTACCAAGAAGCTTAATCATTTGTGATTGCAGAGTATGTAACAAAAGATAAAAGTTATGTGACGTCGTGATATTTATTGGTTCGAGACATATGATTAAGATTAAAGCTCTGACATCACAGTTGGTTCAGAAAGCCTACCCAATGGTAACATTTGGAGATGACAACAAAGGATTTACAAGGGATTAGGCTATAATGATTTTTGGAATTGTCATCAGTCGAAGCATCTTTTTTGTGGAAGGACTTAAGCACTATCTACCGGCACTAGGGAATTCTTTGTCAAGGGTTTTCTGGAAAAGCATTGAAAAATAAATGTGTTTGATCTCAACCAAGAAAGATGGAAGCTCACTCATCTGAGAGTGAGGAAGTTTGTTCATAGCTGACCTGGATTTGATATGCAAAAGTGAAGTGAACTTTTTAGTAAAGCTTCATCAATAAAGAGTTAGCTATGGCATATGAAGCTCTCACACTTGATATTCGAGATAATGGATTCTTTAATAAAGATGAAATTGGTGAGAGGACTGTTTCTAATAGAATTCTATCCAGAAGGACATTTTGAAGTATGTCAAATAGGGAAGTCAATAAAAACAACACACTGAAGTAAATTATGCCATGGAAGAAATATGCTTAGTGGTGGTTGATGACAACCCTAGTTATAAGTTGGTGATGTTCGTGCATTCAACAGATAATATATCACAAACGGTGATTGATCATATCAGGTAGATTTAGTTGGAAGCAAAGTAAGTTGTGAGAACTTTGAAGTCAGATAATAGAACTGAATTTCACGAATGAAGTTCTATATGAATTCTGCACTGATAAAGGTACTTTGAAGCTGAAGCAATTAACACAGCATGTTTCTTTAATCAACAAGATCGTGAAAAGTCATCATATGAGTTAATGGCCAACTAGAAGAAAACACTGAAGATATTTCCTGTGTTTGGAGGAAATTGATATTTATTGAAGATTTAGATGACTATCTTGGCAAGTTCGAAGTTAAGACTCATGGAACAATTCTCTTCGGCTACTCATTGTTGTCAAAAGCTTTCAAGACACATGTGATGTAAAAAAAGAAGGTGATTGAAAGTATGAATGTATCGTCCTACTACACCAAGTTCCCGAGCATTCAAATGAAATACTATTCTGAATTTTTGAAGTTTGATATCCCGTCTGAGTCAAATTCAAATACCGATAATGAAACTAAGGTTGCAGAAGGAAACAATGAAAATGATGATGATTCAGATCCTATTAGTGGAAATGGTAGTGAAACTACACAACTCGTGAACTTTAACAGAATCCACTGAAAAAGGTGAAGGATCTTCAACACATCCTAGCAGCAACTCAGGGAAAGTAAATAAAAGAAGAATCTATTAGTCGTACTCAACACAATGAAGATCAAAGGAATATATCAAGAACATATCTACCAAGACAAAAGGTTTGAAGTCAAAGTCAATCATGGAGTCTAGTTCTTAGTAAACTGGATTATTGAGTACAGGCTAGAAGTGCTAATCAAAATGAACATATATTTTTCGGGACATAACATCTGGAATCCCAAAGAATACTGAAGATGCACTGATTGATCCAGATTGAGTGATTGCAATGCAAGATGATCTCAATCAGTTTGGAGGCAGAATTTACTAAAGCTGGAACCCAGACCACAAGACGAAGCAGTATTTGGTATAGTAAGGGTCTCAGACACTGGATGATTTTTGGCATTGTTATGAGGGACAAAGCCAAACTGGTTTCTACAGGTTATTTTCAAGTAGAAGGTATCAACGATGATGGAAACAAAATCTTCGGGACTTTCGAGATCTAAAAGCAAGCAACAGAGACGAGACTTGATCCTATTAGGGCTGAACAAGTTGATGACCTAAGTAGGATATCCCTAACACATGTTGAGCATTCAAGCATGAATATCTATCCGATGAATGTGAACAAGTACACTCCTAAATGGTGAGCTAGAAGTTGAAGTTGATGTACAATAACTCCTGGACTTTGAAGTTGCAGATCATTGGATTTTGTATATCATTCTCTTCCCAAGCTCTCTTTATGAATGGAGTTAGGGATTCAATCAAATCGTCAAGGACATGGTATGCCACTCTAACTAGTTTATTACTTGAAAATGATTTTGGTAAAGTTGTTATACACATATTTCTTTCTAGAATACAAAGCACACACAATGTCATATATGTGCAAGTATACCATGGTTATATTATATGTCGGTCTACTTACAAAACTTGTGCAAGAGATATTTTGCTAAGTTAATGCAGAGTAGGTACAAGATGAGCATGTTGGAAGAGTTGTAATTCTTTTTGGATTATAAGTAATTCAAAAGAATGATGGCAATTAAAGTAAGTCAAGGTGTAATAACTCGGATTTTTGGACGAATTTTTTTATATTTATAAACGACCCTGATGAATAGTGATTTTACGGATTATGAATTTTTTTTTAGCCCACACTAGGTAAGTGGTGGAATATGGGAAAACCGAAGATGTGGTATTGTTGTATGAAGAAAATGAGTGTATGTAAAAGTCGTCGGAATCCGAAGATTTTCGCTTTTACTAATTGTTTCGTAATTTATGAGATATCGAGGAATAAGAGAATTAAGTTATGATCAAGAGGATTATATTTTAGAAAGTTCAGGGTTATAATCAAATTAGAGTATTTGGAATATTAAGGATTTACGCTACGAAATTCCTACGAAAAAATGCTTTAGGAAATTAATCGAAATTACGTGGAGGATTAATGGTTAAGTATTGGATGATAAGTGACTAAAGACAAGTCACATGCAATAACCATGCAACCGAATTGGTTAGAAACAAACCAACCAAGTGATCAAGCAACTAGCCAAGTTAAGGGAACATAGTTCCATGAATTAAGGGTCAAGTTGTCAAGCCATACCTTGGTTACTATTTGATGTACTTGCCATCCATCAAGGCCATATCTATTGATAGATATCAGCCATATACACTTTATACAAACACAAAATCAGCCAACACTTTTCAAAAAGCTAGAGAGCAAAAGCAAGTAAAGTAGAAAAGCTCTCTCCCATTCTTCTCCATTTTCTGCCCAGCTTGAGCAAGGTGCAAAGACGATTTTATAACTCCATTTCTACTCATCCAAAAATCACCAAATTTTAACCATAGATTCTTCACTATATGTAGAAATTTCATAATTTTTGGAGTTGTTTTGATTGGGTAAATAAATTGTAGAAGTTAAGGCTGAATAGTAACTCTGAAAATTACTAAGTTTTGTTCTTGATGTTTACTTATGATCAAGGCTAGATCAAGCTCTCCCAAGGACTCTAAGCTCTAGATAGGTGTTGTTTGAGCTCTAAGAAGGTATGAACACCACTAACCCTTACGTTTGTGTGAGTTGCATGGAGTAAAAATGTTAGTAGATAGATGTATGACTTAGCATGACTAAGTAGTTGTTTTGTTAGTAAGATGTAGTGTTGTGGGTTGAGGTTATGAAATAATGTTAATCTAAAGTTGTGAAATCAGTAGCTTAATGATATGGTTATGATAATATGAGTAAGGTTGAGTGTTGGTTGAGAATGGATTTCAATTGGTTGAATCCGGAAAACGTTAAGTTTATAGCCGTCGTAATGCCCATTTTTCGTGAGCACTCCTTTAAACTGTGAAATCCGAATTGTCAAGCTCCTGACCCCTAACACCTCTGACCATAGTTGGATAGTACTTGACTTATAGATCGTTTTGACACTTGAATCATGTTATTCCGATTTACGGTTTAGGAGAAAAGTTAGTTTTAGTGGAAGTGTCTACAAGGACCAAACTGTTTCGAATTACTCCCTTTGCATATATAAACAGACCCCTTGACAGTCACGAAAAATCATGACATTTTGAGATTAAGTAATTGGTCAGTTAATAAGGCCTCTCCAAAATTTCAAGGGCAGATGTTAATTTTTCAATTTTATAAAAATGTTGAAACCAAAGTTGCGCGATAACACTATTCATTCAGGAAGCTACTGCCTTGTTCAGTAAAATTGGGAAAATGAGTCTTCTGTCCAGGAACAAACTTTTGATGGATTGTATTCTAGACATTCTCTAGATCGTGCACGCGAAAACGGTGCATCATTTGGGTTAACGGTTAATAAGTTATGAGCGGTTTAGTGAAAGCGGTGCAAATAGCGAAACCCCGTAGTTGACTCGATTTGTAAAATACATTTCACCAAGTTAAACTCAAGGGTTCCAAATCAAAATATTTTTGATAAATATTACGTATACTCAAGAAGCTCTTTGAGGTGGATTCATATTTAATTATGAATTTTTGGGATTTATTAAAAATTTTAGAGTGGGAGTCGCGTAATAGTAATTTGCAGAAGAGTCAACTCTAGAGGCACGATTTTGGCGAGCCATTTTGGCTAGGATAAAAGAATAATTTCGAGTCGGTTAAAACACGAAAGATGTTGAGGAATAACATGACTATAGATTGGAGTAAAGGATTAGGTTAAAAGTCATTGACGAGATGGTTTACGAAGGGTTAAGATAGACCCGGAGAGGTGAATGCCGGATAATAAGGGTTAAAGAAAAATAGAAATAAAACTTGAGTTGACTTAATACCTGCGTATGTTTACTAAAACGAGTTCTTATATGATTATAGCGTATCCGAGAAGTGAAAGGAGCAGGGTTTTCATTTCGCATAACCAAGGCAAGTTTTATATCCCTACGTTTTTACATATTAAAAATATATGTATTGCTACGTATGCATGCTTTCCTATACTTTCTTGTTCAGAGTATTATGACCTTGTTTTAGCATGGTTTCTATTTTTAAAAATATACATTGCAAGTATTCTATCTAGTTGATTATACCGGATCTTATTCATACAAATTTGAAATGCCTATATATTATTGTCGGGCTCGTTATCCAGATATTATAAAACGAGATGTATTAAATAATATCTTCATACTATATCTTATTGATATTCAAGAGTGGAGTTATATATATAGAGTAAGTTGAGAATACTGATATGGGTTAACTTATTCTGAATCCATGATCAGAACAGTTGTTCATATAAATATTTCCTCTACTCATTCGAGGGGAAAACTAAATTATTGGAGGTGTTTATCATTCATTGTTTCTGAATGATATTGGAGTAATATTTTATTGAGAAGTAAATAAAGGTGCACGTGTTATTTTACCGTGACGCCTAAGAGATGTATTGTTGAAATCTTATTCATACAAATTTGAAATGCCTATATATTATTGTCGAGCTTGTTATCCAGATATTATAAAACGAGATGTATTAAATAATATCTTCATACTATATCTTATTGATATTTAAGAGTGGAGTTATATATATAGAGTACGTTGAGAATACTGATATGGGTTAACTTATTCTGAATCCATGATCAGAACAGTTGTTCATATAAATATTTCCTTTACTCATTCGTGGGGAAAACTAAATTATTGGAGGTGTTTATCATTCATTGTTTCTGAATGATATTGGAGTAATATTTTATTGAGAAGTAAATAAAGGTGCACGTGTTATTTTGCCGTGACGCCTAAGAGATGTATTGTTGAAGGTGATCGAAGATTCCGACACCTTATATTCTGGACTAGAGATGACATAAGTGACCGGAGTAACGCACCGGCCCAACCTGAGGAGTAACCCCATTATGGGTTAAGGGTGTGTTCGAGACGTCGGCTCATCCTTCTATCGATAGTAAACGAGTAGTGACAATGGACTGATCAATCCATTACTTGAGGTGGTGTTTTCGAAGAAGTCCAATCCTTGATACCTTAATTGTTAACTGATGCCTTTGTGGTTCGGTGAACTAGGGTATTAATTTGAGAAGTTATTCCTTGATACCTTAATTATTCACGGAGGCCTCCGTGATTCGGTTAACTAGGGTATCAATTTGAGAAGTTATTGAGATATATTTATTCAATTCATATGAGTAGTATTCAAAGATTTATGAGGGTTTTTAAGATATTTTCTTTTCAAAAAGAGTATAATTGTATATGTGGTGGGGTTATTTTAGAGTGGTAAAAGCTATATATTTGTGTTGAGTTGTTGTGGCATATATAGACTTGCTGGGCATTTTTGGCTCATTCTTGCTATTTAAATATTATAAAACAGCGGCAAACAAAGCTGGTACGAGTACGGTGGACCGTGACAAAGGGAAGGGGAAAGCAACTGATTCAGCACGTTAGCTTTATAGTGTCTAACGAGGGTGCGAGTTGGTAGAAAGTTTATGATGTTTTCATCATCTTGACAATTGAAGTTGTAATATTATTTCAGAGATTATGAGAGATGAGAATGTGATGTAATAACTTTTGAATCAGTAAGTATGCGTTCTAAGACTATAACCCGTGGAGTAGTTTGGGGGAGTTTATTATGAATATTGTTGTATATTATATTGTGAGTAGGAGATTAAATATTCCGCAAGAGAATGTGACGACCTGGATTCCAGTAGGGGATTTGGGGGGCGTTACACAATGATCTTTTGAAGATGCGCAATTTGGAAGATTATAGACCTGCCAAGTCTTCTTGCCAACAGACCACTAAGCTTGATCAGGGCAAATCAGGTATATGAACTGAAGTGACAAGCTATTGAAGTATGATCAGCTCATTACTTATTCAAGTGCATAAAGACCATATATTTTATTTTTGATATGCCTATGTGCAAGTTTCCAAGTGGATATTAGAGAATCTTATCTTATAGCAGAGTTATGAATTGTTAGATATCTTAAGGGATTACCATTTCTCAGAATCAGGTACCCTAAAGATACTAGGTTTACCCTAATTGGCTATATAGATATAGATAATAAGGTTGTAAGAAAGACAGGGAAGTCATTCCTAGAAGCTGTCAATTTTATGGAAGAAGTTGGATTCTTGTTGAAATGAGAGAAAGCATTCAACACACATAGTTGCAACAAAGGCTAAACTTAAAACAGTTAGTGAATGCAATGCTCTAATCTTCTAGACAATGAAACCACTTCAACTCCAACAACTATGCTGGATCTTCTCTACACCACGTATGGAACAAGCTCATGGATACCAGGTATCATTTCTTTCGAGATTGTCCTTGGTAGAATAACTTGCAGATATTTGTTGAACAACTTGATAAATTCATTTTATCTAAGTTGGTTAGTGAACTTGGTGTGGCGCCCCCAGATTCGGGGTCGGAGACCTGGGCCACCACGTTCCCTTTTTCCTGTTATTAACACATTTAACTTAATCCTTAATGTTAATCCTCCACCTGCAGTGACCCCACAGTTCATATACACGCCCTACTGATTATAGTCTCAGAACGAATACATATATATATACATAAACCCATCAGAGTAATATTACAATCCCAAAAGTAAGTTCCTTGATCTATGAAAGCAATACGGTTTCTAATTGAAACGGTACTGAATGCCAATGCATATTCTTATTAATTAGATTACATAGATCATACTTATAGATAAGGCGTACCATCAACAACTGTACCCCTATCCTACTTCTACTCCTACTCTCTACCTGGGGTAGGTTGGAGAAGAACCTACGGAATACGCGGGCATTTCCCAGGCGTTTCCTGGCGGTGCATCGCATTCGCGGCATCCTGCTGTCATGTTGTGTTGTGATATATAAAGAAAGTAAGGGTGAGCAATATAGCTCAACAATAAACAATATACATTTGAAAACATGTTGTAAATCTGTAAGCTTTCTCCTTTATTAATTATGTTCTGAAAACATGTTATAAGTTGTTTGTAGAATCATTATAAATAAACATCTGAAGTTTAAAAATAACTTTCGTCAAAACATGATAAGTAAACTGAATCTTTCAGGATATTTGACCGCTAACAACACCATCGGTAACTCAGCTCCTAGCCTTTCGTTACGGTGCGTAGCACAATTCTAATTGAAAGAAGGGACTGTAATTGGAGCATCAACACGCCCGCTACCACACATCCACGATGATCAGTCGTAGCACGTGGCAACCTTCATCAGCAACCTATGGAAGCCTTCCGTTTCTCAACATGTAGAAGGGGGAGCCCCGGTACTCGCTACCGTTAACGGGTAATCACCCTTGACCTCATACGGGCCAAAATGCTGGACCATGCGTAACTTGGCCCCTCTTACGCTAACTCCAAGACCACTGAATCAATCTATAAGTCTGGAACTGGAAATTAATCCAAGCTCCCCAAGTATATCATACTTGTTAATAGATTTGTCTATCTAACCAGGAACCGGAAGTTAATCCTAGTTCCCCAAGTATCGTACTTGTTGATAGACCCTCATAGCTATGAGCATGTACTGTCAGATTAAGTGAGACAGTTGCCTTACCACACAGGTAAGTTAACCTTCATCATATAATCTCCTTTCTCAAGGACTGAATTCTTTTTGGAAAACCATGACTCGGGAGTTTGTCGGAAAACCTCTCTGCTTTTGATAAGTTGAAAATACTTGCTACTGGGGCAATTGGTTCCAAAACTTGATTGCTTTCGAGGAGTAAATAGTTATTCACTTCCTAGACCGAGTACCCTATTTTTGATAAGTCTGAACGTAGTTTGTTCTTATTAAAAGAATAAAATAAAAATTAAATTAAATATTAAGGAGCTCTTACTATTTTTAAATTATTTTCTGGAGGTCTGAAGTTATTTAAAATAATTATCGAAAGTTTCGAATAATCAAGTTTTGGAACCAATTGCCCCAGTAGCAAGTATTTTCAACTTATCAAAAGTAGAGAGGTTTTCCGACAAACTCCCGAGTCATGGTTTTCCAAAAAGAATTCAGTCCTTGAGAAAGGATATTATATGATGAAGGTTAACTTACCTATGTGGTAAGGCGACAGTCTCACTTAATCTGACAGTACATGAGTAAATAGTTATTCACTTCCTAGACCGAGTACCCTATTTTTGATAAGTCTGAACGTAGTTTATTCTTATTAAAAGAATAAAATAAAAATTAAATTAAATATTAAGGAGCTCTTACTATTTTTAAATTATTTTCTAGAGGTCGGAAGTTATTTAAAATAATTATCGAAAGTTTCAAATAATTATTAAAGAATTGAATTAATTCGTAAATGAATTTTAAATAATTAATAAATATTTAAAGAATATTTATTAATTATGAATAATTAATAAGTCCTTTTTATATATAAATATTCAAAATAATATTTCTTAATTACATAAATATTAAAATAATATTTATTATCTCTATTTAATTCTTCTTATTAAAGAATAAAAAAATAACTATTTAAAATATTTATCAACGCTTTTTTGAAAATATATGTCTCCGACTTCTCCCGGATCGCGACAGTCTTTCTTCAAAACCTTCCGACTCCCGGTTCACTTTTGAAACATAAGCTAGCTCTATGCTTAGAGTTTTTCCTTCACCGGCTTATACCTATAGTACTATATAGTATATAACCGAAGCATTTAGGAAAGCTTTAACAATACATAAAACAATTCGTGCTTTTCAATTTACAGTTATATCACAACAACAACAGTCTTTCGACAAAACAATAGTACTTTAAGTATAAGTTTTGGAAACGTGCCTGAGGTCCTGGGGTTCGTCGAGGTGCGGGGGCTTGACGGACGATCTATAGAAATCAAATAGAACGTTTCGTTAGCTATTGGTTATCTTAACTACTCACGTTACGCACGCTCGAACCATAAGCTTGACATAAGTTAGACCTCTCATTCTAGTATCACTTAACCTTAAGGATATATGTTAATCACTTAAGTCAATTCATGGGTCAATGACAGCTCCCTACTTGTTACCTTACATAGACACTTAAGTTTCCCTTAATCACTCATTTTCCTTCAAGGTTTGTCATTGAACCTGTCCGGCTTCAACAATTTTATAAAATCAAAATTTTCTCCTTTGGTCATGAAATTTTGTGGAGGCCTTTCCAACTGTCTAAAATATGTTCCCTTAAAATTGCATGATTTTTGGTGACTTTAAGTGGTCCATTTATATTAATAAAAAAGGGATTTCTGAAACAGTTTGGTTGGTTTAGTTGTCTTTACTAAAATCGACTTATCTCCTAAACCGTATATCGGAATAACATGATTCAAGTGTCAAAACGATCTATGAGTCAATTACTATCCTACCATGATCAGAGGTGTTAGGGGCCAGGAGCTTGACAATTCGGTTTTCACAGTTTAAAGGAGTGCTCTAAAAAAAATGGGCATTACGATGGCTATAAACGTAACGTTTTCCGGATTCAACCAACGTGAATCCATTCACATCCAACACTCAACTCACTCATACCATCATGGTTACAACATTAAGCTACTCATTTCACAATCATATGCTAACATCATTTCAAGAACTCAACCAAAACTCAACATCTTACTAACATCATTTCATATTTACCATTCTAGCTCATGGATCCATCTACTATCACTTTCATGGCATACTACTCACACAAAACACAAGGTTTTAAGGGTTTTCATACCTTCTTGGAGTTCAAACAACACCTAGGTAGATCTTTGTGTCCTTAAGAGTGCTAGATCTATCCTTAGAAACCAAAAAATATCAAGAACAAAGCTTTAAATTTTCTATGTTTCACTATTCATACTATTCATGCTCATCTTGGATTAATTATTTGAAAATAAAAGACATGGAGGATGAACTTGAGATTTGAACCATACCTTATCTATGAAATATAGAAGCTTGGGAATTAATCTTGTGATTTATGAAGCAAGGGAGCTTGGACTTTGATTTTGAAATCCTCCCCTTTTTGAAAATAGCCGAATGAAGCTATGGTGATGGAGAAGAAGAATACTTGCACTTTTCTTGCCTAGCTTTATGAGATAATATCTTTGTAAAGGCTAATTATGGCTTGGTTGAATTGTTCAAAGATGATAAAGTAGCTTTATGGCTTGTTTTTCCCTAATTTTGGGAACTATGTTCCTTAAGTACTTGGATGATTTAAGGCTTAGTTACCTTAGCTATTCCTTTCTAGTTACTTGCCCTAGTTCATCCACTTGGTTCCACCATTGCAAGTACTTGCTTGCATGGCTTGCATGGCTCCCTTGGTAGTGCACTTCACTTGCCATTCATTAGATATACTTAATCCCTCATTTAGCAAAGCATGGTTAGGGTTAACACTTCTCATTTCTATCTTTGTAATGTGAACATACACTAGTCACAATACCTTGGTATGTCTAGGATGTAATTTCTTTGAATTATAATCCCCTTGGTCATAACTTAATCCTCCATCTCTCAATATCTCGTAAATTATGAAACAATTAGTAAGTGACAAAATCTTCGGATTCTAACGACTTCTACATTCACTTATTTTCTTAGTACTATCGCAATATAACTTCAGATTTATAATCATCTACCATTTATATAGTGTGGGCTAATATGATTCTCGTAAAACTTCAAAGTTACTATTCATTCATAGTTCGGAGTTTACAAAAATCCAGGTTCTTACACTTGGGATATTATTTATATGCATATTTGTTGGAAATCTCATCAGCAATGAATTCTGAAATGAGTTCACAAGTATTAAATTTTTCATATTTAAAGGACTTGTGAATTTATTTTTAAATCCAGTACCTCATTTTTGCTATTAGTTTAATTATCATGCTTAAAATGTAATATGCATAAGTGGTAGTTAAATTATTTAGCATAAGTTAGAAGCATAATTATTTGTGATTAAATATTTCATGAGTATTAGTCAATGATATCTTGCTTAATTGTTTTGATATTTTTAAATATTTTATTATAAATAATTGTGATACTTTTGATATTAGTGACAACATTTAGAATTTCTGTTCTAAGTAATTAATGCATATTTCAAAACTCACTAATATTGGAAGACGAAGTATTTTCTAAGTTATGTGTATAAAATTCTCAATATTTTATATACTTAAAAAATATTTCTAAATTTGATTTTGTTTGCGAGGAGTTGTAATTACGATCACAAGTATTAAATATCAATATTTAAAGGACTTGTGAATTTCTTTTCAACTATATCCTCGAGCTTACGTAAATCAATAATAATTGTTATGAGAATAATTATAATATGCTAGAGTGACAATTATTAGATATAGCGTAAGAAGTTAGATGCTAATATTCAATCCTATGAATATTTTAGTATTTAGCGAAATTATTTTATCTTATTAAAATTATGGATTGAAGCAACTCAATGTTATTAGTTTCATAATTTTGATTTGATAAAATATTAGAGGCATAATTTCTTGTATTTTGAAATTATTAATAAATATCAAGTAATGATATTTTGTTAATGTTTCCGTATAATTGTGATATTTTTAATATTAGTGATAATACAAGTTGTTTATCTGAAATCACTAATAATAAAAATATGTCTTAACACTTATTGTTCTACTGAATGATTGCCATGCCTATTTTATTTATATATATGCATGTTATTGGTAATTGTTTAGTACAATATAAGTATTTAATTTATTTTGATTTATTTAAATTATGATGATATAAAATAATTCAGTGATATATTGGTTCCATGATTTAAGTAAATTAAAATAAATTTGCAGCATAATTATTCGTAGTATAAATATTCTCTTTTATTACTTTGTGATGATTGATTAATATTTTATTATAAAATAATTGTGATATCTTGATACTAATGGATTTGCTTAGTCTTTATTCTAAGTAAAAATTGGTTTTTGAAGAAGCCGTTAGTATTAGTATATTTAGTTTTCTTTCTTTGACTGAATTCTAAACTTGAATGTATTAAAAAAAGAATTTCTTGTCTGATTCTTTTTAAAAACATTTTATTCAAAGATACATTCATTTTTCTATCAGTTTTAAAGAAGAAAACATTAAAATTCTTTTTTAAAACTTCTCTTTTGAAAATCTTTTGATTTACAGCCCTACTTTGATTTCTAAATTCTAGGGTGTGAATTAAACTTTTTTTTAGGAAAATCTTTCTTTAAATCTATAAATCTTTTATCCTCTCCCAAAAGCTAGTTTTAAAAGTTTTATCTTACAAAACTTTTTCTCTCTTAATTTTTCCTTTTAGAGTAGAAGAAACTTTGTGACTGATATTTTATTCGGAAAAATTATTTTTTACTTCGAGGTATCAACCACTTGTAAAATGATTTGTTTTTAAACACTTGTTTCAATGTATGTTTCACATTGATTCATAGTACCTAAACAGTAGTTGTTGCTTTGAAGGCCTAGTACTGTATTGTTAAGCATACATTCACCCCAATTGTCATATTTTTATTTGAAGATGGGGACACTATCAGGTGGACGAAAATGATGTAAATCATAATTGCATTATGAGTCAGAAAATCATAGTCCTCTATCTGATAAGGATGTTTTGCGAAACTGTTTTCAAAACATACAGTGCTTAGGTTTTAAAGGAAATGAGTCATTTTATTGAGATATAATTTGGTAAGAGAGTTGAATTTCTTCTTTGGTATAAATTCTCGCATTTTATTGGTATCATGTTCTTAAATGATAAATCTTTAGAACCGACAAAACTTTTTTACTAAAAATGCTTTAATGCAATCGTTTACCATTCCTTCATATATTTTTCCTTCTCTTTAGGATGAAACATATATTTTGGAATGTTAAGGTGATTATCTTTTAATCTTGATTGATTCTTTCTGCTTAGCCTCCAGTGGCTTCAGAAGCTGGCCAAGAGGTTGAAAAACCATCAAACTCTTACCCAGGCCATAATAACATACACTCATTCATCCACTTCCATATATTAACCCTTAGAGATATAAGGAAACTTTGTAAGTTAGAGGTTAATAAGGGAGAAACTGCACTTGATGCAGAAAATAAGGATGAAGTCGGAAGTGCACCCATAGCTCTACCTCCACAGAAGTAAAGTAGTATATAACTGAGGTAACTGTAAGCTCGTCTGCATCTTCTCAAAAGGATGCAGAGCTAAAAAGGCAGTAAAACTGTCTCTGGAATCATTCTCCCAACAAGATGTGTCCATTGAAAATCGATCGTCATCCAGAGTATCTTGTATTGAGTCAAGCACACCACTGGCACTCATGCTGATGGTAATACTAAAACAGATACATTCTATGAACACATTGCAAGGTGTACACAGTGAGAGGTATAGGCATTTAGAGGAGATACGGACTCTAGCCATACATTACATTGTTCAGGTATCTACCTCAAACAGAAGTTAATCTTCTGCATCCCGAAAGGAAGATCTCTTGTTCAGATTTATCTGGGCTTGAGAAGGAACTGCTTGACAAGAATTCTTCGGATGAGTCAAGTAGGGTATTTAATACAAATTCCCGTCACAGGGTTACGAGGGAAACGTAGGCTCTAAATTGTAATTCATTACATTGCCTACTATGTCGCCCCTCCTGGAAGGAAGATTTCCAGATCCTGAAAAGGAATGTCCACCTCTCATTTATGGAGAAGGTGTGAGGCAACCCCTTGATAGAACAAGGCAGGATTCCCTAACATATATTAATATCTTGGGAAAATCCATCTCAAAGAGGTGAGGCTCCACTAGACAGTGATTTAGCAATAGCTATTGAGTCTGGTGCTGAGATAGTGCTTATGCGTGATAGATCAAGAACACCTCAATGAGGCAATTCTCCACTTGATAGTGATTCAGTTCATTTTGATGAATCAGGTGTTGGGAATATATTAATTGACAGATTTCAGTTACAAGTACAAAATGTTATATTTGAAACACAAAGTGAAAGTGTGAGAGAGAAACACTTAAGTGAAAGTGAGGGAGAGATACACTTGAGTGAGAGATAGGGAGAGAAAGAGTGAAACACTTCTAAGTGCTCGACACTTTAGTGTAAAAACTAACAGAACTTAGTAGAAGTGAGGAAACCATAGACCAAATACTTACCCTTGTTACTTGCTACTTCTGAAAGAAAAGCTACTATGTTTTCCTAATCAATGACAAACGAGATCCTTCATTGGAAGACAAACCATTCAAAAGATGGGCCATTGGAGGATTCCTCAACTAAGGGGGAGAATTTATAGGAAGAAAAAGGAAGTTAATAAAGTCTTATCTTCGTACTTGGAAGAAATTAATATCCTTAGGGGGAGATTTTAGACAAGAAAAAGAAGAAAATCTTATCTTCTGATCCTTATGGGAAACAACAGAATATGGGAGAATCAAGAAACTGTATCCTATACTTGAAAAGAGTTGTCAGTAGAGGATTCTTCATCCAAGTGGGATGTACAGAAAATAATTGGCACTTCCATTGATTATCTAAAGGGAGAAGAAGAAAAAGAAGAAGGATCGCATTCTTAGGGGGAGAACATTATTTGAGCTATGTTCTATGTTCTATTGAAGATGTTCCCAGGAATATTGATTCTTATGAAGCTCTGTTCATGATAAGTTCTTTAAGTTTAAACTATGATGGATTTTGAAGTAGAGAGAGCTCAAACAGAAAGCAATGAAGATGACACTACATGAATATCAATTCAGTGCTAGAGGAACGAACATCTTTCATTTCAGTTACTCAAGAATTCTAGAAATGCAGTATATGATCCAGAAAAACCAGTAGCATTATTTACAAGTCCCAGAGCATTACTTTCTCTAGTTATTAGTTGAGTTATTCTATCTATGATATTTGTTTGCTAAGTTTAACAATCAAATAGGGGGAGATTGTTGGTGAGATAACGAATCTATATAAATAGTAATCGTGATAACTCAACACTAGAACATGACAAGTAAATAATACAATGCCTACATAAAAATCAGGAAGAAATGAAGATAAGGCAGATACAGTGAATCAAGACATTAGAAGAAGTTTTGAAGTCTACTATAGGTCATTGAGAGAAGTTCATTAATATGTTCAAGCCTCAGTGAAGAATAATGGTTGAAGACTTTCAGGGTTTCAGAAGTGTTGAAGATTGAGTATAGAAGTGCCACTAGAAGATTTCAGTGTAAAAGCATTGATTGAAAATAGACAGTGTTCGAAGCATAGGAATCTAAAAGGGTAAAGACAAAGGTTAAAGAAGACAGCTGCAGTCTTGGAGTTATACTTACTAAAAGAAGTTCATTTGTATGTTCAAGTATCAGTGAAGAACGGAGAATAAAGTATTCAAGATTGTAGTAGTAATGGAGACATTGTCTAAGTACCAGAAAAGATTCCAGTGAAAGTACTATGTTTATTGACAGTCAGTGTTCGAAGCAATGAAGTTGCTGCAAACTTAACAATGCAAGTAAAGCAATAATACGAAGACCTGGATCAAAGTTAGTCGTTTGTGAACCAGACCAGTTGCACTTTGACCATGTATGTGACAAGACTTTGGTACAAGAAATGGAAGTTGGCGTACTTCAGTCAAGGAATGAATAGAGGGTCAAAGTACAGTGACTAAACAGCACTTTGACCATGTATGTTATACACAAGCAACAAAAGTGATCAGCGCAACTGTTAGGTCTAAAATCATCATAGAAGGGGGTTGAATATGAAGTTGTAGATTTTTCATTGTATTACGGATTAAGTGTTTGTGTTCTTGAGATATCAAAATGGCAGTTAATGAAACACAAAGATTCGGGGAAATAATAATGTATTATTAATTCCCTGAGGTACTACACTTCTAATCAGAAGATTAACTTCAATGGGTTCAATCAATGTTATAATAGAAATACAGTTGGGTGAAATAAATGTTAAGCTTTAATGGTGCTCACGTCTGTATCTCTTTTATTGAAGATGAATGAATGTTCTTCTTGTTCATATTGATTTTCACCCATATATAATTTATAGGCTTTTTGGAAAATGATTTCCAACAATGTATAAATCATATGTTGTGCATGTAGAGTGGGAGTGGTGTGCAGGCACAACTAAGTAGTTTGTTGCGCAGGCGCCACTAAGCAGTTTGTTGCGCCTTGATATGTTTGTTACGCCAAGGACCCTTTGTTGCGCCTATACACTGGTTGCCTTGTATAAGTGCCACTAACTGACTTAGAAATATTTCTATAAGTTTGTTGCGCCTCTTTAACATTTTGTTGCACCTGCACACTAGTTGCAGTGTGTAGGCGCCACAAAATCATCTAAACAACTTTTGTTTCTCCATGACTTAGTTATGTTGCGCCTTGCACTGTGGTTGCCCAGTAGAGGCGCCACCAACCCTTTTTCTTGCGCCCAAGTACCTAGAAAACTCTTGATGTTATCTTTTGTTGCTCCTGCACACCAGTTGCTGTATGTAGGCGCCACAAACCTTTACTTATAATATCCTTGAGCTTTGAACTTGGTTTGTTGCGCTTCACACAATGTTCCACCTGTGTAGGAACCACCGAATGTAGTATTACTTGCCTTAACATATATCTTGAATTCTTGAAGTAATTACTACTTCGTTTTCACTCTTATGGCTTGATCAACTGATTTTCTTCTGATTAACCAAGACAATTCTTTTCTTGTTATGCTGACGCTTAGTGCACTGGTTGTACGGTTTCGAGGCACAAAAGCAGCGGAATAAACGTGAAAAATAAATCAAAATAGCGAAACCCTCCATAGGATCCATGCGAAAACAAAAGATTTAATTCGGAGATAAAGAATAAATAACTTTAGAAGCTTTAACAGTTCATTAATGGAGGTCCAAAGCTTGTTTAATCACCACGTATCCCGCTCTCGCGATCTACGCTCTATGGTATTCACATGAACACTTTCATAAAGGATTGATGTGTACTAGCACCCGAAAACTGCTTCTCTCTCTCTATCTTCCTCTTTTCTCAAAACGGCTAGGGTTTTAGTAAAAATATGTCTCTCTTATTAAATCAGCCCATAAAGAGATTATATAGAGAGAGGAATAAGTTTTCTAATTATAATCCAATTATAATTAATGAAAGGCATATGACTAGGCCTATTTGTAATAATTAGATGACAACTCAACTCTAGCTATTAAAGAGAAGTAAATAACAAACACCAATCAGGAATCAAGACGAAGACAGTCAACTAATCACGGAGAATCCAAGTATCAGAAGTATTTTATGAGATTGCTACTGAACACTGGAAGAAGTTCATTTATATGTTCAAGCGTCAGTGAAAAATAATAAAGTAGTAGTACTTCTAAAGAATACAGAAGATATAGAAGATTTCAAGTGGTTACTACAATAGATTCCAGAAGAAGATTGAAGACAGTGAAGCAGAAGAATGACAGAAGGCCTCAACTCAAATTGTTGATAAGTGGAGAATATTTATTAGTATGACACAAATGAACCAGACAGTACATTTGTGTGTCAACTAAAAATAATATTTATTCCTCATTTAAAATCAAGAGGTTTCAAGATAAGAAGACAAAGAAAAATCAAGAAGACTTCAAGGCTGACTGCAGATTAAACAGATCTCTATAATATTTTATTTCTACAAAAATATATACAAGTTAATTATTTAATTTATTTAATTAAATTAATTCAAGTTAAATTTAATTTAATTTATAAATTATTTAAATTAACTTAACTAGAATTAATTTATTATAAAAGAAATGGATTAATATGACTTATATATATATATATATATATATATATATATATATATATATATATATATATATATATATATATATATATATATATATTCGAATGACTTATTAATAAGTCATACCGAATGACTTACTAATAAGTCATACCGAGTGTTATATATATATATATATATATATATATATATATATATATATATAAATAAGTCATACCGAGCTTCTGCCGACCTTAAGTCATACCGAGACATTTATATATATATATATATATATATATATATATATATATATATATATATATATATATATATATATATATATATATATATATATATATATATATATATATATATATATATATATATATATATATATATATATATAATAAGTCATACCGAGATTTATGTATATATATATATAAAAGAAAAATCATACCGATTTTTCCTTGATAAAAAGGTCATGCTGGAGTGATTTTTTATTTAATTAAAAAGTCATATCGATTTTTTAATTAATAGAATAAGTCATACCGAGAGAATAAGTCATGCCTGGCTTTCTGAAAAGTCATACAAGGCTTAATTTTAATAAATTAAGTCATATTGATACATGTCATTCTAAGCTTTTTCATTCTCTATAAATATGAGATGAATGCATCACTTTTTCATGTTAGAAAAATTAGATCAAATTCAGAAATTTGTCTGCATTGTAATATTCACAGATTTCTGTGCAAGTTTGGAATATAATTGTTAAACTCGAACAATTCATGTCAAAATCGTTCTAAGCTTTTAAACAGTTATATAAACTTTCTATTTATTAATTTTGTAATACTTTTCAAGTTAAAATTATATCTTCTACTTGAACAGTATTTCATTTCAATTAATATTTCGTGTGAATTTAAAATAATATTTTTAAATCCAATATTCCGCGATAATTAATAGATATTGTATTCAACCCCCCTTCTACAATATCAGGGACCAACAATTTGTTAGTAATTGTGCTCTAGAGACAATATTTTTTATATTTTAAGGAAAATATTTATTATTAAGGATTATGTTTTATTGATTATTATTTATTTATTATGTTTTGTTTACTGCGTAATAAATTGAAAGCATAATAAATGTCCTTGGAATTTTGATACGTATTCTATATCTTTAAGTATGTGACTTAAAAATGAGATTATATGAATAGTATCTTATTCCTAAAATTCCCTAGTCGAGTATTATTATTTAAGGACAATAATAATGCACAAAGACTAGTATGTTTCTTGACAGATGACCACATCTCATTGGTCATAGGTATGGGGATACTAAAGTCAAGAACATAAGTGCATGTCTCAACGCATGGCACTGGAATGACCCGCTGTGAGATTCTACATGTTAAGTAAGTGTCATAAGTAATTCTCACTGTGATAATGATGTAATGATCCTTAGACCTGAAATCATTATATTTCTATACGAGAATTAATATACTTTGATTACATTAAAAGTTACCTTTGACCGGGTGATGATAAAAGTGGACATTGGGTATATTATGAATCGTATGAGAAATATGAATGATCTCGATGAGATTTAATCCTCCTAATTTTAGGAGTGATATTATTGGCCTCTTGTTTGAGTGAAACTATGAAATGCACGGCCGTGCTCAAATGTTGATTTGATTTTAATAGTCTACTCATCGATCAAGAAAATAAAGATTAAATTATGAAGAGGATGACACGAGACATGCCTTGAGTTTAATCTATAATATCAAGATTAAAGGGATTATATTACATGGAACATTATTCACGAAAGGCTTAATCGAATCACCGATTTATTATTATTACTTGGGTAGCAATGATGTATTACTAGATGCCGCTCATTGTTTACAATTTTAATTAGATATTAAAATTGTTGCCAACGTAGTAATAACCTACAGGGTCACACACAAAGAACGCTTGAAGGAGAAATAATTTAAATTATGAATTTAAATTAAATAAGTAATTTATTTTATTTATGATATTAATTAAGTATGACTTAATTAATTATATAAATAGAATAAATGAATTACTTAAACTAATTCCAAAATTAATAATTAATTAATTAAGTGAGACTTAATTAAATAATTTAGAATTTTGGATTAGTATTAATTAAATTGGATTATAATTAGAAAACTTATTCCTCTCTCTATATAATCTCTTTATGGGCTGATTTAATAAGAGAGAGATTTTACAAAAACCCTAGCCGCTCTGAGAGAGGAGGAAGATAGAGAGAGAAGAAGTTTTCGGGTGCTAGTACACATCAATCCTTCATGAAAAGTGTTCGTGTGGATACCGTAGAGCGTAGATCGCGAGAGCGGGATACGTGGTGATTAAACAAGCTTTAGACATCCATTAATCTTCCATTAATGAACTGTTAAAGCTTCTAAAGATATTTATTCTTTATCTCCGAATTAAATCTTTTGTTTTCGCATGGATCCTGCGGAGGGTTTCACTATTTTGATTTATTTTTCACGTTTATTCCACTGCGTTTGTGTCACGAAACCCTACAATGGCATCAGAGCTACTTGCGAAACGTTTTAATTCGGTTATGTGCTTAACAGTTTTTGATATATAAGCATGTATGCGATCTATCATGATTTTATATTGATATAATATGTATATGTTTATATATATTATGAATATATGATATTCATATGATGTATAATCATATGATGATTATGTGTATTGATGTATGTATATGATACATGTTTGTTCTTATTATGGGAATCGTATTCGATACGAATTCTGAAACGGTTGCCGTTGATTTTCTGAAATCTATGTCTGTTGTCTGATTTTCGCAAACGATATGTGTTTTCTGACTGTAATTGGGTCACTGAGAAATACTGACAAAGTCAGCTCTGCGTATGTAAGCCATTAGATGTCGTTACAGCCCCCAAAACGGTGATTTATTATTTTCTGAAAATTATTTAATTTTCTAAAATTTTTGAATATATGTATGTATATATTATGAATATATGATATTCATGTGATGTATAATCATATGATGATTGTATGTATCACTGTGTAAGTATATATGATATATGCTTGTTCTTGTTATGAGAATTGTATATGATACGATTTCTGAAACACCGTCAGATTTGGAGAAATCTGACTGCTGTATCTGATTTTCGTAAACGATATGTGTTTTCTGACTGGAATCGGGCCAATGAACAAAACTGATAGGTATGCTATCACCCACGGGTCTGTAAGGCGTTAGACGTCGTTAAGGGCCTCGAAATAGCGATTTATTGTCTTCAGAAATCTGTTTTTAATTTTCTGAAATTTTGAAATTTGTTATATATGATTATATGATATGATTATATAATATGAGATATATTATATGTGTTATATGATAGCATGGTGGATGGTTATGGCCTAAAGACCCATAGGATAGTGGTTTTGATTTATGGTTTTGGTTTCTAAATACGACTTGCATGTCGTTTATTCATTGTAATTTAATTATCTCGAATGTAACTCGAGTTCTTCTTGTAATTTCATTAGAATAGTTTTATTTTTATTATTCAATGTAATTATCGATGAAGACTTGCAAGCAAGGAGGCGATCCAAAAGGGGATGATGGAGCAATGAAGAAAGAAGACATGTAATAGATAGTATTTTTAAAACCACCATAGACTGACCTTGATATTTCCATTAGCTTGGAAATATCATATAGGATGGGGCCATAACCAAACACGTTTAATTTACGCACATTACATATATGTATATGATTGCATGTATTGGTATGTATGCGTAGATATAATTGAGATGCATGCTTAATATTGATTAATCATGTATGTATTAGATACGACACCCATGCCATGTTTGCTTAAACAAGATAAAATCTGTAATGATTCAAGATTTTAAAATTAACAAACGATCATGAGATTCTTGTGTTCATGAAATATGGATTTTTAAAACACGGAATTAAATATAGATTTTTGATATCTATAATTGGGATTTTCTGACAAAAGCGGATATGCGTATTCGTAAGGCTGATGGGTTTTAAGTGTGACCATTGGTATCCTCCATCTACCTGGGAAATGAACAATTTAAGATGTCGATTTGAAATATTTGGTTCAAGGAAAAATTGAGGATCTCTTTATGATGTGATCATGATCGTTATAAATTTTCTAAAACCCCTTAACAAAATATTAAGTTTTACTCGGATGCTTTCCAATGAATGAACACTCATCGAATCCTAGATCGATAAGGGGAAGGACTGTCAGTGGCAGGGGACTCCTATCTATCGTGGTGAGATGCGACGAATATAAACGGTTATATTCGGCCGTTGTATCATTGGGTCTAACTTAACTGAGTCGTCATAATAAGTGAAAATAAATGGTTATATTCAACTATTATGAACTTAGAAGCATAAAGTTTGGTTAAAAGTCTTTAAGATAGATAAGATCAATCGTTGTTCACCAAACTATCCAAGAATTATATATGATATAATTGACAACTGTTGTCTACCTAAATAATCATTTTCTAAGGACTTCCAGTGGTTGACTTAGGACATGACGAAATATGGATCTTGGCTCACTAGAAAGAATTATGGGATATACTTTCCAAATTAATAGTAAGGGCTATTAGTTTGATAAAAATAGTGGGAGGTATATGATAATATACCATAATCACTTAAACAAAATTAATATTAAATTTGCAATCTAGTTTATTTTATGCACTTTAATATTGTAGATATCAAATGATAAACACAAACAACTTCTCTATGCGATCAGTTCTTGAGAAGGACAAGTTGACGAAAATATATTTCCTTGACTGACATAGGAGCTTGAGGATCGTCCTCGGGCACCACGATATTAGTCAAATCTCTTCCCCTGCTCTTAAAGTTAAGAATGTAACATGTGCAAATCATAGTGCTTATTGGAAGCAAATTAATGTTGCGACTGATGTTTCATGTCTCATGCTCGCAAATATATGTGCTGAGCTTAAGAAGCAATACAAGCATATAGATACTTATGAAACGATTGAGCACAAGATATATTTGAAAGGGCACTATACACTTACAAGTAGGGAGAGTGAGACCCGGTTACACCACATGTTCTAAAGATTATAGGGTATAATGAATACCATTGATATTTTGGGTTTCCAGATTGGTCTGGAGACAGTTAGATTTGATCTTACAATCTTTGGACAAATATTATTCTTATTTTGTTATGAACAATAAAGTGAATAAGATTGGTAAAACACCCATTGAGTTGCTAAGCATGTTGAGAACTGCTGAAAGTAATATGATAAATGCATGAACTACTACTATATTGATGGTAAACATAGGGAATGCAAAAGGGAAAGGAAAATGGAAAGGCAAGGAGAAGATTTGATCTAGTTCCGTTGTCAAACCAAAGTCCAATCCCTATAGCAGACTCTAAAGTCTGAATGAGGTGTTGATAAAGAAGACGATAGTCACTTCTGTGGAAAGTTGGGAGACTGGAAATTAAACTGTCATGCTTAATTGGAAGATCGGAAGGTGATGATCAATAAGGGTCAAGCTTAAGGTATCGGGTTGGAATTGGAGTAAAGATAGTTGCTCTGGTTCGAGGAACTCGTTACTTAATTTTTGGCCTATAAGGAAAATTTAGAACTTAATAATTGTTATAGCGTGCTTGCAATTGGCAGAGACATTATTTCAGTTTCTTGTTTGGACAAGAAAGACTTTTTCATTTTATAACAATAGTTGTTTATTCTATTTTGATGATGAGCCTTATAATGTTGCACATCTAATTAACAATTTATATGCTCTAAAGTGACTCAAATCAAATATTACCTTTGGCACTGTTGTTGAGGCCGTATTAATAAGAAACGCATTTTCAGAATACATAAGGATGCATTCATGGATAAGTTTGATTATGAATCATACAAAAGGATGCGAATCTTGGTTTATTTGGTAAAATGACTAAAGCTCCTTTTACCGGACATGGTGAAGGGATCATTGAATGGGTATGACTTATACATAGTGATGTATGTGGTCATATGTGTACGATGACAAAAGGTAGATTTTATTAACTTCATAAAATTTACTAATTATTTTAGTAGATACGGATATATGTATCTTTTGAAGAACTAATCCGAATCATTTGAAAAGTTCAAAGACTATAAAGATGAAGTAGAAAATATCAAAGAAAAGTTTTTTTGATAGGAGAGATCACACCTTGTTGGACATGGTGCGATCAATGTTGAGTCAATGAATCTTCTAATTAGTTTCTGGGGTTGTACCCAGGAAACGGCTCCACATACACTTAACTGTGTTCCTACTAAATTGGTTCAAAAGACTCCTTATGAGATATGGACTGAGCAATGTCACAGCATGTCATTTATAAAATTTTGGGGATGTGAAACATTTGTGAAACGTCTAATCTCTGACAAGCTAGGACCAAAATCAGACAAATGTAATTTTGTGGAATACCCAACTGAAACAAGGGGTTATTCTTTCTATAATCCTTCCGGGAACAAAGTGTTTGTTGCTCGAACTGCTGAGAGACAGTGGGAGGATAATAGATCTCAATGAAGTTTGAGACCCACATGATAACGTTGAACCAGTGGAGGAACCTGAGTAGAATGTACAAGAAAAATAATACTGCTCAAGAAACACAGGTGTTCGTAGGTTTAGTAGGATTCGCCATGAGCCCGAGAGATAATATGGATTTCTCTTGACTCAAGATGGTGATGTGATGCTTGTGGATGAAGATGAGCCTCTCACCTACCTAGATACTATAAACATTCCAGATTCTAAGAGATGGCTGGATGCCATTAAATCTGAGATGGAATCCATGTATACTAATCAAGTATGGACTTTGGTTGATCCACCTGAAGGGGTAAAACCTATAGGGTGCAAGTGGGTTTTCAAGAAGAAGACCGACATGGATGCTAATGTACAGACCTATAAGGCACGATTGGTGGCAAAAGGTTTCAAGAAAATTCATGGTATTGACTATGATGAGACCTTTTCACCAGTTGTTATGGTCATGTCCATCAGGATTTTGCTTGCTATAGCTGCTTACTATGACTATGAAATCTGGCAAATGGATGTCAAAACCGCTTTCTTAAATGAGAGCCTTGAAGAAGATATGGATGTGTACATGACACACCCTAAGGGTTTTGTTGATCTAAAGGATGCTGGAAATGTATGTAAGTTGCGTCGATCCATTTATGGATTAAAGCAGGCCTCGAGGAGATGGAACATTTGTTTTCATGAAACAGTCAAAAAGAGTTTGACTTTATTCAGAATGAAGATGAAACTTGTGTTTACAAAAAGTTTAGTGGGAGCCATGTGGCATTCCTAGTATTATATGTTGATGATATATTACTAATAGGGAATGACATTCCTTCTCTACAGACTGTGAAGACTTGGTTGAGAAATAATTTCTCAATGAAAGACTTAGGCGATGTGACATATATATTAGGGATCGAGATCTATAGAGATCAAGGTGATTGATCGGCCTAATTTAGAGTACATACATTGACAAAGTTTAGCATCGATTTCAAATGCAAAGAGACTAAAATGGATATGTCCCAATGTCTCATGGGATAGTGATCTCAAAATAAAATTTGTCCTAAATCATTGGATGATAGGGACTGCATGAGTAAAATTCCATATGCGTCAGCAATTGGTTTTATAATGTATGCAATGATATGTACTTGTCCTGATGTCTCGTATGCTTTAACCATGATGAGTAGATACCGATCTAATCCAGGTGAAGGTCACTGGACGACAGTCAAAAATATTCTTAAGTACTTAAAGAGGACTAAAGATTCATTCTTGTTATATGGAGGAGATGTGAAGCTAGTTGTAAGAGGTTTTAGTGATACTGGTTTCTAGACAGATAACGATAATTTAATGTTTTTGTCTGGCTTTGTGTTTTATTGAGATGTTGTATGTTGGAATGGTTCACAGCCAAGACAATTGCTGATTTTACAATAGAACCTGAGTATATTGATGCTTGTGAAGCAGCCAAGGAGGCTGTTTGGGCATGTACTTAGGAGATATCACCTAATTAATGAGATTAATGATCAAGGAGATATACATATATGTAAAGTGTATACTAATAATAATATTGCAGACACACTGACTAAGGCTTTGTCGCAGCAGAAGCATGAAAGTCACACTAGTTCCATGAGTATTGGATACTTGGGTAATTGGCTCTAGTGCAAGTGGGAGATTGTTAGTAATTGTGCTCTAGAGACAATACTTTTTATATTTTAAGGAAAATATTTATTATTAAGGATTATGTTTTATTGATTATTATTTATTTATTATGTTTTGTTTACTGCGTAATAAATTGAAAGCATAATAAATGTCCTTGGAATTTTGATACGTATTCTATATCTTTAAGTATGTGACTTAAAAATGAGATTATATGAATAGTATCTTATTCCTAAAATTCCCTAGTCGAGTATTATTATTTAAGGACAATAATAATGCACAAAGACTAGTATGTTTCTTGACAGATGACCACATCTCATTGGTCATAGGTATGGGGATACTAAAGTCAAGAACATAAGTGCATGTCTCAATGCATGGCACTGAAATGACCCGCCGTGAGATTCTACATGTTAAGTAAGTGTCATAAGTAATTCTCACTGTGATAATGGTGTAATGATCCTTAGACCTTAAATCATTATATTTCTATACGAGAATTAATATACTTTGATTACATTAAAAGTTACCTTTGACCGGGTGATGATAAAAGTGGACATTGGGTATATTATGAATCGTATGAGAAATATGAATGATCTAGATGGGATTTAATCCTCCTAATTTTAGGAGTGATATTATTGGCCTCTTGTTTGAGTGAGACTATGAAATGCACGGTCGTGCTCAAATGTTGATTTGATTTTAATAGTCTACTCATCGATCAAGAAAATAAAGATTAAATTATGAAGAGGATGACACGAGACATGCCTTGAGTTTAATCTATAATATCAAGATTAAATGGATTATATTACATGGAACATTATTCACGAAAGGCTTAATCGAATCACCGATTTATTATTATTACTTGGGTAGCAATGATGTATTACTAGATGCCGCTCATTGTTTACAATTTTAATTAGATATTAAAATTGTTGTCAACGTAGTAATAACCTACAGGGTCACACACAAAGAACGCTTAAAGCAGAAATAATTTAAATTATGAATTTAAATTAAATAAGTAATTTATTTTATTTATGATATTAATTAAGTATGACTTAATTAATTATATAAATAGAATAAATGAATTACTTAAACTAATTCCAAAATTAATAATTAATTAATTAAGTGAGACTTAATTAAATAATTTAGAATTTTGGATTAGTATTAATTATAATTGGATTATAATTAGAAAACTTATTCCTCTCTCTATATAATCTCTTTATGGGCTGATTTAATAAGAGAGAGATTTTACAAAAACCCTAGCCGCTCTGAGAGAGGAGGAAGATAGAGAGAGAAGAAGTTTTCGGGTGCTAGTACACATCAATCCTTCATGAAAAGTGTTCGTGTGGATACCGTAGAGCGTAGATCGCGAGAGCGGGATACGTGGTGATTAAACAAGCTTTGGCATCAGAAACCCTACACAATTGGCATCAGAGCTGGTTGATATAGTTTCATATCAGATCCAAATCAAATTCCGCGAACTCATAAAGATCTCAAAAATTATTTTAAATTCGAAATAATTTTTTATTCGAAATAATTTTTTTTCTGAAAAAATATTTTTGATCAAAAATTGTTTTAAGTCAAAAATTAAAATATTTTTTGAAACACTTAATTTTTAATCTTATTAAAGATTAGTACCCAAAAAGTGACGAGCATAAAAATTTCACAATTTGACAGAGAACACTACAACTTGTGGAAACACAAAATGCTACTGTTTATCGGGATTGCAAATCCCAAGTATGCTTTAGTCTTGGCCAAAGGTGTTGAGCCCCCTATATCAGTTATTCTCGAACATACGGTTGATGGGGTCGTAATTCCCCACAGACAGACTATACAGATGAGGAAGCAGAAGCTGTGTCCCTTGATAATAACTTGAAGCTTATACTAATTGAATCCCTGGACTACGTAATGTACAATCAAGTCGTTAATTGCAAGAATGCAAAACAGATCTGGGAAACAATTGAAATTATATATGAGGGAACTGAAGAAGTAAAGGAGAATAGACTGGAAATCCTGACCTCCCAATATGAGCAGTTTAGATCCAACCCTGGTGAGGGTATCTCTGAGGTATTTCAGAGACTAAACAAACTAATGAATGAGCTCAATATGAACGGAAAGTTTTATCAGAACCAGGAGGTAAACAGGAAGTTTTTGCTGACCTTACCAGAGCATCTAGAACACAGGATTGCAGCTATCCGGGAATCTAGGGACATGAAGGAAGTAACCCTGGAAAGACTCTACGGAGTGTTAAAGACTTATGAGCTGGAGCAGATCCAAACCAGAGAAATGTACGGGAGAGGTAAGGTACTGAGTTCCTCCAAGGCATTAATAGTAGAAGCACCAGAGAAAGTAGAAGCGAAGGCTGTTGCACCTTCTAACAGTTCAACAGAGTATGTGGTTCCAGAATTTGGACATACTTCTGACAAACAAGAAGATGGTGATTTCTACTCGCTGGAAGAACTAGATCAGCTGGAAGATGAATCTCTAGCGATGATTGCCAGGAAGTTTGGCAACATGAGATTCCGAAGAAACTCCTCATTCAGAGTGAAACCTAATTTTGGAAGATTTCAAAAAAGAGGTTCTTCGACAGCAGTATCAAAAAGCGGCTACAAGACCGGCTTAGTTGATAGAAGCAAGTTTCGTTACTTCAACTGTAATGAGCTAGGCCACTTCGCAACTGAGTGCAAGAAGCCTAAGCAAGGGAAAAAGAGAGAGTCTTACGAAGAGCTCAAAGAGAAGTATGATGCTCTCATGAAAAAGCATCAGGGAAAGTCCTATCTGGCAAAGGGCAGAAGCTGGGATGACTCAGATAATGATGATGAGGAAGAGCTGGGAAATCTTGCTCTTATGGCTTCATCCGAGGAATCACTATCTCCCACCCGTCAAGGAGGAATTGAGGTAAATCCTTCATGCCCTAAAATGTTTGCATTGCTAGGTAAAGAACTAGATGGCGAAAGAGATAAGGTTAATAAACTCAGACTCAAAGTCAAAGAGTTAGTTGATGAGACTGAAGTTTTTAAACAGTTAAAAAGAAATCATGACAAGTTGACTGTTAAGTTGACTGAAGACTTAGCTGTTCAAGTCAGTAAAGTCAGTTGTCATGTTGTAACAGAAGCCAATCTCAGAAACCAGATAGAAGAAGAAAAGAAGAAGTGTCTTGCATATAAGAATTCCTCATATATTGTAAAGAACCTAGTTGACCAACAAGAAATAAGTCGTAAAGTTGGAATAGGCTTCGAGTACAATAAATCTGTAGGAAAGCCAAGCAACATAACCCCCTTTAGAAAAAATGTTGTAGAAAGGGGTATCCCACATATTGTTAAAGACACACCAAAACCTCTCTTCATAACACCGATAGCCGAACCTATCCTTGAGAGCTCTGTACTGATTGCATATGAAATGCAGTTGGAAGATCTTGAGGAAGAGAAGAAGAGAGAAGAACAGGTTAAGGACATAAAAGGAGTTAATGTCCAGAAAGAGAAGTGTGCACCGAAGACACCAGTGAAAGATGTGGGAACCTCTGATTCCCCCAGACCTGGTATAGGTGTAAAAGACTTAAAGAATAAAATGAACAGACCCAACACGTTTGTTAACAGTAGGAATAGTAACAATAAATTCCATTCTACTGAAAACTTCAAAGATGCTGATAAAATTGAAGTAGAATCTGTTAAGCCCCCTACTGTATTAAATAACATGCCTACTATTGATGCTTTCCATAAACCTTGTTGTATAATGAATTGTATGTTATGTGCTTTTAATGCTATGACTGCTTACTTTAAACGTATGATAGCTAAGAAAGATAACATGACACCTAGACAGCATATCAATAGTAAATTTGCTAAATCCAAGACTGCGACTCCTTCACCTGAAAAGAAGGAATCATATATTCCTAAATCTAAACAGAAAGTTGTTAAGACTGTTTTTAGGAAGGTAGGAACAGTCAAGGAAGAAAATGATGTTATTCGAAAAGGATCTGTTGTTAAAGCAGACAAAGGTCAATTCTTTAAGTATGCCAGGCCCAATCAATTTTGGGCTCCGAAGATGAATTAATCCGTTTGATATGTGCAGGGAGTTAAACAGGTAAACCGAGTTATATGGATCTTGGATAGTGGATCTTCAAGGCATATGACCGGAGATAGAGCCCTGCTATCAAACGTGGTTGAAAGAGCTGGCCCAATAGTCACCTTTGGAGATAACAGCAAAGGAATGACTACGGGATATGGCAAGTTAAATATTGGAAATGTTATCATTGAAAACGTCTCTTTAGTGGAAGGACTTAAGCATAATCTACTCAGCGTCAGTCAATTTTATGATAAAGGGTATAAGGTAAACTTTATCAAAGAGAAATGCTTGATAGCTCATTCTAAAGATAACAAACTGGCCTTGCGTGGAGTAAGGAAAGGAAACTTGTACGTAGCCGATCTCAACTCAGGAACTGAAGATGAAGCAAACTGTTTCTACTCAAAGGCTTCATCAAAAGAAAGCTGGCTATGGCACAAGAAACTCTCACATCTAAACTTCAAAACAATTGATCAGATAATGGTACAGAATTCAAGAATGAAGTTCTGATTGATTTCTGCTCAGACAAAGGGATAACAAGACAATACTCAGCTCCAAGAACTCCGCAACAGAATGGAGTTGTAGAAAGGAAGAATCGAACCTTGATTGAAGCTGCAAGAACTATGTTAAGTGAATCAGGGTTACCTATCTACTTTTGGGCTGAAGTAGTTAACACAACATGTTATACCCAGAATCGAACTTTGATCAACAAAGATCATATGAAAACTCCCTATGAATTAATGGCTGGCAAGAAACCTACTCTAAAGTACTTTCATGTATTTGGAGCTAAATGCTATGTGCTAAAAGATGGAGATGAACATCGTGGCAAGTTCGAGGCCAAGGCACATGAAGCTATTTTTGTCGGATATTCAAGAAGATCAACTAGCCGACATCTTCACAAAACCACTTGATGAATCCACTTTCTCTAAGTTGGTTAGTGAATTAGGGATGTTAAATAATGGCTAATTTTTGGTTGCTAGGAATTAATTTAAGCTCATAAATATTAAATGTTAATATTTAAAGAATTTATGAAACTTAAATTAATAAAATCCTAGGGCTTATGAATTTTTTGGAAAATTATCTTAAGAGTAAATTAATATTCTTAAAAGATAATTATGTCAATAATAGCATAAGTACTTCTATTTATATTAAGCATTTTGTTTTTGCATTAATATGTAAACTTATGAATATTTTATCTATTTATTGTTGGACATTAATAAATGATTATGTTATTAATTAATCAATTAATTTACTTATTAAATTAATTCAAACATGAGTTAATTTAATTCTTAAATTAATTAGAACAATTAATAATGTAAATATTTATTATATGTCTTTAATAATTATTAGTATGTAAATTTTTGTTTATTTTACAAATTATTATTGTACATAAATATAAATGATTATATTATTAATTAATCAATTAGTTTACTCATTAAATTGATTCAAACTTGAATTAATTTAATTCCTAAATTAATTGAGTACAATTATTAATATAAATATTTATTATATGTCTTTAATAATTTATTTATATGTAAATTATTATTAATTATTTATTTTTTTTGTTAATACTTAGTTGTTCTGTTAATATTAATCTCAACATGACTTTTTTATAAAAACATGCGGTATGACTTTTAATAATAAAACTTGCATGATTTTTTATGTTTAATAAAAAGTCATACCGAGAATTAAACATTACATAAGTCATACTGACCTGTTGCATTTAGTTTTTTTTTAAGAAAAAAACTCGGTATGACTTATAATAAGTCATACCGAGATATGCTGATCTTTGTTTAAAATAAAGTCATACTGAGACTTTGTATGTTTAAAATCAATATTAGTTACTTTTGGGATATATTTTGATCGATTTTTCTTGAACAATCAACTGCTAACAGTTGCTATACCTGGTATACAAGCTTTATTGCTTGCTTGTGTGTTTAAATCGAACCCTTCTAATCAAAACTCTGCCCAATTTTCATTAGAAATCTAGTGACTGTTCATCTCTTTCTTGTTCAAAATTGAAGCTATCTGTTTATTTGTTAACTGATGGATTAATTCTGGCAGTTTAATCATTTTGGGGATTATTAGAAATTAGGGTTTTCAATTTTCAAGTGTAATTTTTTGAATTTTGACTTGTAATTGTTATTTTTAATTTGTAATCGCACCTTGTAATTTATTTAATTGTAATAGTTTAAAGTAAAATGGCTGGTTATTGTGAAGTAGTAAAGTCAAATTTTGTAGGATTTTTTAATCCAGTGAATTGTTCAGTCGAGAGGTTTTGACCATGGATCGTATTTATGAATGAACATTCACTAGTCAGAACTGCAATCACACTAGACGCCCCATTACAAGTGTTAGCACTTAGGGCTCTGTACTCCACTGCTAGGAACATGAGCACTGCAAATAGAGTTCAATTCTCATTCACCATTGGAGAACGTGAATATATGGTGACTGAAGAAGATGTGAACAGGATCTTGGGCTTTCCAACAGACAATTTTGTGGATCCACCCACTGTACCAGAAATTCTAGAATTTTTCTACACTATTCTATATCAGGGTGAGATCAATTTAGTAAGACTGTCTAAAGCCAGGTTGGTAAGCGAGTGGGACTACTTCTTTCACACTCTAGCACAAGTGTTTGCACCCACAACTAAGAGCAACTTCAACAACATTTCCTCACTACTTCAAATTATTGGGTATTCTGTGGCCCACAACCGGAGGATAAATTTTGGTAAGCTGATTCTCAAAGAGTTAATCAAGAAAATGGGGAAGCCAGAAAGCAGGGAACAGAACGTACAAGTCTTCTATCCGAGGTTCCTGATGTTGTTCATGAATGACTTGTTGATGGATGAAGACAAAGCTTTATTTCAAAATAGTCCTGTAGAAGATTCTCCAACTTCTCAGAACAACTTATTTGCAAGGCTCCACAACAACCCCAAGTTTCAAGATGTGCCAGTGGTAAGGACAGATTATATGGCTGGGATACTAGATCTTATTGCTAATCCTGTGCAGGATCAAGAACAAGAACAAGTGCCAATGCAAGCAGATCATCCTGTCCAACTTCTACTTGAAGCTGCTCAGCATGTTGAACAAGAGGCACTGTATCAACAGGTAATGTCTCAATCACTGACTTCTAGTTTCCTACTTATAAATATATCTACTGCACTTCTAGATTTATCTGTGGCGGACTATAATTGTGGTCTTACACTTCAGGACGTCGGCTATGAACCTGACAACACACAGGTTCAAACCCAAGCTGTCATAGAACCTCAAACAGTTTCTCCTTCTCCAACTTCTTTAATTCACCTCAGAAAAAGGAAGAAACCTGTTAGGAAAGTGAGAGGTAGAAGTGATTTAGGAAGTGAACCAACAGCTCTGTCTCCACCTTCTAAAAGATTGAGATCTGAACCCTAGACAACTGCAGACCCGGTCTTATCCTCTCAATGGGATATGGATTTTGAAATGGCTATCCAAGAGTCTCTAGATACACTCGATCAAACGGGTGATTCTATTCGCCGTACAGCCACGGCATCCGCTTCAGATTCAGATTCTCGCACACTGCTAGCTCTCACACTAGCAGGTCCTCCACTTGAAAAAACTCAAACACAAGAGAGCACAATGATTATTGAACAAAATGTTTTTGAAGAAAACTCATCGGTTGCCACATTTACAGTGGATCAAGACATTTTGGATGCAGTGCGGCATCAATTACCCTTAGAGGTACTAAGGGGCACCACAGATTCTCAAGAGCCATTCAATATATTATCTAAGGTGGTGACCCCCCTGGATTTCTTACATCCAGTTCTCATTAGAGAAGGTCTCGAATCCACTGGTGGATTTGAGAGGCAACCACTCCATAGAGGGAGATGGGACTCCATTCACGGAGTAACTACGTCAGTAGCGGAGCCACGTCAAGTTAAACTTGTTGAGGACGCCCCTTCACAGGCATCAGAAGAGCATTACGACTCTTCAAAAGCTATTGTTTTGTACACAGGTACAACATTTGGAACTGGAAAGGAGCTAAACACTAGTGTTGTGAGGCAAACTCAGAGTGAAACACATGCACAGAGTGATAGTGAGCTAAACAGGAGTGCAAGTGAGATGAGTGCACACACACACAGTGAACTATTATCCAAAATGGAAGCTCTCTAGAAGGAAATGCAAATTGTTCAGGCTGAGTTGGTGAAAGTTAAAAAACAAGCAGAAGAGAAGTTTACGTCTGCCTCTGTAACACAGCAGCTGACAATAGTACGCAAAGATGTTGAAGATGTCAAATCCTCCATTCTTCTAAAAACTCAAGGCATCCAGAACATTCAGAATCTAATTGCTGAGGATATGAAAGAAGTGAGCAAACTGCATGAAAGAATTGATGACGTTGAGAAAAACTTAACCCTCACAATCATTGAAAATGAAAAGATTTCTACTCAACGCTTCAGCAAACTGGATGATGGCATGACGCATCTGAATGAAGGAATGAAGCAAGTATATTTGACAATGCAGAAACTGATGACATCTTTTGAAGCCTCAAAAACTCAAGAGGATCCCTCAACTAAGGGGGAGAAATCCAAAAAGAAAGTAACTGAAGATGAAGGGGCTACTACGCAAGACAAAGGGAAAGCTAAGCTGTATTATGAAGAACAGTTTCAATCATTTAATCCAGAACCAGAAGAACAGTATTATGCTCAAGAGCAATTCATTGATGACAGTGCTCATGATGAATCAAACATTCCTGACTACTGCAGAGCTGAGGAAGAAACTGCATTTGATGAAGAATTTTTGTTTCAAAAAGAAAAAGCAGTTGATCCAGTCTATGAAGAGGCAATAAAGAAACTTAAAGAAGACATCAAGGCAAGCCAAGCAAAGACTGAAAATCTGAAAGCTCTAGTCATGGAAAGATCTCAGGCAGAAAGAGAAGAGAGCCAACAAAGGCAAAATTTGTGGGCTATAGCTGTCAGAAAGAAGAAAGAAGATGTGCGCTTAAAAATAGGGAAGAAATGGGATACTGCCAGAGAGATCATGGACAAACTTCAGAAAGGTCCATTTGAAGATTACAAGTTACAGTTCTTAATTAATCGTCTGCAAGATTCAAATGACTGTCTGGATAACTTCATGAAAGCAATCAAAGAAGAAGTTGACTACATCACTGTGATTATGGATAACATTCTAGATGACTGGCAGATTCTGTTATACACACACAAGAATGGCACATTCAGAGTTTCTATGGAATTCTTTCGTCAAAGATCTCTATCTGTAATATGGACGTTGATGAATAAAGTCAAAAGAAGTTCAGAAGAAAATGAACTTTTAAGAGACAGACTTCGAGAGATAGCAAGAGTTGTTAGTCCACAAATCTTAAACGACCCTCATGAGGTAAGGTTCTACAACAATAAGCTTTATCAAATTATGAAGCTGGATGAGGAGTCACTAAAGGGCTACACAATTAAATACATGATTGAAGTTGAAACAATGTTGAGATCCAAGGGATTCAGGTCCCAGGCTAAGTTGGATGCAGCTCAAAAGATCAGAGACTACTGCCTATCAGAGAAAATTCAATCATACATCAGGCAGATGCATAAAATTGATTCAACACAACCTTATGACATAGAAGAAGAGGTAGTAGATCCTGTTGAACAGGAAGTGTTGTGGCAGTTAGCAAGAGCTGAGCAAAGAAGGTTGTATGATGAATCCACCACAACAAATCAATCAGTATCTGAAGAAGTACCAAGGACACCAGTTCATAAAGGTTCAAACCTAGAAGAAGGTGAAGTTGATACATCAGAAGACTGAAGATTTAGATAGAACAAGATAGAAACTTTGTAATATTTGTTCAGTGCTAGAGGAACATCTATCTTTTATTTATCTTTCATGTATAAATCTGGAAAATTGTTAAATATAAAACCAGAACTTTTATTTATTATTTACAGTCATTACATGTCGTACTACTTTCTTAGTTGTTAGTTGAGTTATCCTCTAGGAATTTGTGTGTTAAATGTTTAACAACAAATAGGGGGAGATTGAAAGGCATATGACTAGGCATATTTATAATAATTAGATGACAACTCAACTCTAGCTATTAAAGAGAAGTAAATAACAAACACCAATCAGCAATCAAGACGAAGACAGTCAACTAATCACGGAGAATCCAAGTATCAGAAGTATTTTATGGGATTGCTACTGAACACTGGAAGAAGTTCATTTATATGTTCAAGCGTCAGTGAAAAATAATAAAGTAGTAGTACTTCTGAAGAATACAGAAGATATAGAAGATTTCAAGTGGTTACTACAATAGATTCCAGAAGAAGATTGAAGACAGTGAAGCAGAAGAATGACAGAAGGCCTCAACTCAAATTGTTGATAAGTGGAGAATATTTATTAGTATGACACAAATGAACCAGACAGTACATTTGTGTGTCGACTAAAAATAATATTTATTCCTCATTTAAAATAAAGAGCTTTCAAGATCAGAAGACAAAGAAAAATCAAGAAGACTTCAAGACTGACTGCAGATTAAACAGATCTATATAATATTTTATTTCAATAAAAATATATACAAGTTAATTATTTAATTTATTTAATTAAATTAATTCAATTTGAATTTGAATTTAATTTATAAATTATTTAAATTAACTTAAGTAGAATTAATTTATTATAAAAGAAATGGATTAATATGACTTATATATATATATATTCGAATGACTTATTAAAAAGTCATACCGAATGACTTCCTAATAAGTCATACCGAGTGTTTTATATATATATATATATATAAATAAGTCATACCGAGCTTCTGCCGACCTTAAGTCATACCGAGACATTTATATATATATATATATATATATATATATATAATAAGTCATACCGAGATTTATGTATATATATATATATAGATAAGAAAAGTCATACCGATTTTTCCTTGATAAAAAAGTCATGCTGGAGTGATTTTTTATTGAATTAAAAAGTCATACCGATTTTTTAATTAATAGAATAAGTCATACCGAGAGAATAAGTCATGCCCAGAAAAGTCATATAAGGCTTAATTTTAATAAATTAAGTCATATTGATAAAGGTCATACCGAGAGAATAAGTCATGCCCAGAAATTTGTCTGCATTGTAATATTCACAGATTTTTGTGCAAGTTTGGAATATAATTGTTAAACTCGAACAATTCATGTCAAAATCGTTCTAAGCTTTTAAACAGTTATATAAACTTTCTATTTATTAATTTTGTAATACTTTTCAAGTTAAAATTATATCTTCTACTTGAACAGTATTTCATTTCAATTAATATTTCGTGTGAATTTAAAATAATATTTTTAAATCCAATATTCCGCGATAATTAATATATATTATATTCAATCCCCCTTCTACAATATCAGGGACCAACAATTAATACTAATCCAAAATTCTAAATTATTTAATTAAGTCTCACTCACTTAATTAATTAATTATTAATTTTAGAATTAGTTTAAATAATTAATTTATTCTATTTATATAATTAATTAAGTCATACTTAATTAATATCATAAATAAAATAAATTACTTATTTAATTTAAATTCACAATTTTAAATTATTTCTCGTTCAAGCGTTCTTTGTGTGTGACCCTGTAGGTTATTATTACGTTGGCAACAATTTTAATATCTAATTAAAATTGTAAACAATGAGCGGTATCTAGTAATACATCATTGTTACCCAAGTAATAATAATAAATCGGTGATTCGATTAAGCCTTTCCTGAATAATGTTCCATGTAATATAATCCCTTTAATCTTGATATTATAGATTAAACTCAAGGCATGTCTCGTGTCATCCTCTTCATAATTTAATCTTTATTTTCTTGATCGACGAGTAGACTATTAAAATCAAATCAACATTTTAGCACGGCCGTGCATTTCATAGTCTCAATCAAACAAGAGGCCAATAATATCACTCCTAAAATTAGGATGATTAAATCTCATCTAGATCATTCATATTTCTCATACGATTTATAATATACCCAATGTTCACTTTTATCATCACCCGGTCAAAGGTAACTTTTAATGTAATCAAAGTATATTAATTCTCGTATAAAAATATAATGATTTCAGGTCTAAGGATCATTACACCATTATCACAGTGAGATTTACTTATGACACTTATTTAACATGTAGAATCTCACGGCGGGTCATTCCAATGCCATGCATTGAGACATGCACTTATGTTCTTGATTTTAGTATCACCATACCTATGACCAATGAGATGTGGTCATCTGTCAAGAAACATACTAGTCTTTCTGCATTATTATTGTCCTTAAATAATAATACTCGACTAGGGATTGCCAAGAATAAGATATAATCTCATTTTTAAGTCACATACTTAAAGATATATAATACGTATCAAAATTCCAAGGACATTTATTATGCTTTCAATTTATTACGCAGTAAATAAAACATAATAAATAAATAATAATCAATAAAACATAATCCTTAATAATAAATATTTTCCTTAAAATATAAAAAGTATTGTCTCTAGAGCACAATTACTAACATTGGTCTGGTTCACAAACGACTAACACTGAATTGAATTCCCTTGACTTCTGTTCTGTTTCAGCTGATTAACTTTGGACTGTTGCATTGTTTCTGATCACTGAAACCCTTTGACATTTATACTTAAATCATTGCACTGTCTTTAGTCTGAAATCTACTGAACACTTATTTGTTACTGAGGCCTGAACAGATTAATGAACTTATCTCGCTGTCGTTCAGTAAACTTTACATCTTGAATGCTCTGCAGTGATGTATATATGATTTCTATTTGCATGTCCTTCTGGATTCTTGTGCTGCATATTAGTATTATTTATCTGTCTTTGTTTCTTAGTTGAGTTATCGTTATCACTATTACATATTACGTTACATTATGCTTTACAATCTCCTCCTATTTGTTTGTTATAGTTCGACAAGCAAATCATGTGAGAGGATAACTCAACTGATACTTACAAGAAAAAGTGAAGTGCAAAAAGGCAGTAAATAATACTAATTACATTCTGGATTAGATTTTACAATTTCAGATTTCTTGTGTACAATAGAAGTTTGTTCCTCTAGCCTGAACAGGTAATTCTATGATCTTCTGCTTCTTTGTACTGAGTCTTTCTTGTGCTTAGATCTTGTCTCGGAGAAATGCTTTCTTAGCTCTTCTTCCTTCTGCTCCAACCTTGCCTTCACTATATCTCTAGCTTCTACTTCAAGAGTATTGACTAGAGGTGGTTCTTGTAGCTTCTTCAAAACTTCAGTGAGAAAAGCGGTTGAGTTTGTCTTGGAGATTGACTCGAAGGCTAGAGATTGTCTCCTTGAAAACACGAACATTGTTATCCCTTTTGGAAAGCCTTTAACTCTATCAGTGTCATGCATCGACTCTTCTGCCAGCTTCTCCACTAAAACATCTTCAATCATCCTTAAAGCCTTTTTGTCTAACTTGATAGTGGATCTCTTTACCACCCTTGAAAGGAATTTTCGAATAATTTCAGAATTGTTTCTCCTCAGTTTTGATAGCTCTTTCTTTTTATCCACTTCATTCTTCTTGAAAAGAAAGTATTTTGTTCTATTCGGCTCCGTCTGAATGCAAGGTTCAGAATCTCTTATAGCTTCAAGTATTTCAATGCCATCCTCTCTTCTTACATACACTGGATCTTGGTAATATCTGGTTATTTCCATTAGATATCTACCTGAAGTTTTAATTGCTCTGTTCAGCCTGAATGTGTAGATCAACTCAGCAGCCTTTAGATCTTCGTCTGTTCTATTCTTCTTGCTTTTGAGTCTCCCTTCTACATACTGCACGAACATTGCATGACTTGAGTCCAGACATTCACAGCCAAAGTTAGGTTATGAAGTGTTGTTGCTTTGTAGTACTTGACCACCGGAGACTTCTCAAATGCTTCGACACCGATCTCTATAATTTTCTTCTCAATCATATCTCTCAGTATCTCATTTATTTTATGCCCACCAAAGATGACTTTCCTCTTCAGCATATACAACTCCATAATATTCATCTTTTCAAAACTCTTTGTCGACAAAACCTATGACCCCAGTGTTGGAAAATTTATGAACATTTTCCACCCATACTTGGATGCCTTACTGACATGCTTGTAATCTCTTCTGATAGCATAGCATAGAATTCATGAACATCTTCAAATCTTTCCCTCAAGGTTCTGAAGAGATCAAGGACTTCTCTGTCTTTCTTCTGAGTAAGAGACAACTCTTTCTTCTTGAGCAGATTCCTTGCTTCATCCCAATCAGGACCAACTTTAGCTTCTATGTCCTTGATTCTATTTTTCCTTTCTATTGCGTGTTGTACTCTCTTCCATTTTCTTTTCATCAATTCTTGAGATTGATCTATACCTTGAGTAATAACTTCATCTACACCACCTAGAAGACAATCATTATCAAAGGCATGTTCTTCTGCAAACTCCTCCTCAACATCTATTCCAACAGCTTTTGCAGTTTCTTCTATTTCCATCTCTGTTGGAATCTCCATTGGCACATAGGGTTCAAGAATTTCTCCTTCTTCAAGTTGCCTCGCTCCAGGCCTGTAAAAGAAATTTGTCTCCCCCTAAGTTGTATACTCCAAGATCATTTAAGCTCCAACTACTTTTTCTTGTTCTTATCTTCTCTCCCCCTCAGTTGGGTTATCCTCCCTTCCTACTGGAGTAATCTGAGTTGTCAAAGTTGATTGATTGGAAATAGGAACTTTCTGAGCCAGCAGTTGTTTGACCAAATCTTTGATTTCTTTCATTTCTACTCTCTGCTGCTCCTGCACCTCCAAGATCTTTCTTAATGAATAGTGAATTTCAGTTACTTGGGCCTCCAGATTTAGAATCCTTTGGCTGTGTGCAGTGTGTGCAATGTGTGGGGTGTTTATTTGGTTAGTGGGTGTCTCACTCCTCACTGTTTCTGTTTGAGCACGACCCTCAACACTCACACTTGGAAGATCAGGGTAAGGGAACACAAGATCATTAAGGTTAAGTGTTTCACTCATTTCCATAATAGCACTTAGATCTTCTATACCTGCATTAAAATCCTTATCCCTTCTATGGGTAGGTTGCCTCTCCGCCGGACCACTTTGGGTGGGGAGAACTCCTTTTTCAGAAACTGGGGGTTTTAGACCCAGTGTGGTCACCACTGTGGATTCTGTAATGATTGGCAAGAATGTAGAATCCGTGAAGCCAGTTGAAGCTATTGAAGGCCTTACTTGTTCAGAGACACCCTGAACAGGTTCTACTACCGAGGTAGCAGATACTTTATTAAAAGAGTCCATATCCCTGCTATGGGTGTGTTGTCCCTCCACCTGACCTGTTAAGGTGTAGAGGACCTCTTGTGTAGGAGCTGAAATTTGAATCACCATGGGGGTCACTACCTCAGGCAATGTAGTGAGTGACAAATGAGAGCCTATGGTGCCCCGCGATGCCTGTGAAGGCACTTTCACTTGTAGTGGTGATGTTGTTGACACAGCTACTCCTTGAATGGAGAACTTTTCCCTTTTATGGGAGAGTTGCCTTTCCACTTCACCTAGGGGAGGGAAAACATCCTTAATAGGATCTGGAGATGTGAAGTCCAGGGGGGTCACCACATTTGACAATTTAATGAGCGGCTCGTGAGAGTCAGTGATGCCCCCAACTGTCTATGAAGACAGGTTTTGAATTGGATCAACCAAAACAGTACTAACTACTGAAGTAGCGGATTTAGTTACAATCTCTATTTCTGTTCCCGTACCTTTCAGGATTTTATTAATTTCAGAATTGAAGTTACGAAGAAAGATAATGTAATCAAATATTGGAGAATCAGGTTCCTGGCTCACAGTAGCCCTAGGTTTAAAATTCATTTTACGTCGTTTTCGATAGGGCAGAGCTGTAGGGGATATTTCAATAATTTCTTGATTCGGTAGGGGCTCCCTATCATCTAAATCAATGGTTCTTTTTCATGTTTTAGGAGATGAAGGGAGTGTTTGTTGTTCTCTGGAAGTGGTTAGAACTGGTTGGTTTTGACCAAGTTCATTACCAGTTTCAAAGGCCACTGAGGGCTCTTGTGTGTGCATTGCCGTTTGAGGCACAGTAGAAGATATTGTGACAAATTCATCAGTCAAAAAAACAGAAAAGTCAAAAACCAGAAGTGTACCTTCTTCCATGTGTTTATCAGAAAGGTTAGGTATGTACACATCTCTGTTTTGAGTCTCTTCCATAGTGTCTTCAACAGTTATATCCTTTGTTGGATCTTGTTCAGGATCTGGTTCTTGAGCATTGTCTGAACCAGCTTCAGCCATTAACTCACCTTCTTTTTCAGTTTCTGATCCTTCTGCTTGAGTTGCTGCTTTGCTTCCTGAATCAACTGATGTGTCAGCTTGAGTCTCCCTTTGAGATGATTGTTCTTCTGAACCTTTATTTGCAGATTCATCAGTTTCAGATACATGATCCTCTTCGGAGAATGCTTCTTCTTCTTCTTCTGCATCTTCTTCATCAACCTGTCTGAGAAGATCAAAGAAATCTCTGATAGGGTCAGTCATCGGAGCAAGAGTATACCTATTGGGATAGTCAACCTCTTTCTGTAGCAATAGAATTTTCTTGAACTGGAGTGAGGGTGACTCTTCCAACTCACTGTTCTGAAAAGATTGGAGTTGATCAGCAGTCAGAACTTGATTCAGTACCAGCTGCAGAAATCTTGGATACAGACAGAAGTTCTCCATTTTTGCCTAGACCTTTATAATATCTGCCATGATTAATTTTCCAAAATTTATCCTGGACCCAGAAGCCACTGCAAAGCCAATCACCTTGTCAAACTGAGTAATCCCGTGGAATCCACCAATCTTTGGCGCAAAGTAGTGAGACAAGATGTTGAAAAATAAGTTCCAGTCATTGGGTAGGTGATTCTTGTAAATCTTCTTTGGAAGATTATTGTTCATTCTGGTGCAGTGCAGGAACATGAAGAAATTATCTAGATTTGCTTGTGATGGTTCTTCTTCAAAATCTTCAGAAGGCAGATGAAGTGCTCGATTGATGTCATTCTCAGTGATTCACACCTTCTTTTTCTGAATCTTGCAAGTAAAGGCTGAGATTCCATCTGCAGATGTGTCCAGTGTAGACATGTATATCTGTCTTAATAAATTTCTATTTAAAAGAACAGAAGTCGTTAGTGCCTACCGGACTATAGACTGTTCATTTAAAAATCGAGCCCAGTTACCCAACTCTCCTACTTCAGTCCAATCATTTATTAAAATAGATATATAATTAGTCTTTTTTATCTCAAAATGACCTACCATTTTAATAAATTGAGAGATAATTTTTACGAATTAAAATTACTAATTAATATCATAAAATTTTAGTAAATTACAAACCAAACCCTAATATTTAAAAATTACTGGATTTTCGTAAAATAATTATATGTTGTTCTCCTAGTAATTTTAATCACACTTTTAATTTTATCTAGAATTTTAATCGACTAAATTTTTAACAAATTTTAATAAATAACTCGAATTGTTCAAGAGTAGTGATTTTGTAAACCTACACTAAATTAAGATTTGACAGTTGCAAAATGAAGATTGGTGAAAGTGATTCACAAAACTAGTCTTACATTAAAATTTGGTTAAAAATTGAACAATTTATGGTCAACTTAGAATTCTAGATCTGAAGTTTTTCTTGCGCCTTCAATGGTGATTCGGCTGTGTAAGTATATACAAAGCACAGCTAAATAACACATATTTATATAGGCGCAGCAAAAAAATAGTTTTGCTAAGTAATATTACTGGCGTAACTAAATTACTAACAAACTTTTTGTTGCGCCTCCACAGTGTGTTCGCTGTGTTGGCGCCACAAAAGTTTACTAGCGTAACTAAAATATGCATAAAATCCTTAAGTATTTTGTTGGGCCTTTACAGTGGAATCACTGTGTAGGCGCAACAAAATCCTATAGGAGCCACTTGACTAAATCTATAAACATTTCCCAAGTACGTGTAGATTTATGTTGCGCCTATACAGTCAAACCAATGTATAGGCGTCACTAAAATTACTAAGCGTCATAAAGTACTTGATAAGAATTCAAGTGGTCCTCAACTGAAGAAAGCTGGAAATGGCACAAGAAACTGTCACACATCAACTTCAAAACACTCAACAAGTTGGTTAAACAGAATCTTGTAAGAGGATTACCACAAGTTGATTTTGTACAAGATGGACTTTGTGAAGCATGTCAACTTGGAAAACAAAGGAAATCATCCTTCAAGAGCAAGACAATAAATACCATTTCTGAACCCTTTTATTTACTGCATCTTGATTTATTTGGTCCAGTAAATGTTATGTCAATTAACAAAAATAAATATACTCTTGTTATTGTAGATGATTTTACAAGATTCACATGGGTTTTCTTTCTACATTCAAAGGATGAAACTTCACAACACATAATAGATCATATCACTTTTCTGGAAAGAAAATCAAAGAAAACAGTAAGAATTCTGAGGAGTGACAATGGTACTGAATTCAAGAATTCAATCATGGAGAACCACTGTGCATCAAGGGGAATTACTCAACAATTTTCTGCGCCAGGAACTCCTCAACAAAATGGAGTTGTGGAAAGAAAGAATAGGACACTCATAGAAGCTGCCAGAACAATGTTGGCAGAGTCTAAGCTGCCAGTATATTTTTGGGCTGAGGCAGTCAATACAGCATGTTTCACTCCAAATACAGCATGTTGCATTTGATGATAAAAAGTTTACAGAATTACAGGATGAGTCAGAGTCTACAACACTGGAATTTGAAAATCTAAAAAGTTCTGAGATAAATGAAGAAGAAGAGGATGAAGACCCTAGAATAAATCCTGAACTAACACAGGAACCTGCACATTCTGAGGGGGAGCCAGAAAATTCAACTCCAAATAATTCAGAGTCTAACAGGTCAGGGTCTACCCAGACAAAGTCTATCCAGACAGAGTCTAGACAGACAGAGTCTAACTTATCAGGGTCTGGATCAAGCAACTCTAAACTCTTGTCAGAGTCAAGCAATTTAGGGGGAGCCTCTTCATTTGAATTTCACTCAAATACAGAAGATGCAAATGACTTAGGGGGAGTTTCAAGTTCAAGAACCAATCTTCCACCTGCTAGAAAATGGACAAGGAATCACACTCCTGACTTGATAATTGGAGATCCTGAGAATGGTGTACAAACAAGAACAACCACTCAAAATGAATGTCTTTATAGCTGTTTTCTCTCAAAGAATGAACCCAAGAAAATTGAGGAAGCCTTGCAAGACCCTGATTCGATTATTGCAATGCAAGAAGAATTGAATGAATTTGAGAGAAATAAAGTGTGGAAACTTGTACCAAGACCTAGATATAGATCAGTGGTTGGTGCAAAATGGGTGTATAGAAATAAACTTGATGAGAATGGAACTGTAGTAAGAAATAAAGCAAGGCTAGTTGCAAAAGGATACTCACAGGAGGAAGGAATTGACTATGATGAAACTTTTGCACCAGTAGCAAGATTGGAAGCTATTAGAATGTTTCTAGCCTTTGCAGCTCATTCAAAATTCAAGGTGTATCAGATGGATGTGAAAAATGCTTTCTTAAATGGAGAATTGGAAGAAGAAGTCTATGTGGAGCAACCACCAGGATTTGTTGATCCAAAGTTTCCTGATCATGTTTACAGGTTAGACAAGGCACTATATGGATTGAAGCAAGCACCTAGAGCATGGTATGAAACTCTTTCAAAATTCCTTCTTGAAAATGGATTCACAAGAGGTACCATTGACAAAACTCTCTTTATTAGAAAATATAAAGGTGATATTTTTCTTGTCCAAATTTATGTTGATGATATTATATTTGGATCTACTAATGATAATCTCTGTGAAAAGTTTAGTCAACTAATGCTGTCAAATTATGAAATGAGCATGATGGGAGAATTAAACTTCTTTTTGGGGCTTCAAGTCAAACAGAATGATGATGGAATTTTCATCAATCAAACAGAGTATGTAAAAGAACTGTTGAAGAAGTTTGATATGCAAGATTCTGCAACTACTAAAACTCCCATGTCAACAGCTACTAAGCTAGACTCTGACCCAAAGGGTAAGAAAGTTGACAACACTAGTTACAGAGGTATGATTGGCTCATTGTTATATGTAACTGCTAGTAGACCAGATATAATGTTTGTAACTTGTCTGTGTGCCAGATTTCAAGCTGACCCTAGAGAATCACACTTAATAGTTGTGAAAAGAATTTTTAGATATCTCAAGGGGGCACACACTCTTGGACTTTGGTATCCTAGAGAGTCAGATTTTTTACTAATTGGCTATTCAGATTCTGACTATGCAGGATGCAAAGTAGATAGGAAAAGCACAACAGGACAATGCCAGTTTCTTGGCAACAGATTAATTTCTTGGTTTAGCAAGAAACAACAGACTGTATCAACCTCAACAGCTGAGGCTGAATACATTGCAGCTGGAAGTTGCTGTGCTCAAATCCTGTGGATGAGAAATCAATTACTTGATTATGGACTAACATTCTCAAATATTCCTATGTATTGTGATAATACTAGTGCTATTAAAATTGCAGAGAATCCAGTCCAACACTTCAGAACAAAGCACATTGATGTCAGGTATCACTTTATTAGAGAACATGTTGAAAATGGTACTGTGACACTTCACTATGTTCCAACTGACAGACAGATTGCAGACATTTTAACAAAACCACTTGATGAGTCTACCTTTCTCTGACTGGTAGGTGAATTAGGTATGTTAAATATGTAAGTGATCAAAAATTATAAGAAGCAAGGTATGTACTTTAATTATAGTCCCTGTCTTAACACACTGTGATTAATTGTTAGTGCAACATTTTGTTTGGTATTGTACCTTGACAGAGTCTAGTTTTTAGACTCTGACGAGTCTGTAGACTCTGACGAGTCTGTAGACTCTGAAAGTCAGTAGACTCTGAGAAAATTATCGCATAGACTCTGAAACGGTTAAAATTCGCGCCTGCAGACTCTGATTGCATTTAAAATGTTCAAATGACTTGAAATAGGCGGTAACAATTATCTTTTGACCGGAGACAGACTGTAGACTCGTGTGTATTGTATGCAACTTGAACAAAATAGAATTTTTCATACAATTTACTCACTTGTTTATTGCAATTGATTTCTAAGGCAAAAATATCCACAGAGCTTTTTACGAACCCTAGCTAATTTCTTCAAGCTTCTCCATCACTTTCAACTCAACAACTTCAATGGCTGCTGTTTCTACTGTCATGAGGAGACCCAAGGCGATTGCGTTCACATTTGGGGATTTCGAGTTCATGACCACAAATCATGTTGCTGCTCTTGGAGATAAGAAAGGGGTAGACGCTGAATACTACCCTGTGATGGATTTCTTGGAGCAATACGAGCTACACTACATTCTCAAGGCATCACCAGTCATTCACATGGATGCTGTATCACAAGCATGGAGCACTGCAAAGGTAGTTGATCCTTCTCAGGATCAACCAGGTAAAATAATGTTTACCTTTGGTTCGACTACATTTGATGTCACTGCAGATGTGCTTAATTCTGTGTTTAAACTGCCTGTTAAATCTTCTTTTGATGAAATTGTATCTGATGATGACATTAAAAGCATGTTTAAGGCAATAGGTTATTCTGCTAGCTTAGATAACATGAGCAAGCTAACAAGTAATGGAGAGTCCCCCTGCACCTACCCAAGTCACCCAATCCCCTTCAATTATACAATCTTCCAAACCAAAATCCAAAAAGAAACCAACCTCTGGTGTCTCTCAACAGGCACCAGTTGTAAAGAGGAGAAAATTGATTCAATCTAGGCTTATAGATGAGCACAGTGATGAGGAGCTCAATCCACTAGAGAAGCAAGTTGTTGAAGGACTTTCTTTGCTAAAGGAAGGTCATGATACACTTGATTCTAACCTTCAAGCCAAGTCTGTAGACTCTCAAAAGGCTACAGACTCTGAAAAACCTAGGGAAGCACCTCAAGATTCTCATATTGAGTCTCCTGAGAAATCTTTTGCTAAGAAGTACAGGAGGTTAAGGAAGGCTTATTCTGCACACACACACAAGCCTGTTATTATTACTAACCCTATTTTGCAGGAAACAGATGCTCCCAAGGCTCCTGCAGAGCCAGACTCTGAAATCAAGAAAACACCTGAACCAGAGTCTAATGTTGAGTCAGAGTCTAGACTGCCTTTAGACTCTGATCATGAAACATTTTGGGAAGGAATGCCATTGGATGCAGCCTCATGCCTAATTGATGAGATCATTACTCCAAGTGATGAGGCACTGCTATTCTTATATCCTTTGGTGGAATCAGTTGAAGATCCAGAGCAATATCAGACTAAATCTCAAGTCTTGGATTTTCTTTCAACCTATGAAGCCCTAAGGAAGAGAATGGAACAGGAGCTACAAATGTCTGCACATGATGTGGTCAAAAATCTCTACAGCTATCTATTCAACTCTTCATTCCAAGTACAAGCAGCTGGGCTCATAGAAGGCAGAACTAATGAAGTTCTCAAAGCACTAGGTGTGCCAGTCTCTGAACAGAAAATTACAAAGAAGCCTAAAAAGCTTAAGGTCCACAAAAGGAGAGCATCAGAGTCTGTTGCTGAGTTGGAAACTGAGATTGAGCAACCAGTTTTTAACTATGAAGCAATTTGGGATAATGGAGTTACCTACAGGACAGCCATTCAATGGATCTCTCAAATTCAACCTCTGTCAAGACAGGTGGCTGACTATCTTGTCCATAATATAGGTACAATTGCCAACAAATACATCTATCCAACCTACCAAAGTAGACTGGATCAATTCAAGGGCACATATTTTCAAAGAGTAAGAAGGGAACTGCAGGACCTCTTCAATCTCACAGATGCCCAGGCAATCAATGCAATCCATCTCAGGGCCTTTCATCACAAGTTGGATGCATTTATTCTTGAAGAACAACAGGAGGTAGCAGGTGGTGCAAGGCAGCTGGAGGATGGGACTAGTGCACCAGTGGTGACTAGTGATAAAGATGCTCAGTCTGCCTCACCCACACAAGAACCACCTAGTCAGAGGTTGGGTGATAGTGGGGCAGGGGAGTATGCTGTTGGGCCCTCCTTGACAACTCATCAAAGAGCTGATGAGAACCCCAGTGATATGGGAGGACAGACTCTGATGGATGCTCATGAAGTGATTTCCCGATCTATTCTATCAGAGTCTATCCACCTTGAGGGGGAATCTCATGCACCAACAGTCAAAGATGGTAACACTCAGACTCTGGCTTCTAATGAAGTCATACTGAATCAGTCAGAGTCTAGAGTAGACCCTGAGACTGGAATACTGGAGCCAACAGACTCTGAAAAGAGAGAAGATACTAGTAAGGGTTCAGAATCTGTTGATGCTCACCCCTTGGTGGAAACCCCTAGCCTTCAGACATTTGAAGGGGTTCCCCTCCATCAAGGTGGTTCAGGTATTGAAGCACCATTTTTATCTCTCAACCCCTCTTCTGTAGGTTTATTGAGTGCACCCTCCACATTGAGTGACAAAATATCTGAGAGGCTGACACTGGACCAGGCAAAAGGAGAGGTAGAAAAGGCTGTAGAGAGCCTGAGTGAGATTGAGAAAGTGGGTGCCCAATCCCACTGTGAGCATGAGAGATTAGGGTATCCTGAACCTAGCTTTACTGGTTCAGGATAAAGATTCTTTTGAGTGTATTTTGGATATTCATCTTTCTGAGAGACTTAAGGCTTTTCAGAAAAAATCTTTTCAACAAGAACATCGTTACTATCTTGGTGAGGAAGATCAAGTCTTAGATGGAGCTGTTAAAGCTAAGCTACCTGATGTTGCTGCTCAATTATCCAGTGTGGTCCAGGACATTTCTCATATTAACACAAAGCTCACTGGTGTTGATAATACAACTTCTCTGCTCAATACAAGATTTGACAGAATTCACTCCCTTCAATTATCCAAAGAGGTCGCTTTTAAAGATGCTCTAGATACTATCACTACCACTCAAGCCTCTCTTCAAACTACAGTTTCTGATTTAACCACTAAGGTTGATTCAGTTATTGCAGCCCAGGCAAATATCTCCACTGTTCTTGAGCAGATTCTTTTGGCTGTCACCAGTACTGATGATGTCAAAAAGGGGGAGAAGGTGAAGCAAGGTGAGTCCTCCAGGAGACATAAGGATGAGGGATGCAAGGATCAATCAAAGGGAGTTAAAAGGAGGAGAGATGGTGATGATGGTGATAGTTCTCATGGTCCTAGGGGTCTTGATGATGTGCAACAAAAGCAATCAGGAGTATCAAGAACTCAAACACATCAGTCAGGGACTAGACATGTGAAATCAGAGTCTAAGTCAGACTCTGATAAGCAAAGAAAGAAGTCAGACTCTGATCAAACTCAAGAACCTTCATACTGGAAGTGCAGTCAATCAAATCTGCAACTTAGAGCTAAAAAGAAGATAGGTCTTTGAGGATTTGAAGAATCTGACATTGACAGAACATCTACTCTAACTAGGGATCCTCAATCCTTGACAGATAGGCAGTTTGAGAAGATCACTCAGAAGCACATAAATAAAGTGGTGTCTGCTCAAATTGTTTATAATGTTTTTGAAACAAAGATACAAGGAGGTCAGGGAGATACAGAGAAAGTGAAGAATGAGATGCTGGTTTACTTCTTAGAAGGTGGAAGTGTAAGATGGATTAGTCAGTCAAATTTTATCTTTTTCAAACAGGCTGAGGAACTACAGTATATTAGATTCCTACTGCAAATTGCTTATGAAGTAAACAAAAGCAAAGAGGCTATCACTCACAAATGGTTCAAGGAAATTGACAGGAAGCTGACTTTGCACAGACAGACAAATTGACAAATGGGCAAATTTTCTTTAAAATATGTTGATACTGAGGGAAATGATCAAGTCATGCCATTGGAAGAAAAACAGATTAAATTTCAAGAAGGTGTGGGTCATTACTTTGGGTTTCAGCCTATGAGTGGGAAAGTTAGTGTTCTGATGTTGAAGGACTTAAAAAATCAAGAAAGCAGTGCAAATGATCTTAGAGCAGCTTATTGTCAAATTAAATGCTCAAGTGAAGAAATGAAGAAATTGAAGAAATTTATTGGTGAGGCTCTGGCAATTGTGGAGGAAAATATGCTGAATTCATTTTTGAAGAATAATCCAGCCTTTGAAAAGATTAAATAAAAAGTAATTCTTTTTCCTTTATAATTCTTTTATACTTTTCTAGATTAATAGTTTTATTCTTTAGTTTTGACATCATCAAACCTTGATTTATGCTTACATTTTATAAAGCATAAATAGGGGGAGATTGTTAGGGATATATTCATTTGATGATGTACAAAATACTAGAACAGGGTCTAGATTAGTTTATCTGTAATAAGTTTTTCTAATCTCTGAAATGTATAATCAGAGTCTAGATAGTCAATAATCATGTTATTTGTACTTGGAAGAATTTCTGTAGAAAATGAAACCAGAGTCTGGAAGGTGATCAGAGTCTATAGACTATCAGAGTCTATGATCTATCAGAGTCTACATGTGATCAGAGTCTGAAGATCATCAGAGTCTGAAGATTTCAGAGTCTATACAGTTGAGGATAAATTTGGAAGAAGATCACAGGAATGGAAAGTCTTCGAAGATCAAGATAAATATATTGTAGATATGCTATGGGAAAGAAAGAGAATTCTAGAAGGAAACTGTCAACTAATAATTAGGAATTCTATTCCTATTGTAATTTATCTTTCTGTTATTAGTTGATAGGCAGCTCTCTATATAAACTCTATGTAACCTAATTGTAAATGTGTGGAAGTCAAAGCAAAATTATCTGAGTGAAATTTTGTGAGAGCATAGAGATAGAGAGAGTTGCTGTGATAAACACAGAGAAGCTGCTAGGGTTTGTGTACATCCTAGGAGAGTTTTGTATTCACAAATCAATAATACAAAACAGTACTTATTCATATTTTTGTGTTTGAGTTTGTTCTTAATTTGATTTTAAATCGGGTAGAAAAGACATACAAGTATTCAACCCCCCCCCTTCTACTTGTACGACTGGGAAAACAGACTGTAATTGTCAAAAGTCTTACCAACTGATTTTCTAAAACGTCTTACCAATAAAACGTTTATTTTAGTTTTATTTTCAAAAGTCTTATTAGTATATATACACACACAGGTACATACATGCACTCAATAAATCTTCAACAAGACCTTTGCAAACCTTTTGATTTCCCGATCGATTTTGAATCCCTAACAACTGTTAAGTTGCTGTTAATCGATTTTACAAGCTTTTCGCTTGCTTGGTTATGTTTTTTCGAAATCAAGTCGAAACTCTGCCTAATTTGTGTTAAAGTTAGACTATTTTTAACTTAGGATTAAGGATTGATCCTGGTTGTTGATTGTTAGTTAAAGAACTATTTTCATAGTAATTTTGGGTGCTAAGTAGTATTGGATTGTTAATTGTAGTTAGGGCTTTAATTTTTAACTAGTTAATCAAATTTTGGGTAATTAATTCGATTTATAAGTTTTTTTTCACTTGTAAGATCCTAAAATTCTATTTCACCCTAGTAAAAATGATTGCAATATTTGTAATTGCCAAGACTATTTTTGGTGGGTACTTTGATCTAGAAAAATGCACCGAGGCAAGGTTTAGGCCATGGATCATATTCATGAATGAACACTCTTTGGTAAGAACAACAATTACATTAAGTACCCCGTTGAAAATTGAACCTCTCAGAGCCTTGTACTCAACTGCCAGAAATTGTACAACATATAGGCTATTTTAGTTTTCTTTCAGAATAGGGGGTAACAGAATACATTGCAGATGAGATTGACATGAATAGAATTTTAGGGTTTCTAATAGATAATTTTGAGACCCTACCTACAGTTGAAGATATAACCAATTTCTTCCATTCAATTCATTATGAAGGCACGCTGGATCTGGTAAAGTTATCTAAATCCCAGTTGGTGAACGAATGGGATTACTTATTCGATATCCTAGCCAAGGTGTTTGCTCCAACAATGAAGAGTAACTTCCACAATATTTCATCACTTCTACAAGTGATTGGGTATTCTGTGGCCCACAATAGAAGAATCAATTTTGGGAAGCTGATTTTGACAGAAATCATAAGGAAGATGGGTACTGCTGAGAGTAGAGACTTGGGTATGGATCAGAAAGTTACTTGTTTCTATCCAAGATTCTTAATCCTATTGATGAATAATCTGCTGTCAGAGGAGGACAAAGCATGTTTTGAGAAAAATCCAGTCAAAGAATCTCCATCTTCTCAGAAGAATCTTTTCACAAGACTCCAGAACAAAGGCAAGTTTCAAGACGTACCAGTTGTAAGGACTCGGTACATGGGTGGAATCCTAGATCAAATTACAAATCCTGCACAGGCTCAACCGCTTCAGCAAGAGCCAGAGCCAATGGAAGCTGAACATCATGCGCAACTACTACTTGAAGCTGCTCAACTTGCAGACCAAGAAGCACAGGTACAACAGGTAATATCATACACCTTAGCTTCTAATTTCTTACCTTTAAATATATATGTGGCAGACTATGATTGTGGTCTTACACTTCAGGATTTTGGTTAGGAACCTTAAAATGCACAGGTTCAATCCCAAGTTGAGTTAAAACCTCAAACAGTTACTTCTTCTTCATCTTCGTTGAGTCAAGTCAGAAAAAGAAAGAAACTTGTTAGAAAACTAAGGGGGAGAGGTCAAGTTAGTTTAATGAGTGACCCCACAGCTCTGTCTCCACCTCAGAAAAGATTGAGAATTGAACCTGAGGCAACTGCAGACTCATCCTTATCCTTTCATTGGAATTTGGACCTTGAAATGGCAATACAACAGTCTCTAGACTCACTCAATCAACCAGGTGATTCTATTAAAATTTGTCATCCGGCCGCTGTGATGAATCACGCACACTGCTAGCGCTCACTCTAGCAGGGCCTCCACTTTTAGAAACACACGGAGAAGAGGGCACATCAAATTATGAAAAAAATGTTTTGGATACAAATTTGTTAGATGCCACATTTTCAGTGGACCAAGACATTTTAGATACAGTGCAGCATCATTTGCCTTCACAGGTTGTGAGGGGTACCACAAACTCTAATGAGACACTCAATACATTGTCTAAGGTGGTGACCCCCCTGGATTTCTCATATTCAGTTCCTAAAAAGGAAGTTATCCCCTAGTGGATCAGGTGAGAGGCAACCACTCCATAGAGGGAGTTGGGACTCCATTCAAAGAATAGTTACGTCAGTAGTGGAGCCATTTCAGGATAATCCTGTTGAGGACATGCCTTCATAGGCTTCAGAAGAACATTACAAGTCTTCAAATTCTATAGTATTATATACAGGTACAGCTAAGGATTCTGGAAAGGAGCAAAACAAGAGTGATCTGAGGCAAACACTGAGTGAAACACATGCACGTAGTGATAGTGAAATAAACAAGAGTGCAAGTGAGATGAGTGCAAACACACATAGTGAACTATTATCTAAAATGGAAGCTCTCTAGAGGGAAATGCAGATTGTTCAAGATGAGTTAGCACAAGTTAAAGCACATGTAGAAACCAAGTCTACATCTGCCTCTATAACATAACAACTGACAATCGTGCGGAAAGATGTGAATGTTGTTAAATCCAGCATTCTCCTGAAGACACAAGATATCCAGCAGATACAAAGTCTGATTTCTGAGGATATGAAGGAGATAAAAACTATAAATGAATGAATTGATGATGTTGAAAAGAGCTTAAATCTGCGTATCATTGAAAATGAAGAGATTTCAACTAAACAATTTAACAAGTTGGACGAAGGTATGATACATTTGAATGAAGGGATGAAGTAGGTCTATCTGACTATGGAGAAACTTGTCAAATCATTTGAAGCTTCAAAAGCAGTAGAGGATTCCTCAACTAAGGGGTAGAAAGAAAGAGTAGCTGAAGGAGAAGGAGCTACAAGAGAAAAAAGCAAAGCCAAGCTATATTCAGAAGATCAAGATTTGTTTGAGTCAAATATTCAAGAACACCAATACTTTCTTGAAGATCAGTTTACTGAGGATAGTGCTCAAGATGACACATTCAATCCTAACTACTGTAGAGCTGAAGAAGAAACTACCTTTGATGAAAAATTCTTATTTCCTAGAGAAGAAGAGTCTGATCTTGCCTATGAAGAGGCCATGAGGAAATTGAAAGAAGACATCAAGGTAAGCAATGCTAAAACTGAGCAACTAAAGGCTCTAGTCAAGGAGAAAGATCAGTTTGAAAGGAAAGCAAGTCTAGAAAAACAGCATCTTTGGGCTATAGTTGTGAAAGAGAAGAAGAGAGATGTACAATTGAAAATAGGTGCAAAGTAGGGCACTGCCAGAGAAATCATGGACAAACTTCAGAAGGGCCCATTTGAAGATAGGTTGCTAAAGTCAATTATCGAACGCTTAGAAAGTTCAAATGACAGCATTGATAATTTCATGAAGGTCCTGAATGAAGCAGTTGATTAAATCACTGTGATAGTTGATCACATTCTTGAAGATTGGCAGATCTTAGTCTACACTCACAGAAATGGCACATTCAGAATCTCTTTGGAATTCTTCCATCAAAGATCTTTATCTGTGTTATGGACCCTATTGAACAAAGTGAAAAGGAGTTAAGAAGAAAATGAGCTTCTAAGAGATAGACTCAGAGATTTTGCAAAAGTGGTTAGTCCTTAAATCATATATGATCCTCATGAGGTAAAGTTTTTCACTAACAAATTTTATCAGATCATGAAGTTAGATGAGGAGTCATTGAAAGGTTATAAAGTCAAGTAAATGATTGAGGTTGAGACAATGATGAGATATAAAGGTTTGAGAACTCAAGATAAAACAGATACGGCTGAAAAGATCTGGAAATACTGCTTGTCAAAAGGTATTCCATCTTACATCTGAAAAATGTCAAAGATAGATTCAACTCAGTCATATGATATGCAAGAAGAGAAAGAAGATCCTATTGAACATGAAGTGAAATGGCAATTGGCACATGATGAATATGTTAGTAATTGTGCTCTAGAGACAATACTTTTTATATTTTAAGGAAAATATTTATTATTAAGGATTATGTTTTATTGATTATTATTTATTTATTATGTTTTATTTACTGCGTAATAAATTGAAAGCATAATAAATGTCCTTGGAATTTTGATACGTATTATATATCTTTAAGTATGTGACTTAAAAAATGAGATTATATGAATAGTATCTTATTCCTAAAATTCCATAGTCGAGTATTATTATTTAAGGACAATAATAATGCACAAAGACTAGTATATTTCTTGACAGATGACCACATCTCATTGGTCATAGGTATGGGGATACTAAAGTCAAGAACATAAGTGCATGTATCAATGCATGGCACTGGAATGACCCGCCGTGAGATTCTACATGTTAAGTAAGTGTCATAAGTAATTCTCACTGTGATAATGGTGTAATGATCCTTAGACCTGAAATCATTATATTTCTATACGAGAATTAATATACTTTGATTATATTAAAAGTTACCTTTGACCGGGTGATGATAAAAGTGGACATTGGGTATATTATGAATCGTATGAGAAATATGAATGATCTAGATGGGATTTAATCCTCCTAATTTTAGGAGTGATATTATTGGCCTCTTGTTTGAGTGAGACTATGAAATGCACGGCCGTGCTCAAATGTTGATTTGATTTTAATAGTCTACTCATCGATCAAGAAAATAAAGATTAAATTATGAAGAGGATGACACGAGACATGCCTTGAGTTTAATCTATAATATCAAGATTAAAGGGATTATATTACATGGAACATTATTCACGAAAGGCTTAATCGAATCACCGATTTATTATTATTACTTGGGTAGCAATGATGTATTACTAGATGCCGCTCATTGTTTATAATTTTAATTAGATATTAAAATTGTTGCCAACGTAATAATAACCTACAGGGTCACACACAAAGAACGCTTGAAGGAGAAATAATTTAAATTATGAATTTAAATTAAATAAGTAATTTATTTTATTTATGATATTAATTAAGTATGACTTAATTAATTATATAAATAGAATAAATGAATTACTTAAACTAATTCCAAAATTAATAATTAATTAATTAAGTGAGACTTAATTAAATAATTTAGAATTTTGGATTAGTATTAATTATAATTGGATTATAATTAGAAAACTTATTCCTCTCTCTATATAATCTCTTTATGGGCTGATTTAATAAAAAAAAAAGAGATTTTACAAAAACCCTAGCCGCTCTGAGAGAGGAGGAAGATAGAGAGAGAAGAAGTTTTCGGGTGCTAGTACACATCAATCCTTCATGAAAAGTGTTCGTGTGGATACCGTAGAGCGTAGATCGCGAGAGCGGGATACGTGGTGATTAAACAAGCTTTGGACCTCCATTAATCTTCCATTAATGAACTGTTAAAGCTTCTAAAAGTATTTATTCTTTATCTCCGAATTAAATCTTTTGTTTTCGCATGGATCCTGCGGAGGGTTTCGCTATTTTGATTTATTTTTCGCGTTTATTCTGCTGCGTTTGTGTCACGAAACCCTACAATGGCATCAGAGCTACTTGCGAAACGTTTTAATTCGGTTATGTGCTTAACAGTTTTTGATATATAAGCATGTATGCGATCTATCATGATTTTATATTGATATAATATGTATATGTTTATATATATTATGAATATATGATATTCATATGATGTATAATCATGTGATGATTATGTGTGTTGATGTATGTATATGATACATGTTTGTTCTTATTATGGGAATCGTATTCGATACGAATTCTGAAACGGCTGCCGTTAATTTTCTGAAATATGTGTCTGTTGTCCGATTTTCGCAAACGATATGTGTTTTCTGACTGGAATCGGGTCACTGAGAAATACTGACATAGTCAGCTCTGCGTCTGTAAGACATTAGATGTCGTTACAGCCTCCAAAACGGTGATTTATGATTTTCTGAAAATTATTTGATTTTCTAAAATTTTGAGTATATGTATGTATATATTATGAATATATGATATTCATGTAATGTATAATCATATGATGATTGTATGTATCTCTGTATATGTATATATGATATATGCTTGTTTTTGTTATGGGAATTGTATATGATACAATTTCTGAAACACCGTCAGATTTGGAGAAATCTGACTGCTCTATCCGATTTTCATAAACTATATGTGTTTTCTGACTGGAATCGGGCCAATGAACAAAACTGATAGCTATGCTATCACCGACGGGTCTGTAAGGCGTTTGACGTCGTTAAGGGCCTCGAAATAGCGGTTTATTGTCTTCAGAAATCTGTTTTAATTTTCTGAAATTTCGAAATTTGTTATATATGATTATATGATAAGATTATATAATATGAGATATATTATATGTGTTATATGATAGCATGGTGGATGGTTATGGCCTAAAGACCCATAGGATAGTGGTTTTGATTTATGGTTTTGGTTTCTAAATACGACTTGCATGTCGTTTATTCATTGTAATTTAATTATCTCGAATGTAACTCGAGTTCTTCTTGTAATTTCATTAGAATAGTTTTATTTTTATTATTCAATGTAATTATCAATGAAGACTTGCAAGCAATGAGGCAATCCAAAAGGGGATGATGGAGCAATGCAGAAAGAAGACGTGTAATAGATAGTATTTTTAAAACCACCATAGACTGACCTTGATATTTCCATTAGCTTGGAAATATCATATAGGATGGGGCCATAACCAAACACGTTTAATTTACGCACATTACATATATGTATATGATTGCATGTATTGATATGTATGCGTAGATATAATTGAGATGCATGCTTAATATTGATTAATCATGTATGTATTAGATACGACACCCATGCCATGTTTGCTTAAACAAGATAAAATCTGTAACGATTCAAGATTTTAAAATTAATAAACGATCATGAGATTCTTGTGTTTATGAAATATGGATTTTTAAAACACGGAATTAAATATGGATTTTTGATATCTATAATTGGGATTTTCTGACAAAAGCGGATATGCGTATTCGTAAGGCTGATGGGTTTTAAGTGTGACCATTGGTATCCTCCATCTACCTGGGAAATGAACAATTTAAGATGTCGATTTGAAATATTTGGTTCAAGGAAAAATTGAGGATCTCTTTATGATGTGATCATGATCGTTATAAATTTTCTAAAACCCCTTAACAAAATATTAAGTTTTACTCGGATGCTTTCCAATGAATGAACACTCATCGAATCCTAGATCGGTAAGGGGAAGGACTGTCAGTGGCAGGGGACTCCTATCTATCGTGGTGAGATGTGACGAATATAAACGGTTATATTCGGCCGTTGTATCATTGGGTCTAACTTAACTGAGTCGTCATAATAAGTGAAAATAAACGGTTATATTCAACTATTATGAACTTAGAAGCATAGAGTTTGGTTAAAAGTCTATTAGATAGATAAGATCAATCGTTGTTCACCAAACTATCCAAGAATTATATATGATATAATTGACAACTGTTGTCTACCTAAATAATCATTTTCTAAGGACTTCCAGTGGTTGACTTAGGACATGACGAAATATGGATCTTGGCTCACTAGAAAGAATTATGGGATATACTTTCCAAATTAATAGTAAGGGCTATTAGTTTGATAAAAATAGTGGGAGGTATATGATGATATACCATAATCACTTAAACATAATTAATATTAAATTTGCAACCTAGTTTATTTTATGCACTTTAATATTGTAGATATCAAATGATAAACACAAACAACTTCTATATGCGATCAGTTCTTGAGAAGGACAAGTTGACGAGAATATATTTCCTTGACTGACATAGGAGCTTGAGGATCGTCCTCGGGTACCACGATATTAGTCAAATCTCTTCCCCTACTCTTAAAGTTGAGAATGTAACATGTGCAAATCATAGTGCTTATTGGAAGCAAATTGATGTTGCGACTGATGTTTCATGTCTCATGCTCGCAAATATATGTGCTGAGCTTAAGAAGTAATACGAGCATATAGATGCTTATGAGACGATTGAGCACAAGATATATTTGAAAGGGCACTATACACGTACAAGTAGGGAGAGTGAGACCCGGTTACACCACATGTTCTAAAGATTATAGGGTATAATGAATACCATTGATATTTTGGGTTTCCAGATTGGTCTGGAGACAGTTAGATTTGATCTTACAATCTTTGGACAAATATTATTCTTATTTTGTTATGAACAATAAACTGAATAAGATTGGTAAAACACCCATTGAGTTGCTAAGCATGTTGAGAACTGCTGAAAGTAATATGATAAATGCATGAACTACTACTATATTGATGGTAAACATAGGGAATGCAAAAGGGAAAGGAAAATGGAAAGGCAAGGACAAGATTTGATCTAGTTCCGTTGTCAAACCAAAGTCCAATCCCTAAAGCAGACTCTAAAGTCTGAATGAGGTGTTGATAAAGAAGACGATTGTCACTTCTGTGGAAAGTTGGGAGAATGGAAATTAAACTGTCATGCTTAATTGGAAGATCGGAAGATGATGATCAATAAGGGTCAAGCTTAAGGTATCGGGTTAGAATTGGAGTAAAGATAGTTGCTCTGGTTCGAGGAACTCGTTACTTAATTTTTGGCCTATAAGAAAAATTTAGAACTTAATAATTGTTATAGCGTGCTTGCAATTGGCAGAGACATTATTTCAGTTTCTTGTTTGGACAAGAAAAGCTTTTTCATTTTATAACAATAGTTGTTTATTCTATTTTGATGATGAGCCTTATAATGTTGCACATCTAATTAACAATTTATATGTTCTAAAGTGACTCAAATAAAATATTACCTTTGGCACTGTTGTTGAGGCCATATTAATGAGAAACGCATTTTCAGAATACATAAGGATGCATTCATGGAAAAGTTTGATTATGAATTATACAAAAGGATGCGAATCTTGGCTTATTTGGCAAAATGACAAAAGCTCTTTTTACCGGACATGGTGAAGGGATCATTGAATGGGTATGACTTATACATAGTGATGTATGTGGTCATATGTGTACGATGACAAAAGGTAGATTTTATTAACTTCATAAAATTTACTAATTATTTTAGTAGATACGGATATATGTATCTTTTGAAGAACTAATCCAAATCATTTGAAAAGTTCAAAGACTATAAAGATGAAGTATAAAATATCAAAGAAAGGTTTTTGATAGGAGGGATCACACCTTGTTGGACATGGTGCGATCAATGTTGAGTCAATAAATCTTCCAATTAGTTTCTGGGGTTGCACTCTGGAAACGGCTCCACATACACTTAACATTGTTCCTACTAAAATGGTTCAAAAGAATCCTTATGAGATATGGACTGAGAAACGTCACAGCATGTCATTTATGAAAATTTGGGGATGTGAAGCGTTTGTGAAACGTCTAATCTCTGACAAGCTAGGACCAAAATCAGACAAATGTAATTTTATGGAATACCCAACTGAAACAAGGGGTTATTCTTTCTATAATCCTTCCGAGAACAAAGTGTTTGTTGCTCGAACTGCTGAGAGACAGTGGGAGGATAATAGATCTCAATGAAGTTTGAGACCCACATGATAGCGTTGAACCAGTGGAGGAACCTGAGTAGAATGTACAAGAAAAATAATACTGCTCAAGAAACACAGGTGTTCGTAGGTTTAGTAGGATTCGCCATGAGCCCGAGAGATAATATGGATTTCTCTTGACTCAAGATGGTGATGTGAAGCTTGTGGATGAAGATGAGCCTCTCACCTACCTAGATACTATAAACACTCCAGATTCTAAGAGATGGCTGGATGCCATTAAATCTGAGATGGAATCCATGTATACTAATCAAGTATGGACTTTGGTTGATCCACCTGAAGGGGTAAAACCTATAGGGTGCAAGTGGGTTTTCAAGAAGAAGACCGACATGGATGCTAATGTACAGACCTATAAGGCACGATTGGTGGCAAAAGGTTTCAAGAAAATTCATGGTATTGACTATGATGAGACCTTTTCACCAGTTGTTATGGTCATGTCCATCAGGATTTTGCTTGCTATAGCTGCTTACTATGACTATGAAATCTGGCAAATGGATGTCAAAACCGCTTTCTTAAATGAGAGCCTTGAAGAAGATATGGATGTGTACATGACACACCCTAAGGGTTTTGTTGATCTAAAGGATGCTGGAAATGTATGTAAGTTGCGTCGATCCATTTATGGATTAAAGCAGGCCTCGAGGAGATGGAACATTTGTTTTCATGAAACAGTCAAAAAGAGTTTGACTTTATTCAGAATGAAGATGAAACTTATGTTTACAAGAAGTTTAGTGGGAGCCATGTGGCATTCCTAGTATTATATGTTGATGATATATTACTAATAGGGAATGATATTCCTTCTCTACAGACTGTGAAGACTTGGTTGAGAAATAATTTCTCAATGAAAGACTTAGGCGATGTGACATATATATTAGGGATCGAGATCTATAGAGATAGATCAAGGTGATTGATCGGCCTAATTTAGAGTACATACATTGACAAAGTTTTGCATCGATTTCAAATGCAAAGAGACTAAAATGGATATGTCCCAATGTCTCATGGGATAGTGATCTCAAAATAAAATTTGTCCTAAATCATTGGATGATAGGGACTGCATGAGTAAAATTCCATATGCGTCAGCAATTGGTTTTATAATGTATGCAATGATATGTACTTGTCCTGATGTCTCGTATGCTTTAACCATGATGAGTAGATACCGATCTAATCCAGGTGAAGGTCACTGGACGACAGTCAAGAATATTCTTAAGTACTTAAAGAGGACTAAAGATTCATTCTTGTTATATGGAGGAGATGTGAAGCTAGTTGTAAGAGGTTTCAGTGATACTGGTTTCTAGACAGATAACGATAATTTAATGTTTCTGTCTATCTTTGTGTTTTATCTAATTTTATTGAGATGTTGTATGCTGGAATGGTTCACAGCAAAGACAATAGTTGATTCTACAATAGAGCTTGAGTATATTGATGCTTGCGAAGCAGCCAAGGAGGCTGTTTGAGCATGTACTTAGGAGATATCACCTAATTAATGAGATTAATGATCAAGGAGATATACATATATGTAAAGTGCATACTAATAATAATATTGCAGACCCACTGACTAAGGCTTTGTCGCAGCAGAAGCATGAAAGTCACACTAGTTCCATGAGTATTGGATACTTGGGTAATTGGCTCTAGTGCAAGTGGGAGATTGTTAGTAATTGTGCTCTAGAGACAATACTTTTTATATTTTAAGGAAAATATTTATTATTAAGGATTATGTTTTATTGATTATTATTTATTTATTATGTTTTATTTACTGCGTAATAAATTGAAAGCATAATAAATGTCCTTGGAATTTTGATACGTATTATATATCTTTAAGTATGTGACTTAAAAAATGAGATTATATGAATAGTATCTTATTCCTAAAATTCCCTAGTCGAGTATTATTATTTAAGGACAATAATAATGCACAAAGACTAGTATGTTTCTTGACAGATGACCACATCTCATTGGTCATAGGTATGGGGATACTAAAGTCAAGAACATCAGTGCATGTATCAATGCATGGCACTGGAATGACCCGCCGTGAGATTCTACATGTTAAGTAAGTGTCATAAGTAATTCTCACTGTGATAATGGTGTAATGATCCTTAGACCTGAAATCATTATATTTCTATACGAGAATTAATATACTTTGATTACATTAAAAGTTATCTTTGACCGGGTGATGATAAAAGTGGACATTGGGTATATTATGAATCGTATGAGAAATATGAATGATCTAGATGGGATTTAATCCTCCTAATTTTAGGAGTGATATTATTGGCCTCTTGTTTAAGTGAGACTATGAAATGCACGGCCGTGCTCAAATGTTGATTTGATTTTAATAGTCTACTCATCGATCAAGAAAATAAAGATTAAATTATGAAGAGGATGACACGAGACATGCCTTGAGTTTAATCTATAATATCAAGATTAAAGGGATTATATTACATGGAACATTATTCACGAAAGGCTTAATCGAATCACCGATTTATTATTATTACTTGGGTAGCAATGATGTATTACTAGATGCCGCTCATTGTTTACAATTTTAATTAGATATTAAAATTGTTGCCAACGTAATAATAACCTACAGGGTCACACACAAAGAACGCTTGAAGGAGAAATAATTTAAATTATGAATTTAAATTAAATAAGTAATTTATTTTATTTATGATATTAATTAAGTATGACTTAATTAATTATATAAATAGAATAAATGAATTACTTAAACTAATTCCAAAATTAATAATTAATTAATTAAGTGAGACTTAATTAAATAATTTAGAATTTTGGATTAGTATTAATTATAATTGGATTATAATTAGAAAACTTATTCCTCTCTCTATATAATCTCTTTATGGGCTGATTTAATAAAAAAAAAAAGATTTTACAAAAACCCTAGCCGCTCTGAGAGAGGAGGAAGATAGAGAGAGAAGAAGTTTTCGGGTGCTAGTACACATCAATCCTTCATGAAAAGTGTTCGTGTGGATACCGTAGAGCGTAGATCGCGAGAGCGGGATACGTGGTGATTAAACAAGCTTTGGACCTCCATTAATCTTCCATTAATGAACTGTTAAAACTTCTAAAGGTATTTATTCTTTATCTCCGAATTAAATCTTTTGTTTTCGCATGGATCCTGCGGAGGGTTTCGCTATTTTGATTTATTTTTCGCGTTTATTCTGCTGCGTTTGTGTCACGAAACCCTACAGAATAGAGAAGGTTGTATGGAGAACCACAACAATCAACCACTAAAGATGTACCAAGGACACATGTGCATAAGAGTTCAACTCTAGAAGAAGGTGAAGTTGATACTTCTAAAGATGGTAAAGATTGAAGACATAGATAGGTCAAGATAGAAACTTTGTAATACATGTTCAGTCTAGAGGAATATCTATTTTGTATTTATCTTTCAAGTATAAATCTGGAAAATTGTTAAATATAATACAAAAATTATTTGTTATTTACAATTCTTAAATGTCGTATTATTTCTTAGTTGTTAGTTGAGTTATCCTCTAGAAATTTATGTGTTAAATGTTTAACAACTAATAGGAGAGATTGAAATGCACATGTCAAGGCCTATTTGTAATAATTAGATGGCAACTCAACTCAGATAAGAAAAAGCAGTAAATAATAAATATGATAATAGGAATCAAAACAAAGAAAGTCAATTAGACACAAAGAATTAGATTGTCAGGAGTATTTTTTATGAGGTTGCTACTCTACACCGGAAGAAGTTCATTAATATGTTTAAGTGTCGGCGAAAAATAAAGAAGTAGTATTTAAGAAGAGTTCAGAAGACAAAGAAGATTCCAAGTGGCTACTACAGAAAGATTCCAAAAGAAGAACATTATAGAGATAAAGCCAGAAGCGAGAACAAGACAGAAGATCACAATTTAATGTTAAATAGGTGAAGAACATTCATTGTAGTTAGACACAAATAAACCAGACAATACATTGTGTGTCAACTATATAGATGAAAGTTCGACATCAAGTTCAAGTGATTTTCAGACAGAAGACAGTGAAGACAGAAAGACTCAAGTCAAATCTACAAAGGTTGTGCATTAAAGAAACTAATTAATTCTACTATCAAAAGTTAACTAATTATTTAATTTATCTACTTAAGTTAATTCATCTTGAATTGATCTAATTTATTAATTAATTAAAATTGGTGGAATTAATTAAGTTAAAAGAGCATTTTATTTATCATTTAAAGAAAGTCTTAATGCACCATATTAAAAAGTCTTACCGAATTCGGAATAAGACATTAACAAAAGTCTTATCGAAATTCGAATTAAGACTTTTATAAAAAGTCTTACCGAAATTCGAATTAAGACTTTTTCAAAAGTCTTACTAAGCTATACAAAAGTCCTACCGAATTTCTAATAGTCTTGTCCAGCTTATTTCAAAAGTCTTGAACGCTAATTTATAAAGTCTTTAACATTTTTTAATAATTTTAATTCAAATGTCTTGCTAGCTTCCATCTCTATAAATATGAGGTCTTTGGCTTCATTATTTTCGTTGTTGAAAACATTCAAATTCAGTAATTTGTCTGCATTGTAATATTCACAGACTTTCTATGCTTGTTCGAAATATAATTGTTAAACAAGAACAATTCATGTCAAAATCATTCTAGAATATTTTATCAATTATAAACACTTTCATCATATTAATTTTGTAATACTTTTCAAGTTCAAATTATATCTTCTATTTGAACAGTATTTCATTAAAATTAATATTTCGTGATTAATTAAAATAATATTTTTAAATCTGATATTTTGCGATTAAGTATAGATATTGTATTCAACCCCTTCTCTAAAATATCAGGGACCAACATGCAATAATATATTTGTGTATTGCAATGATATACAGTTACACCATACACTACTTTCTGATACTGATGGTGTAAGGGCAGTATTCTGCAGTCTAAATAAAACTACGTATATATTGCAATGATATTTTTGTGTTGATCATGTATTAGTTTGATTGGTTAATCTGATTACTGATAACTGATAAGTAATATACATAATTTGTTTAGACTGCAGAACAGTGCCTTTTTTAGTTCTTTAATCGTAGCCGCTAGATGAAAATAGATCCTACGATGTGGATAACTATCTCCATGGTCTACACTTTTTTTGGGTCTCCACTAAACCCAAACTATATGTGTGTGTGTGTATGTGTGTGATAAATATGATAATATATACGATAATATATATATATATAACTTGGGTGAATGAACTGCAGAACACCCAGTACCCCAAGGGTTTCCCAACCGCAGAAGGAAGAAAAGCTATGGATCGCAACCTATTAAAGAGCCCCAATTCAATATATTCCAATAATCAAGTCTAATTTAATATGTGGAGAATTACATCACTTATGTTAGGTCCCAAGTAATGGGTGGTATTAGCTAGAAGAGGGGTTGAATATCTTAATACCCTTTTTAAAATTTAAAGCTTAGTACTGGTTGAATGTTACTAGTCAACTAGTAAATCAAATGCGGAAACTAAAACAGAGAAAAGAAATATAGTATGACACACAAGATTTTTATCCTGGTTTGTGATGGCGCAATCCCCTAACGGATCCCCTCACCCCTAGTCCAGTCCCTGAGTCCCTCCCTAAACTCGAGATTTTCTACTATAAAAAGATGCACTCCTTATAGTGGCGGAGAAGCCTTTACAACCACTATATATTTATCTCGGACCTTAACTCCCTGTTAACCACTCAAAATACAATAACAAACCTACTAGACTTATCTTGGAGCATAACCCCCACTACCTCTTGAAATCTAAATAAAACTCATATAAGTTTATCTTGGAGCGTAACTCTTCGCTACCTCCTCAAATACAAGTAAGTGAAAACCTTGCGTAGACTATGTTCTTCTAACACTTGATAGGTTATGGATCTTAAATCTTAGGTCTTGAGTTTTTCTTCTTCTGCACAGTGCAAAGACACTCAACTTCCCGCCACGTGCCTGAGACTTGGGTCTTAGAACAAGGATCACATCACTTCACTTCACCTCACTAACAAATTTTAGACAACCAGTACTACCATTTAATAACCATGTTTAAGAAAATAGAGTTGGTGGACTAGTATATTACAGTACTAGGTCGGGAAAAAATAATTATATATAATATAGTCAAAGCAACAGAATATATAAATGTGAGTCGAGGTAAGTCACTTCGCTAGAAGGACAAACCATACGTTGTGTATGAACGTGTATGCAGGAATTTAAGTATGTATGCTAAAGTAAAGAGCAATATGTAAAGTGTATGAATGCAAGCACTTAGATTATATATATATATATATATATATATATATATATATATATATATATATATATATATATATATATATATATATAAGGCCGAAAGTAACTAAGCCAAATATATTTTGACTCGAGTAATATCAAGTACATTTTATAAATGGGTTGTTTATAATGTCTTGGAAATTATGACAACTAAACTATGGCCTTTAAAAAAACACAAGATGTACCACTAAGATTCAATGAGGATGTTTCGTTTATGTCGTATATTGACATATACGAATAGTATCAAACTCGGAATCGAAGTTGGCTTAACTTCAATAACTCAACAAGTAAGACTCATTTATATTTCTAACTAATAATGTGAGACTTACCCGAATAGCACTTTAACTTGGTTTTTGAAGCTAATTAAACTTACAAATATTCTACGAATTTGCTTTGTGTATATCTTTAAATAAATATATGAGATTTATACAAAGGAGCACAACTCAGAATGTAAGTTAGTTTCTTTCACTTCATAATTCAACAAATAGTCCTTTTGTTTATGTCGTACCTCGACTTATATAAATTGGTCTCGACTCGGAATTAAAGTGAGTTTAAACTGTACAAATATTCTACGAGAGAGTTTCGTTTATTTGTCTAAATAATATATGAGATTTATAATAATATTCTTATTTCAGAATATAAGTTCGTTTATTACTCTATTTATTTCAAACAAGAAGATATTCGTTTATGTCTAATAATATTGACTTATACGAATTTTATCTCAACTCGGAAATAAAATGAGTGGACATGCAAATATTCAACAAGGAGTCATTTTGTTTATGTCTCTATATGAGACTTATATAAATCTGTCTAGACTCGGAACTTAACTAACTTGGAGTTGTTATTAATTCCGGAAACCTACACCAATGATGCGAACAAATTGTTTTAGGAGAGTAAAAGATGAAAAGAAAGCTCTCCCAAATTTTACAATAATTTATATATAAGAGAAAGCAAACAATTAAAGCTCGTATATATATAAATTGTGAACAAGGCTAAATATATAATATATCTAAAAATCGAAACAAGCAAGTATATATATTATGAGGTAAGCCGAATATATATGTAAATATATATACAAGTGGAACCAAAACACACAAAAAATAGTCGCCGGAAACTGAGCTTTTGGTATCACTTTAGAGGAAATATATTCCTAAAATATTTATTACTATGAAGTCCAAGGAATATTTTATTTGAATTAAAATACAAATTAACCAATTAAATAGGACAATTAAGGGCTTCAGAGATTAAATCTGTATTTTATATCTAGGCAGGACATTGTTGAAGATGAATTGAACAAATATGTTTAAAAAATATATTAAAAATATATACTCTTGAAAACCTTTAAAACAGACACTCTTCTAAATTAATAACACATTTTCTATCTCGTAAAAGAAGTGCCGAAAATACTATTATTTGTTCTTCTTCAGTCTTGCCTCAAAATATAACATATATAAATTAGATTTGATTTTATCATTATTTTTATAAATCTCATCTAATTATATGTAGAGAGAAAATCTTTTAGTTTCGTTTATAAAAGTAATTTGACTCAATTTGACTTTCTTCTAGTTGACTATCACTTCGAACAATCTAAGGGAGTATTAATATATTAATTAGTAACTTCATAACCCTAATTTAATTTACATTTATCATTAAGACAAAATAATCACAACATAATCCATAAGATTGTATCTCACAATCTTCCTTTTTTGGGTAATTAGTCGAAACATTCTAGCATAAAATTAAATATGTGTGTGACAACCTAGACTTTTTTCCCTACGTGTATGCAACTATCTAACTTATACATTTTTAGATTTTGAAATCTTATTAACACTTCTTCTATAGTGTTGAAAGTATTCTTCAATTTTAAATGCATAAAGGATAGTCATACAAATATTATGTAGCAATTAGGATGCACAGAAAAATTGAGTATATACCCTCTAATAAGTGAGCCCTTATCATTATTCCTGTTTTAGCTTTATATACTCCTTTTTTCAAAAATTTGCCATGTCCTTCCCATATTTTGATAAGAACTAAAAAATTCTGTATCAAATTTTTCATTTAGCCTTGCTACAAATCATATGCAAATTAGAACTTTAGAATTAAAATTCTATTTTAAAATCTCTTCCCTTTAAGAAGAAATTACTTCTCTTCCCCTTCCATGTAAAAGACAATTTGTTTTACACACTCGATAAAATTTAAGTTTTACTCTATTTGTACAAAATTGTTAGTATATAATTCAATTTTAATTTTATACTTCTCTTCCACTTTTTGACAATTAATATAAAAAAAAGAGTAAAGTGTTCGTGTACGCACAGTTTGTGTGTCAGACCACTTGGGATACCACACTTCAAAAACTACCACGCGCTATACTGCACTTCTTAACGTCCTAGCATTTTGTTGTTTTCCGTTAAACTGGACTAACACCATGATCGTCTCCGGTGACCTTGAACGACGACAAAACAAAACTCAAACAAATCTTGTTGATTTTTATACCAAAATAACGCTAGCCTTGCTAGGAGTACGTATATAACAATTATACATACAAACAAGCAACCATGTGACCGTAAATTGAAGAAATCCGACGAGCTTTACCGGAAAAATAATTTTCCGACGAGCTTCACCGGAAAAATAATTTTCCGACGAGCTCCAAAAACAACCCATAAACACAAACAAAAAATATCACTAGCATTTCCTTTCACCGATCTACGTAACCATGTAATTAGTTTATGCAACAAATCAACGAAAAAATAAATAAGAAATTCAAGTATAACCCGAAAATCATGAATTACAAATCAAGCAATTTGACAAAGCACGTAGTGATGTACTTCAAACACATGGGATTCAATTTGGTTACTCATATGAAGAAAACTAAGTTCAGAATCATCTTCAAAAGTTGCTTTGGTAACACGAAGAACACTTTCTTCTCCAAAACAAAAAAACTGACAGTGTTAACCCAATTTAACGGAAAACAGTAAAGTGCCAGGACGTTAAGAAATGTAGTATAGCTCATGGTAGTTTTTGAAGCATGGTATCCTAAGTGGTCTGATATACAAACTACACGTACACGAATTGCACTTTACTCAAAAAAAAATTATAAGTTAAAATTTTTTAAAGAATAGTTTGAGTATAGAATTTTAATTTAAATTTCTAACTTGGAATTATGAAGAGATATTGTAGAAAAACTTCCCTTTCTAATTTATTCAAGTTTCAAATAAATTGTCATTTGTAGTCCTTTTTCAAACTTAAAAAAAATTGGATTCCTTCACATGTTTGTTAGTAAAAATCTGAATATATATAGTCCAATTTTCCAAGATAGGCATTTCAATCAATAAAATTAGAGTCTATGCAATAGGACTTTATCATTTGAGCAACCTAGACTAAATTTATGCAAAAAGGGACAATAGATCATAAGACTATCCATGAGGAAATGTGTTTATATATGTAATCCTAATTCAAAAGCACCTGTACAAGTTACGAAGAGAAGGGGGATTTTTTATTTGCCAACACATGATTATGAAAATTTAATAAACCAGTAGCATTCACCATTTTAACTTACAAGCACAAAAGAAAAAAAAATTAATACTTCTAGAATACTACATCCTATGGCAATCAAAATGGGGAGGGGAAATATTGAAACAATTACAACCAACTGTTCTTCTAATGCTATATTAATTGTTAGGTCCCAAAATCTAAACTATCAGTTGCTAATCAATTTATATGTCAGTCCATAAAAAAACTAAGCTCGTGGAACCAATTGTGCTAACTGAAGCACATTACATGTTTAATCCACTAAACTAACTTGTGTACCTGCAAAACTAGTGTGTCAGTATTGGGAATTAAAAAAACTGCAGACACACTAGATATGAAGAAAAATAATTTCATTCACTTAATTCCAACTTCAATACACACCTGGCAAAATTAAACATAAGCAGCTGATACATATAAAGTATTGCTAGCTTGACCAATAAAATTGGGCTCAATTTTCAATCTACATACTTAGCAGCTACAACATAATGGAAAAAGATAGATAGAAGTAGCTAATAGTAGGAGTTAACAAACACACAAACTTCACAGAGGAAGCATGTAACAACTAAGAAAATGCCAAGAAGACAAAAACAAACACATAAACACCTTGAGAAACTACACACACACAGATACCATCACCACACGCCTATGGTTCCTTCCAAAATAGAAATCAGATGCCAAGTCACTCAATCAATGGTAGCAAAACCTGAGGATTCAGGCAAAGGGTCATTTGCACCATCTGTATCCATTTCCCTAACACCATTCCCACTAACTAGCCCTACATCTCCTACTGCCATCACAGGTACATCATCATGTAATTCCTCAACTAGGGGCAGAAATGGGATGTCCATCAGGCCTAACTGAACATTGATCATCTAGGACAATCCATCATCAATTCTACCAGCTCTAGTGACTGAGTTTCCCAGTATCTCCACCAACACACCTATTTTAGTCTCAGTCAATTCAAGCTTCTCAGATAAGGCTTTGAATTGCCCTTGAAGAGACTTAAACAAAGCTTCAAGCTCAGTGTAACTTTTCTCAAGATTGTGGAGCTTTGTTTCAAGCTCAGACAAGGAAATAGCATCATTAGGAGTGGGAATTTTAGGAACCACAGTATCATCAGCTGCAGGATTAATAGCCAGAGGGGGAGGGGGACCAAAGAAACCAGGGAAGGGAATGACAGTTCTAACTGCTCTGTCACAAATAGTGCTAGCAACTTGAAAATAGGGCAGTTGGTTGATGTTGAGTTTGAAATATTCAAAAACCTTGGCAAGTAGTAAGCCATAAAGCATGTAACCTTTCTTGAAGCCATTGATCATTTGAAGTAAGATCACATATGAGAGGTTTAAAGGTAACGTTTTGGCTAGCAAGTTTCTACATTAACTTAATTTCAGCAAATGACATCAATTTATCAGCTGAGGTGTTTGGAAAAATGTTCCCTCTCATGATCAAGGCCAGATTTTGAAAGATGAGTGAGAAATGTTCATAAGAGACCCCTTTGTGTTCAACAAAAAGGTTGTGAGGCACCTCAATTTCACAAAAGACAGATAAATAGAGCTTAAGCTCCATTTTGTTGAAGGTGAATTATTTGGTTATGTCTATGTTTGCTAGGTTTAGGAGTTTGAGACTGAGCTTAAGAGCCTTACAAAGCTCTATATGATCCAATAACAAAGCCATTCCATTCACAACAGATGTGATAAAACAAGATAGGCTTCCAATTGGACTTGGCAAACATTTTGTACAAATCAGTGTGGATCAGACAGCCTGGTTGCAGCTTGGATTTGATAGACCTAGAAACTGGGTTGGTATAGGTGGACACAGGGTGATTTTGTTTTCTTGGGTTTTTTCCTATTTCTATTTTTAGAAGAGGAATGGTTTGTGGTGGATGAAACATGACTAAGGCAGAGAGTTGTGTTTAGGGCTGTCAAACGGATAATTCGGATACGGATCTGTCTGTATCCGTATCCGAAAATCCGTATCCGAATCGGAAAATTTTTAAAGGTTAATATCTGAATCCGGATCCGACGGATACTATCTGGATACGGATAATATCCGGATCCGGATCCGAATCCGATTTTTAACAAGTTTTTTAAATTTATATTAAAAAATCAAAAAAAATGCAAAAAAAATATTAAAAAATTAATTTAATTTTTTTAAATTGAGTTAAGAGTTAAAGGGATTTAAGACTATTTTATTTTTTTTTTTAAATTAATTTTTATTTATCTTTTCAATCTAATTTTGTTATCTTAATAATATTAAACTCAAATGATATTTTTATATATGTCTATAATATTTTTACAATTATATAAAATTTGTATAAATATATTATTTAATGAATATATATACACACGCTACAAAACTAATAGAATAAATTTTAAATTATATATATATATATATATATTATTTATGTGATATATGTGATACGATTTAAAATATATAAAATACTATAGAAATATAAATTGATATATATTGAATATACATTTTAAAGTATAACCATGTATAGTGTATATATTAATTTATTAAATTAAAATACACATTGGAGTTGAGCTAATTAAAAAATATAACTGAATCAAATTAAATGGGATTATAACTATAAGTGTATGTATAAAAATATATAAATGGGCTTATAACTATAAATGGGTTTAAAAATATATAATTATATATTATATATATTAAAAATATATATATTTATATATATTATATATAATTAATTTCGGATACGGATGTGCCTGTATCCATATCTGTATCCGGAATTGTCGGATTCGGATACGGATAATATCCGGTTTCTTCCGGATACGGATAGTATCCGTTTTTTTCGAGATACGAATACAGATATTTCGGACGAATATCGGATTTTTCGAATTTTTTTGCCAACCCTAGTTGTGTTAACTAAATCATGTGCAGACTCCATTATATGCACACACACAAGCTATGTTACTCCGACTCTTCTGTTTTACTCGCCGTACCCGTGTCGGACACTTGGACACTCGGACACGACACTCATTTCGTGTCAGATCCTTTGACTAAAATGTGGACACTTTGACCAATTTAAAAATCAAATAAGACTAAAACCTCCAATTCAAAATAAATATTCAAGAAGAAAAAAAAACAAGATTGAGATAAAAGCAAAGAAGACACCTAATTTGCAAAATCCTTTACAAAATCATGTTTAATCTAAGTTTTATTATAACTTTTTGTTAAGATATCTTACTTACCATACTTGTTTATTAATATATCATGATGTGTCCCCGTACCCGTGTCTAAAAATAGGACAGTGTCCCCGTGTCCCCAATTTTCAGATCTTTCATGTCGGACACTCGGATATGTGTCGTGTCCGACACTCCGTACCCGAGTCTGAGTAACATAGCACACAAGACTTGAATGCAAGAAGTAAATGCTGATAAGTGTTTAAGAACAAGAAGACAAAGGTTTTAATGAACAAGGAGCAAAGGTAATGAATGCAGAAATGTGTGAAATATAGTTAAGCACACAATATTCATTTATAATATACAAGTATACAAGTAGCCAAGTAAAGAATAATACAAACAAATTTCCAGAAAACAAAAGTCTACAAGTACTAGGTTATAGGTCATGCAGGAACTAGAATAGACACATGCAGGAACTAGAATAGACAGACTACAACTTTTGCTATGCAAAGGTTAAGTAACAGTTCAGCAATATATGAGTTTGCAGACATATTTGACAAAATGTGCATACATTAATTAGTTCTTTGTTACTAAAATCTTAAAAAAAATTATCACAGAAATCAATCAGTGCCCTGAATAGTGAAAAGTATGTGACAGATATAAAGTAAGAATCAGAATAAATAGTTTAAAACTGATCACTTGCAGAGAAGAAGACACAAAGTATGGAAGTTACTCCAGGTTGCAGTCAAGTACAAGGAGCAGATAGCAGTCAGTCAGACAGGAAGGACAGTGAACAGTGGCAAAGTACACATTCCTGGATAGAAGTCACCATACTCATTTAATGATCTGCAAGCCCTCTTATCATATAAAAATTCAAGGTGTGCCAGCACACACAAATCCCTTAATCAGATAAGAAATACATATCATAAATCAAGACAAAAAAATTCAGATAAAATCCTAAGTATTTTCAGATTTTAAGGTAATTTGTTTTTGTAGCTAGAAAATTATATTGTGCACACATTTGCAGACAAAGTGAGCAACTATTTCTCAGACTATATGTACCAAATCATTTATCATGAAAGATACATATAATCTTGGCAAATATTCACACAAATTGGCAGGGTTAGGTACTCCATACTGTCAAGCATGCTAAGAGCTCAGGCCTATATCTATTTATAAGGGACATGGTATGATCATAGCCTATGTTACTCTGACTCGGGTACGGAGTGTCGGACACGGAGTGTCGGACACGACACATATCCGAGTGTCCGACTCGAAAAATCTAAAAATTGGGGACACGGGGACACTGTCCAATTTTTGGACACGGGGTGCGGGGACACGATACAATATATTAATAAATATGTATGGTAGGCAAGACACTTTAACAAATAGAAACAATAAAACTCATATTAAACACTATTTTAGTATTTTGTAAAGGACTTTGCAAATTAGGCGTATTCTCTACTTTTATCTCATTTTTGTTCTTTTCTTTTTTCTCATATATTTATCTTGAATCATTAGATTGACTCATATGTGGTCTTTAAGTTAGTCAAAGTGTCCACATTTCAGTCAAAGGATCCGACACGAAATAAGTGTCGTGTCCGAGTGTCCAAGTATCCGACACGGGTACGGTGACTGAAACAGAAGAGTCGGAGTAACATAGATCATAGCTACAAAGTATTGCACATAGCCTTACAGATAGGATCACAGATTCACAGCTTATAGACACTTAATCATTAAATTCATTTACTATGCTTCAAAATATTCAGTTATACTCAAGACATAAGGTAAGAGAGATTTGAGTTAGATGTCATAGGATTTGCAAACATGCCAGGTAGAACACAATAACCATGAATAAGGATTGGTGCAAGCTCATCAAGTAATCACAAAATTTAATTGATATCCATTCTCTAGCATGCTTTACTCCCTCAATTTTCACAACTACACAAGGCATGTGATAAGTAAACAACAGATTAAAAGTGATGTAATTAAAAGTGATGCTTATTAACTAAATAACCATTTAATTCAGATTATTCTGCCAGCTATTTGTTTATTAGCCATATTACCTATTTGAGATCAGCATCTTCGAGCTATAATAGATTACATAAATGCAGCTCACATAGTACAAGCACAGATACTTGCTCAACCAAGAATATATAAGCAATAATAACCAATCAGTAGACAGGATTTACATTACCAAAAACAATTTGCAGATATGCATTAGTTAAGTACAAGGCTGGTACTGGCATTTATGCTCAAGTAGTCAGACATAGGATTGTCAATAAACATTTCAATATCTGCACTCCTTCTGTCTAAACTAATTGTCAATTTTAATACTCAATTTTGTACATCTCACATATTGCAATTAACTTTAATGTGCAGACTAGACTTACCAAATGAGCCAAATTGTTTCACAAAATAGCAAGAGATTCACCTTAATAAATCATGGAGCCAACAGATAATATATATCATTAACTTGAATCATCTAGGCATGCAGTTCACTTTTAACATCAAGTATACACAAGAACAACTCAATATCATATGCTTATGTAAATCACAGATAGTATCATATTACAATTATCAATTAAGCACATCATTATGAATTGAATTCTAAGGTTTTGAGCTCATACCAAAGCTGTGAGGTGAATTCACACAGTTTAATCAATTTAAAATTCACACTTATCACTCAAGGACCTTACATCCATGATGTTTCAATTCCGGAACTGCTGACTCGGAAATAACTCACTGAGTCACCAATGATTCTTCTCCGAGTTGACTCCTTCCACCAAGGGTACCTGCAAAACTCAACATAAAATAGTCACTATGGATCATAATTTAATAGAACTGAGAAATTAATGTAACAATAACAAGTTTGAGTTTAGAGATAGGGATTGATCAGTGAGTCATCATTTCATGATTGTCTTCTTGAACTTGCTTTGAGGGACATCAAGCCACCATGTTTACTTGATAATCCAGCCATGAATTGAAGAACTCAAGCTAGGGTTTAGATGATTTGATCCTTTCTGAATCAATATGATGATGAAGGAGGAACAAATCGAGAGATATGAATATGAACGCTTTGATTTCAATAGAAGCTTGAGTGCAGGAGCCATTAATCGAATGAGGATAGAACTCGATCAATTAGGGTTTCATAATTTTCGAACATCAGAACTTATTTGATAACAAAAATGGTATAAAACGTTAGCTGTATATACGGAGAATACGAATCCATGATTATTTCGAACGAGAAATCAACGATTTAGCTTTCATTTGTTTTGGAAGAAGTAGGGTTTTACGATGGATTTGATTTTGGGGTGGGGGGTGGGGGTTTACAGCTTAGAACTGAAATTAAAAAGAAAATTTATGTATTCTTATATTTTCAAGTTTAATGGTTGGGATTTAATCCTAATTATCCAACGACCTAGATTAATCCTGCTAATAATGAATTAAAATTGCCCTTTTTATATAATAAAAATTATATTATAGCAATTTTAATTTTGCATAAATTTTATATTTTAATTAATTTATATAAAATTTTAATTAATTTATATAAAAATATATGTCTTATAGAAAAATTATTTTGCAATTTTAATCCCAATATAAAATGTAATTAAATTTTATCAAAAAAATATTTTCTTGAATTGAGAATTTTATTTCTAAATTCCCATTAATTTAATTTAAAATATTTTCTAGGTCATATTAATTAACACTCACTATTTTTTTGAGTTTTGAAATACGAAGAATTTCAAGGCCAATCAATAGTTATGTTAATTAATATTATTTTATTGAGCTTAATTTCACAGTAAAGCTTGAACTACTCATAATCAATTTCATTTTTGACAAATCTGAATTCCATATAGAAATTCGGTTAAATAATAAACTTAATCACAAGCGGAGAAAATTTCACTGAAAATTAATCCAACAAAATTATAGACACTCGGTGTCTTTACTTTGGGCACACTAGCATTCCTAACTCCAGACGTAGTTTATTGAATCTTTTAGAACTCAAAGGTTTTGTAAAGATATACACAATATTATGTTCAGTATCTATATATAACATTTTAATATTGCATTTAGATACATTATCTCTTCAAATATGATGTTGTATATCAATGTGTTTTCACAATGAGTGCAGCACAGAATTTTTACTTAAATTTATTGCACTTATATTATCACACTGAATTGACACTACATCAAATTTCACAATATAATCAGCTAGTGTTTGCTTCATCCAAAGAATTTGAGCACAATATTTTATAGTTGTTATATATTTAGCTTATGTAGTGGATATAGATACATAATTTTGTTTCTTAGAAAACCAAGAAGCCAAACATTCACCAAGAAACTGATAGGTACCACTTGTGCTTTTTCTATCAATCAAATGTCCAGTATAGTCTGAATCAGAAAAGCACACTAAGTCAAATGGATGTCCTTTTGGATACCATAGACCCATATCAGTGGTCCTTTTAAGGTATCTGAATATCCGCTTTACAGCAGACACATGAGATTCCTTAGGGTTGACTTGAAAATGGGCACACTTACACACACTGAACTATATGTCAGGCCTACTTGCAGTAATATAAAGAAGACTGTCAATCATTCCTCGATATTTCTTTGTATTCATAGAAATACCATTAGGATCTTCAGTCATCTTTAGTGCAAGTGACATAGGGGTACTGATGGTCTTACAATTTTCCATCTCATATTTCTTAAGCATTTATTTACAATATTTCGATTGTGAAAGATGAATGCACTCATCAGATTGCTTAATTTGCAATCCTAAAAAGAAATTTAATTCCCCCATCGTGCTCATTTCAAATTCTTTACTCATAATATCTGAGAATTCTTTACATAGAGATTCCTTGGTAGAACCAAAGATAATATTATCTACATAAATTTTAACGAGCAAGATATCATTATTTTCATATTTCGTAAAGAGAGTAGTATCAACAACTTCTATTTTGAAACCATTTTCAATAAGGAATTTGCTTAACCTCTCACACCAAGCTCTGAGAGCTTGCTTTAACCCGTATAAAGCTTTGTACAATTTGTGCACATACTCAGGATGTAAGTGATCTTCGAATCCCAATAGTTGTCTTACATATACTTCCTTTTCTTAGACACCATTAAGGAAGACAGATTTAACATCCATTTGATAGACCTTGAAGCCTCTATGACAAGTATAGGCTAAAAACATTCGAATTGATTCAATTCGAACCATGAGAGCATAGGTTTCATCAAAATCTATTCCTTCCATCTGAGTATAGCCTTGAGAAACTAATCATACTTTATTTCTCACCATTGTTCCACTTTCATCTAATTTATTACGAAAGCCCCACTTTGTTCCAATAATGGAAGTATTAGTGGGTTGTGGAACCAGTTCCCAAACTTTATTATGAGCAAATTGGTTTAATTCTTCTTGCATAGCAAAAATCCAATCTTCATTCAACAAAGCTTCATTTACAATTTTGAGTTCTATTTGTGATAGAAAGGCCATATGACTCACAATATTTTGTACTTGAGCACGAGTTTGAACGCCTTTAGCTAGATCTCCTAAGACACGGTCTATTGGATGATCTTTAAGTAATAGAATTTTCGTAGGCAATTCAAGTTCGTCCTCAACTTTTTTAAGAGGATTTTTTGGAATTATAGGTCCAAGATTTATGTTTCCAATTTGTCGAATAATGTTTTCAACATCATTTGGAATATGACCATTTGAATCTGGTTCCTCCTCTCTCAAATCTTTAAACTTTGAGTTTGGTTTAGATTCATCGAATGCAACATTCATTGATTCTTCCACAACCAAAGTTTTAGGATTAAATACTTGATAAGCTTTGCTATTAACAGAATATCCTATTAGCTTCTCCTATGTAGACTTTAGCATGTGCATTACTAATACCTCCCTTATTTTTACCAAGTCTAGCATTTATTCTCATTGAGCTAGATCTTGTCCATAAAAGATCATCACTGTTTTTATTCATTTCCTCTTCCTCATCAAAACTAGTTCCTCTTGGAAGAAAAATGGGATTTCTTGTAGTAGTTGATGTCTTCTGTTGAAATGGCTTATTTTTCCCAACCTCAGAGTCTGCACCCTTCTTTGACCTTGTCACATGCCTAGATGGTTGTTATTGTTTAACAGATCTAGATAATGTAATCTTCTTTTAACTTTTAGATTTCTTTGAAGGAGGTGATCATCTTTTCTTTTTCTGGACTTGAGCATTGTCAATACTAGCTTTCAACAATTCTACTTTCTTATCAATAGCCTCTATACTAGCTCTTGGATTCTCTGCTTCAAACAACTTCCTTGCTATTTCTTCATCTTTTATGATCTCCAGAAATTTTGTTTCAAACAACTTTCTGGCAATTTATTCATCTTTGGAGATTTGACTTAGCTTGGCTTCAGAGTTTGCCAAACTCTGACTTATGCAACAGAGTTTGTTTGCCTTTTCCTTTGTCAATGCCTATTGCAGTCAGAGTTTGTTGTTGAGTTTGAGCTTGAATACTTTCACCAGCCTTATAACTCTCGTGTTGTAACATCATTTGCACCATCTCCTTCATCCCTATGTTCATCATCAAGAAGAATTAGATCAGACTTCCATTTGTCTGCAGTTACCTTCTCCCCCTTTCTGATATCATTCCCCACATGAAAATGTGTCACCAAATCAACCAGATTGGAAAGAGTAGCCTAAATAGAAGACATAACAGAGGTCAGAGAATACACCTTCTTTTCCAAAGTATCATGCCTGCTGGAAAGGTCTTTAAATCTTGTTTCTCGCTTGTTGGTAACTATAATCTTGAGCAATTCAACACCACCATAAACAGAAGTACCCGATTTCTCAACATTATGCTTGACATCCAAAACCTCATGTTGTAGAGCTTTAGTTAGAAGTGTAGTGGCCTTCAAGGTAGTTTTCATGTCTTCAGAGGAAAGCTCAGAGTGAGCCTTATGAACAAAGTCATGAGCAGGATTCCAAGCCACTTGCTCATTTGCTTTCATCCAATTAGTAGCCTAAGCATTATTTTTGTAGTCAAAGTCAAGAATATTTGTGTCATGGAGTCCAACAGTCCTTAGAACTCCCTTAGCAGCTAGATCAGATTCAATGTTAGTTTGAAGTTGAGAAACCACAACATAGTCCAAGTAATCCTTGTCTAGCTTCTCAAGAGCGTGATGAGCAGATGCAGGCCATTGTTTAGTACTGTATCTGACCTCATAAGGGACAGAGAGATCAGTTGGCACTTCATCTAGCTCAATATCAGAGGCTGAACCTCAGAGTTTGTAGGTTGGACAGCATCATCACCACCACTTGTACTAGGTGCACCAGAGTTTGTAGATTTCTTGAGAGTCTAACCTTCAGAGCCTGTCTCTGTTATACTCTAAGCACCTACACATGAAACAGAATAACCTAAGACATTCTTTTCTTTTAAAGTAATCTCATTACTTCTCACATCACACACATTATGACTTTCAATAGTCAAATTTTACTCATTAAAAGTAACTTACTTCTGTCTCAGGTCTACCTCTCCATTTTCCAGAGCCAGAGTCTACCTCTCAATTTCAATTCTATTTTTCTCATATTTTACCTCAGACTCACAAGAAAGGCTCAAATCACACATTTCTACAGAAATAAGGGGTGGCTCAGAAGAGTGGTATGTGGTCAAATGAACAGTATGTACCCTATCAGGGCTATCCATGGTCATCCTAGTAGTAAAAGTAGGAAATATAAATTCTGAACTTATACTATCAGAGTATGTAAATTCTGGAAAAAAAAATAGAGTTTATACCTTGAACTGCAGTAGATTCTAATTGAGATTCCATTGGCCTTGCAGAGAATGGGGGAATAATTAGGACATCAGAAAGTGCCATGGGATGTTGATCAGAGACTAATTCTTCAGAGTTTGGCTGAACTTCCATGTCTGTCATTTATTAGTCTACAATCATATGAGAGATAATTGGTTCTTGTGGGACCTGATTGAGTCTATTCAGTAACTAATTCTCCACTTTGAAGTGAAGGTTCTTGTGGGCTAAACTCTACCAATATGTGGCCTTCAGCATCAGCAATAACAGGATCCTGAATCAGTGTTTGAGTGCCTTCATCCAAACTTTGATTGGATGGTTCTTGTGTGTCTAGGGCCTTAACAGCTTCTTCAACAGTTTGAGTTGAAGGTTTTTGTAGGTTGTACCCCTGACCCATGTTGGCTTCATATGCTGGAAATATGGTTGTTGTTGGACTTTGACCAACAGGTTCTTGTGTGCCAGGCCTATCAGAGACTACTATCTCACTTTGAGAGATAGGTTCTTGTTTGTCTTGGCTAAAATAAACCCTTTATTTCTTCTCCCTGAAGAATACCAGGGAATTAGATGTTCTTTGCTCAGAAGCAGCTTTGAGCTTTTCCTTTTTAGCTACCATATCTCTGGCTACCTGCTCATCTAGTTGTTGTACCCTTTCATAGGATATTTTAATGACTTTAGTTTTTGGTGAGTTGGTAGGTGAATCAGAGACTACTACTGGAGTGGATGGTTGAGTTGGATCATCTTTTATTGATGGCCCTGACTCATACTTCCCATTTTGCGTATTAGGATTGTCGTCATCATTTTTATCCCAGCATTTCTCATCAACAATTTCACTGTCAGCCCATGTTTCCTCCATCTCTATTCCCCTTTTATCTTTACTTGTACCTCATTTGAAGCATCGGGATTTGCAACATTAGATTTTAGGGTGATAGAGTTTAAAGTGGTGTCAACTAAAGGGAAATATTCTGAGATTTTGCCTTTGCTAAGCCTCCTCCTTTTCTTCATAGGCTCTGACATAGGATTAACATGAAAAGTCTTCAGCCTCTACTACAGGTTTGAATTTAAATTTTGCATATAACACCTTTCCATCATCACTATCATCACAGTCTGTTGGTTGATCAATTAGTCTTCTTCTAGGAGGTGACTTAACCACAGCTGTCCCTTTTCTTTTCACTCCTAATCCATGAGCATGAGAATCAGACTTTGCAGAAGTGGTGTGTTTTACAACTGATGCCTTTTGGGAGACACCAGAGGTTGGTAGGGATTGTGTTTAGTATTTGGTTGGGTGCTTGGGTTAGAATTAGAAGGGGTGTTCTGTAAACTCTGATCCATAGCCACTTAAAGGAATTCTACTCCATATACAGTAGGCAACTTCTGATGTAGAAGATCCCTAACCTGTGCATAATATATCATCCTAGGGAAATATGTCTCATTTTGTTTCTTACATCTTCCTTTGTCAAATCAGCAAAAATTAGTAATTAATTAATTAAGTGAGACTTAATTAAATAATTTAGAATTTTGGATTAATATTAATTATAATTAGATTATAATTAGAAAACGTATTCCTCTCTCTATATAATTTCTTTATGGGCTGGTTTAATTAAAAGACACATATTTTTCTAAAACCCTAGCCGTTTTGAGAAAAGAGGAAAGATAGAGAGAGAAGCAGTTTTCGGGTGCTAGTACACATCAATCCTTCATGAAAAGTGTTCGTGTGGATACCGTAGAGCGTAGATCGCGTGAGCGGGATACGTGGTGATTAAACAAGTTTTGGAACTCCATTAATCTTTCATTGATGAATTGTTAAAGCATTTTATGATATTTGTTCTTAATCTTCGAATTAAATTGTAGGGTTTCGTGACACAAACGCAGCGGAATAAACGCGAAAAATAAATCAAAATAGCGAAACCCTCCGCAGGATCCATGCGAAAATAAAAGATTTAATTCGGAGATAAAGAATAAATACCTTTAGAAGCTTTAACAGTTCATTAATGGAAGATTAATGGAGGTCCAAAGCTTGTTTAATCACCACATATCCCGCTCTCGCGATCTACGCTCTACGGTATCCAGACGAACACTTTTCATGAAGGATTGATGTGTACTAGCACCCGAAAACTTCTTCTCTCTCTATCTTCCTCCTCTCTCAGAGCGGCTAGGGTTTTTTGTAAAATCTCTATCTTATTAAATCAGCCCATAAAGAGATTATATAGAGAGAGGAATAAGTTTTCTAATTATAATCCAATTATAATTAATACTAATCCAAAATTCTAAATTATTTAATTAAGTCTCACTTAATTAATTAATTATTAATTTTGGAATTAGTTTAAGTAATTCATTTATTCTATTTATATAATTAATTAAGTCATACTTAATTAATATCATAAATAAAATAAATTATTTATTTAATTTAAATTCATAATTTAAATTATTTCTCCTTCAAGCGTTCTTTGTGTGTGACCCTGTAGGTTATTATTACGTTGGCAACAATTTTAATATCTAATTAAAATTGTAGACAATGAGCGGCATCTAGTAATACATCATTGCTACCCAAGTAATAATAATAAATCGGTGATTCGATTAAGCCTTTCGTGAATAATGTTCCATGTAATATAATCCCTTTAATCTTGATATTATAGATTAAACTCAAGGCATGTCTCGTGTCATCCTCTTCATAATTTAATCTTTATTTTCTTGATCGATGAGTAGACTATTAAAATCAAATCAACATTTGAGCACGGCTGTGCATTTCATAGTCTCACTCAAACAAGAGGCCAATAATATCACTCCTAAAATTAGGAGGATTAAATCCCATCGAGATCATTCATATTTCTCATACGATTCATAATATACCCAATGTCCACTTTTATCATCACCCGGTCAAAGGTAACTTTTAATGTAATCAAAGTATATTAATTCTCGTATAGAAATATAATGATTTCAGGTCTAAGGATCATTACACCATTATCACAGTGAGAATTACTTATGACACTTACTTAACATGTAGAATCTCACAGCGGGTCATTCCAGTGCCATGCATTGAGACATGCACTTATGTTCTTGACTTTAGTATCCCCATACCTATGACCAATGAGATGTGGTCATCTGTCAAGAAACATACTAGTCTTTGTGCATTATTATTGTCCTTAAATAATAATACTCGACTAGGGAATTTTAGGAATAAGATACTATTCATATAATCTCATTTTTAAGTCACATACTTAAAGATATAGAATACGTATCAAAATTCCAAGGACATTTACTATGCTTTCAATTTATTACGCAGTAAACAAAACATAATAAATAAATAATAATCAATAAAACATAATCCTTAATAATAAATATTTTCCTTAAAATATAAAAAGTATTGTCTCTAGAGCACAATTACTAACATAAATATCATGTTTCGCATGGATCCTGCGTTTGAGTTTCGATTTATATTATGCTTTGTATTTATTTTCGCGTTTATTCCGCTGCATTTGTGCGTCGAAACCCTTCAATGGCATCAGAGCTACTTGCAAAACGTTTTAATTCGGTTATGTGTTTAACAGTTTTTCGATGTATGTAAACATGTATAAGATATGCCATGGCTATATGTTGATATATATGTTTTATATGATTTTGAATATATGATATTCATGTAATGTATAATCATGTGATGATTGTGTGTATTGCTGTATGTATATGATACATGTTTGTTCTTATTATGAGAATCGTATTCGATACGAATTCTAAAACGACTTCTGTATATTTTCTGAAATCTGTGTCTAGTGTCCGATTTTTGCAAACGATATGTGTTTTCTGACTGGAATCGTGTTACTGAGCAATACTGACAACATTAGCTTGACGTCTGTAAGCCATTAGATGTTGTTACAGACCCCAAAACGGCGATTTATTAGTTTCTGAAATTTATTTGATTTTCTGAAATTTCAAAATTTATTATATATGATTATATGATATGTTTATATAATATGAGATATATTACATGTGTTATGTGATAATATGGTGGATGGTTATGGCCTAAAGACCCATATGATAGAGGTTTTGATTTATGATTTTGGTTTTTAAATACGACTTGCATGTCGTTTATTTATTGTAATTGTTAATCTCGAATGTAACTCGAGTTCTTCTTGTAATTTCATTAGAATAGATTTATTTATCATTCAATGTAATTGTTCAATGGGGACTTGGAAGCAAAGAAGCTAGGAGGTAGTAATCCAGATGATGGAGCAATGAAGAAGATAAAGACATGTAATAGTGTAATATTTGAAACCACCATAGATTGACCTTAATAATTCCATTAGCTTGGAAATATCACATAGGATGGGGCCATAACCAAACATGTTTGATTTACGCACAATACATATATTTATTTGAATGCATGTGTAGATATGTATGCGTTGGAATGATGTACGTATTAGATATGACACTCATACCATACCTGCTTAAGAAAGATAAAATCTATAATGATTCAAGATTTTAAAATTAAACAAACGATCATGAGATTCTTGTGTTTATGAAACACGGTATTGAATATGAATTTTCTTTTTCTGATATGGGGAGATTTTGTCAAAAGCGAATTATTATTCGTAAGAAAGTTGGGTTTTAAGTGAGACCGTTTATGACTTCTACGACGATCTGAAAATTAAACCATTGACGAATATTGAAGTGGATTATTTGATCAAGGAAAAATTGAGAATTTCTTTATGATGGGATCATGATCGTTAAACAATAAATCCCTAAATAAATATTAAGTTAGTAAAGATGCCTTCCAATATTAGTACACATCAAGATCTAGATTGAGAAGGAGTGGGTTTGCCAAAGTGAAGTGCTCTTATCAATCATGGGAAAATGTGATAAGTAAATGTACTTAGTTTATTGAAACGTTGGCTCTAACTTAACTAAATCATCACAATAGGATTGTGGGTTTAGAGGCATAGAGTTTGGTGAGATTTATTGGATAAATTTGACAATGGGTTGTTCCACCAAACTTTCCAAGAGTTATATTTGATATAATCGACAAATGTTGTCTACCTAAATAGTCCTGTTTTGGGTGTATTAACCAACGATATCTTAAAACATGGATGAAATATGGATCTTGGTTCACTAGAAAGATTTAAAGAAATGATTTTCGAATTAAGAGTTAGGGCTATTAGTTTGATAAAAATAGTGGGAGGTATATGGTGATATATACCATAATCACTTAAACATAATTAATATTAAATCTGCAATCTAGTTTATTTTATACACTTTAATATTGTAGATATTAAATGATAAACACAAACAAATTCTCTCTACGATCAGTTCTTGAGAATATAACATTTGCAAATGATAGTGCTTATTGGAAGTAAATTGATGTTGTGACTAATGTTTCATGTCTCATGCTTGCAACTATGAGTGATGCGCTTAAGAAGCAACACGAGCATATAGATGTTTGTGAGACGATTAAGCACCCTTAAAGGATATTTGAGGGACAGACTCTTCAAGATATATTTGACAATTAAAGGGTACTATACACTTACAAGTAAGGAGAGTGAGACCTGGTTACACCACATGTTCTAAAGACTATAGGGTATAATGAGTACCTTGACATTTTGGGTTTCCAGATTGGTCTGGAGGCTCACCTAGATTTGATCTTACCATCTTTGGACAACAAATGTTCTTAGTTTGTTATGAACAAAAAAATGAATAAGATTGGTGAAACACCTATTGAGTTGCTAAACATGTTGAGAACTGCTGAAAGCAACATGATAAATGCATGAGCTACTGCTATAATGATGGTAAACATAGGGAATGCAAAAGGGAAATAAAAATGGAAAGGCAATGAAAAGATTTGATCTAGTTTCCTTGTCAAACCAAAGTCCAATCCCAAAACAGGCTCTAAAGTCTGAATGAGGTGTTGACAAAGAAGACGATTGTCGCTTCTATGAAAAATTGGAAAACTGGAAATTAAACTATCATGCTTATTTGGAAGATTGGAAGAAGATGATCAGTAAGGGTCTAGCTTCGAGTATCAGGTTGGAATTGGAGTAAAGGTAGTTTCTCTGGTTGAAGGAACTCGTTACTTAATTTTTGGCCTACAAGGAAAATTTAGAACTTGATAATTGTTATAACGTGCTTGCAATTAGCAGAGACATTATATTAGTTTCTTGTTTGGACAAGAAATTGTAACACCCCTATTTCGAATATATCGAAAATACCATAAATCGTCAAAATATATCATGACAACTGAATTTATTCTGAAAACTCCACAATTCAAAATATTTTTAAAACCCAAATAAATCTTTGACTTAAACAACTTCTAGTAAAGTCACAGTGGCACAAGTTACAATGAAACTCCATTGCACTACTTTGAAAATGAAATACTAAAAATAAGTTGAGTCCATAGCGTCATCTAGGAAGAAGGACAAGACATCTCTCATCACACATTCCCATGATCCCCCTGAAAACCTGCCGTGAAGAAAGAAACTGCATGAGCCAAAAGCCCAGTACGGATGAATACAAACGAATCGAATATATTTATATGCCCTGAATAATCACAACTCAACAACAATATTAAAGAACAAAATGCAAATGTAAGATGAAGATATGAGAGCTCAAATAAAGATGTATCAAAATAAGTGAATACTTAACCGAATCAAATCAACTGAATAATCAAGTGACTAACTGAGCAAATATACCGAATCATCAAATTTATTCACACATCAGAAGGTTATTATAACCTCATGTCATATTGACAACAAAGCCACGTAGGCACATACAATGGACCTGCAAAATCCAATTGTATAACAAAAGTAGAATGAGTGTATGGCACAAACAACTTCATCTACTAACTGAATATCACTGAACAAATATTCTAGGGTCGACCCATACGCCTCCTACAAATATTAACTGAAACTCACCCACGAGCTAAACTGAAGCTAGCTGAAGCTCACCCACGAGCTACATATAATTCTGAACAAAAGGAGACGTCGTGACTAATCACACCGCCACGATGGTGTCACGTCATTAGTGCCACAATGACATGCCTGTGGTACCCCCACAGGTGGTTATACTCGGTATAAAATTTCTGAAGTGTTGTCCATGACGAACACTAAAACAAATCTCAATCACAATTGAATATTTAGGGGCAGAACTTTGAACTCAAATACCACTGGTACATTAACAAAATTTGAGCTTGATATCAACTAAATATTATAGATAATTTAATAAGCTTTCTAAATTGACGAAGCTCTCGAAAAACAGAATTATAACGAATAAGTTATGGCCAAAACACTTTAGGGTTTCCAAACTAATACCCATGCTGTCCAGAAAATTTAAAAGACAAATTACACCACTATAAAGGATGGCTTTAAACATGGTTCCACCCGATTCATTAAGAGGGTTTTAAGAGCTTTCAAAATGGTATAATTTGATGGAAAACGAATGCAAAACGAGTAAGTTATGAGCAAAACAATGTGTAAACATAAAACAGGGCAGATTTATAAAACAGCTTTGAACTTAAGATGTCAACTGATTTAGCTGGACATGATAACCAAGAAAATACAGAGGACTTTAAGATCTTTCTAAATTGACCAAATTCATGCAAAACGGACTTATAACGAACATGTTATGAGCAAAACAAAACGTAACAATAAATCTGTCCAGGATTCTTTAAAACAGTTTTTATCCCATGAAAACAACCAAAACAAGGTCTGAGTATAGCTACAAAAATATAGATGTTTCCATGATGTTTCCGTATTGACTAAAATCGATTAATTTTGAGTTATAACGAACAAATTATGACCCAAACAAGTCATAACAGCAAATCTGTCCAGATTTCACAAAAGTGGTTTTTACCCTATGTTGGCAATCCCAAACATAGTCTGATTTCACTATACAAATATAGAGGGTTCTATTAACTTCTTATATTAACTGACTTTACACAATTCGGACTTGTAACGAAGGAGTTATGACCAATACAAAATACAACCCCAAATCTGAAAATTATACAACTAACATGTATACCCCATGTATTGCAACAGAACCCAAATCTTAATTTGAGAGATTTCAGAAGTGATAAAGAAGAAGGCGAAATCCGTACCTTATCACAATTAAGAACTTACGCAAAGGCAATAGGCAAGGTATAATCTCCTCTCTATCAGACTACTCGTAAGCGTTACACACGTTTATCTTTTTTTCTCCAAGATCCAATGGTAGAACTGATCTCTCTTATATGGAGAATAAGAAACGTATATTTGAATTAGGGCTTATGTTACTAATGGGCTAATATTATTATTGGGTTATATTATATAATTATTGGGCTGGTATAAAAAGTAATACGGGGGCAAAAAAAAAAGATAATATATTTATATAAATATACGGGATATTACATCTCTACCCCCTTAAAAATAGATTTCGTCCCCGAAATCTCCTAGCTAAATTTATTACCTGAATTTTGAATAGGTGTGGTTATTTCTCATGGATATACTACTCCAACCCCCATGTAACTCCACGTTCATAATGATCCTTCCATAACGCTTTAACGAATGGAACAGTCCTTCTTCTCATGACTCTCTCTTGATAATCTTGAATAGCTTCAGCTTATACTTCATACCATAAATTCTCTTTAATCTTGTGTACTAGATACTGAACCACATATTATGAGTCATGATTGTAATCTTTCAAAACTAACACATGTAACACATTATGCACATGAGATAATTGTGGTGGTAATGGTACCCTATAATAAACCTTTTTTTATCCTCTCTATAACATCAAGAAGACAGACATATTTTAGGCACAATTATTCTTTATCCAAACGTGTAATACCATTGCAGGGAAACAACTTTAAGAACAAACGATCATCGGTTTTACATCAATCATTTTTTTTTTTGCATAATACATTTTTCTTCTTGGGATGCGTTAAGCTCCTTTATCATTCACGGATTTCTCCTTAGTGACCCTGACCAACTTTGATCCTTCAATGACTCTTTCTTCACACTCATTTTAACAAGTTATTGCTCTAAACCTTCTACTATATAAGGCCCCAAATTTTAATATGCAAATACTCAATTGTCCAATATTATTATATGTAAACTTAACTTCCCATCAGTTTGTGAATGCAAATTGAACTATGATTAAGTCTCATACCGCAAGTTCAATGAACTCCTTTTTAAAACTGCGATTTAAACCTTGTATCCTTGTTGGAAACTATCGGAACATCCACATAATGAATTCTAACAATATCCCTCTACATAAAAATTATACTAAATCATGAAGTAAAGGACTCTTCCTAAGAAGTAAGACATGATTTGATAGACCCCGACTCATATGACATCATTCTTTCTAAAAGTTCTTGACAACTGAGTCACAGAATAATAGTAATGTTTCCCCACTTCCAGTATGAAATATCCAAGTACTTTAATAGTCCACTGAGTGTTTATTATTCTATATTTACTTGTTGGCATGTAAGACATATACTTACAAATTCTACTTTATCTCACTTCATCTCACTCCATTAAATTTTGCTCCTTCGAATCTCTACATCAATAGAGAACAAATAACTATAGCCTCGATCAAACATGCTTCACTAATTATTGATTCTACAAAATTTACTACTCAACCATATCACACCATGATCATCAACACAAAATTCTATATGCTTACTATTTCCCAACTTCAATTTAATAGCTTTCAATCCTAGATCATTCTTCTAACCTTCTTTTATACTTTAAAACCAAATTTTATTGCACCATTAAATTACTATATTTTCACCTTGCCTTCCAACAACTAGTCCACACGTAAGCCCTTCAAATCTTAAACTAGAAGTAAATAAATAATACAAGATACAACACCTTCCAAGTTATCGCTACTATCTACAACTATATTCAAATTTCTCGAATGGTATTGAATTTTAGTATCTAATTTTTAAAATTTTCAAGTCAACTCATTAGCCTATATTAAGCTCCCTTTAAGGGGGAAAAATGCACTTAAAACTCTTCCGATCGGTAAATATATGAAAGATCCCTCCATAAATATAATGCCTCTAAAATTTTATAGCAATTACCCATATTGCTAACTCTGAAGTCATGCGTTTACCTCATACTACTTAAGTTGCCTGAAAACATATAAAGTGGTTTTCTCATAATGCACAAAACTACCATCAACCACCTTTTAGAAATACCACTATAAACTGAAATACTTCTTTCTCTAGTGTTAAAATAAGTATTTGAGCCAACTCCAACTTCTTCATTAACTCTTGCAAACTCCTAATACAATTCTCCTTATACTTGAACTCCAAACCCATTTTTATTAGTCGGGTCACTGACAAAACTATTGAAGAAAATAACTTTAAAAAAAATTAACTTCTATAGTAGATCGTCAAACCCAAGTAACGACTTACAAATATTATAATATAAGGCCTTCGTAAATTAGTGATAACATCAACTTTCATAAGATCCACTTCAACCCTTTACCAAGTATAATATGCCCAAAAAGTAGAACATGCTCCAACCAGAATTCACACTTTGAAAGTCAATAAATAACATATATTTTTTTTGTAAAGTTTTACTTACAATACACAAAAAATTTTCTCATGCTCTACCTTAATCTTAAAGTATAACAAGGTATCATCAATAAAGTCCAAAAAGAGATCCCGATAATCGTGGAAGACCTGATTCATTAAATTCACAAATATTTCTAACTCATTCTTTATCCCAAATGGCATCATAAGTAACTTATAATATGGTCATATGAACTGCAAAATCATGCCTTTTAAATATTTTTAACTCTTACCAGTAACTAGTGGTATTTCAATATTAAATCTATCTGTCCTAAAAAGTATAAGCTCATTCTCTATATCTTAATTCTTAAGCTATATATAACAATCTCTTTCTATATAACTAAAATAAAGTGCTCCATGAGATTAGGTCTCAACCCCACATGAGTTATTTTCTTGTGTTGCGAAACAGGTACACATCTCCTCAAAAAAATTCAACCTCATAAAATTCATTGTGCAATCTAAAACAATACCAATTCTTAATCTCCAACTAAAATCATGGTATTCCCCTAGCTCATATTAAAATTATCATTCTTGTTGTAGTAAGGTCTTTGTAATCCTCTGAGCCAGCCAACCGAACAAATCTTAACATTTGATTAATAATATTATCATAATTATTCTCCTTAGTCAATTAAATTACCAAGATAACCTTTTTATGATAAGATACATTTGAAAACCCTCATCAAGACCATGTTTATATGACATCTTCTTCTATAGTTATTTCCACACGTAGCTTACATCTCTTGGTATTTCCCTCCAAATGACAGTCGACTTTAACTTTATCAATATGGCAAACAGAATCGCTCTTTAGCAAATACATCTAACCCATTAACAATCGGATAACCCTTGACACGTAGTTTATCACATCCTTAGCTAAACTTTTAACAACTAACACAATCCTTAACCAACAGTTATGTCGTTTATAAATATAATCTAATTCTTAATACTACCATCACGTAAAAATCTAAAGGAAGAAAATTAAATTTACATCTCCAATTATATTGGTATATTCTGTCAATGAAATTTTACACGATATTAGCTTAACGGGTCTATACCCTGGATAGTATCAAGGACCTGGATAGTATCAAGGACAATCATCACCAATCACCACCGAAGACAAGTTTTCCTTATGATTCTCATACTGCTATAACTTTCAAACACTCTCGATGATAATAAAAATTATAGCAGAACAACATATTAGAGTAAAATGATTCGGTCACAAAGACCTAACAGAAGATGAAGAAATAATTTAGTGAGTCGAAATGAAACAAAACGTCACAAAAGTTTCACATAAAAAAATGATCCAAACTATGAAATAAATATATGAATGCATTTCACAAGTAAAGAGATAAGTTAAAGTAGTTTATAAATAACACAATAGTAGAATATGTATCAAATAAAGATAACCGAATAAATCTTAAAAACAATACCCATCCTAATACCTACCCAAACTCACAGGTCAATCCTAAGTAAGATTTCTACAGGAAAGAACCTAAGCTCTGATGCCATATCTGTAATACCCCTATTTCGAATATATCGAAAATACCATAAATCGTCAAAATATATCACGACAACTGAATTTATTCTGAAAACTCCACAATTCAAAATATTTTTAAAACCCAAATAAATCTTTGACTTAAACAACTTCTAGTAAAGTCACAGTGGCACAAGTTACAATGAAACTCCATTGCACTACTTTGAAAATGAAATACTAAAAATAAGTTGAGTCCATAGCGTCATCTAGGAAGAAGGACAAGACATCTCTCATCACACATTCCCATGATCCCTCTGAAAACCTGCCGTGAAGAAAGAAACGGCGTGAGCCAAAAGCCCTGTACGGATGAATACAAACGAATCGAATATATTTATATGCCCTGAATAATCACAACTCAACAACAATATTAAAGAACAAAATGCAAATGTAAGATGAAGATATGAGAGCTCAAATAAAGATGTATCAAAATAAGTGAATACTTAACCGAATCAAATCAACTGAATAATCAAGTGACTAACTGAGCAAATATACCGAATCATCAAATTTATTCACACATCAGAAGGTTATTATAACCTCATGTCATATTGACAACAAAGCCACGTAGGCATATACAATGGACCTGCAGAATCCAATTGTATAACAAAAGTAGAATAAGTGTATGGCACAAACAACTTCATCTACTAACTGAATATCACTGAACAAATATTCTAGGGTCGACCCATACGCCTCATACAAATATTTACTGAAGCTCACCCACGAGCTAAACTGAAGCTAGCTGAAGCTCACCCACGAGCTACATATAATTCTGAACAAAAGGAGACGTCATGACTAATCACACCGCCACGATGGTGTCACGTCATTAGTGCCACAATGACATACCTGTGGTACCCCCACAGGTGGTTATACTCGGTATAAAATTTCTGAAGTGTTGTCCATGACGAACACTAAAACAAATCTCAATCACAATTGAATATTTAGGGGCATAACTTAGAACTCAAATACCACTGGTACATTAACAAAATTTGAGCTTGATATCAACTAAATATTATAGATAATTTAATAAGATTTCTAAATTGACGAAGCTCTCGAAAAACAGAATTATAACGAATAAGTTATGGCCAAAACACTTTAGGGTTTCCAAACTAACACCCCTGCTGTCCAGAAAATTTAAAAGACAAATTACACCACTATAAAGGATGGCTTTAAACATGATTCCACCGGATTCATTAAGAGGGTTTTAAGAGCTTTCAAAATTGTATAATTTGATGGAAAACGAATGCAAAACGAGTAAGTTATGAGCAAAACAATGTGTAAACATAAAACATGGCAGATTTATAAAACAGCTTTGAACTTAAGATGTCAACTGATTTAGCTGGACATGATAACCAAGAAAATACAGAGGACTTTAAGAGCTTTCTAAATTGACCAAATTCATGCAAAACGGACTTATAACGAACACGTTATGAGCAAAACAAAACGTAACAATAAATCTATCCAGGATTCTTTAAAACAGTTTTTACCCCATGAAAACAACCAAAACTAGGTCTGAGTATAGCTACAAAAATATAGATGTTTCCATGATATTTCCGTATTGACTAAAATCGATTAATTTTGAGTTATAACGAACAAATTATGACCCAAACAAGTCATAACAGCAAATCTGTCCAGATTTCACAAAAGTGGTTTTTACCCTATGTTGGCAATCCCAAACATAGTCTGATTTCACTATACAAATATAGAGGGTTCTATTAACTTCTTATATTAACTGACTTTATACAATTCGGACTTGTAACGAAGGAGTTATGACCAATACAAAATACAACCCCAAATCTGAAAATTATACAACTAACATGTATACCCCATGTATTGCAACAGAACCCAAATCTTAATTTGAGAGATTTCAGAAGTGATAAAGAAGAAGGCGAAATCCGTACCTTATCACAATTAAGAACTTACGCAAAGGCAATAGGCAAGGTATAATCTCCTCTCTATCAGACTACTCGTAAGCGTTGCACACGTTTATCTTTTCTTCTCCAAGATCTAATGGTAGAACTGATCTCTCTGATGTGGAGAATAAGAAACGTATATTTGAATTAGGGCTTATGTTACTAATGGGCTAATATTATTATTGGGTTATATTATATAATTATTGGGCTGGTATAAAAAGTAATATGGGGGCCCAAAAAAAAGATAATATATTTATATAAATATACGGGATATTACAGAAATGCTTTTTCATTTTAATTAAATAACAAGATTTGTTTATTCTATTTCGATGACGATGCTTATAATGTTGCACAACTAGTTAACAATTTATATGTTCTGAAGTGACTCAAATCAAACATTACCTTTGGAATTGTCGTTGAGGCCATATTAATGAGAAATGCATTTCCAGAATACGTAAGGTTGCATTCTTGGATAAGTTTGAATATGAATTATACAAAAGGATACGAATCTTGGTTTATTTGGTAAAATGACTAAAACTCCTTTTACCGGACATGGTGAAAGGGTCACTGAACGAGTATGACTTATACATAGTGATGTATGTTGTCATATGTGTACGATGAAAAAAGGTAGTTTTTATTAACTTTATAAAATTTACTAATTATTTTAGTATATACAGATATATGTATCTTTTGATGAACAAATCTGAATCATTTGAAAAGTTCAATGACTATAAAGATAAAGAAAATATCAAAGAAAAGGTTTTTTGATAGGAGGGATTACACCTTGTTGGACATGGTGCTATCAATGTTGAGTCAAGGAATCTTCCAATTAGTTTCTAGGGCTACGCCTTGGAGACAACTGCTTATACATTTAACTGAGTTCCTTCTAAAACGGTTCAGAATACTCCGTACGAGATATGGACTGAGAAACGTCATAACATGTCATTTATGAAAACTTGGGGATGTGAGGCGTTTGTGAAATATCTAAATTCTGACAAGCTAGGACATAAATCAGATAAATGTAACTTTATGGTATATCCACTTGAAACAAAGGGTTATTCTTTCCATAATCCTTCCAAGAATAAAGTGTTTGTTGCTCGAACTGTAGTGTTCCTTGTAAGAGAAATGCTTTCTAAGAAAGACAGTGGGAGGATAATAGATCTCGATGAAGTTCGAGACCCATATAATAACATTGAACCAATAGAAGAACCTGAGCAGAATGTACAAGAAAACAATAATGTTCAAGAAACACAGGTTATTTGTAGGTCTAGTAGGATTCGCCATGAGTCGAGAGATATTATGGATTTCTCTTGACTCAAGATGGTGATGTGATACTTTTGGACGAAGATGAGCCTCTCACCTACCAAGATGCTATGAACACTCCGGATTCTAAGAGATGGCTAGATGCCATGAAATTTGAGATGGAATCCATGTATACTAATCAAGTATGAACTTTGGTTGATCCATCTGAAGGGGTAAAACCTATAGGGTGCAAGTGGGTTTTCAAGAAGAAGGCCGAAATGGATGGTAACATACAGACCTATAAGGCATGATTGGTGGCAAAAGGTTTCAAGTAAATTCATGGTATTGACTATGATGAGACCTTTTCACCAGTGGCTATGGTCAAGTCCATCAGGATTTTGCTTGCTATAGCTGCTTACTATGACTATGAAATCTGGCAAATGGATGTGAAAACTGCTTTCTTAAATGGGAGCCTTGAAAAAGATGTGGATGTATACATGACACAGCCTGAGGGTTTTGTTGATTCAAAGGATGCTGGAAAGGTATGTGAGTTGCGTCGATTCATTTATGGATTGAGATAAGCCTCGAGGAGATGGAACATTCATTTTGATGAAACTGTCAAATAGTTTGGGTTTATTCAAAATGAAGATGAACCATGTGTGTACAAGAAGGTTAGTGGGAGCCATGTTACATTCCTAGTATTATATGTTGATGATAAATTACTAATAGGGAATGACATTCCTTCTCTACGGACTGTGAAGACTTGGTTGAGAAATAATTTCTCAATGAAAGACTTAGGTAATGCAACCTATATATTAGGGATCAGGATCTATAGAGATAAATCAAGAAGATTGATTGTCCTAAGTCAGAGTACATACATTGACAAAGTTTTGTATCGATTTAGAATGCAAGAGGCTAAAAGGGAATTTGTCCCAATGTCTCATGGGATATCGATCTCGAAAGAAAACAGTCCTAAATCATTGGATGATAAGGACCGTATGAGTAAATTTCCATATACATCGGTAATTGGTTCTATAATGTATGTAATGATATGTACTCGTCTAGATGTCTCGTATGTTTTAAGCATGATGAGTAGATACCAGTCTAATCCACGTGAAGGTCACTGGACAGTAATCAAAAATATTCCTAAGTACTTGAAGAGGACTAAAGATCAATTCTTGGTATATGGAGGAGAAGATAAGCTAGTTGTAAAAGGTTACACCGATGTTAGTTTCTAGACAAACAACGATCATTTAGTGTTCCTGTCTGACTTTGTGTTTTATCTATTTAAATTGAGATGTTGTATGCTGAAATGGTTCACAGCAGGGACATTAGTTGATTCTAAAATATAGCTTGAGTATATTGATGCTTGTGAAGCAGCCAAGGAGGCTGTTTGGGCATGTACTTAGGAGATATCACCTAATTAATGAGATTAATGATCAAGGAGATATACATATATGTAAAGTGCATACTAATAATAATATTACAGACCCATTGACTAAGGTTTTGTCACAACAGAAGCACGAAAGTCACACTAGTTCCATGAGTATTGGATACTTGGGTAATTGGCTCTAGTGCAAGTGAGAGATTGTTAGTAATTGTGCCATAGAGACAATTACTTTTTTATTTTAAGGAAAATATTTTATTATTAAGGATTATGTTTTATTGATTATTATTTATTTATTATGTTTTATTTACTGCGTAATAAATTGAAAGCATAATAAATGTCCTTGGAATTTTGATACGTATTATATATCTTTAAGTATGTGACTTAAAAATGAGATTATATTAATAGTATCTTATTCCTAAAATTTCATAGTCGAGTATTATTATATAAGGACAATAATAATGCAATAAGACTAGTATGTTTATTGACAGATGACCACATCTCATTGGTCATATGTATGGTGATACTAAAATCAAGAACATAAGTGCATGTATTAATGAATGACACCGGAATGACCCGCCGTGAGATTCTACATGTTAATAAGTGTCACAAGAAATTCTCACTGTGATAATGATATAATGATCCTCTGACTTGAAATAATTATTGTTGGGTCCCGGAAGTATCGTAGAAGGGGGGTTGAATGCGATACTCACAACAATTTAAAATTCTTTTCAGAATTTGCGGAATTAAATTATTGTTTTAGCTGAGGGTTAGAGTCATTGTAGTGTTTGGGAGGCTGACTTACATCTTTCTATTTTTATGATATAACAATTAAGATATAGAAATTAGCAAGTAAGTAAACAAGATTCAAGTTAAATACGTATATTAAACTTGAACGGGTGTTACAATATTCGGTAGAATAAACATTTAATTCCTAGAACAAATTTGACATGAATTGTTCTACTTAAGGAATTAAACTCAAACCAGCACAGGAAGTCTGTGAATATAACTTTGCAGACAAATTACTGAATTTGAAAGTTTTTCTACTCAGAATTATGAAGCTCAAACCTCATATTTATAGAGGTTGAAAAGCTAGCATGACCTTTTTCACTATGACTTTATTTAATGAAATTAAGCCTTGTATGACATTTGAAATAGCTGGGTATGAATTTTTTCACTCGGTATGACTTTCAGAAATTCGGTATGACTTTTTTATTAATTAAAAAATCGGTATGACTTTTTAATTAAATAAAAAATCACTCGGTATGACCTTTTGTTCAACAGAAATTTGGTATTACCTTTTTGTTTATTAATTAAAAAATCGGTATGACTTTTTAATTAAATAACAAAAATCTCGGTATGACCTTTGTCCAGAAGCTCGGTATGACTTTTGATAAAAGCCTATTGAATTTTCTCGGTATGACATTTCAATACTTCTCTCGGTATGACATTTTTCATCAGCATGATTTTCATTTCTTTTCCACTTGATTGGACACGTGGCAAGCTTCCATTGGTTCTTTAACAACATAAAAACACCTGCCCATTTCAAATTGAAAAAGCATCGGGGCCTATTTCGTCTTATTATAGACAAGCTCCGTAGAAATGTTTTTCGACCCGTACAGCTTATAATCTTTGATTAATAAATAATAAATTTAATTCAGAAATTATAAAAATAAATATCTAATATTATTTAGATATTTATAAATATAATTTACTAAATAAATAAAATATTTATTAATTAAAATAAATCATTACGCTCTAAGCTGCGGTCTCCTGAACGTCTGGAACCGAACTCCTTTTAACTTGGGAATGATAAATCAATTCCAACCGGGGTTCCACTTTTACGAATATATTACTCTGCATTTCTTCCGTGTCAATACTTTTTTCGTCTTTTCTTCAAGTCAGTACTGTCAGGCATGTTTGGCTGTTTCTACAGTTACAATTAGAAGTACCTCTGTCACTGAAATAATCTGACTCTTTAAACTAGACAATACTTCTTTTCACCACTGCATATACCCAGTCAAATATTCAATGTTAGATTCTGACTCTTGTACACTGCATTCCAAACAAACCTGTATCCCTTTGAGCTTCCAGCTTCTGTCTTCTGTCATTCTTTTTAACCACTTGAACTTTTTGATGACGAATCTTCACTGACATTGTTGACACCCTGTGCACTAGTCTGGTTCACGGATGACTAACTACAATGTTGATTCTCATTTCTGCTGTAGTGGTCTTTGTGTCTTGTCTTGTCATGTCTTCGCTTCTTTTTATTCTTCCTCTATATTCAATATTTATTATTTACTTCGCTTTCTTATCTGAGTTGAGTTGTCATCTACTTATTACAAATAGGACTAGTAATATGATTTTCAATCTCCCCCTATTTGTTGTTAAACATTTAACATACAAATTCCTAGAGGATGACTCAACTAACAACTAAGAAAATAATACGACATTTAAGAACTGTAAATAATAAATTATTTTCTGGATCATATAATACATTTCCAGATTTCAATTATGAAAGATAAATATAAGATAGATGTTCCTCTAGACTGAACATATTTAAAAATGTTCTATCTTGACTTACCTATCATTACCAGCTTCAGAAGTATCAACTTCACCTTCTTATAGAGTTTAACTTTTATGATCAGGTGTCATTGGTAGATCTTCAACGGCTGGTTTCTCTGGATCAGATTCTGCATTTCCAGATTTCTTGAGAAACTGAAATGAAAGATGTTTGTTCCTCTAGCACTGAACATATTATACAAGTAGTATTATCTTCATTTCTCAGACTCATCACTACTCCCCCTTAGGATGGCAAGGATGAAGTCTTGTTCTCTTATTACCATCTATCATCTATTTCTCCAACTTCTGTCTTCACTTCTCTCCCAAGGTGAATTCATTCTCCCCTTACGTGAATTATCCAACCAATTTAATAGAGGTAACAACAGACATGGCAAACATACAGCATTAAACCATCGCAGATATAAAAAATGCAAACTATGACATGTTATGCATTTTAGAAAATCCAGTTAATTCCTATATACAAGATTTTTCTAAAATCAAATGGATCCAATCCAAGCATGTTGTTATATACCCCCTTTTCTTGTTCAACAATGGAGTAATTCTCTTCTAGAAAAAGTCTTTGTTAAACAATTCTCCCCTTTGGATCTTGTTCAACACTTCTCCCTTTTTAGATCTACTTCTCCCTTTTTGGATCTTGTTCAACAGTTTGAACTGTTCAACACTTCTCCCCCTTAGTTGAGTAATCCTCTTCAGGATATTTATCAGAAGAAATTTCATCCCCCTTAGTTGAGTAACATTATAAATCTGTAACAGATAATTGGGAATGGGACTTGGTAATTGTGTTAGTGTGTGATTTTACTTTGTGTTTCAGACAAGTGTTTCGCTCATATACTCTCTAAGTGTTTCACTCATAGAATATATATTTTCACTCTTTCTCACTTGTGTTTCACTCTTTTCTCACAACACTATTTCTCTCTCTCAGTACTGATAGCACAGTCTTTTGTACCTACAAGAAAGATCACTATAGCCCCTTCAAGAGAGGTCACTAGTGGTGCAATGGGATTTCGTAAATCCCCGTCCTCAATTGAATCCTTTAAAGTATTTGACTTTGAAAACTGAATTGCTTCAGGAATAGATTCAGTGAGTTGCTGATCATCTAAGATGATCTATTCCGTTGGGAATCCAGATATGTTCCATCTGGGGAGGGAGACAAGGATCTATAATGTAGCAAATGATCCAAGTTTCCTCCTGACGCCTGTGAAGGCATGCTGATTCAGTCAGAATCATCAATCATCCTTCCTTTCTTGATATGGAAGTTTAGAATAATTACTTCCGTCAATTCATCCTTAGTGTGTGACAATCCTTATAGTGCATTTGAATATATACATTTATGGTCGGCAGTGTTTGAATGTGTCCATATGAAGTTGACTCTTTACAAATGGCCTTGGCTGACAGGCCGAATTCAATGGACTCATCATGTTAAGATGATGAACCTAGTAACAGTTTTGCCATTTGCAAATCTATACCCTTTTGGGAGGATATAAATTAGTTAGCAGTTGCCTTGGTTTTAATTACATTTTAACTAGAGGCAGAGCTGCTGGAACACTCATAGATACTTCTCTTTTCTAGTGCACTAGAGGCACTTACTCTCTCACCCTCTTTAATTGAAAAAACTTTTCTTTTCAGGAGTTTAGTAGATGAAGTTGTATCTGTTTGAGTGTTTGTGTTTCTTTCTGTGTTAGAGATTGTATGTTTTCAATCCCTTGATCTTGTCCTATAGCCACTGAGGGCTCAATATATCAATTGTATATATATTTTTATATCAATTGAATAAAGAATATATCAAGATCGAGATTACCTGCTTTTACCTCGAGTCGATTGCTCTTGTTCGGCAGGACACATATATGCTTTTATTATTAGTGATTATCAGATAAACAATATATATTATCACTAATAACAAAAATCATAATTAATTGCAATGAAATAATAACAAACTATCAAAATATGATAATTAATAATAATTTCAAAAAGCAAGTAATTATGCTCCTAATATCTCATCGTATTAAAACTATGAAACTAATAAACGATGAATTGCTTCAATTCATAATTTTAATAAGATAAAATACTCTTGCTAAATACTAAATAATCATAGGAATGAAAATTAGTATTTAACTTCATACATTATATCTAATAATTATTATTCAAGCATATGACAATTATACTCATAACAATTATCAGTGATATATGTAAGCTCGAGAAAGTAGATGTAAAGAAATTCACAAGTCCTTTAAATATTTCTCGTAGACAAAAATAAAATTTCAAAATAAAATGAAATAAAAATAACTATAAAGTAAAAATATGCCAATCTTATAGGGAAAGAAATATATGCCAATCGTATAGATATAAATAAATAAATATGCCAAAAAAAAAAAAACTTACACACACACACACACACACACACACACATATATATATATATATAGAAATAATGATACTAAAAAGTTTGAAAACAAAAACAATATGTACCAATTATTGAAAAAAAATATTATATTATTTAAGAGCATGATAAGAAATTTTCTTTAAGATACATATCCCTTAATAAAACACGGAAAAGTTGTATCTGAGAAGAAAGTTTCTATCCCTTATGAATTTCCTATAAGACAAACTTCCCATAATAAAATGCGGGAAGTTGTACCAAAGAAGAAATTCAGCACTCTTAAGAAATTTTAAAAATATATATATTTACAGTATGAATGCCAATTAAATAAAACTGTACAAAACTAAAAATATTACATGTACCTCTCACTGTGCACGCCTTGCAATGTGTTCCTAGAATTTATCTATTTAGGCTTACCATCAGCGTGAGTGCCGGTGGTGTGCTTAACTCATTACAAAGTGCTCTAGCTGACGAGCGAATTTCAATGGATTCATCCTGTAGAGAGAATGATTCCAGAGACAGTTTTATTACCTTTTCAGCTCTGCATCCTTTTGAGAAGATGCAGATGAGCTTACAGTTACCTCAGTTATATACTCCTTTTCTTCTCTGGAGATAGAGCTGTGGGTGCACTTCCGACATCATCCTTATTTGTTACATCAAGTGCAGTTTCTCCCTTATCAACCTCTAACTTACATGAGTTCCTTATATCTCCAGGGGTTAATATATAGAAGTGGATGAATTGGTATTTGGTACTATGGCCTGGGTAAGAGATTGATGGGTTTTCAACCTCTTGGCCAGTTTCTAAAGCCACTAGGGGCTAACTGGAAAGAACCAATCGAGATAAAAAGATAATCACCTTAACATTCCAAAACATATTTTTCATCCCAAGGAGAAGGAAAAATATAATAAGGAATGGTAATAGATTGCATTAAAGCACTTTCAATAAAAGAGTTTTGTCGGAACTAAAGATTTATCATTTAAAAGCATGATACAAAATTTTCTTTAAGATACATATCCCATAATAAAACGCGGGAAAGTTGTATCATAGAAGAAAGTTTTTATCCTTTATGAATTTCCTATAAGGCAAACTTCCCATAATAAAACGCGAGAATTTATACCAAAGAAGAAATTCAACTCTCTTACCAAATTATATCTCGTTAAAATGACTCTTTTCCTTTATACCTTAATACTGTACTGTTTTCCTAGTTGTACAAGTAGAAAGGGGGGGGGGGGTTGAATACTTGTATGTCTTTTCTGCCTGATTTAAAATCAAATTAAGAACAAACTCAAACACAAAAATATGAATAAGTACTGTTTTGTATTATTGATTTGTGAATACAAAACTCTCCTAGGGTGTACACAAACCCTAGCAGCTTCTCTGTGTTTATTACAGCAACTCTCTCTATCTCTATGCCCTCACAATATTTCACTCAGACAATTATGCTTCGACTTCCACACTTTTACAATTAGGTTACATAGAGTTTATATATAGAGCTGCCTATCAACTAATAACAGAAAGATAAATTACAATATGAGTAGAATTCCTAATTATTAGTTGACAGTTTCCTTCTAGAATTCTCTTTCTTTCCCATAGCATATCTGCAATATATTTATCTTGATCTTCGAAGACTTTCCATTCCTGTGATCCTCTTCCAAATTTAACTTTAACTGTATAAACTCTGAATCCTTTAGACTCTGATGATCTTCAGACTCTGATCACATGTAGACTTTGATAGTCTATAGACTCTGATCACCTTCCAGACTCTGATCTTCATGCAGACTCTGGTTTCACTTTCTACAGAAATTCTTCTAAGTACAAGTAACATGAATGTTGACTATCTAGACTCTAATTATACATTTCAGAGACTCGAAAGACTTATTACAGATAAACTAATCTAGACCATGTTCTAGTATTTTGTACATCATCAAATGAATATATTCCTAACAATCTCCCCCTATTTATGCTTTATAAAATGTAAGCATAAATCAAGGTTTGATGATGTCAAAACTAAAGAATAAAACTATTAATCTAGAACAGTATAAAAGAATTATAAAGGAAAAATAATTACTTCTTATTTAATCTTCTCAAAGGCTGGATTATTCTTCAAAAATGAATTCAGCATGTTTTCCTCCACAATTGCCAGAGCCTCACCAACAAATTTCTTCAATTTCTTCATTTCTTCACTTGAGCATTTGATTTGACAATAAGCTGCCCTAAGGTCATTTGCACTGCTTTCTTGATCTTTTAAGTCCTTCAACATCAGAACACTAACTTTCCCACTCATAGGCTGAAACCCAAAGTAATGACCCACACCTTCTTGAAATTTAATATGTTTTTCTTCCAATGGCATGACTTGATCATTTCCCTCAGTATCAACATATTTTAAAGAAAATTTTCCCATTTGTCGATTTTCCTGTCTGTGCAAAGTCAGCTTCCTATCAATCTCCTTGAACCATTGTGTGTGACACCTTCTTTGCTCTTGTTAACTTCATAAGCAATTTGAAGAAGAAATCTGATATACTGTAGTTCTTCGGCCTGTTTGAAAAAGATAAAATTTGATTGACTAATCCATCTTACACTTCCACCTTCTAAGAAGTAAACCAGCATCTCATTTTTCACCTTTTCTATACCTCCCTGACCTCCTTGTATCTTTGTTTCAAAAACATTATAAACAATTTGAGCAGACACCACTTTATTTAAGTGCTTCTGAGTGGTCTTCTCAAACTGCCTATCTGTCAAGGATTGAGGATCCCTAGTTAGAGTAGATGTTCTGTCAATGTCAGATTCTTCAAATCCTCCAAGACCTATCTTCTTTTTAGCTCTAAGTTGCAGATTTGATTGACTGCACTTCCAGTATAAAGGTTCTTGAGTTTGATCAGAGTCTGACTTCTTTCTTTGCTTATCAGAGTCTGACTTAGACTCTGATTTCCCATGTCTAGTCCCGGACTGATGTGTTTGAGTTCTTACTACTCCAGATTGCTTTTGTTCCACATCATCAAGACCCCTAGGACTATGAGAACTATCACCATCATCACCATCTCTCCTCCTTTTAACTCCCCTTGATTTATCCTTGCATCCCTCATCCTTATGTCTCCTGGAGGACTCACATTGCTTCTCCTTCTCCCCCTTTTTGACATCATCATTACTGGTGACAGCCAAAAGAATCTGCTCAAGAACAGTGGAGATATTTGCCTGGGCTGCAATAACTGAATCAACCTTGGTGGTCAAATCAGAAACTATAGTTTGAAGAGAGGCTTGAGTTGTAGTGATAGCAGCTAAAACATCTTTAAAAGCTACTTCTTTGGATAATTGAAGGGAGTGAATTCTGTCAAATCTTGTATTGAGCAGAGAAGTTGTATTATCAACACCAGTGAGCTTGATTTTAATATGAGAAATGTCCTGGACCACACTGGATAATTGAGCAGCAACATCAGGTAACTCAGCTTTAACAACTCCATATAAGACTTGATCTTCTTCACCAGAATAGTAACCATGTTCCTGTTGAAAGGATTTTTTCTGAAAAGCTTTAAGTCTCTCAGAATGATGAATATCCAAAATACACTCAAAAGAATCTTTATCATTGATTCCTCTTTGCTGTGCAGATTCCCAAGACTGAGGAAACACCTGATCAAAATAGATAAAAGAAGGAGTAACGTGATCATCATCTTCAGAAGTGCACTCCTCAGTAACAGGCTCTAGCTTTGTGAATGGAGTTGTAGACTCTGGTGGTGGTGTAGACTCCGAAACTGCAAACGGGACTATAGACCCTGACGCCTCCTGAGAGTGATCAGAGACTGTAGACTATGGAAGTCTAGCCCTTATAGGTATGATTAAGAGTGTTTCTTCTGACTTCGAATTTGCAACCTCAGTTAGAATTACAAGATTATCCACCAAAGCCTCCATGACTCTATCTGCTCTCCTAGCTAGAGAATCCACCAGATGAAGATGTGGTCTCTGTGTAAATGATTTCTGAGCAGCAAGAGCCTCCTCCTGTTTGCCAATCTGCACAATCAGACATAGTGAATTGTCATCCATCCCCTGCTCCAACTCATTGGACCAACTCTTTGGAAAATCTTAATCCCAATAAGTAAAGCTAGGTTCAGGATACCCTAATCTCTCATGCTCACAGTGGGGTTGAACACCCACTTTCTCAATCTCACTCAGGCTCTCTACAGCCTTTTCTACCTCTCCTTTTGCCTGGTTCAGTGCTAGCCTCTCAGATATTTTTTCACTCAATGTGGAGGGTGCACTCCATAATCCTACAAAAGAGGGGTTGAGAGATAATAATGGTGCTTCAATACCTGAACCACCTTGATGGAGGGGAACCCCTTCAAATGTTTGAAGGATAGGGGTTTCCACCAAGGGGTGAGCATCAACTGATTCTGAACCCTTACTAGCATCTTCTTTCTTTTCAGAGTCTGTTGGCTCCAGTATTCCAGTCTCAGGGTCTACTCTAGACTCTGACTGCTTCAGTATGACTTCATTAGAAGTCAGAGTCTGAGTGTTACCATCTTTGACTGTTTGTGCATGAGACTCCCCCTCAAGGTGGATAGATTCTGATAGAATAGATTGAGAAATTTCTTCATGAGCATCCATCGGAGTCTGTCCTCCCATATCACTGGGGTTCTCATCAGCTCTTTGGTGAGTTGTCAAGGAGGGCCCAACAGCATACTCCCCTGCCCCACTATCACCCAACCTCTGACTAGGTGGTTCTTGTGTGGGTGAGGCAGACTGAGCATCTTTATCACTAGTCACCACTAGTGCACTAGTCCCAACCTCCAACTGCCTTGCATCACCTGCTACCCCCTGTGGTTCAACCATAGTTAATGCATCCAAGTGTCCATTGAGAAACATCCTGGCATGGAGTGCATTGATGGCCTGGGCAAGAGTCAAGTGAAAGGAATCCTGCAGTTCCCTTGCAATCTTGTGAAAATGTGAGCCCTTGAGTTGATCCAATATACTTTTATAGGTCGGATAGATGTATTTGTTGGCCACCTTACCTACATTTTGGACAAGAAAATCAACCACCTCCCTTGAAAATGGTTGAATGGTAGAGATCCAAGCAATAGTTGTCCTGTAGGTAATCCCATGATCCCAAATTGCTTCATAGTCAAAAACTGGTTGCTCAATCTCAGTTTCCAACTCAGCAACAGACTCTGATTTTCTCCTTTTGTAGATGCTAAGCTTTTTAGGCTTCTTTGTGATTTGTTGTTCAGAGTCTAGCACACCTAGTGCTTTGAGAACTTCATTTGTTCTGCCTTCTATGAGCCCAGCTGCTTGTACTTGGAATGAAGAGTTGAATAGGTAGCTGTAGAGATTTTTGACCCCATCCCGTGCAGACATTTGTAGCTCCTGTTCCATTCTCTTCCTTAGGGCTTCATAGGTTGAAAGAAAATCCAAGACTTGAGATTTAGTCTGATATTGCCCTGGATCTTCAACTGATTCCACCAAAGGATATAAGAATAGCAATGCCTCATCACTTGGAGTAATGATCTCATCAATTAGATATGAGGCTGCATCCAATGGCATTCCTTCCCAAAATGTTTCATGATCAGAGTCTAAAGGCAGTCTAGACTCTGACTCAACATTAGACTTTGGTTCAGGTGTTTTCTTGCTTTCAGAGTCTGGCTCTGCAGGAGCCTTGGGAGCATCTATTTCCTGCAAAACAGGGTTAGTAATAATAACAGGCTTGTGTGTGTATGCAGAATAAGCCTTCCTTAACCTTCTGTACTTCTGAGCAAAAGATTTCTCAGGAGACTCAATGTGAGAATCCTGAGGTGCTTCCCTAGGTTTTACAGAGTCTGTAGCCTTTTGAGAGTCTACAGACTTGGCTTGAAGGTTAGAATCAAGTGTATCATGACCTTCCTTTAGCAAAGAAAGTCCTTCAACAACTTACTTCTCTAGTGGATTGAGCTCCTCATCACTGTGCTCATCTATAAGCCTAGATTGAATCAATTTTGTCCTCTTTACAACTAGTGCCTGTTGAGAGACACCAGAGGTTGGTTTCTTTTTGGATTTTGTTTTGGAAGATTGTGTAATGGAAGGGGATTGGGTGACTGGGGTAGGTGCAGGGGGACTCTCCATTACTTGTTCATGCACCATTTCACCACCAAAAAGTGAAGCATTGTAGATAGAAGGTTTGTAGGATAAGAGTTTTACCTGCATTACCTGTGGATATGTCATTGCAGGTAGACTCTTCTTCTTGTCATCAATTCTCTTAATGTCAGAGAATATCCTCCTTTGCTGTTTGTATGCCTGCACACAGCAATCATCTGCCAACTTGGTTGACATGTCAGGAATGAAGTGATTGAGGATAATCATAAGAAATCTATGATAGTAGACTTTATTTATCCCCTCATGCACATTATTTAATTTTGCTCCCATTTGAGTGAGCAACATATCACCAATGTTGATTATTCTATCAAATAGGAGACTGTGACCAATTTGATAAGTAATAGCAGTAATAGCATCAAATCCACTACACTTACCAGTAAAACACTTAGCAATTTGATCGAAGAAAAAAGACCATTCTTTTCTCAAATAAGGCCTAGTTAACTTACTCATGTTTTCTAAACTACCAGAATAACCTAGTGATTTAAACATATCTTTAATTTAAGCATCAGAAACAGTTTCATCAAAAGATTGTTTAACTGGTAATTTAAACACAGAATTAATAACATCAGCAGTAACATCAAATGTAAAGTTACCAAAGGTAAACATTATTTTACCTGGTTGATCCTGAGAAGGATCAACTACCTTTGCAGTGCTCCATGCTTGTGATACAGCATTCATGTGAATGACTGGTGATGCCTTGAGAATGTAGTGTAGCTCGGATTGCTCCAAGAAATCCATCACAGGGTAGTAGTCAGCGTCTACCCCTTTCTTTTCTCCAAGGGCAGCAACATGATTTATGGTCATGAACTCGAAATCCCCAAATGTGAAAGCAATCGCCTTGGGTCCTCTCATGACAGTAGAAACGACAGCCATTGGAGTTGTTGAGTGGAAAGTGATGGAAAAGCTTGAAGAAATTAGTTAGGGTTCGTAAAAAGCTCTGTGAATATTTTCCCGTAGAAATCAATTGCAATAAACAAGTGAGTAAATTGTATGAAAAATTCTATTTTGTTCAAGTGGCATACAATACACACGAGTCTACAGCCTGTCTCCAGTCAAAAGATAACTGTTACCGCCTATTTCAAGTCATTTAAACATTTTAAATGCAATCAGAGTCTGCAGGCGTGAATTTTAACCGTTTCAGAGTCTAGGCGATATTTTTCTCAGAGTCAGAGTCTACTGACTCTCAGAGTCTACAGACTCGTCAGAGTCTATAGACTCGTCAGAATCTAAAAACTAGACTCTGTCAAGGTAAAATACCAAACAAAATATTGCAATAATAATTAATCATAGTGTGTTAAGACAAGGACTATAATTAAAGTATATACCTTGCTTCTTGTAATTTTTGATCACTTACATATTTAACATACCTAATTCACCTATTAGTCTGAGAAAGGTAGACTCATCAAGTGGTTTTGTCAAAATGTCTGCAATCTGTCTGTCAGTTGGAACATAGTGAAGTGTCACAGTACCATTTTCAACGTGTTCTCTAATAAAGTGATACCTGACATCAATGTGCTTTGTTCTGGAGTGTTGGACTGGATTCTCTGCAATTTTAATAGCACTAGTATTATCACAATACATAGGAATATTTGAGAATTTTAGTCCATAATCAAGTAATTGATTTCTCATCCACAGAATTTGAGCACAGCAACTTCCAGCTGCAATGTATTCAACCTCAGCTGTTGAGGTGGATACAGTTTGTTATTTCTTGCTAAACCAAGAAATTAATCTGTTGCCAAGAAACTGGCATTGTCCTGTTGTGCTTTTCCTGTCTACTTTGCATCCTGCATAGTCAGAATCTGAATAGCCAATTAGTGAAAAATCTGACTCTCTAGGATACCAAAGTCCAAGAGTTTGTGCCCCCTTGAGATATCTAAAAATTCTTTTCACACCTATTAAATGTGATTCTCTAGGGTCAGCTTGAAATCTGGCACACAGACAAGTTGCAAACATTATATCTGGTCTACTAGCAGTTAAAAATAACAATGAGCCAATCATACCTCTGTAGCTAGTGTTGTCAACTTTCTTACCCTTTGGGTCAGAGTCTAGCTTAGTGGCTGTTGACATGGGAGTTTTAGCAGTTGCAGAATCTTGCATATCAAACTTCTTCAACAGTTCTTTTACATACTTTGTTTGATTGATGAAAATACCATCATCATTTTGTTTGACTTGAAGCCCCAAAAAGAAGTTTAATTCTCCCATCATGCTCATTTCATAATTTGACTGCATTAGTTGACTAAACTTTTCACAGAGATTATTATTAGTAGATCTAAATATAATATCATCAACATAAATTTGGACAAGCAAAATATCACCTTTATATTTTTTAATAAAGAGAGTTTTGTCAATAGTACCTCTTGTGAATCCATTTTCAAGAAGAAATTTTGAAAGAGTTTCATACCATGCTCTAGGTGCTTGCTTCAATCCATATAGTGCCTTGTCTAACCTTTAAACATGATCAGGAAACTTTGGATCAACAAATCCTGGTGGTTGCTCCACATAGACTTCTTCTTCCAATTCTCCATTTAAGAAGGCACTTTTCACATCCATCTGATACACCTTGAATTTTCAATGAGCTGCAAAGGCTAGAAACATTCTAATAGCTTCCAATCTTGCTACTGGTGTAAAAGTTTCATCATAGTCAATTCCTTCCTCCTGTGAGTATCCTTTTGCAACTAGCCTTGCTTTGTTTCTGATTACAGTTCCATTCTCATCAAGTTTGTTTCTGTACACCCATTTTGCACCAACCACTGATCTATCTCTAGGTCTTGATACAAGTTTCCACACTTTATTTCTCTCAAATTCATTCAATTCTTCTTGCATTGCAATAATCCAATCAGGGTCTTGCAAGGCTTCCTCAATTTTCTTGGGTTCATTCTTTGAGAGAAAACAGCTATAAAGACATTCATTTTGAGTGATTATTCTTGTTTGTACACCACTCTCAGGATCACCAATTATCAAGTCAGGAGTGTGATTCCTTGTCCATTTTCTAGCAGGTGGAAGATTGGTTCTTGAACTTGAAGCTCCCCCTAAGTCATTTGCATCTTCTGTATTTGAGTGATATTTAAATGAAGAGGCTCCCCCTAAATTGCTTGACTCTGTCAAGAGTTCAGAGTTGCTTGATCCAGACCCTGATGAGTTAGACTCTGTCTGTCTAGACTCTGTCTGGATAGACTCTGTCTGGGTAGACCCTGACCTGTTAGACTGTGAATTATTTGGAGTTAAATTTTCTGGCTCCCCCTCAGAGTGTGCAGGTTCCTGTGTTAGTTCAGGATTTATTTTAGGGTCTTCATCCTCTTCTTCTTCATTTATCTCAGAACTTTTTAGACTTTGTGAGTCACAAGACATTCTTTATTGTCAAAGCTAGTATGGTAACCTTTATCTCCAAGTTGACTTATGCTTATTAAATTGTTCCTTAAGACATCAACTAGAGCTACTTGTTCAATGATGACATTCCCAAGTACAATCTTTCCATATCCCAGTGTTTGTCCTTTGTTGCCATCTCCAAAGGATACTTCTGGGCCAGCCATTTCCTCAAAGTCTGTAAGCAGGGATTTCTTTCCAGTCATATGTCCTGAGCATCCACTGTCCAGGATTAGGGTTACTTTTTTTACCCTGGTTCCCTGCATACATAAAGCAACTAGTTAGATGTTTTGAGGACCCAAACAGTTTTGGATCCTTTTCTACTAACTTTAGGAGAAACAGGCTTAGTAATTTTCCCTTTTGGTTTACCTGTCTCTTTTGTTGCTTTACACTCTGGTGGTGTCTTAACAGTGTCATACCAACTTTTATCAATTGAAGATTTTAGCTCATAAATTTTTTAATACAAATCATGATAGTCCCTACACATATAAATAGAATGAAATATGCTACCACAGTGATAACAAGGTTTCTGTGGTATGTAGTGACTTTTCAGAGTTTGAGAAGGACTAGACTCTGATTTCATCTCAATTTTTGTTTTACAATCTATAGCTAAATGGTTGTGGTTGCCACATCTATAACACTTCTTTCTAGGAGCATTAGGATCTTTTTGATAATTATTAGTCTTATTAATGCCTTCCTTACCATTCCTATTTCTCCTAGTTTTGGTGGACTCTGATAAGTTCTCTAGCCTTTCTTTCAACTTAGACTTAGACAAGTACTCTATGTTAATATTTTTCTTAGAGTTATTTTCTCCTGTTTCATCTGTCTTCTTGTCAACAACAGGGGGACTATTGACAGATGAGTTTGTGGTTTCAGATTTTTCTTTAGGGATCACAAACTTAACAGGAACAAATGTACTTTTGTCTTTAGTCTTATTAATTTTGCTAGCTTCTTCATTGTTATCATTCTCAACAATAGGTCTTTTGTCTTGACTCTTGTCATAGCCTAGACCAGCAGTTTGACACACGTTTTGATTATTGATAATTTCTTGAACTTTTCTTCCAGAGTCTGCCCAAACTTTAAACTTAAGCCTTTCTTCTTCTAGTTCTTTCCTAACATAGTCATAGGCATTCAAAATTTCAGTGTAGTTATGACTATATTTCTCAGAATCCTTTTTGTATTGTTCCATTAATAATAACTTAGACTCTAAATGACCATTCCTTTTAGTTAAGGTTAAATTTTCTTCTCTCAACCTTTCACTTTCACTAGTGAGAGACCTATATGTTGTCATTATTTTATTAACCTCACTTTTCACAATCTCTATGCCATCAGAGTCTAAATTAATTAAGGATTCAAGAGTAAAGATTGATACCTGAGTTGGAGATGAGGGTTCTTTGGGAGACTGTGATTTTCTTGAGGAGGATGCCATCAATGCTAGATTTTCATAATCAATTTCATCCTCTGAGCTTGAGTCTGCCCAATCCTTTCCTGTTGATAGAAGTGCTTTTCCTTTTCCTTGACTTTTTGACTTTCTACATTCACTGGCAAAGTGCCCCAATATTCCACAGTTGAAACATTTGACCTTTGCTTTGTCAAGTTTGATTATAATACTCTTGCTCTTCTCAACCTTCTCATCTTCTTTCTTGAATGATGACCTCTTGCTAAATTTGCCAGTTCTCTTGTTGAATTTCATTCTTTTGAAATTTTTAGCAAACATAGCCATCATTTGACTTAGATCAATCTCTTCATCAGAATCAGAGTCTGTGTCAGTAGACTCTGACTCCACAACAGCTTTACCCTTCTTTCTTGAATCTTTGATTCTTGCTTCTGTGGGTTGTTCTTTCTCAGACTCCATCAAGAGTGCCACAGATTTTGTCTTTACAGACTTCTTATTCTTTCTCTGTTGCATCTCCAAATCATATGTCTTGAATCTGCCATACAATTCTTCTAGAGTTAGTTCATCCAAATCTCTAGCTTCCCTTATGGCTGTAGTCTTATTGTCCCATTCTTCAGGAAGTGCTCTCAGAAACTTGGTGTTTGTATCTTCAGAATCATAAACCTTACCAAGCATAGCCATCGCATTCAAGAGTTTTGTAAACCTATCATACATCTCAGTGATAGATTCTCCAGATTTTGCTTCAAAATACTCATACTCTTGAATTAGCAAGGACCTAGCATTCTTCTTGACATCTTTAGTCCCTTGACAATGCACTTCAAGTTTTGTCCACATCTCCTTAGCAGTTTGACATGATATAACATAGTTTGTAAGAACGGAATCCAAACTGTTGAAGAGTATGTTTTTGACCTTTGCCTCCTTAAGGACATTCTCCTTGTCCTCTTTTGTCCATTCAGCCTTTGGTTTCTCAATGAAGTGTTCTTCAGTTACTTTGCCTTCTTCATTGATTTGAGGCACAAGTTTTAAGGGCACATAGGGTCCTTCATGAATTCTTTCAAGATAGTCAGGGTCTGTTGCTTCCAGATGGTGTAGCATCTTAACCTTCCAGTGAGTGAACTCGTTTCTCTTAAGCATAGGAATCTTAGAATTGCCATCTTTGTTTCCAGACATCTTTGATCGATTTTAAACGTTAGGCTCTGATACCAATTGTTTTCCCAGTTGTACAAGTAGAAGGGGGGTTGAATACTTGTATGTCTTTTCTGCCTGATTTAAAATCAAATTAAGAACAAACTCAAACACAAAAATATGAATAAGTACTGTTTTGTATTATTGATTTGTGAATACAAAACTCTCCTAGGGTGTACACAAACCCTAGCAGCTTCTCTGTGTTTATTACAACAACTCTCTCTATCTCTATGCCCTCACAATATTTCACTCAGACAATTATGCTTCGACTTCCACACTTTTACAATTAGGTTACATAGAGTTTATATATAGAGCTGCCTATCAACTAATAACAGAAAGATAAATTACAATAGGAATAGAATTCCTAATTATTAGTTGACAGTTTCCTTCTAGAATTCTCTTTCTTTCCCATAGCATATCTGTAATATATTTATCTTGATCTTCGAAGACTTTCCATTCCCGTGATCCTCTTCCAAATTTAACTTTAACTGTATAGACTCTGAATCCTTTAAACTCTGATGATCTTCAGACTCTGATCACATGTAGACTCTGATAGTCTATAGACTCTGATCACCTTCCAGACTCTGATCTTCATGCAGACTCTGGTTTCACTTTCTACAGAAATTCTTCTAAGTACAAGTAACATGAATGTTGACTATCTAGACTCTGATTATACATTTCAGATACTAGAAAGACTTATTACAGATAAACTAATCTAGACCCTGTTCTAGTATTTTGTACATCATCAAATGAATATATTCCTAACATGTACTATTTGAAAATAATTTTGCAAACCATCCTTATCAGATAGAGGACTATGATTTTCCGACTCATAAAGCAATTATGATATTCATCATTTTCGTCCACCTGATATTATCCCTAACTTAAAATAGAAAATTTGATGACAATTGGAGTGGATGTATTCTTAGCAATACAGTATAAGGTCTTCAAAGCAACAACCACTGTTTAGGTACTTTGAATCAATGTGCAACAAACATTGAAACAAGTGTTTGAAAACAAATCATTTTACAAATGGTTGATACCTCGAAGTAAAAACAATTTTGGAAATATTTCTAAGTATATAAAATATTGAGAATTTTATATACGCATAACTTAGAAAATACTTCCGTTACCAATATTAGTGATTTTTGAAATATGCATTGATTATTTAGATCAGTAATTCTAAATAATGTCACTAATATTAAAAGTGTCACAATTATTTGTAACAAAACATTTAAAAACATCAGAGAAAAATATCAAAACAATTAAGCAAGATATCATTAACTGATACTCATAAAATATTTATCATACAAACAATTATGCTGCATATTATTTTAATTTATTTAAATCATGAGACTGATATGACATCGAATTATCTGACATCATAATTTTAAATCAATTAAGATAATATACAAACTTATGCTAGAACACCTAATTACCACATATGCATATAACATTATAAATATGATAATTAAAGTAGTAGCAATAAGCACGAGGTTCTGGATTTCAACTAAATTCATAAGTCCTTTAAATATGGAAAATATAATACTTGTGAACTCATTTAAGAATTCTTTGCAGATGGGATTTCCAACAAATATGCACATTAATAATATCCCATCTTCACTAACCAACTTAGACAAAATGAATTTATCAAGCTGTTTAACAAATATCTGCAAGTTATTCTACTTAGGACTACTCTCGATATAAATGATACCTGGTGTCCATGCGCTTGTTCCGTGAGTGGTGAAGAGATTATCCAGCAGAGTTGATGGAGTTTGACAGCTTCTAGTAATTACCTCCATGTCTTTCTTATAACCTGCATTATCTATATCTATATGGCCAATTAGGTTAAACCTAGTATCTTTAGGGCACCTGATTCTTATAATTGGTAATCCCTTAAGATATCTAACAATTCATATCTTAGCTATAAGATTAGATTCTCTAGTATCCACGTGGAAACTTGCACATAGGCATATTGAGAATAAAATATATGGTCTTTATGCACAGTAGACCCACATATAATATAATCATGGTATGCTTGCACTAATATTACTTTGTGTGTGTGCCTTATATTCTAGAGAGAGATATATATGTATAACAATCTTAATAAAATCATTTTCAAGTAATTATTAGTTAGAGTGTCATACTATGACCTTGACGATTGCTTGATCTCTTACCTCCTTCATAAAGAGCTTGTGAATAGAATGATATACAAATTCAAGTGGATATGAAACTTCAAAGTCCAAGAGTTGTTGTACATCAACTTGTTCAGCCCTAATAGTATCAAGTCTCGTCTCTGGTGCTTTAGATAGATCTTGAAAGTCCCGAAGATTCTGTTTCCATCATCGTCGATACCTTCTATAGCAACCAGTTTGGCTTTGTCCCTCATAACAATGCCAAAAAAAATCATCCTGTCTCTGAAAACCCTTACAGTACCAATTACAACTTTGTCTTGTGGCCTGGGTTCCAGATTCAGTAGATTCTGTCTTCGAACTGATTGAGATCATCTTACATTTGCAATCACCCAATCTGGATCAATCAATGCTTCTTCAATCTTCTTTAGGATACCAAATGTTTAACAATTGTTCTTTCCCAAAGAATAACCATTTACTTTGCATAGCACTTCTAGTCTTTACTCTAGTATCCGGATCACTAAGAACTAGACTCCATGAATGAATTTGACTCCAAACCCTTTGTCTCGGCAGATATGTTCTTAATGTATTCCTTTGATCTTCATTGTGTTGAGTATGACTAGTAGATCCTTCTTTTATTTGCTCCCCCTGAGTTGCTGCTAGGATGTGTTGAAGATCCTTCACCTTGTGAGTGGATTCTGTTAAAGTCCATGAGTTGTGTAGATACACTACCATTTCCACTACTAGGATCTGAATCATCATCATTAAATTGATTCCTTCTGCAACCTCAGTTTCATCATCAATATCTGAATATGACTTTGACAAGATGTCAAGCTTCACAGATTCAGAATAGACTTTTATTTTAATGCTCGGGAGCTTGGTGTAATAGGACGACACATTCAGACTTTCAATCACCTTCTGATTTTACATCACATCTTACTTTGAAAGCTTTCGACATCAAAGAGTAGCCGAGGAAAATTGTTCCATGAGCCTTAATTTCAAACTTATCAAGATGCTCATATAAATCTTCAATAAATAACAATTTCCTCCAAACACACGAAAGAGCTTCAGTGTTTGCTTCTGGTTGGCCATTGACTCATATGATGTCTTTTCACGATCTTGTTGAATAAAGAAGCATGTTGTGTTAATTGCTTCATTTTCAAAGTACTTTGCTTCCAACTTGATTTGCTTGATGTGATCAATCTGAAGGGTTTCGTGACACAAACGCAGCGGAATAAACGCGAAAAATAAATCAAAATAGCGAAACCCTCCGCAGGATCCATGCGAAAACAAAAGATTTAATTCGGAGATAAAGAATAAATACCTTTAGAAGCTTTAACAGTTCATTAATGGAAGATTAATGGAGGTCCAAAGCTTATTTAATCACCACGTATCCCGCTCTCGCGATCTACGCTCTACGGTATCCACACGAACACTTTTCATGAAGGATTGATGTGTACTAGCACCCGAAAACTTCTTCTCTCTCTATCTTCCTCCTCTCTCAGAGCGGCTAGGGTTTTTGTAAAATCTCTTTTTTTTTATTAAATCAGCCCATAAAGAGATTATATAGAGAGAGGAATAAGTTTTCTAATTATAATCCAATTATAATTAATACTAATCCAAAATTCTAAATTATTTAATTAAGTCTCACTTAATTAATTAATTATTAATTTTGGAATTAGTTTAAGTAATTCATTTATTCTATTTATATAATTAATTAAGTCATACTTAATTAATATCATAAATAAAATAAATTACTTATTTAATTTAAATTCATAATTTAAATTATTTCTCCTTCAAGCGTTCTTTGTGTGTGACCCTGTAGGTTATTATTACGTTGGCAACAATTTTAATATCTAATTAAAATTGTAAACAATGAGCGGCATCTAGTAATACATCATTGCTACCCAAGTAATAATAATAAATCGGTGATTCGATTAAGCCTTTCGTGAATAATGTTCCATGTAATATAATCCCTTTAATCTTGATATTATAGATTAAACTCAAGGCATGTCTCATGTCATCCTCTTCATAATTTAATCTTTATTTTCTTGATCGATGAGTAGACTATTAAAATCAAATCAACATTTGAGCACGGCCGTGCATTTCATAGTCTCACTCAAACAAGAGGCCAATAATATCACTCCTAAAATTAGGAGGATTAAATCCCATCTAGATCATTCATATTTCTCATACGATTCATAATATACCCAATGTCCACTTTTATCATCACCCGGTCAAAGGTAACTTTTAATGTAATCAAAGTATATTAATTCTCATATAGAAATATAATGATTTCAGGTCTAAGGATCATTACACCATTATCACAGTGAGAATTACTTATGACACTTACTTAACATGTAGAATCTCACGGCGGGTCATTCCAGTGTCATGCATTGATACATGCACTTATGTTCTTGATTTTAGTATCCCCATACCTATGACCAATGAGATGTGATCATCTGTCAAGAAACATACTAGTCTTTGTGCATTATTATTGTCCTTAAATAATAATACTCGACTAGGGAATTTTAGGAATAAGATACTATTCATATAATCTCATTTTTAAGTCATATACTTAAAGATATATAATACGTATCAAAATTCCAAGGACATTTATTATGCTTTCAATTTATTACGCAGTAAATAAAACATAATAAATAAATAATAATCAATAAAACATAATCCTTAATAATAAATATTTTCCTTAAAATATAAAAAGTATTGTCTCTAGAGCACAATTACTAACAATCTCCCACTTGCACTAGAGCCAATTACCCAAGTATCCAATACGCATGAAACTAGTGTGACTTTCATGCTTCTGCTGCGACAAAGCCTTAGTCAGTGGGTCTGCAATATTATTATTAGTATGCACTTTACATATATGTATATCTCCTTGATCATTATTCTCATTAATTAGGTGATATCTCCTAAGTACATGCCCAAACAGCCTCCTTGGCTGCTTCGCAAGCATCAATATACTCAGGCTCTATTGTAGAATCAACTATTGTCTCTGCTGTGAACCATTCCAGCATACAACATCTCAATAAAATTAGATAAAACACAAAGACAGACAGAAACATTAAATTATCGTTATCTGTCTAGAAACCAGTATCACTGAAACCTCTTACAACTAGCTTCACATCTCCTCCATATAACAAGAATGAATCTTTAGTCCTCTTTAAGTACTTAAGAATATTCTTGACTGTCGTCCAGTGACCTTCACCTGGATTAGATCGGTATCTACTCATCATGGTTAAAGCATACGAGACATCAGGACAAGTACATATCATTGCATACATTATAAAACCAATTGCTGACGCATATGGAATTTTACTCATGCAGTCCCTATCATCCAACGATTTAGGACAAATTTTATTTTGAGATCACTATCCCATGAGACATTGGGACATATCCATTTTAGTCTCTTTGCATTTGAAATCGATGCAAAACTTTGTCAATGTATGTACTCTAAATTAGGCCGATCAATCACCTTGATCTATCTCTATAGATCTCGATCCCTAATATATATGTCACATCGCCTAAGTCTTTCATTGAGAAATTATTTCTCAACCAAGTCTTCACAGTCTGTAGAGAAGGAATGTCATTCCCTATTAGTAATATATCATCAACATATAATACTAGGAATGCCACATGGCTCCCACTAAACTTCTTGTAAACACAAGTTTCATCTTCATTCTGAATAAAGTCAAACTCTTTTTGACTGTTTCATGAAAACAAATGTTCCATCTCCTCGAGGCCTGCTTTAATCCATAAATGGATCGACGCAACTTACATACATTTCCAGCATCCTTTAGATCAACAAAACCCTTAGGGTGTGTCATGTACACATCCATATCTTCTTCAAGGCTCTCATTTAAGAAAGCGGTTTTGACATCCATTTGCCAGATTTCATAGTCATAGTAAGCAGCTATAGCAAGCAAAATCTTGATGGACATGACCATAACAACTGGTGAAAAGGTCTCATCATAGTCAATACCATAAATTTTCCTGAAACCTTTTGCCACCAATCGTGCCTTATAGGTCTGTATATTAGCATCCATGCCGGTCTTCTTCTTGAAAACCCATTTGCACCCTATAGGTTTTACCCCTTCAGGTAGATCAACCAAAGTCCATACTTGATTAGTATACATGGATTCCATCTCAGATTTAATGGCATCCAGCCATCTCTTAGAATCTGGAGTGTTTATAGTATCTAGGTAGGTGAGAGGCTCATCTTCATCCACAAGCATCACATCACCATCTTGAGTCAAGAGAAATCCATATTATCTCTCGGGCTCATGGCGAATCCTACTAAACCTACGAACACCTGTGTTTCTTGAGCAGTATTATTTTTCTTGTACATTCTACTCAAGTTCCTCCACTGGTTCAACGTTATCATGTGGGTCTCAAACTTCATTGAGATCTATTATCCTCCCACTGTCTCTCAGCAGTTCGAGCAACAAACACTTTGTTCTCGGAAGGATTATAGAAAGAATAACCCCTTGTTTCAGTTGGGTATTCCACAAAATTACATTTGTCTGATTTTGGTCCTAGCTTGTCAGAGATTAGACGTTTCACAAACGCTTCACATCCCCAAAATTTTATAAATGACATGCTGTGACGTTGCTCAGTCCATATCTCATAAGGAGTCTTTTGAACCAATTTAGTAGGAACACAGTTAAGTGTATGTGGAGCCATTTCCAGGGTGCAACCCCAGAAACTAATTGGAAGATTCATTGACTCAACATTGATCGCACCATGTCCAACAAGGTGTGATCTCTCCTATCAAAAAAAAACTTTTCTTTGATATTTTCTACTTCATCTTTATAGTCTTTGAACTTTTCAAATGATTCGGATTAGTTCTTCAAAAGATACATATATCCGTATCTACTAAAATAATTAGTAAATTTTATGAAGTTAATAAAATCTACCTTTTGTCATCGTACACATATGACCACATACATCACTATGTATAAGTCATACCCATTCAATGATCCCTTCACCATGTCCGGTAAAAGGAGCTTTAGTCATTTTACCAAATAAACCAAGATTCGCATCCTTTTGTATGATTCATAATCAAACTTATCCATGAATGCATCCTTATGTATTCTGAAAATGCATTTCTTATTAATACGGCCTCAACAACAGTGCCAAAGGTAATATTTGATTTGAGTCACTTTAGAACATATAAATTATTAATTAGATGTGCAACATTATAAGGCTCATCATCAAAATAGAATAAACAACTATTGTTATTTAATTAAAATGAAAAAGCCTTTCTTGTCCAAACAAGAAACTGAAATAATGTCCCTGCCAATTGCAAGCACGTTATAACAATTATCAAGTTCTAAATTTTCCTTATAGGCCAAAAATTAAGTAACGAGTTCCTCGAACCAGAGCAACTATCTTTACTCCAATTCCAACCCGATACCTTAAGCTTGACCCTTATTGATCATCATCTTCCGATCTTCCAATTAAGCATGACAGTTTAATTTCCAGTCTCCCAACTTTCCACAGAAGTGACAATCGTCTTCTTTATCAACACCTCATTCAGACTTTAGAGTCTGCTTTAGGGATTGGACTTTGGTTTGACAACGGAACTAGATCAAATCTTCTCCTTGCCTTTCCATTTTCCTTTCCCTTTTGCATTCCCTATGTTTACCATCAATATATTAGTAGTTCATGCATTTATCATATTACTTTCAGCAGTTCTTAACATGCTTAGCAACTCAATGGGTGTTTTACCAATCTTATTCACTTTATTGTTCATAACAAAATAAGAATAATATTTGTCCACAGATTGTAAGATCAAATCTAACTGTCTCTAGACCAATCTGGAAACCCAAAATATCAATGGTATTCATTATACCCTATAATCTTTAGAACACGTGGTGTAACCGGGTCTCACTCTCCCTACTTGTAAGTGTATAGTGCCCTTTCAAATATATCTTGTGCTCAATCGTTTCATAAGCATCTATATGCTTGTATTGCTTCTTAAGCTCAGCACATATATTTGCGAGCATGAGACATGAAACATCAGTCGCAACATCAATTTGCTTCCAATAAGCACTATGATTTGCACATGTTACATTCTCAACTTTAAGAGCAGGGGAAGAGATTTGACTAATATCGTGGTGCCCGAGGACGATCCTCAAGCTCCTATGTAAGTCAAGGAAATATATTCTCGTCAACTTGTCCTTCTCAAGAACTGATCGCATAAAGAAGTTGTTTGTGTTTATCATTTGATATCTACAATATTAAAGTGCATAAAATAAACTAGATTGCAATTTTAATATTAATTATGTTTAAGTGATTATGGTATATCATCATATACCTCCCACTATTTTTATCAAACTAATAGCCCTTACTATTAATTTGGAAAGTATATCCCATAATTCTTTCTAGTGAGCCAAGATCCATATTTCGTCATGTCCTAAGTCAACCACTGGAAGTCCTTAGAAAATGATTATTTAGGTAGACAACAGTTGTCAATTATATCATATATAATTCTTGGATAGTTTGGTAAACAACGATTGATCTTATCTATCTAATAGACTTTTAACCAAACTCTATGCTTCTAAGTTCATAATAGTTGAATATAACCGTTTATTTTCACTTATTATGACGACTCAGTTAAGTTAGACCCAATGATACAACGGCCGAATATAACCGTTTATATTCGTCGCATCTCACCACGATAGATAGGAGTCCCCTGCCACTGACAGTCCTTCCCCTTATCGATCTAGGATTCGATGAGTGTTCATTCATTGGAAAGCATCCGAGTAAAACTTAATATTTTGTTAAGGGGTTTTAGAAAATTTATAACGATCATGATCACATCATAAAGAGATCCTCAATTTTTCCTTGAACCAAATATTTCAAATCGACATCTTAAATTGTTCATTTCCCAGGTAGATGGAGGATACCAATGGTCACACTTAAAACCCATCAGCCTTACGAATACGCATATCCGCTTTTGTCAGAAAATCCCAATTATAGATATCAAAAATCCATATTTAATTCCGTGTTTTAAAAATCCATATTTCATAAACACAAGAATCTCATAATCGTTTGTTAATTTTAAAATCTTGAATCGTTACAGATTTTATCTTGTTTAAGCAAACATGGTACGGGTGTCGTATCTAATACATACATGATTAATCAATATTAAGCATGCATCTCAATTATATCTACGCATACATACCAATACATGCAATCATATACATATATGTAATGTGCGTAAATTAAACGTGTTTGGTTATGGCCCCATCCTATATGATATTTCCAAGCTAATGGAAATATCAAGGTCAGTCTATGGTGGTTTTAAAAATACTATCTATTACATGTCTTCTTTCTTCATTGCTCCATCATTCCCTTTTGGATCGCCTCCTTACTTGCAAGTCTTCATTGATAATTACATTGAATAATAAAAAATAAAACTATTCTAATGAAATTACAAGAAGAACTCGAGTTACATTCGAGATAATTAAATTACAATGAATAAACGACATGCAAGTCGTATTTAGAAACCAAAACCATAAATCAAAGCCACTATCCTATGGGTATATAGGCCATAACCATCCACCATGCTATCATATAACACATATAATATATCTCATATTATATAATCATATCATATAATCATATATAACAAATTTTGAAATTTCAGAAAATTAAAAACAGATTTCTGAAGACAATAAATCGCTATTTCGAGGCCCTTAACGACGTCAAACGCCTTACAGACCCGTCGGTGATAGCATAGCTATCTGTTTTGTTCATTGGCCCGATTCCAGTCAGAAAACACATATCGTTTACAAAAATCGGATACAGCAGTCAGATTTCTCCAAATCTGACGGTGTTTCAGAAACCGTATCATATACAATTCTCATAACAAGAACAAGCATATATCATATATACATACACAGAGATACATACAATTATCATATAATTATACATTACATGAATATCATATATTCATAATATATACATACATATACTCAAAATTTTAGAAAATTAAATAATTTTCAGAAAATCATAAATCACCGTTTTGGAGGCTGTAACGATATCTAATGGCTTACAGACGCAGAGCTGACTTGTCAGTATTGCTCAGTAACCCGATTACAGTCAGAAAACACATATCGTTTGCGAAAATCGGACAACAGACACAGATTTCAGAAAATCAACGACAGCCGTTTCAGAATTCGTATCGAATACGATTCCCATAATAAGAACAAACATGTATCATATACATACATCAACACACATAATCATCACATGATTATATATCATAAAATATCATATATTCATAATATATATAAACATATACATATTGTATCAATATAAAATCATGATAGATCGTATACATGCTTATATATCAAAAACTGTTAAGCACATAACCGAATTAAAACGTTTCGCAAGTAGCTCTGATACCATTGAAGGGTTTCGTGACACAAACGCAGCGGAATAAACGCGAAAAATAAATCAAAATAGCGAAACCCTCCGCAGGATCCATGCGAAAACAAAAGATTTAATTCGGAGATAAAGAATAAATACCTTTAGAAGCTTTAACAGTTCATAATGGAAGATTAATGGAGGTCCAAAGCTTGTTTAATCACCACGTATCCCGCTCTCGCAATCTACGCTCTACGGTATCCACACGAACACTTTTCATGAAGGATTGATGTGTACTAGCACCCAAAAACTTTTTCTCTCTCTATCTTCCTCCTCTCTCAAAGCGGCTAGGGTTTTTGTAAAATCTCTCTTTTATTAAATCAGCCCATAAAGAGATTATATAGAGAGAGGAATAAGTTTTCTAATTATAATCCAATTATAATTAATACTAATCCAAAATTCTAAATTATTTAATTAAGTCTCACTTAATTAATTAATTTTTAATTTTGGAATTAGTTTAAGTAATTCATTTATTCTATTTATATAATTAATTAAGTCATACTTAATTAATATCATAAATAAAATAAATTACTTATTTAATTTAAATTCATAATTTAAATTATATCTCCTTCAAGCGTTCTTTGTGTGTGACCATGTAGGTTATTATTACGTTGGCAACAATTTTAATATCTAATTAAAATTGTAAACAATGAGCGGCATCTAGTAATACATCATTGCTACCCAAGTAATAATAATAAATCGGTGATTCGATTAAGCCTTTCGTGAATAATGTTCCATGTAATATAATCCCTTTAATCTTGATATTATAGATTAAACTCAAGGCATGTCTCGTGTCATCCTCTTCATAATTTAATCTTTATTTTCTTGATCGATGAGTAGACTATTAAAATCAAATCAACATTTGAGCACGGCCGTGCATTTCATAGTCTCACTCAAACAAGAGGCCAATAATATCACTCCTAAAATTAGGAGGATTAAATCCCATCTAGATCATTCATATTTCTCATACGATTCATAATATACCCAATGTCCACTTTTATCATCACCCGGTCAAAGGTAACTTTTAATGTAATCAAAGTATATTAATTCTCGTATAGAAATATAATGATTTCAGGTCTAAGGATCATTACACCATTATCACAGTGAGAATTACTTATGACACTTACTTAACATGTAGAATCTCACAGCGGGTCATTCCAGTGTCATGCATTGATACATGCACTTATGTTCTTGATTTTAGTATCCCCATACCTATGACCAATGAGATATGATCATCTGTCAAGAAACATACTAGTCTTTGTGCATTATTATTGTCCTTAAATAATAATACTCGACTAGGGAATTTTAGGAATAAGATACTATTCATATAATCTCATTTTTAAGTCATATACTTAAAGATATATAATACGTATCAAAATTCCAAGGACATTTATTATGCTTTCAATTTATTACGCAGTAAATAAAACATAATAAATAAATAATAATCAATAAAACATAATCCTTAATAATAAATATTTTTCTTAAAATATAAAAAGTATTGTCTCTAGAGCACAATTACTAACACAATCACCATATGTGATATATTATCTGTTGAATGCACGAACATCACCAATTCACTCTCAGTTGAGTGATCTTCCATCTTTCTTGCTTGATATCAAACACTTTTCTATTTTAATGCTTTTCCAGAAAACCTTTTGACAAAGAATTCCCTAGTGCCCTGTAGATAGTGCTTAAGTCCGTTGACAAGAAAGATATTTCCAGTGATGACAATTCCAAACTCATGATAGCCAAGTCCCTTGTACATCCTTTACTGTCATCTCTAAAGGTTACCGTTGGGTAGGCTTTCTCAACCAACTGTGATAGTAGAGCTTCAATGCTAGTAATATGTCTCAAACAATAAATGTCACGAAATCACATAACTTTTGTCTTTTCTTTCATTCTCTGCAATCACAAATGATTAAGATTCTTGGTACTCAATCTTCAATTGAGTCCAGATGGGTTAGAGATATTACTTTCAATAGTGGTAATGTTACGGATCAAAAATGAGGTGTCTTTAATGCGTAATTAATGCTAGGGTTTGGGGGAGCTTCGAGCTTTAATGGCTGCACTAACGTTTCGTGACTAACTCAGGTCCTCGTTAACTGCCTACGTATCTCAGTTCGTATGAGAATCAAGCCAAAAACTTAGTTCTAATGTTGAGGGGTTAGGCCCTTTATATAGGCGCACGAGGGCCTTGGAATCATATTAGAGTTAGGAGACTTGGGGGCCAAGTGTCCTAGTGATGTAAGGTTGTTGTAACCTTCAAGGAATGAGAGTCCTCTTTGGACTCTAGCAGGTGAAGTTTATCTTCGAGATTGGGCTTCTAGAGCCTTCCACAGATGATGGGTCTCGTAGGACACTTCAAGCCTTTTATTGAGGCTTTATTAATTAACTACGTAATTAATTAATAAATAGGGTTTCTAGATCCTTCTAGGATTAGGGCCTTCAACAGACTTCTTGGGCCTTTACTGAGCCTTTATTAATTAATAACGAAATTAATTAATAACAAAGGCTTAATGGGCCTACGGCTTCAACAGATCTTGTGGGCTGGACTTACAAATCCAGTTGATCCTTGGATTTATTTTCCTTGTTCGTTTCAAGGGCCCAAGCTTTTGGACCATAACAGGTCTGATTAATGAAATAATAAATGCTATATTTATTATTTCCTTAGGGCTATTTTTTACCCATATCATTTGCCCCCAACTTTTGGGAAAATTTCGCGAGTTTTCGTAAAAGTTTCACAAAGGGTTTCAGTGCCTTATCAGGCTTTTGACTCTTTTAGAGAATTAATATTAAATAAATGGGTCCCCAACGGACTTTTATTCGTAGCTAATTTGCCAGATAAGGTTTTCACATTTCTCCCCCAAATCGACTAGGATCGAGGTCGATTTTCGACCTCAAACACCCTCGAGGTCGAACTATGTGATTGAAGTCGATTTCGACTTGGATTGAAGTCGAACAAAGGCTTGTTTCCAGTATGAGGTCGATCTGCATACTCGAGGTCGACTTCGATATGGATTGAGGTCAATTTCGACTTGGGTCGAGGTAGAACAGGATTCCAAAACACCTCGAGGTCGAACAGGGAGTCTGAGGTCAATTTCGACCTCGATTGAGGTCGAACAGGGTGACTGAGGTCGATTTCGACCTTGGTTCAGATCGATTAGTGCCCCAAATTATCCTTGAGGTGGAAATACCTGTTTGGAGTCGATTCGACCTCGATTGAGGTCGATTTAGGCTCTAAAATGCTGTTAGGAATTATGAGTTTTGATGATAACAAATTACTTAGAATTTCAATAGGGACTCAAAATTATTTTGTAACTGATCAATGGATATGATTTATAAATATCCATTGACTAGGAAACCAGTTATCAGTTGAAACTTGTTTATCAACTGATAAACTGGATTGTAGCATTGATTTATGTTTCACTATCAATTGATTGTATTACCTCGATGGATGCAAGGATGTAGTCAACTGATGTTATTGACTTCAATTTCTAGCTTCTCAACAGATGTGAAGAATGGCTGATCAATTGTAAATATTCTAAGTCAGAATTCTCACAAGTGAAGTGATCAACTGATGTTGAAGTCGATGGATGAAGACACTACTCAACAGATTAAAGCTATCAACTGATACAAGTCATCAATGGATAAAAACAGTCAACGGATAAAGAACCATCAATGGATAAGGAGTCGATGGATAACTCAATTATCCATCGACACATCAACTGATCAACAGATATCCTATCCATCGATGGATAAGCAAAGGTGAATCAACTGATAAGCTTAACAGCATTTATCAGTTGATTAAAGTTTCCCTATTTAGTTAAAGCCAGAAATTACGGGAACAGTGCAGAAACTGAATCATTGGAAGACAGTCCTGTCAGGATTGTGAAGACTTTCAAGGCAACACAGCATCCAAAGAATATCTTAAGACAAAGACACTTCCAGAGCTAGTTAGTTCTACAAGGAAGGCTGTGAAAAGAAGCTAGTTTCTATTTTTATGTAAACAGTATAAATTGTAATATTATATTGTTATCAGTCGATAGAAAACTAGAGTAGTAGTTTTTGTATATATAAAAAGCAAAAACACAGTAGCAAAGTATGAGGAGTTTAAGAAGAACTCAAGAAAAGCAAAGTAGAAAATCAGGCAGAACTTGTAATGCTTTTCTAAGTTCTACATTCAACTTTGTACGCAGCTTAGTATTTTTACTAAGATCAATTGAAAGTAAAAACTCACTAGTGGAAAAACAATCCACTAGTAATTTTTAATCTTGTTGTTTCTGTTTTCAACACTTTAGTTATCCAGTTCTTAGTTACATCAATCTTAATTAAACACTCTCTTTGTACAAACTTATTTCCGCAAGAAGTTGAATTAATTATTAAGTTTGTATTCAACCCCCCCCCCCCTTCTCCAAACTTAGTGTACTTAAGGGCGAATAACAATTGGTATCAGAGCAGGCTTTCAACAAACAGAAAGTCAAGATCTAAAAGTACATCAAGAATGGGTCAAAGAGACACAGGAGTTAAGATTCCAGTTCTAGAGAAAGATGAATATTTTCCCTGGAAAGTAAAAATGCACTTGCATCTGCTATCTATTGATCCTTCCTATGTTCATTGCATAGAGAAAGGTCCACATGTGCCTATGAAAATAGTTACAAGTGTAAATGCAGACGGTACTCAAGCACCAGACAAACTCATTCCTAAATCTGTGAGTGAGTATACAGATGAAGATGAAAAGGAAGTACACAAGGACAAAAATGCTATGAACATCTTGTTTAATGGTCTTGACAAGGACATGTTTGACAATGTCATCAGTTGTACAACCTCCAAAGAAGTCTGGGACACTCTTCAAACCCTCTGTGAAGGTACTGATCAAGTAAGAAAGAACAAGATGCAACTCTTGATTCAAAAGTATGAGGCCTTTCACTTCAAGGGTGGTGAAACAATAAATGATACATATAGTAGGTTTCAAAAGCTGTTGAATGAGCTTAAACTATATGGAAGAGTTTATGCTGTTGAGGACACTAACCTCAAATTCTTGAGGTCCCTACCCAAAGAATGGAAACCAATGACTGTCTCTATAAGGCAATCTCCTGACTTTAAAGATTATACTTTGGACAAGCTGTATGGCATCTTGAAAACCTATGAGTTGGAGCTACAACAAGATGAGGAAATTGAGATAAGTCAGAAGAGAGAAAAGTCCATTGCTTTGGTGGTCAAGGAAAAGCAAGTTGCAAAAACAGATGAAGATGCTGATTACAAAGAAGGGAAGAAAGAAGGTCATGGCAATGGTGCAAATTATGTTAGATATGATGAATCTTCTACTGGTAAAGGAAAAGAACTTTGTGACAGTGATGAGTCACTCATCAAAGATGAAATGGATGAAATAGATAAGCATTTAGCTTTTCTATCAAGAAAATTTTCCAAACTCAAGTTCAAAAGGAATCCAATGCAAAGGCCTGGATCACAGTTCAGGAGAGACACTCAACAAGGCAAAAATCTTGTTGACAGAACTCAATTCAGATGCTTTAACTGTGGATTGGCTGGTCACTTTTCAAGTGAATGCAGAAAGCTCAAAGTTGAAAAGAGGTCAAAGTCCAGTGATGGTATTGATTATAAGAAGAAGTACTTTGACTTGCTTAAACAAAGAGAGAAGCCTTTTGTGACAGAAGAAAAGGACTGGGCTGCTGAGGAGGATTCTGAAGAAGAAGAAGAACACATCAATCTTGCACTAATGGCCAATCAAGATGACCAGGAAGCTAGTTCATCTAGCAATCAGGTAATTTCTACAAATCTATCTGAGTTGTCCAAAGATGAATGCAATATTACTATTAATGAAATGTCTAATGAATTGTATAATTTGCATGTCACTCTTAAGTCTTTTAACAAATAGAACACTAGGCTCAAATTAACATTAGAAACTCTCACGGAAAGAAACAATTTCTTAGAGAGTGAGCTAGTGCAATTGGACAGACTCAAGATGGAAAACAAAGATGCTAGAAATGAACTAGTTGACAGTAAAAAGGAAATAGAGAAGTTAAAAGAAAAATTAGAGGATGAACTAAGAACCATTGACAAGTGGAACAGGTCAAGTAAAGCCAGTAAGAAGATGAATGACATTCATGGAACAAACTCTTTCACCATGTTGTCTGAAATTCTTGAGAAAATAGCCATTGATGAAGATCAATCTTTGGAAAAGAAGCAATCGATTGATAATTCTGAATCAACTGATAAGAATTATCCATCGATTGATAATGCTATTCCAACGGATAATTATCCATCGATTGAGAAGTCATCAACTGCTAAGAAATGTGATATTAAAACTAAGTTTAACAGACCTATTAAATTTGTCAAAGAAAGTAGCTCCTCTGAATCTCAAATCAAAGTTGAACAGGCTAATATAGGATTCTTATCTAAAAATCAGTTGAAAGAGAAATTGGAAAAGATAGAACCTAATATTCAGCCAAATGAAAAGAAGAAGAAAAATAGAAATGGTAAAGTAGGCATAAACAAGCACAACAACTACACACCTGACAAATATGCTCCTAGGAAAGTATGTGCTAAGTGTGGTAGTAAAAATCATTTATCTGTGCAATGTAAATTCACCATGCCTACAGCAACAAATGTACCTGCTGTACCCAACATGCATACCAATTCTGTTTTTCCTCAATTAGTTGATTCTCATGCTATTCATGCTCAGTATGCATCAATGCCTTATATGTTTAATCCATATCTTGCATTTGCCAATATGAATATGCCTGCTATGCCATGGAATATGCTTAACAATCTTCATGCACCAAATTTTTCCAACTCTGCAAGCATGAGCATTCCAAATATTAGCACTGGGAATTCTGAGGTAAGGAGACCAACACCTAAGGTTGAAGTGGAAGTAAAACCACCCAAACCAAAGGTACAAAAATTGGAAACCAAGCCAAAGATAACAACTAATAAGAAAGGACCCAAGGCAACTTGGGTACCAAAATCAACTTGATTTATTTTGACTGTGTGCAGGGAAAAAGAAGAAATCTTTGGTACTTGGACAGTGGGTGTTCAAGACACATGACTGGAGATAAATCCCTGCTCACAAAGTTTGAGGAGAAAGATGGCCCTGGAGTAACTTTTGGAGATGACAGCAAAGGGCACACCATGGGATATGGCTTGATTTCAAAAGAGAATGTCATCATTGAACCTGTTGCATTAGTTGATGGCTTAAGACATAACTTGTTAAGCATAAGTCAACTATGTGACAATGGAAATAAAGTCTGTTTCACAACAGAAGCATGCATAATTTCCAACAAGGTAGATGGAAGCCTGGTCATGACTGGGAATAGAAAAGGGAATGTGTACATAGCTGACTTCAACTCAACAAATGCAGAATCAATGACTTGTCTTCTATCTAAGGCAAGTACAAATGAAAGTTGGCTGTGGCATAAGAAATTAGCTCACTTGAATTTCAAAGTCATGAATCTCTTGGTTAAGAAAAATCAAGTGAGAGGCTTACCACAAATGGAATTTGTCAAGGATGGACTTTGTGATGCTTGTCAAAAAGGAAAACAGAGGAAGGCATCATTTAAGTCGAAATTGGAATCTTCAATTGAAAAGCCACTTGAGTTATTACATATGGATTTGTTTGGTCCTGTAAATATCATGTCTATTGCAAAGAAGAAGTATGCTCTAGTCATTGTGGATGATTTTTCAAGATTCTCATGGACTTATTTTCTACATTCAAAGGATGAAGCTAGTCATCTCATCATCAAGCACATAAGAGAAAATGAGAAAAATCTTGAATTGGATGTAAAGAAGATAAGGAGTGACAATGGAACAGAATTCAAAAATTCCACAATGAAAGAGTTCTGTGAATCAAAAGGAATCATACACACATTCTCTGCACCCAGAACACCTCAACAAAATGGGGTAGTTGAAAGGAAAAATAGGACATTGATTGAAGCTGCTAGAACCATGTTGGAAGATGCCAAACTCCCAACATACTTCTGGGCTGAGGCCATAAACACAACATGTTTTACTCAAAACATCTCCCTAGTAAATAAAGCTCAAGGGAAGACTCCTTATCAATTGATCAAGAAAGACAAAAAGCCAAAGGTGGGATTTCTTCATGTCTTTGGCTGCAAGTGCTATGTGCTAAGAAATCAAGGTGAAAACCTAGGAAAATTTGAAGCCAAGGCTGATGAAGCTATATTTGTTGGGTATGCACTATCAGGCGTAGCCTATAGAGTCTATAATCTCAGACTACACATTATTATGGAATCTGTACATGTAGTATTTGATGATAAAAAGATTCAAGGCTTGTTTGATGAAGGAAATCATGACACACTGCATTTTGAGAATGAATCAAATGATGTAAATGATGATGAAGAGGCAGAAATTATAAAACCTCAAGTGTTCAGAAACCCAATATCAGTTGATGTTATTGCATCAATGGATAATTTATCAGTTGACAGAAATCCATCAACTGATAATGCATCAACTGATAACTCCTCAACGGATAATCAACAATCTACATCAAGGGTATTCACTTCAGGGGGAGGGTTTCAGAATCAATCTACAAATTCAGATCACTTTGAGTTCAATACAAATGATCATGAATCTTCATCATCAAGGCAAAATTTGCCTCCTCAAAGAAAATGGACAAGAAGCCATCCATTTGAACTAATTATTGGAAATGCAGAAGATGGTGTCAAGACAAGAAGTGCTACTCAAAATGAGTGCCTGTATAGCAGTTTTCTATCTCAAGAAGAACCCAAAAGAATTGAAGAGGCTCTCATGGATCCTGATTGGGTTTTGGCTATGCAAGAAGAACTGAATCAGTTTGAAAGAAATAAAGTATGGAAGCTGGTGCCCAGACCAAAAGATAGATCAGTAATTGGTACAAAATGGGTATTCAGAAACAAAATGGATGAAACTGGTATTGTGACTAGGAACAAAGCAAGGCTTGTAGCAAAGGGTTATTCACAAGAAAAAGGAATTGATTTTGATGAAACTTTTGCACCAGTTGCAAGGTTAGAAGCAATTAGAATCTTTCTGGCTTATGCTGCACATGCTAATTTCAAAGTCTACTAGATGGATGTGAAAAGTGCATTTTTGAATGGAGTACTAGAAGAGGAAGTCTATGTGGAACAACCTCCTGGCTTTGAAGATCCAAAATTTCCTAACTTTGTCTACTTTTTATTCAAAGCACTTTATAGCTTGAAGCAAGCACCAAGGGCATGGTATGACACTTTATCTCAGTTTCTCATTGAGAATCATTTCACAAGAGGTACTGTTGATAAAACTCTATTCAGTAGAAATGTTAATGGCTCTATCATTCTTGTACAAATTTATGTGGATGACATTATTTTTGGATCAACAAATGAGGAACTTTGCAAGAAGTTTGCCAAACTAATGCAGAGTAAATATGAAATGAGCATGATGGGAGAGCTTACCTACTTTCTTGGGTTACAAGTCAAACAGGTTAAGGATGGTATTTTTATAAATCAAACAAAGTACATTCATGATTTATTAAAGAAATTTGAGTTAAGTGAATGTTCTTCTGCAAAAACTCCCATGGCCACTGCCACTAAACTTGAATTAAATACCAAAGAAGCTAAGGTGAATATTTCAAGTTATAGAGGCATGGTAGGCTCACTTTTATATTTAACTGCTAGTAGGCCAGATATAATGTTCTCTACATGCTTATGTGCTAGATTTCAGGCTGATCCTAGAGAATCTCATTTAGTAGCTATTAAAAGAATTTTCAGATATCTTAAGGGTACATCAAATTTAGGTATTTGGTATCCTAGAGATTCTGGTTTTAATCTAATAGGCTACTCAGATGCAGATTATGCAGGTTGCAAAATAGACAGGAAAAGTACTACAGGCACCTGTCAATTTCTGGGAAACAAACTTGTGTCATGGTTTAGCAAAAAGCAACATTCAGTATCAACTTCAACTGCAGAAGCTGAGTACATTGCTGCTGGAAGTTGCTGTGCACAAATTTTATGGATGAGGAATCAACTATTTGACTATGGGTTCAACTTGAACAAAATTCCCATCTTCTGTGACAATACAAGTGCCATTGCAATAACAGAAAATCCTGTGCAACATTCCAGAACCAAACACATTGACATAAGGTATCATTTCATTAGGGAACATGTAATGAATGGTACAGTTGAATTACATTTTGTCCCTAGTGAACAACAACTTGCAGACATATTTACCAAACCTCTAGATGAATCTACTTTTAATAGATTAGTCTGTGAGTTAGGTATGCTTAATTATGCTCATGCTTAAAATGTCTGTCAAGTTTTGTAGCCATTGTTCACAATTATCGATGGATATTTATCTATCGACAGATAATTACCTAAGTAATTGTTTATCGACGGATAAATCCCTTCTTATTTGATCAACAGATAAATGTTATTCCTATCGATGGATATTTATCTATCGACAGTTAATTACCTTGGTAGTTAGTGATCGATCGATAAATGATTAACTCTCTATTTTATCCGTCGATAGTAATAGAATTTCTACAGTTTTATTCATCCGTTGATCAGATTATAGCCGTTGGAGAATTACCATCTAGGGTAATAAACTACAGTCTTTTATACATCAACGGTTATCTGCCTAATTAAAAAGTCCTTTCAAGTCTTTTTAATACTAGAAAATATAAATAGCAGTTGCAATTAAAAATTCATTCTTACCTGCTATTTTTTTTCTCTAAACTACTCATCTCTGTCTCTCTCTCTCAAGCTAATTTTATCTAATTCTCACGAGCTCTCACAAATTCTTTCAAGTTCACTTTAATTTCTTGAATATTAACTGAAAGAATGGCACCACAAAAGAAGATCGTCTCTTCCACTGGGTTCACCTATGAACAGAACAACTTCACAGCATGTCTAACGGTGAATGATGCTCCTGTGGACTTTCATCCATTGATGCGATTCCTAGGAGATTGCAAAGTTTCCAAAGCTCTCAGCGAAGCACCAACAATCGTGTGTTCCTTTGTTGAGGAACTGTGGACCTCTGCAGAGATTTCACCAGATGGGAAGGTAATTTCTTATTCTTGCAAAGGTAATACCTATACAATTACTAGTACTTCATTATCTGAATGTTTAGGGTTGCCTGCAAATAATTGTAATAAACCACCCACTGAAAATGAAATTAGGGACATGTTAGAATCCGTTAAGTATGCAAATGCTGAAACTGGATAAGGAGAAGTTGTTAAGAAAAATCTTAGGAAAGAATGGAGTTATTTCTTTGATGCCATAATTAAAGTATTTTCTGGAAAAATAAGTAATTTTGATGCAATTACGATCAGTATGCAAGAAATTGCTTATTCTATCCTGGTTGATAAATACTTCGATTTTGGCACACTACTCCTAAATGAATTATCTGCTAAGTTAGGACCCAAGTCATCTAGGAAAAATAATATCTACTTTGCAAGATTTTTCATGATGATTATTAATGCCTCTGTTTGAGAGTATGAAATAAGTGCAGATATGGAGTCCTTGGAGCCATGGATGCAAAACAAGAGGGTCTTCAAGGATCTTGTGAGAATCAACTTACACCCTAAGTTGTGCCTCATTTATCCTCCTCTTGTAAAGGTATATCTTCAAAATCTCCATCTTGTACATTCTTCTTCAAAATCTCAAATTTCTTTGCCTTCAGCAACAATGGAGGGAGATGGAAATGCCCCCATTCCTCCTACCCAAGTTGCACAACCTTCCAAACACAAGTCTGATCAAACCACCTCAGTAGTTTCTCAAAAGACTACTGTTGTAAGATCTAAGAAAAGAAAAACCACTAAGGGGAGTGTGAAGGTGGTTGATAAGGGTGAGGGAACTGGCCAACATCAAGAAAGCCAGAAGAATAAGGATAGTGAGATTGAGAGGAACCAGCCAGCCACCAGTCCAATCTCCCAACAGATTGAGGCTGTAATAAAGGACTTGAACACATCCCTAGTTGCATCTTCTCAAAAAGATGTAACTATTGAAAAGAGGTCTCAACCAGGACCATCAGATGGGGATAAGGGTCACCAAATAATACAGCCATACAAAAGAAGAAAGAAGGTTACAAATACTGCACAGGGCACACACACACATGCAAAGCCAAATGAAAATTTGATGGAGCCTTCAGTTTCTTCTTTTGATGTGTCTCAGAATCTTCCTGAGGCACAGCCCCATTCTTTATCTGAATCTTCTCCTCAATCTCCTTCAAAAACTATTTCTTCAGAAACAGTGTTGATTGACAACTTCATTGTTTCAAATTCACCCTCTTTGCAACTCAGGGTGGAGCCAACACTCTCACCTGCATCACCAAATAAGGTTAACACCTTGGTTGATCAGGAAAATACTGTAATTTCTCTCCAGTCAATGGATATTATGCAATCAATGCAATCATCTATGGATATCCTTACATCCATCGACGAGCTCCCATCAACGGATATTCATCCATCGATGGATACTTCTTATCCATCGATTGATCCCTTAATGTCAATTCATGAATCATCCATTGAAACACTTCAGGTGGCCAATACTCTATTAGGATTGAGTGGAGTGGGTGAGGTGTGTGAGAGGCAAGGTTTGCATACCTTGGCAAAAGGAGAGTGTGTGAATGAGGGGCCCTCAAATTCTTCTGAGGTGGCAAAAGGAGAGGGTGTGAGAAAAGAGAGTCCCACCTTAGCAGGTGATGAAAAAGGAGAGGAAAGTAAGGGAGATGTGAGAATCCAGGATGAGATCCTGATGCAAGAAAAGAGAGAAGAGAGTGAGAGAGAAAAGAATAGAGAGAAACCAATTTCACCATCTCATGAAGCATCAACTTCTAAAACTGAGCAGTTTGAAGCAGGACTCACCCAGGAGTTGAGGCTGGAGTCAGGGGGAGTTGTAGACTATGGAGTCCCTGCAGGAGTTGCAGAAGTCAACATGGAGGTGGATGATGAAATTGATGTCAATCTAGATCCACAAGTGGCAAGTGATGAAACTAATTTGGCTGAAACAGAAAGGGCCATCATTTCTCTTTACAGAAGGTCAATGGCTGAAGTAGATGTGGTGGATCCCCTGCAAAGGAGAATTCTGAACTTTTACAGGGATAATTTGAAGATCCAGAAAATGCATGTCACAAGCTCCAAGTATGAATTGAAGAAACTACGAGAAGACATTGACAGCTCAAGGATGCATTTTGACACCACCATTGACTCTAGACTCAGCCTCACAATGCTGGCTAGAATCAAGCAAAGGTTGGACACTGAGTTTTCAGCCAAGGACAAGGTAATGGAATTGGAGAAAAGAGTAGCCTCCATGGAGCTCAACATGCAACAAATTTTGAAGAATCAAGTCACTCAAATCAATCTTCTGGGTAAACTCTTAGAGACTCCCATACTCTCTCAGTCAGTAGCACAAGTGCCAGTTGCTGATAACAAAAAGGGGGAGAAGCAAGAAGCTGAAGCATTGGAGAAAGCAAGTGGTACTGAAGCTGTGGTGGCAAAGTCTACAGATCCCAAGAAGGAGTTGGCTCAAGACATAGTAAGGAAATTTGATGCAATTGCTAGCAAATTCAAGGAGACAAGTTCCAGTAGCTCACAACCTGGTGACAGGAAAGGAAAGGGAAAGCTAATTGAAGATGATAAAAAGAAAGCTGTCACAGGTGGAGGGGAAAGTGAAAAATTGTTGAGCAAAGCCATAGTAGTTGGCATAAGAGAAAGGGAGCAACAAGAAAAATCCCAAGAAGAATTAGCCATTCAATTGCAAAGGGAATATGATGAAGAGGATAGGCTAATAAGAGAAGCCAGAAGAAAAGAAGGTGAAAGGAGGCCAAGGATGAAACAAAGAGCAAACAAGCCCAAAGATGCACCAAAATCATCTGGAGTTAAAAGACCATTAGTTGTTGAAGACAAAGGAGACAAGGAGAAGAAACCAAAACAAGTCAAGACTGAAGGTCAAGCTTCTGGGAGTAATCAGGCCAAAGAAATAGAGGTGTTCAAACACAAATCTGAAAACTTTGTGCCAATCAAAGCTGAGGGAATGATTGCAGCAAAAGGACAAAGGAAGAAAGATGTTGATCTTCTTCACATTGAGTATGAAGATGGATCACACTCGACCTTCACATTCAACCAAGTCTTGGATCAAGGATATGACATCTTAAGGAAAATCTACACTATGCTCAACAGGAAGTATTATCTAACTGAAGAGCTAGGAAATGCCATCCTTGAAAGAATGAAGAAGATAAGGGAGGCACCTGTTCAAGAAGAAAGGGATGACAGAATAAAGATCTGGAATCCTGAAGGAAGAAAAGTGCTTCATGAGCCCTTCTACTTGATGATATATAAGGACAGGGAAGGCAGAGAAAAATGCATTGATATTTGTCAAGAAATAGACAAGCTGCCCAATCTGGAATTAAATCATCTGGCAAGTCAATTGGACTACAGGATTGAAGATGAGAAGATATTGAAGGGAACCCTCTACAGGAAGATGAAGGAGAATGAAGACAAGATGAATGAGTCAAGGGGAAGAAGGAGAAGATAGGAGATTCAACCTCAATCATCAAAATTATCAGAATTCATCCTTGTCTGGTATCTGATTACTCTGTCTCAAACTTTACTTATCAATATTGTAATTCTTGCTAAGAATGAAAATGTTCAGGAGTTTTGTTATCATCAACAGAAAATTTATGCATATTTTACATATTCATAAATAGGGGGAGATTGTTAGGAATTATGAGTTTTGATGATAACAAATTACTTAGAATTTCAATAGGGACTCAAAATTATTTTGTAACTGATCAATGGATATGATTTATAAATATCCATTGACTAGGAAACCAGTTATCAGTTGAAACTTGTTTATCAACTGATAAACTGGATTGTAGCATTGATTTATGTTTCACTATCAATTCATTGTATTACCTCGATGGATGCAATGATGTAGTCAACTGATGTTATTGACTTCAATTTCTAGCTTCTCAACAGATGTGAAGAATGGCTGATCAATTGTAAATATTCTAAGTCAGAATTCTCACAAGTGAAGTGATCAACTGATGTTGAAGTCGATGGATGAAGACATTACTCAACGGATTAAAGCTATCAACTGATACAAGTCATTAATGGATAAAAACAGTCAACGGATAAAGAACCATCAATGGATAAGGAGTCGATGGATAACTCAATTATCCATCGACACATCAACGGATCAACAGATATCCTATCCATCGATGGATAAGCAAAGGTGAATCAACTGATAAGCTTAACAACATTTATCAGTTGATTAAAGTTTTCCTATTTAGCTAAAGCCAGAAATTACGGGAACAGTGCAGAAACTGAATCATTGGAAGACAGTCCTGTCAGGATTGTGAAGACTTTCAAGGCAACACAGCATCCAAGGAATATCTTAAGACAAAGACACTTCCAGAGCTAGTTAGTTCTACAAGGAAGGCTGTGAAAAGAAGCTAGTTTCTATTTTTATGTAAACAGTATAAATTGTAATATTATATTGTTATCAGTCGATAGAAAACTAGAGTAGTAGTTTTTGTATATATAAAAAGCAAAAACACAGTAGCAAAGTATGAGGAGTTTAAGAAGAACTCAAGAAAAGCAAAGTAGAAAATCAGGCAGAACTTGTAATGCTTTTCTAAGTTCTACATTCAACTTTGTACGCAGCTTAGTATTTTTACTAAGATCAATTGAAAGCAAAAACTCACTAGTGGAAAAATAATCCACTAGTAATTTTTAATCTTGTTGTTTCTGTTTTCAACACTTTAGTTATCCAGTTCTTAGTTACATCAATCTTAATTAAACACTCTCTTTGTACAAACTTATTTCCGCAAGAAGTTGAATTAATTATTAAGTTTGTATTCAACCCCCCTTCTCCAAACTTAGTGTACTTAAGGGCGAATAACAAATGCCTTGAAGTCGAAATCTTTGGATGAGGTCGATTTTGACTTCGATTGAAGTCGATTTAGGTTTCAAAAACCTTCCAAGTCGAAATATTGTTTGAAGTCGATTTCGACTTCGATTGAAGTCGAATTAGGCCTCAAATATCCTTGAGGTCGAAATACCTGGGGGCCTCATGGCTTTGTAATTTTCGACTAGGAACGAAGTCGAATTAGACCTCAAAATTCTTTGAGGTCGAATTCTCTTAGGGCCTCATGGCTTTATGATTTTCGACTAGGAATGAAGTCGAACTATACTTAAAATGTACATCCATGTCGATTAGCAATTGAGGTCGATTGGCCTCAAGGCTTTGGCTTCACTTCGACCTTAATTGAGGTCGGATTTCGTGATTTTGTATCACCCACAGGTGTTTCTGTATTTTTCCCAAATATTTTGGGGATCATATGGTGCTCACAAATATTTTTCGTAATATTCCTAATAATTTTAGAAATTTTTATGTACCCACAGGTATTTTTTCTAAGAATTTAGGAATTATTTGTGTACCCACGAGTAATTTTCTTAATTATTCCTAATAATTTAGGAATTTTTATGTACCCACGGGTATTTTTCCTAAGAATTTAGGAATTTTTTCTGTACCCACGGGTATTTTTCCTAAGAATTTAGGAATTTTTCCTGTACCCACGGGTATTTTTCCTAATAATTTAGGAATTTTTTATGTACCCACATGTATTTTTCCTAAGAATTTAGGAATTTTTTGTATAATTTTTCCATCAGGGATCAACTTGTAATTTTGCAGGGTTTGATTTGATAATTTACAAACTTCAGGGGAGAATTCATAAATTTTCAAATTTCAAGGGAGTAATCGTAAGTTTTCAAACTTGAGGGGGCTGTTGTATAAACTGCAGAAGATAGGTGACCTTTTGGTAGTTTGACAAGTCAAATCGACTTCAGTCGAAGTCGAATTATCACTCGATTTTATCTTCAGGTCGAAAGTAATTTGAAGTCGTCCTTCGACCTCATTCGAGGTCGTTTTGTTTATTTTTTTTTCAAACTTTCCCAAATATCATTAATAAATAATAATATTTATTTTGGAATAATTTGATTTCGAATTTGGAGGTGTCCCACTCGGATAAAATGAGGCGTCCCACTCGGATAAATTTTATTAAAATAAAGTCCAACCCGGATATTAATTATTATTATTAAATAATAATAATTTATATTTATACCCAATTAATTTTTGGATAAATATTTCCTCGATTCAGGGTGTCCTACTCGGATAAAATGGGTGTTCCACTCGGATAAATTTTATTCAGATAAAGTCCAACCCGGATATTATTATTAAATAATAATAATTTATATTTTTATATTCTTGTAGACCTAGATTGAGGGGTCTCATGTCTTATTTGACTGATTTGAGGGGCCTCGTGCCTCACTTGACAAACTTGAAGGGTTTCAAATCTCGTCTGACTGACTTTAGGGGTTTCAAACCTCGTTTGAGCTGTAGGTTAAATAGACCTGGATTGAGGTCTAATAAACCTCAATTTCAAGCCCATGTCGAATTTAACTAGCTTGGGGGGTCTTATGCCTCATTTGAGTGACTTGAGGGGTCTCAAACCTCACTTGACAGACTTGAAGGGTTTCAAACCTCGTCTAACTGACTTGAGGGGCATCAAACATCGTTTGAGCTGTAGGTCAAATAGACCTGGATTGAGGTCTAATAAACTTCAATTTCAAGCCCAGGTCGAATTTGATTAGCTTGAGGGGTCTCATGCCTCATTTGACTTGAGTGGTCTCAAACCTCGTTTGACAGACTTGAAGGGTTTCAAACCTCGTCTGATTGACTTGAGGGGTTTCAAACCTCGTTTGAGCTGTAGGTCAAATAGACCTGGATTGAGGTCTAATAAACCTCAATTTCAAGCCCAGGTCGAATTTGATTAGCTTGAGGGGCCTCAGGCCTCGTTTGAATTGAGTGATCTCAAACCTCGTTTGACAGACTTGAAGGGTTTCAAACCTCGTCTGACTGACTTGAGGGGTTTCAAACCTCGTTTGAGTTGTAGGTCAAATAGACCTGGATTGAGGTCTAATAAACCTCAATTTCAAGCCCAGGTCGAATTTGATTTCCAAGGGGCTGAATTGAGGTCGATGTGTCCTTCAAGTTTTGACCTCCCATCGACTTGGACCGTGGTCGATGAGCCCTACAGGGTTTGACCTCCCATCGACTTGGAATGAGGTCGAACTAACACTCATTTTTCCTCCCAGGTCGAAATGTCTTACTGAGATTGTTTTCGACCTCGTTTGAAGTCGAATTAGGCCTCAAAATCCTTTGAGGTCGAAATGTCTTGGGGCCTCATGGCCCTTTAATCTTCGATTTGAAATGAGGTCGATGAACCCTACAGGGTTTGACCTCCCATAGACCTGGATTGAGGTCGAATTGTGCTTCCAAGGGGCTGGTCTGTCAAGACCTCAATGTCGTGTGCCTAAGAATATAGACGTAGCTTTTTCGTTTACTACCCGTGTTGGCCATGCATGGCTTTTATCTTTTATTCTCGTACCTTTAACCCCTTCAGTACTCGGCACTTTTATTACGTTCATGCATTCTCTTTTGCATTTTTACGTTATGTGCATTGGTACAAAGTTGTTTTCGTGTTTAATAGTAACATAACAAGAGAGTTCAAGGATACTAAATAAACTTTTATTAAAATATCTTGAAGTATGTCTTCAAGTCAAAGAGGGTTCCACCCTTACATAATAACAAGCTATTTCCCACTTGGGGTAACAACTTCTTGGTTCCTAGTGGTTCCATAGAACCTTATTTCTACTTAATAATCCTTCTAAATATAACTCCTGAAGGAGTTGTCTACTACTTTCATGTACCCGCGCCTTCGATCGGGAGTACTTACCCCCCGACTCCGTCGGACCTTAACGAGGCTGCATAACATCTCCTTGCCATCTTCTGGTCTCCTTTCTCCTCACCAACTCCATTCCTAGTTGGAAATTTAAGTTTGAGGTGGTAGGTTGAGGCAACAGCCTTGAACGCATGTACCCCTGTTCGTCCGAGGATCCCATTGTAAGAGGACACAGCCTTGATCACGAGGAAGTTCAACACTTGAGTGGACTCATGGGGCTCCTGCCCTATAGTCACAGGCAATTGAATTGTTCCCTCCACCTTAGACTCGACTCCATTAAACCCGTATATAGGCATGTCAGAAGGAGTCAGTTGAGAGTTGGTGTACCCTATTTTGAGATACGCATCATGGAACAGGATGTCTACTGAAGCTCCACTATCCACTAGGATTCGTTTTACCGAAGAGTTGCCTATCACAGGTATTATGACCAACGGGTCATCATGGGGGAAGTTCACCCCTTTCAAATCAGAATCATCAAAAGAAATTGATACTTCGCTCCTTGCACTCTTTGGTGCTTCCCCCACAAGTTGTAGAACTTGTCGGGCATAAACCTTTTTCGAGTTACTTGAAGTCCCGGCCGCTGTTGGACCTCCAGAGATCACGTTTATTACTGGGCCTCGAGGCTGTATCTTCTTATCACGGTCATCATAATCCCTTCGTTGTTCATTATAGTGTCGATTATCATTGTTGTTTCTATCATCTTCTTTGATAAACTTTCTAAGTTTTCCCCTTCTGATCAAGAATTCAATCTCATCTTTCAATTGTCTACAATTATCTGTGTCATGCCCAACATCCTTATGAAACTTGCAATACAAATTCTGATTCCTCTTCTTAGGATCAGTCCTTAGTGGCTTCGGCCATTGAAGTTTTCTGTCTTTATCAATGTCCAACAGGATCTCACTTCTTGGTGAGTTTAGCCTTGTATACTCAGTGAACCTAGGCCCTTGGCCAACCGTCCTCGAGGTATAGTCGGAGTCTTTGTTGGTTCTAGGAGACTTATCCTCAACATCGTACCCATCCTCGACATCATACTGATCTTGCTTACGTTTTTTGCTACTCCACTCATTTCTGAATGAGTTGGTAGTCTTCTTCAAACTTTCCTCAGCCTTGATATACTTTCCAGCTCTCTCTTGGAGCTCATTCATACTTTCTGGAGCCGTCTTGGCTAAAGACCTCCTGAAGTTCTCATCTGAAGTCCCTTGTTGTAGGGCTATCATAGCTACATTCTGGTCTAGATCAGGGACCTTCAAGGCCTCCTTAGTGAATCTGTTCATATAGTCCCTCAAGGTTTCATTCTTTCCTGATACATATTCATTAGCGAAGCTGAGCTCTTCTCATGAGTCTTGCTACTGATAAACTGACCAACAAAGGCCCTGTTTAGATCTTTGAATGACTCAACAGAGTTAGGGGGTAGACAACTAAACCACCTTTGAGCCATACCACTCAGGGTTTGAGGGAACGCCTTACACTTGATGGCGTCATTGACGGGCTGTAGCAGCAGTGCATTAAAGAATGTGAGAACATGGTTGGAGGGATCTCCCGTCCCATCATAGGCCTTGATTGTAGGCATCTTAAACTTCCTTAATATTTTCTCATTCAAAATATTCTCTGTGAATGGGGGTGTGGGATCATCAGGATCTCCAAGTGACAATAAGTCTTGGGGGTCAACCCTAACATGACTTGTCTTTGTTTGCCTCCCTGTCGGGGGCTCATCTAGATCTATCACTGATGCATTCCTTGCTGACCCTTCAGCCCCCTCAGCTCTCGGGCGTTGCTTCCTTACTAACTCCCTTTCCAGGTCTTTCCTTAGTCGTTGAGCTTCAGCCTCATCAGCTCGTATCCTATCTTGTAGGTTTGTGGAGTTAGTGTTTTGAGGCCCTCGGGGCTAGGCACTCCTCCCTCCAAGGGGCTCCTTACTAGGTCGCCTCCTCCTAGGATTAACGTCCTCATCAGTTGTTCCATCATCAATCGAGTAGGGTCTAGAAAACCTTCGATTCCCCTGACGTGAGACATGTGGGTGCAGCAGCCCTTGCTCATAAGAGGGCTCATAGTTAGGTGGAAGCCCATATTGAGGGTTTCTAGGCAACACCGTAGTGGAGACCTGCAATGGGAGAGGAGCAACAAAAGTAGTATTGAGGGGTGGAATTACCTGGAGTGGAGGGATAGAGGCATGGATTGACATGTCAGGATCGGAAGGTTGAACGACGACGCTCAAGGGTCCTGTACGACGGGTGCTTGTTTCAGGGTCCTCAACGGAGGTAGTTGGGACAACAGCTCCTTGTTCCTGAGTTGCGATAAGAGGAACGTTGGGGTCAACAGTGGTGTTAGGGATCTCTCATTCGAGGGTGCTCGCGGTACTTCGTGTTCTTGCCATGGTTGTTATTCGCGTTCCCACAGACGGCGCCAAATGTTACGGATCAAAAACGAGGTGTCTTTAATGCGTAATTAATGCTAGGGTTTGGGGGAGCTTCGAGCTTTAATGGCTGCACTAACGTTTCGTGACTAACTCAGGTCCTCGTTAACTGCCTACGTATCTCAGTTCGTATGAGAATCAAGCCAAAAACTTAGTTCTAATGTTGAGGGGTTAGGCCCTTTATATAGGCGCACGAGGGCCTTGGAATCAGATTAGAGTTAGGAGACTTGGGGGCCAAGTCTCCTAGTGATGTAAGGTTGTTGTAACCTTCAAGGAATGAGAGTCCTCGTTGGACTCTAGCAGGTGAGGTTTATCTTCGAGATTGGGCTTCTAGAGCCTTCCACAGATGATGGGTCTCGTAGGACTCTTCAAGCCTTTTATTGAGGCTTTATTAATTAACTACGTAATTAATTAATAAATAGGGTTTCTAGATCCTTCTAGGATTAGGGCCTTCAACAGACTTCTTGGGCCTTTACTGAGCCTTTATTAATTATTAACGAAATTAATTAATAACAAAGGCTTAATGGGCCTACGGCTTCAACAGATCTTGTGGGCTGGACTTACAAATCCAGTTGATCCTAGGATTTATTTTCCTTGTTCGTTTCAAGGGCCCAAGCTTTTGGACCATAACAGGTCTGATTAATGAAATAATAAATGCTATATTTATTATTTCCTTAGGGCTATTTTTTACCCATATCAGGTAACAACAGCTTCAACCTTAACATGCACAAACTTATCTTTGACTAATCACTTCCCATTCACAGCAGCCTTGACAAGGTAGTCTTAAGGCTATGAGATTAGTGATTCCAACCTATATTAAGGTGGACTAGCAGTCTTTACCCTATTGTGATTCTTATTGATGCTTTGCCTAAGATTATGCAAGTCCTAAGATGTGCATTTTCAGATTTAAATAAACAAGCATGAAAATAAGAACACATGGTAAACATTCAGCTTCAATGCATTATAGATAAGAATTACGCAATTCAGGCATGTTATGCATATTAGAAAATTCAGTACTATCTACTTTAACCATTCTACATAAGTGTAACATGTGTTTAGCAAATTTACAGATATTCAATAATTTTCTAAAAGCACATGGAATAGAAGAACTAACAATTTAATTACTAATTCTGTCTAATCCATTTATGTTGTTGTCTAACATTTTAATTATCTCTAATTATCTAAGTCAGTTTTAGATTAAGCCTAGAATCTACAAATTTTACTGACTACTTAGATAATTCTACCATATTTTAATCTACTATACCTTAACAAGCAATGCACTAAGTGATTTGACATTAGAGTGCAACTTTGTGAGTGTGATCAATTCAACATTAGCAAAGGTTATTAAATCACAAAAGATTTAAATCAAGTTCAAGCAAATATTCAGGATACATCTAATCGTCTAGAATAATCCTATCTAATTCTAGATATTCATTTTACTGTATTGAAAATCATACAGTTCTGAATTAGATAAAGGTATACTAGTTAGAATGCGTACCTTTGAAGTGCTTAGTGATTCATCTCCAATGTTGGTCATTGATGACAGATATCCATATGGTTCATCACTATCACTGATAGAACCAACTTTGCATTTAACATCACCAATAAATGCTTTCCCTTGCTGTAACCTTACTAATGCTTGACATTCCTGTTTTTAACTCATCACAGTCTCTATCATCATTTGCTTGTTCAGGATTCTTGAATATTGTAGCACAGCCCTGATCTTGTCTTGCTACTTGTAGCCTCATATGTTTTTTCAGTTGTGACCTCTAACGATTTTTAAATCCGTTTTGTATAAGTACAAAAACTAGAATGATCATTAGAGTCAGAAAAAAATCTTCAGAGTTCCCCATTAATAAATCTATCCTATCTTTACATTTGAGCAGTTTGTGGAACTATAACATGAACAATCGTATCATCCACAATAAAATCCAAATGCCCCGGAATAAACCTACTAATACGAAATGACCACTTTCCTCGAAACCGGGTCATATGCTCTGCGAATTAATTCTGAGCCAAAACGAAGAATTTTACAAGTACAAACCCTTTTGAAAAAAATGGACCAAGTTTTAATATCTTTAGATTATAAATTAAATCTATATAAATTTAACTAATAAATTTACTTAAATTAAATTTATAAAATAAATTCATTTAAATTAAGTTTATAAAATAAAACTTTTTCAAGTTTCAATAATAAACTCATTTAAATTAAATTCACAAATTAAATTTATTTTAAATAACATTTATATAATAAATTTATCTAAATTTAAATTTATAAAATAAAATTATCTAAATAAATTTAAATTATAAAAGGAAATCTATTTAAATTTAAAGAATAAATTTATTTAAATTAAAATTTATAAAGTAAACTTATTTAAATTAAGTTTATAAAAGAAACTTTTTCAAGTTTCAATAATAAACTCATTTAAATTAAATTCACAAAATAAATTTATTTTAAATAATATTTATAAAATAAATTTATCTAAATTTAAATTTATAAAATAAAATTATCTAAACAAATTTAAATTATAAAAGGAAATCTATTTAAATTTAAAGAATAAATTTATTTAAATTAAAATTTATAAAGTAAACTTATTTAAATTAAGTTTATAAAATAAATTTTTTCAAGTTTAAATAATAAACTCATTTAAATTAAATTCATAAAATAAATTTATTTTAAATAACATTTATAAAATAAATTTATCTAAATTTAAATTTATAAACTAAATTTATTTAACAAGGCCTCTAGACATTCAGAGTTAAAATAATTTCGGTACCTTGAGCTTCACTGGACTGCGGATCTTGATTTGTACATCAATCAGCTTGCTCTGATGCCAATTGTTGGGTCCCGGAAGTATCGTAGAAGGGGGGTTGAATGCGATACTCACAACAATTTAAAATTCTTTTCAGAATTTGCGGAATTAAATTATTGTTTTAACTGAGGGTTAGAGTCCTTGTAGTGTTTGGGAGGCTGACTTACTAGCTTTCTATTTTTATGATATAACAATTAAGATATAGAAATTAGCAAGTAAGTAAACAAGATTCAAGTTAAATACGTATATTAAACTTGAACGGGTGTTACAACATTCGGTAGAATAAACATTTAATTCCAAGAACAAATTTGACATGAATTGTTCTACTTAAGGAATTAAACTCAAACCAGCACAGAAAGTCTGTGAATATAACTTTGCAGACAAATTACTGAATTTGAAAGTTTTTCTACTCAGAATTATGAAGCTCAAGCCTCATATTTATAGAGGTTGAAAAGCTAGCATGACCTTTTTCACTATGATTTTATTTAATGAAATTAAGCCTTGTATGACATTTGAAATAGCTGGGTATGAATTTTTTCACTCGGTATGACTTTCAAAAATTCGGTATGACTTTTTAATTAAATAAAAAATCACTCGGTATGACATTTTGTTCAATAGAAATTTGGTATGACCTTTTTGTTTATTAATTAAAAAATCGGTATGACTTTTTAATTAAATAACAAAAATCTCGGTATGACCTTTGTCCAGAAGCTCAGTATGATTTTTGATAAAAGCCTCTTGAATTTTCTCGGTATGACATTTCAATACTTCTCTCGGTATAACATTTTTCATCAGCATGATTTTCATTTCTTTTCCACTTGATTGGACACGTGGCAAGCTTCCATTGGTTCTTTAACAACATAAAAACACATGCCCATTTCAAATTGAAAAAGCATGGGGGCCTATTTCGTCTTATTATAGACAGGCTCCGTAGAAATATTTTTCGACCCGCACAGCTTATAATCTTTGATTAATAAATAATAAATTTAATTCAGCAATTATAAAAATAAATATCTAATATTATTTAGATATTTATAAATATAATTTACTAAATAAATAAAATATTTATTAATTAAAATAAATCCTTACGCTCTAAGCTGCGGTCTCCTGAACGTCTGGAACCGAACTCCTTTTAACTTGGGAATGATAAATCAATTCCAACCGGGGTTCCACTTTTACGAATATATTACTCTACATTTCTTCCGTGTCAATACTTTTTCCGTCTTTTCTTCAAGTCAGTATTGTCAGGCATGTTTAGCTGTTTCTACAGTTGCAATTAGAAGTACCTCTGTCACTGAAATAATATGACTCTTTAAACTAGACAATACTTCTTTTCACCACTGCATGTACCCAGTCAAATATTCAATGTTAGATTCTGACTCTTGTACACTGCATTCCAAACAAACATGTATCCCTTTGAGCTTCCAGCTTCTGTCTTCTGTCATTCTTTTTAACCACTTGAACTTTTTGATGACGAATCTTCACTGACATTGTTGACACCCTGTGCACTAGTCTGGTTCACGGATGACTAACTACAATGTTGATTCTCATTTCTGCTGTAGTGGTCTTTGTGTCTTGTCTTGTCATGTCTTGGCTTCTTTTTATTCTTCCTCTATATTCAATATTTATTATTTACTTCGCTTTCTTATCTGAGTTGAGTTGTCATCTACTTATTACAAATAGGACTAGTAATATGACTTTCAATCTCCCCCTATTTGTTGTTAAACATTTAACACACAAATTCCTAGTGGATGACTCAACTAACAACTAAGAAAATAATACGACATTTAAGAACTGTAAATAATAAATTATTTTCTAGATCATATAATACATTTCCAGATTTCAATTATGAAAGATAAATATAAGATAGATGTTCCTCTAGACTGAACATATTTAAAAATATTCTATCTTGACTTACTTATCATTACCAGCTTCAGAAGTATCAACTTACCTTCTTATAGAGTTTAACTTTTATGATCAGGTGTCATTGGTAGATCTTCAATGTTGATTCTCATTTCTACTGTAGTGGTCTTTGTGTCTTGTCTTGTCATGTCTTGGCTTCTTTTTATTCTCCCTCTATATTCAATATTTATTATTAACTTCGCTTTCTTATCTGAGTTGAGTTGTCATCTACTTATTACAAATAGGACTAGTAATATGACTTTCAATTATATTTCTATACGAGAATTAATATACTTTGATTACACTAAAAGTTACCTTTAACCGGGTGATGATAAAAGTGAACATTGAATATACTATGAATCGTATGAGAAATATGAATGATAAATAAATGATTTAACCTTCCTATTAAGGAGTGATATTATTTGCCTCTTAATTGTGTGAGACTATAAAATGCATGGACGTGCTCAAATGTTGATTTGTTTAATAGTCTACTCATTGATCAAGGAAACCCGGGTTAAACGTTGAAGAAGATGACACGATATATGCCTCGAGTTTGATCTATAATATAAGGTTAAAGAGATTATATTACATTGAACATTATTCACGAAATGCTTAATCAAATCACTGATTTTATTATTATTACTTGGGTTGCAATGATGTATTACTAGATGCCGTTCATTGTTTACAATTTTAATTAGATATTAAAATTGTTGCCAACGTAATAATAACCTACATGGTCACACACAAAGAATGTTTGAAGGAAAAATAATTTAAATTATGAATTTAAATTATATAAGTAATTTATTTTATTTATGATATTAATTAAGTATGACTTAATTAATTATATAAATAGAATAAATGAATTACTTAAATTAATTACAAAATTAGTAATTAATTAATTGAGACTTAATTAAATAATTTGGAATTTTGGATTAGTATTAATTATAATTAGATTATAATTAGAAAACGTATTCCTCTCTCTATATAATCTGTTTATGGGCTGATTTAATTAAAAGACATATATTTTCCTAAAATCTTAGCTGTTTTGAGAAAAGAGGAAGATAGAGAGAGATAAGCAGTTTTCGGGTGCAAGTACACATCAATCCTTCATGAAAAGTGTTTGTGTGGATACCGTAGAGCGTAGATCGCGTGAGCGGAATACGTGGTGATTAAACAAGTTTTGGAACTCCATTAATCTTCCATTGATGAACTGTTAAAGCTTTTTATAGTATTTGTTCTTAATCTCCGAATTAAATATCATGTTTCGCATGGATCCTGCGTTTGGGTTTCGATTTATATTATGTTTTGTATTTATTTTTAGGTTTATTCCGCTGCGTTTGTGCATCGAAACCCTTCAATTGCAAATGCAGAAATGTAACTGCCTTCATAGTCATACAAGGGAAATATGGATTCTCAACTGCCATACATTACATAATCAAACATATCATCCCTCCATGGTGCAAAATACCTAGCTCCCACACGGGAGATCCCATATATAGATTAATCTGAGGATGGGAGGCAACTTCTTGGTAATAATTCTTCGGATGAACTAAGAAGGGTATTTAAAATAACATGCCTTCACAGGCGTCAAGAAGAAACTTGGATCAATTGCTACATTATAGATCCTTGTCTCCCTCCCAAGATGGAGCATATATGATTTCCTAAAGGAACAGATCATCTTAGATTATCAGCAACTCATTGAATCTATTCCTGAAGTAATTCAGTTATTAAAATCAAATATTTTGATAGATTCAATTGAGGCATTAAGGCATTTGAGCTTAAGGCATATAACAAACAAACATAAAAAAGATAGAGCATTAACCCCCAAGCATAAAAAGATAAAAGCCCATAAAAACCCTAATTTAAAAATTAGGGTTTTAGAAATTAGGGAATTTTTAAGCTTACCCAATTCAATTACAAGTTGGAGGGGAGTTGTAGGTGAGCTTTATGAGCTGCAATTGAGCATTCGGAGCTTTCAGAGATGATTCTTGCAAATCGATTTCAAGTACCACTAGTCTTCTCTCAAATCTAAGCTTTCAGAGATGATTTCTTGTTATACAAAGCTTGTTGAGCAGGTTCAAATCGAAGCTTGTTCAAATTGACGTTGCAGAAGGTCGAAGAGAGTGAAAGTCGGAGAGAGAGTGTGAGTAGGTCGAAGAGTGAGAGGGAGAGAGAGGGTTGAATTTGAATTTATGTTCATGTTTTTTATTTTTGTTTATATGTTTTTTGATTTCATGTTTACATTTTTGATTTTGATTTTATGTTTTAATGGCTGAAATGAGTAAGACGGAAGTGAAAAAATGGCCAGGGGGACATTTTATTTGGGGGGGAATGAAATTGGGTTCGGGTATTTTTTTATAAAAATGACCAGTCGAGATAACGGTATTTGGACACTCTGATGTCCAGATTAGTAATAGACATCATTTTTGAAAAAAGCGATGTTAGAAGTACTTTTAATATCATTGGCATTTCTAACCAATGTCTAAAGTGTGATGTCTATTACAGTTTTTCTAGTAGTGAAGACAAGACGGTATTTGGTATTGTAAGGGTTCTCAGAGACTAGATGATTATTGGCATTCTTTTGAGGGGCAAAGCCAAACTGGTTGCTACAAGTTACTATAAAGTAGAAAGCATCGACGATAATGGAAACAGAATCTTCGGGACTTTCATGATCTAACTAGATGCATCATATACGAGACTTAATCCTATTAAGGCTGAACAAGTTAATGTCCTAACAGTAGGATATTCCTAGCACATGTTGAGCATTCAAGCATGAATATCTATCAGATGAATGTGAACAAGTGCACTCCTAAATGGTGAATTAGAAGTTGAAGTTAATGTACAACATTTTCTGGACTTTGAAGTTGCAGATACATAGGAATTTGTATATCATTCTATTCACAAGCTCTCTATGAATGGAGTTAGGGATTTAATCAAAACGTCAAGGACATGGTATGACACTCTAACTGTTAATTACTTGAAAATGATTTTATATTAGAGTAGTTATACATGTATATCTCTCTAGAATACAAGGCACGCATAATGTAATATATGTGCAAGTATACCATGATTGTATTATATGTGGGTCTACTAACAAAACTTGTGCAAGGAATATTTTGCTATGTAAATGTAGAGTAGGTACAAAATAAGCATGTTGAAAGAGTTGCAATTCTTTTTGGATTACAAGTAACTCAAAAGAATGATGACAATTAAAGTAAGTCAAGGATCTTTTGAAGATGCGCAATTTAGAAGATTCTAGACCTGCCAAGACTTCTTACCAATAAACCACTAAGCTTAGTCAGTGCAAATCAGGTATATGAACTGAAATAACAAGCTATAGAGGTATGATCAGCTCATTACTTATTCAAGTGCATAAAGAGCATATATTTTATTCTCGATATTCCTATGTGCAAGTTTCCAAGTGGATACTAGAGAATTTTTGTTAGGAATCTACATGTGATTTGATGATAACATTAATCTTAGAATCATAGAAATTTAGTTTGATGTAACTGATCAATTGATATGAAAGTTATAAATATCAATTGATCAGGAAACCATTTATCAGTTGAAGTGTTTATATGAATCAACTGATAATTTGGATTGTAGCATAGGTGTACTTAGTCTATTTCAATCGATAAAGTGTAAATCAATTGATATTTTGTTCATCAATTGATGTTGGAGTCGATTGATATAGATCATCAATTGATGTGTGAATTAAACTGTTAAATTGTAATTATGTGAAGACAGGAAATTACACAAGTGAAGGATGATCAATTGATATTGAAGCATCGATGGATGAGGGATCAATCGAAGAAGCCAAGTCAAGCATTGAAGACCATCAACTGATGTGAAGACCCATCGATTGATATATCGATTGATAACATCTATCAATCGATAAGTCATCTTTTATCAATCGATGGATATAAAGATCAATCGAAGAAGAACATCAGTTGATGGATTAAAAGATGGATCAATTGATATGCTTAACAGCAAACTATCAATTGAGTGTGACAACACACAGAAAAAATATCTGCTGAAGATCCAGAGAACAAAAGCACACCTATGGAAGACAGTCTAGAATGACTGTGAAGACTCAATCAGAAGCTGTCTTTTTAAACCTTTTTTTAAAAGAAATAGGTAGAAGAAAGGCAGGTAGAAACAATCCTAGATTAGGTATTGTAAAAGTACACTTGTGTTATATAAACAAGTGTAGCAGCATTTTTAGAAAAGAAGTTAGACAAATTCAAGAATCAACTGTTCAAGCTTGAGAGCACATTTGTAAGAACAGTTGATTCGTTTCCTAATCTTGGAAAAACGCAACTAGGTTTCTTTTAATCTAGAAAATTGAGCAAAAATATACACTGATGGAGAAATCAATCCATCAGTAATTTTAAAACTCTTTGCTTAATTTACTTTTCAGTCTTAAATTGTTCCAACATATTCTCACTAAGTCAAATCCTCAAGAACAAATATTATAACACATGAAAAAGTTTTCATATTTATATTCAACCCCCCTTCTACAAATATTGACATTGTTCTTAAGGAATAACAATTGGTATCAGAGCAGGCTTTCAACATACAGAAAGTTTAAAGATCAAGAACAGTCAATATGGGCCAAAAAGAATCAGGTGTAAAGATTCCAATGTTGGAAAAGGATGAATACTTTCCATGGAAGGTAAAAATGCATCTGCATCTTCTTTCTCTAGATCCTTCTTATGTTCACTGCATAGAGAAAGGTCCTCATATTCCCATGAAGCTAGTTACAGGAGTAAACCCAGATGGAACTCCTACAGTTGATAGACATATTCCAAAACTTATTTCTGAATTCACAGAAGAGGATGAAAAAGAAGTACTGAAAGACAAGAAGACCATGAACATTCTGTTTAGTGGTCTAGGTAAAGATATGTTTGATAATGTGATAAACTGTACTTCATCAAAAGAAGTGTGGGACACTCTTCAAACTCTGTGTGAAGGAACTGAACAAGTTTGGAAAAACAAGATGCAACTCTTAATTCAAAAATATGAATCATTTCATTTTAAGAGTGGTGAAACCATCAATGATACTTATAGCAGATTCCAAAAGTTGTTGAATGGTCTAAAGCTATATGGTAGGGTTTATGCAATAGAAGATACAAATCTCAAATTTCTAAGATCTCTTCCAAAGGAATGGAAGGCAATGACTGTCTCCATTAGACAATCTCAAGACTTCAAAGATTATACTCTAGAGAAACTATATGGTATTCTCAAAACATATGAACTGGAGATTCAACAAGATGAAGAGATTGAGAAGAATCAAAGAAAGGAGAAAACTGTGGCTTTGATGGTCAATGGGAATGAAGACAAGAAAGAAAAGAAAAATACTGGTTGTGCAGAAGAAGTCATGATGGTGGCTAATGATGCTGATGAAGAATCATCTAAGGGAAAAAGAAAGACCAAATGTGAGGAAAATGAAACATGCTCACAGGATGATTTGGATGAGATTGATGAGCACCTTGCATTTTTGTCAAGGAAGTTTTCAAAGCTAAAATTCAAGAGGAATCCAAATGCCCAAAGGCCTGGATCCCAGTTTAGAAACAACAATCAAAATAAAAATTTGGTTGATAGATCTAAATTCAGATGTTTTAACTGTGGATTGGCTGGTCATTTCTCAAGTGAGTGCAGGCAGCCAAAGCAAGAAAAGGCAAAGACATATGAGGGTATTGATTATAAAAAGAAATACTTTGACCTTTTAAAACAGAAAGAAAAGGCTTTTGTCACTGAAGAGAAGGACTGGGCAGCTGAGGACAGTGATTCTGAAAAATATATCAATCTAGCTCTAATGGCCAACCATGGGATGAAGAAGCTAGTTCAGCATCCAATCAGGTACTAGCTACAAACTTTTCTGAGCTTTCAGCTGATGAATGCAATAGTACTATTAATGAAATGTCCAATGAATTGTACAATTTGCATGTCACTCTAAAATCTCTAAACAAAGAAAATCTCAAGTTAAAGAGCACCATTGATGCCTTAACTGAGAGGAATGTTTTTCTTGAAAATGAACTTGTCTGTTTAGAAAAATTTAAGCAGGAAAGAAAGGATGCTAGGAATGAACTAGTAAACAGTTTGAAAAGAGAAGAATTGTTGAAAGAACAATTGGCTGATGAAATAGAAACCATTAGCAAATGGAATAGGTCTGCTAAAACTGCCAAACAAATTATTGATGTTCAGGGTGTAGATACTCTAGGAGATCTTCCCAAATCAATAGGCAAGCCATTGGCTGATACTTCAATGGATAAAGATCAATCGAATGCTAATCCATCATCAACTGATAAGGATTATCAATGATTGATGCTGAATCAATTGATAAGCATCCATTGACAAGTGAATCTTCAATGGCTAATAAAAAGAACAAATTTAGCACTCCTATCAAATTTGTTAAGGAAACCAAAAATCAAGTTGAGACTGAGAATGAGAAGGTTAACATAGGTAGCTTATCTAAGAATCAATTAAAAGCAAAACTAGAAAAGATTGCCCCTGTGGAAACTACTCAATCTAAATCTAAGAAAAAGAAGAAGAATAGGAATGGGAAAGTAGGCATTAATAAGCACAACAATTATTCTTGTTGGTCCCTGATATTGTAGAAGGGGGGTTGAATACAATATCTATTAATTATCGCGGAATATTGGATTTAAAAATATTATTTTAAATTCACACGAAATATTAATTGAAATGAAATACTGTTCAAGTAGAAGATATAATTTTAACTTGAAAAATATTACAAAATTAATTAGTAGAAAGTTTATATAATTGTTTAAAAAGCTTAGAACGATTTTGACATGAATTGTTCGAGTTTAACAATTATATTCCAAACTTGCACATAAATCTGTGAATATTACAATGCAGACAAATTTCTGAAATTTGAACTGTTTTTCTGATGTGAAAAATGAAGACAACTCCTCATATTTATAGAGGTGGAAAGTCAGCATGACTCATCCCAATATGACCTTTTTCTCTTAAAATTAACCCTTGTATGACTCATAAAAAAGTTGGGCAAGACTTATAATGGTCGGTATGACTCATTTAAGAATTCGGTATGACTCACTGCAAAGGTGCTCGGTATGACTCATTTCAATTGGCTCGGTATGACTTATATTTCAGCAGCTCGGTATGACTCATTTCAGCAGCTCGCTAAGACTCATATTTCAACAGCTCGGTATGACTCATATTTCAGCTGCTCGGTATGACTCATATTTCAGCAGCTCGGTATGACTCATATTTCAGCAGCTCGGTATGACTCATATTTCAGCAGCTCGGTATGACTCATATTTCAGCAGCTCGGTATGACTCATATTTCAACAGTTCGGTATGATTCATATTTCAGCAGCTCGGTATGACTCATATTTCAGCAGCTCGGTATGACTCATTGTAAGTCATATGAAACAATTCTTTTATAGTAAATCAATTCTACTTAATTTAATTAAATAATTTATGAATTAAATTAAATTCAGGCTTGAATTAATTTAATTAATTTAATTAAATAAATTAAATAATTAACTTAATTTTAATTGTAGAATTAAAATACTATTAGGACTTTTGTTCAACTCTGTAGTCCGTTTCAGTGTTCTGTCTTGGAACCACTTCAGCTTGATGTTGAATATTTATTAATTGAAGTTGACACACAAATGTACTGTCTGGTTCATTTGTGTCATACTCTAATAAATATTCTTCATGTCTTTTAACATTTAGAATTAGTGGCCTTCTGTCTTTGCTTAGCTTTTCTGTCTTCTTTTTCTGTTCTTCTTCTTCTGGAATCTTCGTGTAATAGTCACTTAAAAACTTCTGAATCTTCTGAATTCTTATGAAATTACTACTTGATTATTTTCCACTGACGCTTGAACATATTAATGAACTTCTTCAGTGTTAAGTAGCAGGTTCAACTGAATACTTCTGATTCTGTTGATTCTCTGTGACTAGTTGACTGTCTTCGTCTTGATTCCTGCTTGATATTTACTATTTACCACTGTTTCTAGATTGAGTTGAGTTGTCATCTAATTATTACAAATAGGCCTTAGTCATATGCCTTTCAATCTCCCCCTATTTGTTGTTAAACATTTAACACACAAATTCCTAGAGGATAACTCAACTAACAACTAAGAAACAAATATGACATGTAAGAACTGTAAATAATAAATTGTTCTCTGGATTATATAATACATTTCCAGATTTTCTGAGTTAACTGAAATGAAAGATGTTTGTTCCTCTAGCACTGAACATATTATACAAGTAGTATTATCTTCATTTCTCAGACTCATCACTACTCCCCCTTAGGATGATAGAGATGATGTATGTTCTCTTCTTACCACTTTCCTTTAAATTTCCAACTTCTGTTTTTACTTCTCACCCAAGGTAGATTCATTTTTCCTTTTCGTAAATTATCCAACTTTTCTTGTTCAACAATTGAGTAATCCTCTTCCATTGATATCAAAGCACTTCTGGCAAAAGTCTTTGTTTTCTTCTTACCAACTTCTGATCTACTCCCCCTTAGTTGAACATTTTAACATTTTGGAGTAATCCTCTTAATAATTCTCCCCCTTAGTTGAGTAATCCTCTTAATAATTTAAAAGTCCTTTTCTAGAGAAATTTCCACCTCGGTTCAGTAACATTTGAAATCTGTAACAAGGAATTGGGAAAGGGATTCGGTAAGTGTGCTAGTGTGTGATTTTACTTTGTGTTCCTCACAAGTGTTTCGCTCATATACTCTCTAAGTGTTTCACTCATAGAATATATATTTTCACTCTTCCTTACTTGTGTTTCACTCTTTTCTCACATCAATATATCTCTCTCAGTACGGATGACTCAGTCTTTTGTACCTGCAAGAAAGATCACCATAGCCCCTTCAAGAGAGGTCACTGGTGGTGCAATGGGGTTTCGTAAATCCCCGTCCTCAATTGAATCTATTAAAATATTTGATTTTATAAACTGAATTGCTTCAGGAATAGATTCAATGAGTTGCTGATCATCTAAGATGATCTATTCCGTTAGGAATCCAGATATGTTCCATCTGGGAAGGGAGACAAGGATCTATAATGTTGCAAATGATCCAAGTTTCCTCCTGACGCCTGTGAAGGCATGCTGATTCAATCAGAATCATCAATCATTCTTCCTTCCTTGATATGGAAGTTTAGAATAATTACTTCCGTCAATTCATCCTTACTGTGACATTTCAATTGCTCCCTCTTGGTCCCAAGTAAGTCCTTACATTTGGTCTCTGAAACATAAGACACAAAATTTGTGGTTTCTAGAAAAATGTCAGATGAAATTGACTCTTTACAAGTGGCCTTGGCTGACAGGCCGAATTCAATAGACTCACTCTGTTGAGAGAATGAACCTAGTAACAGTTTTGCCTTTTCCAAGTCTGTATCCTTTTGAGAAAACACAGATGAGCTAACAATTGTCTCAGTTTATATATATATTTGAATCACCTTTCTGGAGACAGAGCTGTTGGTTCACTCACATCACCAACCTTATCAAATGCACTCAAGGCATTGACTCCCTCATTCTTAACAATTAGGTATTCTGTTTAATGGTTAGAGAGACGGATGTGATTGTGTTTGTGTGTTTGGTTCTAAGATCTTGGATAGAGATTGATGCCAATGTTTGGGATCTAACTATTAGAAATAATTGGATGATCAAGCTCATAGATCTTTCCTACTTCTCAAAAGAGACGTGAAATAATCAGCGCATATTTATATATAAACAAAAATATAAAAACATAAATAAAAATAAGGATGCCAATGTTGAAAAACAACTAAAACTATACATACTTATATATATAAATAATATATGCCAATTATTAGAAAACAACCATAATATAAAAAAATATATTTACAATAGAGATGCCAAATGAATAAAACTGTACAAAAATAAGGAAAATCTTTTTGAGTTTTCTTTTTCATTTTGTTTATTTATTTTTGATAATTTTTAAGGAATATATACAGTGTTTGCTTAAAATTAAATATGCAATTTAAAACATCATGCAATAATCAGTTCATGTTTAACATCCCTAACTCACTAACCAACTTAGAGAAAGTGGATTCATGAAGTGGTTTCGTGAAGATGTCAGCAATTTGATCTTCTGTGGGTACAAAATGTAACACCACAGTTCCATTCATGACATGCTCTCGGATAAAATGATACCTTATGTCTATGTGCTTGGTTCTTGAATGTTGTACAAGATTGTTAGAAATTGCTATGGCACTTGTGTTGTCGTAGAATATTTGAATTTTATTCAACGCAAGTCCATAATCATTCAGCTGATTCCTTATCCATAAGATCTGTGCACAACAACTACCTGCCGCAATGTATTCTGCTTCGGCTGTCGAGGTAGATACTGAGTGTTGTTTCTTGCTGTACCAGGAGATCAACCGTTGTCCTAGAAACTGACAGCTTCCAGAAGTACTTTTCCTGTCCATCCTGCATCCTGCATAATCTGAATCTGTATAGCCTATTAGTTCAAAACCTGTATCTTTAGGGTACCAAATTCCAAGATTTGGTGTACCCTTCAAATATCTAAAAATTCGTTTAACGGCTATAAGATGAGATTCCCTTGGGTCAGATTGAAACCTTGCACATAAGCATGTAGCAAACATTATATCGGGTCTACTAGCAGTTAAGTATAATAATGAGCCTATCATACCTCTATAGCTTGTGATGTCAACTTTCTTACCAGTTTCATCCTTGTCAAGCTTTGTGGCTGTTGGCATAGGGGTTTTTGCCGGTGAAGAATCTTCTAGACTGTATTTTCTTAGAAGATCCCTTATGTATTTTGATTGGCAAATAAAAATCCCTTCTTCCTTTTGCTTTACTTGCAATCCTAGGAAGAATGACAGCTCACCAATCATGCTCATTTCATACCTGCTCTGCATTAACTTAGCAAATCTTTTGCACAAGTTTTCGTTAGTAGAATCAAATATAATATCGTCAACATAAACTTGGACAAATATCATATTTTTATCATGTATTTTATAAAAGAGAGTTTTATCTATGACACCTCTAATGAAACCATTTTCAAGTAAAAACACAGAAAGAGTGTCATACCATGTCCTCGGTGCTTGCTTGAGCCCATAGAGAGCTTTGAATAGAAAATACACAAAATCAGCAAACTCTGGATTATCAAAGCCAGGGGGCTGTTCAACATATACTTCCTCTTCTAGCTCTCCATTCAGAAAAGCACTCTTCACATCCATTTGATAGACTTTAAAATTGGAATGTGCTGCGAATGCCAGAAATATCCTGATGGCTTCAAGTCTTGCAACTGGTGCGTAGGTCTCATCATAATCAATTCCCTCTTCCTGGGAGTAACCCTTTGCAACCAGTCTGGCCTTGTTCCTCGTAACAATGCCATCACCGTCTAACTTGTTCATGTATACCCATTTCGTGCCAATAACAGATCTATCTTTAGGCCTGGGTACCAGTGTCCAGACTTCTTGTCTCTCAAATTGATTGAGCTCTTCTTGCATGGCAAGAACCCAATCTGGATCAGTTAGAGCATCTTCAATTTTCTTTGGTTCTTCTTGAGATAAAAAAACTGAAAATAGACATTCATTTGAAGTTGCACTTCTGGTTCTAATTCCAACATCTGGATCACCTATGATCAATTCAAAAGGATGATCTCTGCTCCATATCCTTTCCCTGGGTAGGTTTGATCTTGATGATTCGCCTCGAAATTCATTGTGATGTTGTGTTCTGCCAGTTGATCCTTCATCTCCCCCTGAGTTGCTGCCATGATGACTTGTTGATCCACCACTGGTATTAGTAGTATCTCCAGTGTTACCATTGTTTCCACCACTATTACCTGGATCATTATCATCATTGTTTCCATTACCATCTCCTGTTGCAGCTTCAGGTTCTTCTTCACTATCTGAATCTGAGTCTAGATGATTATTAAATTTTAACGACTCAGAAGGATCTTCAGTTTGGATACTTGGGAATTTAGTGTCATCAAAAGTTACATTGACACTTTCTTTTACTTGGTGCTGGTCAATTATGTACACCCTATATGCTCTTCTTGAATATCCGACAAAAATAGCTTCATGTGCCTTGGCCTCAAACTTGCCACGATGTTCATCTCCATCTTTTAGCACAAAGCATTTGGCTCCAAATACATGAAAGTACTTGAGTGTTGGTTTCTTGCCAGCCATTAATTCATAGGGAGTTTTCATATGATATTTGTTGATCAGAGTTCGATTCTGAGTATAACAAGCTGTATTAACTGCTTCAGCCCAGAAGTAGATAGGTAACCTTGATTCACTTAGCATTGTTCTTGCAGCTTCAATCAGCGTTCTATTTTTCCTTTCTACAACTCCATTTTGTTGCAGAGTTCTTGGCGCTGAATATTGCCTTGTTATCCCCTTGTCTGAGTAGAAGTTATTCAGAACTTCATTTCTGAATTCTGTTCCATTATCTGATCTGATTGCTCGGACAGTTAACTTTGAATCTAACTCAATCAACTTTATATGGTCAATCACCAAGTGTGGAGTTTCATCCTTAGACTTCAAGAATAAAACCCATGTATATTTTGTGAAGTCATCCACAATCACTAAGGCATATTTCTTCCTTGACATAGACAGAATATTTACTGGACCAAATAAATCCATGTGAAGGAGTTGAAGTGGTTCAGTGATGTTTGTAGTGTCTGTGCCTCTGTGAGTTGCTTTCTTTGACTTCCCTTTCTGACATGCCTCACACAAGCCTTCTTGTGTAAATTCCATCGGAGGCAGTCCTCTCACCAAATCCCTCTTAACTAGAGAGTTCATTGTTTTGAAGTTCAGGTGTGAGAGTTTCTTGTGCCATAGCCAGCTTTCTTCTGATTAAGCCTTTGAATAGAAACAGTTTGCTTCATCTTCACTTCCTGAGTTAAGATCGGCTACGTACAAGTTTCCTTTCCTTACTCCACGCAAGGCCAGTTTGTCATCTTTAGAATGATCTATTAAGCATTTCTCCTTGATAAAGTTTATTTTGTACCCTTTATCACAAAATTGACTGACGCTGAGTAGATTGTGCTTAAGTCCTTCCACTAAAGAGACGTTTTCAATGATAACATTTCCAGTATTTAACTTGCCATATCCCTTAGTCATTCCTTTGCTGTTATCTCCAAAGGTGACGATTGGGCCAGCTCTTTCAACCACGTTTGATAGCAGGGCTCTATCTCCGGTCATATGCCTTGAAGATCCACTGTCCAGGATCCATATAACTCGGTTTACCTGTTTAACTCCCTGCACATACTAAACGGATTAATTCATCTTCGGAGCCCAAAATTGATTGGGCCCGGCATACTTAAAGAATTGACCTTTGTCAGCTTTGACAACAGATCCTTTTCGAACAACAGCAGCATCCACCTTGACTGTACTTACCTTCCTATAAATAGTCTTAACAGTTTTCTGTTTAGACTTAGGCATATAAGTTTCCTTCTTTACAGGTGAAGGAATCGAAGTCTTGGATTTTGCAAATTTATTATTGATGCATTTTCTAGGTGTCATGTTATCTTTCTTAGCTATCATGCGTTTAAAATAAGCAGTCATAGCATTAAAAGCACATAACATACAATTCATTATTCCACAAGGTTTATGGAAAGCATCAATAGTAGGCATGTTATTCAATATAGTAGGTGGCTTAACAGATTCTACTTCAATTTTATCAGCAGATTTGAAGTTCTGAGTAGAATGATATTTATTGTTACTGTTCCTACTGTTAACAAACGTGTTAGGTCTGTTCATTTTATTCTTTAAGTCTTTTGCACCTATACCAGGTTTGAGGGAATCAGAGGTTCCCACATCTTTAACTTGTGTCTTGGGTGCACTTATCTCTTCTTGGACATTTATTCCTTTTATGTCCCTCGCTTGTTCCTCTCTTTTCTTCTCTTCCTCAAGATCCTCTAAATTCATTTCATAGGCAATCATTATAGAGCTCTCAAGGATTGGTTCTGCTACAGGTGTTATGAAAAGAGGTTTATGTGCGTCCTTAACAACATGAGGAATACCCTTTTCTTTAGCACTTTGCTTGAATGGGGGTAATGTTGCTTGCCTTTCCTATAGATTCATTATACTCAAACCCTATTCCAACTTTTCGATTTATCACCTGTTGGTCAACTAGGTTTTTTACAATGTAAGACGAGTTTTCATAGGCTAGACACCTTTTCTTTTCTTCCACTATCTGGTTTCTGAGATAAGTTTCAACATCAATATAACACTTGACTTTGTTGACTTGAAAAGCTAAGTCTTTAGTTAACTGGTCAGTCAACTCGTCACTTTTCCTTTTAGCCAAAGTTAAAGCATTTTTCTCATCAGTTAGAATTTGATTTCGAGTCTTAGTACCTTAACTTTACTTCTTTCACCATCTAGTTCTTTACCTAGCAATGCAAACATTTTAGGGCAAGAAGGATCTACCTCTTTTCCTCCTGTTCGGGGTGGAGACACTGATCCTTCCGATGAAGCCATAAGAGCAAGATTTCCCAGCTTTTCCTCATCATCATTGTCTGAGTCATCCCAGCTTTTTCCCTTTGCCAGATAAGACTTTCCTTGATGCTTCTTCACAAGTGCATCATACTTTTTCTGGAGATCTTCATAATACTCTCTCATTTTTCCTTGCTTCAGCTTTTTGCATTCGGTTGCAAAGTGTCCTAGCTCATCGCAGTTAAAGCAACGAAACTTACTTCTATCAACTAAGCCGGTCTTGTAGCCGCTTCTTAATTCAACTGTTGAAGACCCTCTTTTTGGTAACTTCCAAAATTAGGTTTTACTTTGTAGGAAGAGTTCCTTCGAAATCTCATGTTGCCAAACCTCCTGGCAACCATAGCTAGAGACTCATCTTCCAGCTGATCCAGTTCTTCCAAAGTGTAGAACTCACCGTCTTCTCTGTTATCTGAAGTATGTCCAAATTCTGGAACCACATACTCCACTGTACTGTTAGAAGGTGCAATAGCCTTCACTTCTTTCTTCTCTGGTGCTTCCAACTATCAGTGCTTTGGATGAACTTATAACCTTACCTCTGCCGTAGGTCTCTCTGGTCTGAATCTGTTCTAATTCATAGGTCTTCAGTACTCCGTAGAGTCTCTCTAGGGTAACCTCTTTCATGTCCCTAGATTCCCGGATTGCTGCAATCCTATGTTCCAGATGCTCTGGCAGGGTCAGTAAGAACTTCCTATTGACCTCCTGGTTCAAGTAATACTTCCCGTTTAGATTGAGCTCATTCATCAATTTATTCAATCTCTGAAACACCTCAGAGATACCCTCACCAGGGTTGGATCTAAACTGTTCGTACTGGGAAGTCAAGATTTCCAGTCTATTCTCTTTCACTTCCTCCGTCCCCTCATTGATAATCTCTATAGTATCCCAGATTTGCTTGGCGGTCTTGCAGTTGACCACATGATTGTACATGACATAGTCTAGGGATTCTATCAGTATAAGCTTGAGGTTATTGTCCAGGGATACAGCTTCCTTTTCCTCAATTGTGTAGTCAGCTAGACTTTTTGGAATTTGTCTGTGAGGAATTACGACTCCATCTTCCTCGTGTTGGAGAATAACTGTTATTGGAGGTTCAATGCCTTTTTCTAAGATCAAGGCATATTTGGGATTGGCGATCCCAATAAATAACTGCATCTTGTGCTTCTATAGGTTATAATGATCTTTGTCGAATGATGGAATTTTGATGCTCGTTACCTTTTGTGTACTCATCTTAAATAAGATTAAAAGTTAAGTGTTTCAAAAAAAATATTTTAATTTTTGACTGAAAATAATTTTTGATCAAAAATAATTTAAAAAAAAAATTATTTCGAATTAAAAATTATTTTTGAGATCTGCATGAGTTGCGAAAATTTTGGTTCGGATCTGATATTTAAATTATCAACCAGCTCTGATACCAATTGTTGGTCCCTGATATTGTAGAAGGGGGGTTGAATACAATATCTATTAATTATCGAGGAATATTGGATTTAAAAATATTATTTTAAATTCACACGAAATATTAATTGAAATGAAATACTGTTCAAGTAGAAGATATAATTTTAACTTGAAAAATATTACATAATTAATAAGTAGAAAGTTTATATAATTGTTTAAAAAGCTTAGAACGATTTTGACATGAATTGTTCGAGTTTAACAATTATATTCCAAACTTGCACAGAAATCTGTGAATATTACAATGCAGACAAATTTCTGAAATTTGAACTGTTTTTCTGATGTGAAAAATGAAGACAACTCCTCATATTTATAGAGGTGGAAAGTCAGCATGACTCATCCTAGTATGACCTTTTTCTCTTAAAATTAACTCTTGTATGACTCATAAAAAAGTTGGGCAAGACTTATAATGGTCGGTATGACTCAGTTAAGAATTCGGTATGACTCACTGCAAAGGTGCTCGGTATGACTCATTTCAATTGGCTCGGTATGACTCATATTTCAGCAGCTCGGTATGACTCATTTCAGCAGCTCGGTATGACTCATATTTCAACAGCTCGGTATGACTCATATTTCAGCAGCTCGGTATGACTCATATTTCAGCAGCTCGGTATGACTCATATTTCAGCAGCTCGGTATGACTCATATTTCAGCAGCTCGGTATGACTCATATTTCAGCAGCTCGGTATGACTCATATTTCAACAGCTCGGTATGACTCATATTTCAACAGCTCGGTATGAGTCATATTTCAGCAGCTCGGTATGACTCATATTTCAGCAGCTCGGTATGACTCATATTTCAGCAGCTCGGTATGACTCATTGTAAGTCATATGAAACAATTCTTTTATAGTAAATCAATTCTACTTAATTTAATTAAATAATTTATGAATTAAATTAAATTCAGGCTTGAATTAATTTAATTAAATAAATTAAATAATTAACTTAATTTTAATTGTAGAATTAAAATACTATTAGGACTTTTGTTCAACTCTGTAGTCCGTTTCAGTGTTCTGTCTTGGAACCACTTCAGCTTGATGTTGAATATTTATTAATTGAAGTTGACACACAAATGTACTGTCTGGTTCATTTGTGTCATACTCTAATAAATATTCTTCATGTCTTTTAACATTTAGAATTAGTGGCCTTCTGTCTTTGCTTAGCTTTTCTGTCTTCTTTTTCTGTTCTTCTTCTTCTGGAATCTTCGTGTAGTAGTCACTTAAAAAATTCTGAATCTTCTGAATTCTTATGAAATTACTACTTGATTATTTTCCACTAACGCTTGAACATATTAATGAACTTCTTCAGTGTTAAGTAGCAGGTTCAACTGAATACTTCTGATTCTGTTGATTCTCTGTGACTAGTTGACTGTCTTCGTCTTGATTCCTGCTTGATATTTACTATTTACCACTGTTTCTAGATTGAGTTGAGTTGTCATCTAATTATTACAAATAGGCCTTAGTCATATGCCTTTCAACTCTCCTGATATGTATGCACCTAGAAAGGTTTGTGCTAAGTGTGGTAGTGTAAATCATTTGTCAATGCAATGCAAGAATGAAAAGAAGAATAAGTCTTCAAATGATTTAAATACACATGCTATGTCTTCAAATGCCATGCTTCTTAATACTATGCTCATGAGTGTCATGTCTTCTAATTTGGTTACACCTAATGTTCATATGCCTTATGCACAAGTTCCATACATGTATAATCCCTTCTTTGCATATCCTAATCTGAACATGCCAAGTATGCCATGGAACATGCCTAATATAAATGATGAAATTCATGGAAATTCTGCCATGAGTTCCAAAGTGTCAAAGCCCCAAAAGTCAACTCCCAAAGTTAAAGTGGATTTAAACCCACCAAAACAAAAGGAACCTAAGTTGACAACAGGGGCTCAGGCTGCAACTAATAAAAGAGGACCCAAGGCAACTTGGGTACCAAAAACAACTTGATTGTTTTATATGCGTGCAGGGAAACAGGAAGAAAAATCTCTGGTATTTGGATAGTGGATGTTCAAGGCACATGACTAGAGATTTGTCCCTGCTCACAAAGTTTGTGGAAAAGGCTGGCCCAGGAGTTACTTTTGGAGATGACAGTAAAGGTTTTACCCTGGGATATGGCTCAATTATAAAAGAAAATGTTATCATTGAAAATGTAGCACTAGTTAATGGATTGAAGCACAATCTGCTCAGTAACAGTCAACTGTGTGATATTGGTAATGGTGTGTGGTTTACAACTGGATCATGCATCATAGCCAATAAAGAATCTGGTGATATTCTCTTAACTGGAGAAAGGAAAGGAAATGTCTATGTGGCTGATTTTCTCTCTGTAAAGACAAATTCTATGACATGTCTACTAAGTAAAGCCAATACATATGAAAGTTGGACTTGGCACAAGAAGCTAGCCCATTTGAATTTCAAGGCCATGAATTAATTGGTTAGGAGGAATTTGGTTAGAGGCATCCCACAGATGGAATTCACCAAGGATGGACTGTGTGATGCCTGTCAAAAAGGAAAACAAATAAAAGCATCATTCAAGTCAAAGTCTGAATCATCAATTGATAAGCCTCTGGAATTATTGCACATGGATTTATTTGGTCCAGTCAACATCATGTCAATTGCCAAAAAGAAATATGCCTTAGTAATTGTGGATGACTTCACAAGATTTTCATGGGTATATTTCTTATTCTCTAAGGATGAGGCAAGCAAATTAATTATCAACCATGTGAAAAATGTTGACAATGGCACTGGATGGAAGGTCAAGAAACTTAGAAGTGATAATGGTACTGAATTTAAGAATTCATCCATGAAAGAATTATGTGAAGAAAAAGGTATCACTCATCATTTCTCTGCACCAAGGACTCCACAGCAAAATGGAGTAGTTGAAAGGAAAAATAAGACCTTGATTGAAGCTGCTAGAACTATGTTAGAAGAAGCTAAACTACCTACATACTTCTGGGCAGAAGCAATTAATACTGCTTGTTACATTCAAAATATTTCCATGGTCAATAAACTTCAAGGCAAAACACCATATCAATTGATGAAGAAAGACAAGAAACCAACAGTTAATTTTCTTCATGTCTTTGGCTGCAAATGCTTTGTACTGAGAAATCAAGGTGAAAATCTAGGAAAATTTGAAGCCAAAGCTGATGAAGCTATATTTGTTGGATATGGAACAACAACCAAAGCATACAGAGTCTACAACCTTAGATTACACATTGTTATGGAATCTATGCATGTAGTCTTTGATGACAAGAAAATTCAAGGGTTGCTTGATGAAGGATTTCATGATCTATTGCGTTTTGAAAATGAATCCTCAAGTAATATTGAAGATAGTGATGATGATGAGGAAATTACAAGTATACAAGTTCCTAGAATCCTCCCATCAATTGATGTCATTGCTTCAACAGATAACTTATCAGTTGACAATCATCAATCGACTGATAATACATCAATTGATAATCATTCGATGGATAACAACTCTGCTCAACAATCTTCAAATAGAGTGTCCATCACAAGGGGAGGGTTCTCAAATAGTCAATCACTTCACAGTGATCATAACACTTCCAATGATCATGAAGCATCATCTTCAAGGACAAACTTACCATCTCAAAGGAAATGAACAAAAAGTCATCCCTTTGAACTAATTATTGGAAATGCAAATGATGGTGTCAAAACTAGAAGTGCAACTCAAAATGAATGCTTGTATAGTAGCTTTCTGTCACAAGAAGAACCAAAAAGGATTGAAGAAGCCTTGAATGATCCTGATTGGATAAATGCTATGCAAGAAGAGTTGAATCAGTTTGAAAGAAACAAGGTGTGGAAGCTGATGCCCAAACCAAAGAACAAGTCTATCATTGGTACAAAATGGGTATTCAGAAACAAAATGGATGAATCTGGTACAGTGACAAGAAATAAGGCAAGATTAGTGGCAAAGGGCTATTCACAAGAAGAAGGCATAGATTTTGATGAAACATTTGCACCAGTTGCAAGGTTGGAAGCAATCAGAATCTTTTTAGCATTTGCTGCTCATGCAAATTTCAAAGTATATCAGATGGATGTAAAAAGTGCTTTTCTCAATGGAGAACTAGAAGAAGAAGTATATGTAGAACAACCTCCTGGTTTTATTGATCCCGTTCATCCCGGATTTGTATACTATTTTCTCAAGGCACTTTATGGATTAAAACAAGCACCTAGAGCCTGGTATGACACTTTGTCTAAATTCCTGATTGAGAATTACTTCACTAGAGGTACTGTTGATAAAACTCTCTTTCATAGAAATGTAAATGGCTCTATGATTCTTGTTCAAATCTATGTAGATGATATTATCTTTGGCTCAACTAATGAAAAACTTTGTAAAAAGTTTGCTAAATTGATGCAGAGTAAATATGTAATGAGCATGATGGGAGAACTAACCTACTTTCTTGGCTTGCAAATCAAACAAGTTAAAAATGGTATTTTCATAAATCAAACCAAATATATTTCTGATTTATTAAAGAGATTTGATTTAAATGAATGTTCCTCTGCAAAAACTCTCATGGCCACAGTAACTAAACTTGAATTAAACACTAAGGAAGCAATAGTGGACATTTCAAGTTATAGAGGCATGGTTGGCTCATTACTTTATTTAACTACAAGTAGGCCAGATATAATGTTTGCTACATGTCTTTGTGCTAGGTTTCAAGCTGATCCTAGAGAATCTTATTTGATTGCAATAAAAAGAATATTCAAATATCTCAAAGGAACTCCAAATCTTGGAATTTGGTATCCTAGAGATTCTAGATTTGATCTAATTGTCTATTCAGATGCAGACTATGTAGGTTGCAGAATTGACAGAAAAAGTACAACAGACTCCTATCAATTTCTAGGAAATAAGCTTGTGTCATGGTTTAGCAAAAAGCAGAATTCGGTTTCTACATCTACTGCAGAGGCTGAGTACATTGCAGCTGGAAGTTGCTGTGCACAAATTTTATGGATGAGGAATCAATTACTTGACTATGGGTTCAACTTGAACAAGATTCCTATTTTCTGTAACAATACAAGTGCCATTGCTATAACAGAAAATCCTGTGCAACATTCCAGAACCAAGCATATTGACATAAGGTATCACTTCATTAGGGAACATGTAATGAATGGTACAGTTGAATTACATTTTGTCCCTAGTGAAAGACAACTTCCAGACATTTTTACCAAACCACTAGATGAATCTACTTTCAATAGATTGGTCTATGATTTAGGTATGCTTAATTATATTTAATCCTTTAAATGTCTGACAAGTTATGTATTAATATTAATTTTAGCCATTGATTATGTTAAATTATTGATTCTTCAATAATCAACTGATAAACATTTTTACATATCGATGGATATCTGAAGCTGTCGACAGATAAATATATCAATTGATGATATATTTGTTTATCGATGGATAAATGTACCTATCGATGGATAAGATTGTTATCAATCGAAGACCTGGAATTTGATTGGTCCATGTCATCAGTCGATCTGTACAAAATTTAGCCGTTGATTACTTATTTTATCAATTGATTAATACGTATATTCATGTATGTATAACAGTCGATTGCCAAAATAGGTAACTTTTACCTTTCATTTTCTTTTAACGGTCAATTAAGTTCTATTTTGAGTAAGAAATTGATTGAGAAATTAGTAAATATAAATAATGAGATTAAAACATTGTTCATTCTTACTTACATTTTTACTAACAATTTCTCTAACTCTTTCTCTCTCTCTCATTCTACGAACTTAATCACAACCCTCTGTCTCTCAGTACTCAACTCTTCTAATATCTTCAAAGCTTTTGTACTACTAATCTTCTACTCAAGGAAATGGCATCTTCATCCAAGAAAATCTCTCAAGCAGGGTTCATCTACGAATTGAATAATTTTGTGGCCTGCACGGTTGTTGAAGAGGCTCCAAAGGAATTTCATCCATTGATGCAATTCCTGGGAAGTGGCAAGATACAGAAAGCATTGAAGGAAGCACCAACAATAATCTGCAATTTGGTGGAAGAATTTTGGTCCTCTGCAGAAGTTGCCGATGACTTCTCGAGCATCAAGTTCAACTGTAAAGGACAAGAGTACATTCTTACTACTTTAATTTTAAATGAATGTTTAGATTTTCCTGTTAATAATACTGATAATGTGCCTAGTGAATCAGATATTAGAAACATGCTTGGGGCTGTTAATTATGCAAATCCTGATATCAATTTAGGACAAGTAGTTAGAAAATACCTTAGGAGAGAATGGTCTTATTTCTTTGATGCAATAATAAAATGCTTTAGTGGTAAAATTAATAATTTTGATGCCATAACTTCAAGCATGCAGCAGATAGCATATAGTGTTTTGTTTGATGAATATCATGATTTTTCTTCTATATTGTTATCTGAAATTGCTGCTAAGTTAGGAAAGAAGCATGATAGATCTAATCATATATACTATGCTAGATTTATCATGATTATAATTAACCACTTGATCAAAGAAATTGAGTTTTGCAGGGAAACTGAAACCCTTGAGTGCTGGACTCAAAACAAAAGGGTCTTTAAAGACCTGGTAAGGATCAATCTTCACAGCAATGTGGAATTGATCTATCCCCCTTTTGTTCAGGTATTTGTCTCTACTTTAAACTCTTCCCAACCTAATTCTTCTTTGCCTTCTGTGACTATGAAGGGTGGTAGTAATGACCCCAACCCTCCTGCCCAAGTCACACAACCAATCTCTAAATTCAAATCTAAGAAACCATCCTCAACAGGTTCCCAAAAACCTGCTGTTGTAAAAACAAAGAAAAGAAAATCAAATGTTTTGATAGATAGACTAGAGGAGGATTTAGGTGGTGAGGGAACTGGGGAACATCAAAGAACCCAGAAGGATAAGGAGAGTGAGGGTGTGCAACCTCAGTCAAGCCACTCCACAGTCTCCCAAAAGACTGTGGATGTAAATATGGAAAACACCACATTCCTATTGCCATCCTCTCAAAAGGATGACAGTATTGAAAATAGCCCACAACCAGGGGCACAGAACAAAGTTGGGGACACAAAGTCCAAACCATTAACCCCATATAAGAGGAGAGGAAAGAAAGTCACCTTTGCACTTGGGGAATCACACACTGCAAAACCACATGAAACTGTGGTGGAGCCTTCACAAAGTCTGTTTGATGCATCTCATATAAATGATGAGATGCAGCCCCATTCTCTTTCAATTCCTATCTCTTCTATTCTTCTTTCCCCATCTCAAACTTCTTCAGAAAATGTTTTGATAGATTATCGAACATTTTCAGATTCTCCTTCTTTGTTTTTCAAGGAGAAGCCAACACTCTCTCCTGAATCTTCTTCTCAGAATTTTCAGGATTCTATTTCCAATATCATCTCAAACATAACTTCACAAATTATCTCAACTGTTTCTTCTCCATCAATTGATGTTCCTTCATCAATTGATATTCAGCCATCGACTGATAAGCCATCGATCGATACTCAAGATCAATCGATAGGTATGCATCAATCGATGGATGTCCCAAACACCACTTCAACTAATATTGTCAATACATCAATTGATGATCAATCAATTGATGTTGCCCAAACACTCTTAGGAATGAGTGAGTTGAGTGAGAGGCAGGATTGTAACCTGGCAAAAGGAGAGGAAGTGAGCAAAAACATTCATATTTCTTCCAGGGATGAGAGTGAAACACTTGAGGGCCCCACCTTAGAAGGTGCACAACAAATAAGTGAGGGAGAGGTGAGATTCCAGGATGAGATCCTGATGCAAAATAGAGAGATGAGTGAGAGTGATAAAACAATTCTTCAATTTGCACAAGAATTGGAAAATAATCTGATGGCAGAAGAAGAAGAGGAAGGAGTAAAGCAGATAGGGGGAGCCTATGATGCAGAAGCTAGTGGGAGTGGAGTTCTTAAGGACCTTGAAGAACAAATAGATGTTGGTGAATTGGATCCAAGGAATTTCATTCATCCTGATCCTCAATATCAAGGGTTGGCAACTTCAAGTAACAGGACTGCAGAACAACTTTTGGGAATTGAGCATACAGAACAAAGGACCAGGAATCTGAAGGAAAGCATTGCCAATACAACAGACACTTGCTATATGGCACCTGAAGAGTTGGAGAGTGATTCTGATGAGGAACCATGGATGAGCACTATTGATGGTTCCTTAGAAGATGCTGAAACTGAATTTTTTCTCAATACAGAAGAGCAATGGTGGAAGAAGAAATTGCAGATCCTGCACAAAGAAGAATTGTTCACTACATGAGGGACACAATGAAGATCCAAAAGATGACAGTTATAGGAGTAAGAAGGGAACTGGAGATCATCAAAACTCTATCTCCATAACCAAGGATACAATAGACAGAAGATTGGATGAAAAATTACTGTTCAACACCATGAATAGCATCAAGGACAAGCTTTTCAAGGAATCCAAGAATTTTGCATCTTTGGAGACAAGAGTAGGGTCTCTAGAGAAGAAAATGGATGATATCCTCAGAAGTCAAAATCTACATTCTTCCATTCTTCAAAGGATTCTTGACAGACTTCCACCACCCTCTTTATTTGATGATAACAAAAAGGGGGAGAATACAAAGAAGAAAGATGATGATGGTGGTGATGGCAAAGGCAGTGGTAACATAAGTGGATCTGGAAAGGACAAGTCCAGTGGTATTAGCAGTTCTGCACACAGAAGAGGTAAAAGCAGAAGTAACAGGGACAATCAATCTTCAAAGAGAACTAAGTCATCTAATTCTCCAAAAGATGACTTAGAACAGAAAAAGAGAGAATTCAAGAAGTTTGATGATCTTGAAGCTAGGAGAATTTCTAGGGAGAAAGAAACTCAATGAATGATTGAGAGGGAAAAGAAAAGAATTGAAGATCTAAGGAGAAGCACTGAGTTAGTAACAGAGGCAGTAGAAAAAGGAGACTTGGATGAGTTCATTGCTCAAACAAGAAAAATAAATGAAGATGCACAAAAGGCTGCCAAGGAAAGTAACTCAGATGCTGAAGCCTTTTTGTCAGTTGATCAAGAAGCCCTTAAAGAGAAGAAAAAGGGAAAAGCCATAATGATTGAAGAAGAGAAAAGAGCCAGTTGGCCAGAAGCTTCTTCAAGAAGCCATTTCAACAGGATTGTCAGATGCTGTCAAAAGGGAAAAAGAAAATGAGGAGATAGCAAGGCAAATGGAATTGGAATGGAAAATGGAGGAACAATTAATAGACCAACCACTGAGGAAAAAGAGAAAAGTTTCAATGGCCAAGAAAAGGCCAGGGCCTACTCAAGAAATAGTGGTTCAGGAAAATCTACAGGGTCAACAAAAAGAAATCAAGGAGGAAGTCACAATTGAAGGATACAATTTGAAGGGAATACCAGTAATCAATGAAAAGGGATTAATTGGAGTAAGGACTCACCCTGCAACCTCTAACCATGAAGAATCAATGAGGTTGGAGTATGAAAATGGAGTAAAAATCCTCTACTCGTTAAAGGTGATAATGAAGCAAAGCTACAATGTTTTAAAGACTATTCTTCCTTTACTCAACAGAAAGTACAAACTCAACATAACAATTGCTCAGGAAATTCAACAGCAAATTTCAAGGTTAAGGAGATCCAAGGCAGAAGCTGAACCTGATTCACCTCTGAAGATATGGAAGTCACAGGTCAAAAAGGTAGTGTTGGAGCCAAAGTATGCCATGATTTTTACAGATACAGAGGGCAACACAAAGTTCTTTGATATCTGCAAATATCTGGACAAAATCACAGATGAAGAAATACACTATCTTATGAGGCAACTTGGAGAAACTGACAGAGATGAAGCAATCTTGAGAAGTTCTTTCGTGAGGCAACTAAAGGAAAATGCAGAGAAGGGAAGGAAGAGGAAATAAGTAAATTATGAAGACACTGAAGCTGCTTGCAGGAGTTATCTATCAATATGGTACTTCCAAAACTAATGTGCCAATTAAATTTCTTGATTTTATCTAAATATAAATTTTTAAAGGTTTTTTTGTTATCATCAAGTAGATTTATGCCTGTAAATAACACAGACACAAATAGGGGGATTTTGTTAGGAATCTACATGTGATTTGATGATAACATTAATCTTAGAATCATAGAAATTTAGTTTGATGTAACTGATCAATTGATATGAAAGTTATAAATATCAATTGATCAGGAAACCATTTATCAGTTGAAGTGTTTATATGAATCAACTGATAATTTGGATTGTAGCATAGGTGTACTTAGTCTATTTCAATCGATAAGGTGTAAATCAATTGATATTTTGTTCATCAATTGATGTTGGAGTCGATTGATATAGATCATCAATTGATGTGTGAATTAAACTGTTAAATTATAATTATGTGAAGACAGGAAATTACACAAGTGAAGGATGATCAATTGATATTGAAGCATCGATGGATGAGGGATCAATCGAAGAAGCCAAGTCAAGCATTGAAGACCATCAACTGATGTGAAGACCCATCGATTGATATATCGATTGATAACATCTATCAATCGATAAGTCATCTTTTATCAATCGATGGATATAAAGATCAATCGAAGAAGAACATCAGTTGATGGATTAAAAGATGGATCAATTGATATGCTTAACAGCAAACTATCAATTGAGTGTGACAACACACAGAAAGAATATATGCTGAAGATCCAGAGAAAAAAAGCACACCTATGGAAGACAGTCTAGAATGACTGTGAAGACTCAATCAGAAGCTGTCTTTTTAAACCTTTTTTTAAAAGAAATAGGTAGAAGAAAGGCAGGTAGAAACAATCCTAGATTAGGTATTGTAAAAGTACACTTGTGTTATATAAACAAGTGTAGCAGCATTTTTAGAAAAGAAGTTAGACAAATTCAATAATCAATTGTTCAAGCTTGAGAGCACATTTGTAAGAACAGTTGATTCGTTTTCTAATCTTGTAAAAACGCAGCTAGGTTTCTTTTAACCTAGAAAATTGAGCAAAAATATACACTGATGGAGAAATCAATCCATCAGTAATTTTAAAACTCTTTGCTTAATTTACTTTTCAGTCTTAAATTGTTCCAACATATTCTCACTAAGTCAAATCCTCAAGAACAAATATTATAACACATGAAAAAGTTTTAATATTTGTATTCAACCCCCTTCTACAAATATTGACATTGTTCTTAAGGAATAACAATTTTATCTTATAGCTAAGATATAAATTGTTAGATATCTTAAGGGATCACCAATTCTTGGAATTTGATACCCTGAAGATAATAGGTTTAACCTAATTGACTATATAGATATAAATGATGCAGGTTGTAAGAAAGACAGTGAAGTAATTCCTAGAAGCTGTGAATTTCGTGCAAGAAGTTGATTTCTTGTTGAAATGAGAAGAAGCACTCAATACATAGTTGCAGCAAAGACGGAAAGTAAAGAAACTAGTGAATGTGATGCTTTGATCTTCTGGACAAGGAAACTACTTCAATTCCAACAACTTTGCCGAACACTCTCTACACCACTAACGGAACAAGGGCAAAGACATCAGGTATCACATCTTTCGAGATTATCCTTAGTAGAATAACTTGCAGATCTTTACTAAATAACTTGATGAATTCATTTTATCTAAGTTGGTTAGTGAAATTGAGATATTATTTATGTGCATATTTGTTGGAAATCTCATCTGTAAGGAATTCTCAAATTAGTTCACAAGTATTAAATTGTCCATATTTAAAGGACTTGTGAATTTATTTGTAATCCAATACCTCGTATTTTTTGCTACTAGTTTAATTATCATGCTTACAATGTTATATGCATATGTGGTAGTTAAATTTTCTAGCATAAGTTAGCAGCACAATTATTTGTATGTTAAAATATTTTGATGAGTATTAGTCAATGATATCTTGCTTAATTGCTCTGATATTTTGCTCTGATACTTTGAATATTTGTTACAAATAATTGTGACACTTTTGATATTAGTGATGTTATTTAGAAATTCTATTCTAAGTAATTAATGAATATTTCAAAAATCACTAATATTGAAAGCTGAAGTATTTTCTAAGTCATGTGTATAAAATTCTCAATATTTTATATAGTTAGAAAATATTTCTGAATTTGATTTTATTTGCTAGAAGTTGTAATTAGGATCACAAGTATTAAATGTCAATATTTAAAGGACTTGTGAATTTCTATTCAACTATTTTCTTGAGTTTACGTATATCACTAATAATTGTTATAAGTATAATTGTAATATGCTTGTGTGATGATTATTAGATATAGTGTAGGAAGTTATATGCTAATATTCAACCTCAGGAATATTTAGTATTTAGCGCATTTATTTTATCTTTATTAAAATTATGGATTGAAGCAATTCAATGTTTATTAGTTTCATAATTTTGATTTGATAAAATATTAGAAGCATAATTTCTTACATTTTAAAATTATTGATAAATATCAAGTAATGATATTTTGTCAATGTTTCCGTGTAATTAATTGTGATATTTTTAATATTAGTGATAATACATGTTGTTTATATGAAAATCACTAATAATAACAATATGTCTAAATGCTTATTGTTCTACTGAATGTATTGTCATGTGTTATTTGATTTATATATATGCATGTTTGTGGTAACTGTTTAGTATTGCATAAGTATTTCTATTAGTTTTCTTTCTTTTACTGAATGTTTTAAACCTAAATGTATTTAAAAGAAATTTCTTGACTATTTATTTTTCAAAACATTTATCCTACAATACATTCACTTTCTATCAGTTTTAAAGAAGAAAACTTCAAAAAAAATTCAGAACTTCTCTTTTGAAAATCTTTTGATTTACAGCCTTACTTTATTTTTCAAAACCTAGGGTTTGAATCAATTTTTTTTAGGATAATCTTTCTTTAAATCTCAAAATCTTTGATCATCTCTCAAAAGCTATTTTTCAAAGTTTTATTTTTCAAAATCGTTTTCTCTCTTAATTTTTCCTTTAAAGTGGTAGAAACTTTGTGAATACTATTTTATTCGGAGAAATTATTTTTACTTCGAGGTACCAACCATTTATAAAATGATTTTTTTTAAACACTTGTTTCAATGTATGTTTCACATTGATTCATAGTACACAAATAGTGATTGTTACTTTGAAGGTCTAGTATTGTATTGTTAAGCATACATTCAACCCCAATTGTCATGTATTTAGTTTAAGTCGGGGATACTATTAGATGGACGAAAATGATGAAAATCATAATTGTTAGTGTTGCTGTCCTAGAGACAATACTTTATGATAAATAATTAAGGATTATGTTTACTCGATTATTTAATTAATATTTATTATGTCTTTATTTACTGCGTTATAAATTGAAAGCGTAATAAATGTCCTTGGAATATTAATGCGAATTATATATCTGTAAGTATGTGACTTAAAAATGAGATTATATGAACAATATTATATTCCTAAAAGTCCGTAGTCGAGTATTATTATTTAAGGACAATAATAATGCAATAAAACTAACATGTTTGTTGACTGATGACCACATCTCATTGGTCATATGTATGGTGATACTAAAGTCAAGAACATAAGTGCATGTCTCATTGCACCGCACTGGACAGACCCGCTATGAGAATCTACATGTTAATAAGTGTCATAATAAATTCACACTATGGTAATGATGTAATGATCCTTTGACTTGAAATCATTATATTTCTATACGAGAATTAATATACTTTGATTACACTCAAAGTTACCTTTAACCTAGTAATGATAAAGGTGGACATTAGGTATACTATGAATCGTATGAGAAATATGAATGATAGATATATGATTTAACCTTCCTATTTTAGGAGTGATATTATTGGCCTCTTGATTGAGTGAGACTATAAAATGTATAGCCATGCTCAAATGTTGATTTGATTAATAGTCTACTCATTGATCAAGGAAACCCGGATTAAACGTTGAAGAGGATGACAAAATACATGCCTCGAGTTTGATCTATAATATAATGTTAAAGGGATTATATTACATTGTACATTATTTACGAAAGGTTTAATTGAATCACCAATTATTATTATTACTTGGGTAGCATTGATGTATTACTAGATGCCGCTCATTGTTTATAATTTTATTATTAGAAAATAAAATTATTGCTAATGTAATAATAACCTAAAGGGTCATACATAAAGAACGTTTAAACGGAGTGTTATTTAAATTATAAATTTAAATAATGTTATTATTATTAATTCAAATTTATTTAATTAATTAAGTGAGACTTGATTACTTATATACATATTAGAATTCGAATTTAATAATAATATAAATCTGAAATCTGAACGGGTTTTAAAAGCTCCAATCAAATTAAGGTTTTGGCCCAAGTCCCTCTCTCCTCTATATATACATAAAGATGTATAGTTTAGGGTTAAAGTTTTTATAATTTCGTTTTTGAGAAAAACCCTAGCAGCTCTATGTTTTTGAGAGACTAGAGAAAGAGAGAGACAAAGAGGCAGAAACAAGTTAGTACCTAACTCTGGTGATCGTTAGACGATACAACGTTCGTGTGGATACCGATAGAGAGCAGATCTTTGTGAAGGGCTGCTGTGATTCATCGCTTCTGGACCTCTATAATCATCATAAGGAAAGCTTTAATAAGGTACACATCTGATTCTCCATAATAATCCGCTAATTATACAAGGATCTTGCATTTAGGATTCATTATTTTTTTTATTTAGCGTAATTTCACTGCGTATATATGCCCGGATCCCAACAATGGTATCAGAGCTACTATATGTATAATAGGATGATTTGGTTACGTGTTTAACAGTTTTTCAATATATTCCAGTATGTATATGATCTTCCGTGCACGTATATTGATACTGCCTATGTATGAGATTTAATATGCATGTTGTCATGTTGATATATGATTAAAACTGTTACATAATGTGTATCTGGTTATTCATATGATGAGTACATAGATGATGATACTAGCGATTTGCCATGACTGATTCATATGCCTTATTGCGATTTGTATATTTTGCATGAGGGTCAGTTTGTATAGTGATATAAACTGGTGGACAGATTGTGTTAGACATGATCTGTTAATTGGGATATGATAAGTATGTATATGATACATGCTTCTGAAACTGTATAAGATGCAGTGGGGAAAAGACCAATAGATATGATCTGTAGTTCAGAAATTGATGATTTCTGAATAGGACTGGTCTTCGAAAATAAAAAATTTCGAACAACAGATAAATAATATGATCTGTAGGTTAGCTCGACCCCAGCCGGGGACTGCCGCCCACGGACCCCGCCCGGGGCTGCCGCCCCGGACCCCACCTCGGGGCTGCCGCCCTCAGACCCCGCCCGGGGCTGCCGCCCCGAACCCCGCAATATTTTTCATGTTCCTTTTGTGTACTTAAGCATGGTGCTGGTTATGGCCTTTAAGACCCCTAGATTAATGTTTTTTGGTTTTGGTTTTATAAATACGACTTGCATGTCGTTTTCTTCATTCTTGTAATTATTTAACCTCGAATGTAACTCGAGTTTTCTTATGTAAGTACATTAGTATAGGTTGTATTCAATTATTCCATGTAATGTACTTGAAGATTGAAGGATAATCCAAGAAGATGAGCAAGCACCCAGGGATACAAGAAGAATGAAGACAAGTAATTATATTTATATTTTACCACCATAGATTGACTTTGATCCTTTCATTAGCTCGAAAGGATCATATAGGAAAGGGCCATAGCCAAGCACGTTTACACACTGCACTTTACATATTGATGTATGAATGTTAGTGTATAATAGTTAATAATGCATGATTTAATTAAATTAATCATGTATGTGTGTATTAGATACGACACCCATGTCATGCTTGTTTAAACAAGATAAAATCAATAACCACTCAAGATTTTAAAATTGAACAAATGATCATGAGATTCTTGTGTTTATGAAACATGGTATTGAATATGAATTTTCATTTTTCTGATATGTAAAGATTTTGTCAACAACGGATTATTAATTTAATCTGTAAGAAAGTTAGGTTTTAAGTGAGACCGTTTGTGACTTCTCCGACGATCTGGAAATCAAACCATTGACGAATATTGAAATGGATTATTTAATCAAGGAAAAATATAGAATCTCTTTATGATGGGATCATGATCGTTAAATAATATATCCCTAAATAAATATTAAGTTAATATAGATGCCTTCCAATGTTTATTCACATTAAGATCTAGATTGAGAAGGAATGGGTTTGCCAAAATAAAGTGCTCTTATCAATCATGGGAAAATGTGATAAGTAATTGTACTTTGTTTATTAAACATTGGGTCCAACTTAACTAAATCATCACAATAGGATTGTGGGTTTAGAGGCATAGAGTTTAGTGAGATTTATTGGATAAATGTGTACAAAGGGTTGTTCCACCAAACTATCCAAGAGTTATATTTGATATAATTGACAAATGTTGTCTACCTAAATAGTCGTGTTTTGGGTGTATTAGCCAACGCTATCTTGAAACATAGATGAAATATGGATCTTGGCTCACTAGAAATATGTTGCGAACTGCTGAAACCAACATGAAAAAGGCCGAACCTGCTCACATATTGATGGTGAACAAGAAAGGTAAGGCTAAAGGGAAAGGTAAATGGAAGGGAAAGAAGAAGATTGGATCTGATTCTGCTCCCAAGCCAAAGGCTAATCCCAAACAGGCTTTAAAGCCTAAAGGTGCTGTTGCAAAGGGTGATTGTCAATTTTGTGGTAAACTAGGTCATTGGAAGAGAAACTGTCATGCTTATTTGGATGGTCTGAAGAAACTGAAGTCTGTTCAGATTCTTGATTCAGGTATTTATGTTATAAAAGTCAATCTGTCTACTTCTACATCATGGGTATTGGATACTGGATGTGCTTCTCACATTTGTATAAATGTGCAGGAACTACAAAGGATTAGGACTTTGGCTAAGGGAGAGGTCGACCTACGAGTTGGCAATGGAACAAAGGTTTTTGCTTTGGCTGTAGGGACTTATCATTTATCGTTTCCCACTGGGATTATTTTAGAACTTGAGAATTGTTTTTACGTGCCTGCAATTTGCAAAAATATTATTTTGGTTTCTTGTTTGGACAAGAAAGGTTTTGCTTTTTCAATTCAGAACAATTGTTGTTCGTTTTCGTTGAATAATGTTACCTATGGGGTTGCACGTTTGTTTAACGGTTTATATGTTCTTGATTTAGACACTCCTATCTATAATGTGAATAACAAACGTCTTAAGACTAATGACTCAAATCAAACATACCTTTGGCACTGTCGTTTAGGCCATATAAATGAGAAGCGCATTTCTAAGTTACATAAAGATGGATACTTGGATAAGTTTTATTTTGAATCATACGAAGCATGTGAACCCTGTCTTATTGAAAAAATGACTAAAGCTCCTTTTACTAAACAAGGTGAAAGTGTGACACCCCCAGATTCGGGGTCAGGAATCTAGGTTGCCACTGTCCAATTTCTATAATAATTAATACTCACCTGCTTTAACAATTATAACAATCTAACATAGAAGCAATGACCCCAAACCAAATATACAACTCGAGTTATAGTCTCAGGAAACGAACTTAAAATAATAACAGTTATAATAATCCAACTGTAATAAATTCAGGATCTCATGCTACTAATATAACCTCTACCTGAAGTTACCTTAGGAGTTAACAATGTTTCAACATTTATTAATACCTTGCATATTTTACAATAATTATTAGGATTCTAAACAGAAATCCTATCTAGCTTACACCGCCTGCAGAAGCCTTGAACCTGACTAACTCAAGCTCGAGCCTCCCATTTCCTTTGCATCCCCTGGACAAGTCTTACTGCAAGATATAAGGTTTACAAAAAGCAAGAATGAGCCAACGAATGCTAAGCAAGTTATTTATCAGAATATTTCAAGGAAAAGGTGATAGCCACAATTATCCCAACTGGATATTCAACAATAAAAGTATACAACCTACATCATGAGTAAAGAAGTATAACCAATTATATCTCGACAATAAAGGAATCAGAGTTCACGATACAAGAAGATATTCATGATAAGAATGCAGTTCAAGTTACTGTAATACCACAATTTAAGTTCATAATTTTGAGACTAACAGAATCAATGACTTAGCACAATGGCCTCATCCACAGAGTACCATTTATTTGAGTATCAATAAGCAAGCAGTTCAATATACTGTGAAAAGAATCAATAATAGTTCGACAGTTCTCATTAACACTATCAGTAACTTAGCACCTTGGCTTTCGTTATAGTGTAAATGTCAAATTCCAATCGGAAGAAATGGGACTATACTGGAGCACAACTACAGTACACGATGATCAGTCGTAGAGTACCGTGAAATTTTGTACTAATAGACGGATGATCCTAACCGGTCATCACCCAAGGCAACACATTGGCCTTAAAATATTTATCCGTTGGGCCGGTGTCAATCGACCTCTTACGCTAACCGGGCGACATCAAAGGCCCAAAAATTTTCCGCTGGGTCGGTGTCAATCGACCGCTTACGCAAACCGGGCGACATCAAAGGCCCAAATTTTTTTTTCCGCTGGGTCGGTGTCAATCGACCGCTTACGCTAACCGGGCGACATCAAAGGCCTAAAATTTTCTCCAGTCCCTTGAAGAATCCTATCCATATCTGGAACGGAAATTAATTCAGGTTCCCCAAGCATAGCACTTGTTGATAGGTCCGATTTGGAAAGATGATACTTTATTTGGAAGGAAATTGAATTCAAGTTCTAGAATGCCTCAATTCTCTTTCAAGATCTCAACACCAGATGTTTGATTAATATCAACAAGTCTGGAAGGAAAATTTAATCCCACCTTTCAGAATAACAACAATCTTCTTTTAAGATTTCAACATCAGATGATGGATTCACTTCCCAAGTTATGTGGAAGTAATCCCGTAGCATGTGGGTTGACTATTAGTCAACGAATCAACAAGACAAAGCACTCGAATCAAGAAGACTCAAGAACGCAACCCGGGGAGTCGTTACTATATTTTATAATAACCTTAATAAATAGTATTTAATTGGAGCTAGATATAAGTTTCAAAAGACCGGGGTATATACGGGAAGAATGTCAGGATTATTGATTCGTTCCCTAATGTGGGATGGTTAACCCAAAAATAACTGCAGAATATTTTATTGGTAATTAAATAACTAATATTTAATTAAAAATAATATTTAAAGCATTTCCCGGAAGCTCCATTATATTTTAAAACTTCACAAAATATTTGAGTAAGGATTATGGTTCTATACTAAACCTCAACCCTCAGTAAACTGGGATATTAGATATAATCAGAGTCAAACAATTTTTAAATATTGTTTTGCTTAAAACAATTGAATAACCACTGTCTTTTAAAGATTCCCAGTATTTAAGTTATATCAAAATAATATTTAATATTATTTAAAATAATCAAAGAATATAATTATAATTAAATAATTTTATTTTCATTGATCCACATTATTTAAATAATATTTAATTAATATTAAATAATATTTAAATAATCCAAAGTGGAATTGAAAACCCTTCGTTCATAAAGAAACACGGGATCTCAGACTTTTTAAATAATATTTAATTAATAATTAAATATTATTTAATAATTAAAAGAAAGGTTGAAAATAATTAAATCGATGATCTTCATTAATCATCTCATAATACTCAATTAGATTTTTGAATTGAAATATTCTGGTAGTACCTACTACCGTTGAAAATACTCGACTATCTCCGGTTAGCCATCGAGTACCCTGAATGGTAACTCGACGCACAGAACAGATATTCAATCTGGTTACATGCTTACTCTAACTTTTCGAGAAGTTCAGAGTAGTAGAAGAATCAAGATATAAAGGAACAAAACAGTTAAACTGAAATGGCAATGTGCATTTTCAACAACAACAATGAGCTGAATAGTTCCAAAACGCAAAAAAACTTTATAATCGAATAACTTATTATAAGGTCAAAGACTTCAAGAGATCTGGCATCACCAGGAATTAGCAATATTCTGATATAGAAATAAATGATAAAATTAAAAACTTGCCTGAAGTCCAAGGATGTTGTTCCACTCCTTCCACGTTTCGGTTATTCTATAATCATATAAGAACCCACTTTTAGTACACATATGTATGTATTAGGTTAATCCTAACTTTATACATTTTACTTCATATATTGCCCGGCATTTCACTTCATCGGGCATACTTTAGCTATTCATAAAACCATCTTGGCAATGATTTTTAATCATGTTCCTTACATCTACATGTAGTCATGATATTCCTCAACAACTTCCGTTACTTGACCGAATCGAGACAAGTCCTCTAACTTGCTCGAAATCGTTTCCCAAAACGGTGGTTTAATCTTTTTCTTATGTTCATTTCATTTAACACCCTATTTTCTAGGATTTTTAATAAATTGGAAATTAATCCATTTGACATGAATCCTTCTCTGTGATCATCTTTGTACCACCAACAACATGACATAAAAATTTCAATTCGAGCTAAGGTCGTTAGCTAGGTGAAACAATTCTCCAAAGTTCAATGTTTAAGTAACTCGTGGGTTATGAACAACCTTTACTAAAATAGCTATATCTCCTAGCTCGTTAATCCAATCAACTCACCGTTTAAGGCTACGCAAACTAGACCCCAATTATAACATAGAGCCAGAAAATACACAGTTCAAAAATAGTGATAAGTCATCCCAACAATTCATTCAAAACAGTGGCTCCAGAATTACCATTTCGGTGAATTATTATTACACAACTTGCACTCTATCAATTTTAATAAATCAGATTTTACTCCTTTTAATCCAATTCTTTTTCTCAGGTAATCTCATATGTCCCTATTATTTTAAATAAAAGTTTCAAGATTTATGGAGTCCCCTAACTAGGGTGATCACAGCTTTAAAGTTTAGAGAAAACAAGATTTTCATTTTCTGCGCTTCCGTTACTAAATCAGCCATAACTTTTGGCTCGTTACTCCAAATGACGCAAAATTAGCGCTCAAACGATCTAGAGACAATATACAAACTAAGCATATCAGACATATGCCCAGAACAGATAAAGTCTGCTCCCAGATTTTCTGGACAGTTACAGCAGTAAGGGGAAGAAAAAACTGGACATAGTAACGTTTGTAAACTCATCGTTTTCCATTTTTATTCTACTCCAAATCAACCAACAAACAATCCAAAACTCCTCATTCAACCATATACTATATCATAACACAATCTCAAGCTTCAAAAATCAGCCAAGTATGAAAAGAAAAACCTAGAAATCAATGAATCAAAACATGTGTTTCTAGGACCAACCAAGCTCAATCTACATTACCCATAACATGTATAAGCTATATCAATCATCAACCAAGCCAAAGGAAACCTTAAATCAAAGAAAATACATTTTTTTTATTTTTGAAATCACTGTTCATTGTCACTTTCAACTCAAGAAATGAATATGCTATGGAATGTGGGTATGAGAGATGTTACCATAGTTAGAACAAGCTTGGAAACACCTTTCTTTTAAGCTATAGAACATCATAATCCATGGAAGCTAGCACTTGTTCTCCTCTTCAAAAAAAAATTCTGCCGAGAGCTTGAAATGGGGGAGAAGAACTGATTTTTCTTATTTCTGTCTTATTTCTGGATGTGGTGGAGCGAGTGTTTTAAAAGGGTTCGTGCGGTAGTCGCGTAACTTCCCGACTTCGTTTTAATCACCCGTTCTTGTTCTTTCTTCTTACATCCAATTAAATCTTAAAACTCAAAACCTTATTTTATAATTCAAGGTAGTGTTTTGATCTTCATTTTCCTAACGATTCGCGAAGACAAGTTAAACAATGATTACTCGTTCCGAGAGTTTTAATAAAACTACTCTCCACAGAAACACTACCCACTATCTTTCATTTGTCATATATGATTCCTTATCCCATTTTATTTATCCAAAAAGGTTCGGATGCAATTTGTCGGATAACATATCTCAAGGAAGTCCTGCATATACTACGCATACCACTTAAAATACGAACCACTGAATATTCTCAAGTTACCCGTCTCTGAATTCTGATGAGTCCTACATACGATTATATATTCCCTAGGTTAATAATATAGCTTCGAAACTAAGTTCTGAGGAAATAAATACTCCTTCACATTTTTTGTACCGATATAGCCCTAAAACGGCCAAAAAACAAATTGTGAATCTTCGAATTATGACAATTCATACATACGTTCATTTATTCCATAGATTAGGAATATCTTCTTCGAATATTTATTTTGAAACAAATAAATATTCCTACATCATTTCCACACAGTACAACCAGATTAGGGTCAAATAAAAGTTGCCACTTTCTGAATTCTAAATTGATTTACATACACTCATTTATGTCGTATATTAATAATACGACTTCATATCTTAAGCTCTCTTCAAGTGATAATTCAGATAAAATTGTTCACTAATAAAAATGAAAAAATTTATCCAAAAATTCTTAATAATGCCAAACGTCAAAAATACGGGTTATTACAGTCTCCCCTCCTTAAAAGGATTCCATCCTCGGAATTTATACGAGAACAATTGAGGTTACTATTTTCACACCTCGCTTTCTAGTTTCTAGGTTGAGACTTCAACCTTCTTGGTTTCGTACAACCTCCTCAGCATTATTACTTCATTTTTCACCATTTGCTCTATTCAGTCGATGATATCTATAAGTTCGTACTCTACGCATGCTTAACGCCCACACTATAGTTTCGTAACACTCGCATATAATACGCAAGATTGATTCCTTAAAATTTTAGGAAAGAGCGTCACTTCATGTGTACTTTATTAATATAATTCAAGACCTTGTAAGTTTCACTACTCCTTGAGCTTAAACTCTCTCTTTTACCAAATCTCGTTACTTTTACCCACGATAATACATTCAGTAATACGAAGTCTCCCGCTTCATACTCTCTGCCTTTTCTGGCTTGATCACCAACTCCCTTTGTCTATTTTGAGTTATCATTAATCGCTTTCAATACTACAACTTGAATCATATGCTCTTCGAACCGATTCTTATCCTTATCACAAGGTAGATCGATATTTTCCGTCCGCACTAACTTCTTAAGATGGCATGCCTATAGGTGGGTGGTAACTAGGGTCAGATGAAACTCAATCTGTGGTAAGTAATTACCCCAACTCTTTTTAAAATCCAAAACACAACTTTCTATGAAAAGATAACCTTGTACATAATTTTAATAGGGATCTTTTCAATAACGATCATCGAAACAATTGATGAGAGTGATTTGGAGATCAATAAACTCATTTTTGAATGTGTATGAGAGATAAAAAAGAAAATAATTTGGATATGACTGAGAACAACCATATTTGTACTCAAGATGGCCAGTCTTTAGTATTTTCTGGCTTACAACACATAATTGGGTGGTCTCCCACTAGACTTTTATCACACAGACAAGAAGCCACACCATATGCATTGTTTATCTCAATCGGATGAAAAATAGTTAACATTTAAAAGAAAATGATTTTGAAAGGGAGATAAAATATATTTTGAAATTTTCATTCCTTAATGCATTACGAACTTAATATACAACAGTCCCTACTCATTTAGGAACCTATTGACAAAATCCCAAAATTTGTACTTTCTCCACTTCTACCCATTCGAGTGATGTTTCCACAGTTCAAGTGCAACCATTATGGCTATTTCCTTCAATTCATGAGTATGATACCTTAATTCGTATTTCCCCCGTTACTCAGATGCATATAACATTATTTCTACTATGTTGCATCCGCACACAATCCTTCCCTTACAAGACATATCATTATTAATTACAAGATTCACCTTTTATCCTCTGGGACTTACCACATCAGGGCAATTACTCATATTTATTCTTCACTTTCCTCAAACTTCCTTCACCACTTACTATATGCCTCCAAAAATTTAAACTCATTTTACCCAAAGCTCACTCTTATAGAATTTGTCATCCAACATCTTTTCTCTTAAGATTTTCTGATGATATATATATTTTACCTTCGGGTTCTTCCTTCACCTTTAGCCAGATCAGGATATCCTCTGTGAAGACTACGACAACTTGTCCAATTATTTCTTACAACTCCAATTAATCCTTAGAAGGTACAGGTGCATTCATTAATACAAGCTACCTCATCAAAGACTCATATTGTCCTTATCGCATGTTAAATGCCATCTTTGGCATACTATCTAGGTAATTCTTCAGTTGGTAATAACCTATCCTCCTTTGCTGCCAGGTGCCATCTTCTATAATGCCTCCAATGCTGAAGTTGCTCATAACACTAGGTCAATGACGAGTGACGTGATCTCTAATGGTGGTAACCCCAAAATATCACTAAGGGTTACATTTCCCAATTCTTTAACCACTGCGTACTTCTCCTTATTGAATAGTTCCTTTTTCATATCCATTACTAGTGCCCCACAACTTAGCATCCAAAGCGTAATATACTTTTCACTCCAATCGTAATTTAAACCTTCTCAATTTATCTCTATCTTCCAATCCCAACTTTATCCAATGTCAAGAAATCTTAACCTCACTATTTTATTGTCACCTTAAGTTTAAACATCCTTATTTGGACAATCATCCATTCTCAACATCACATCAATTCTTCAATCTAGAAAGGACTTAAATCTATGTCAAACCGGTACACCAGTCAATCTTCATACCATATTACCTTTCCCTTATTCTCCATATTTAAAACATGTTATCCCTTCTTTTAGGGCAATCATTATCATAACATCTAGACTTTATAATTATAGCTTCATGCTGTCCATTTCACATATTCTCCCATATCAGGCTCACTATTTAGTAAGTGAGGCCTTGATTGGCTTGGGTGATTCATAATTAACTGTACGCCAACCTGCTCATATTTCTTAATCCACTGTTCTTACCGAAGTAGAGCTCCAATTCCTTATCAAATGGTTTCTTAGAATCTCCATACATTTAGCTTCCTTTCTAGTCCTCAAATTTCTTTTCCTTTTTTTCAGCACTTCATTTCCACATTCTATCATAGTTAGTTATTTCCAAAACTGTGACTCTATTCTCAATTCACTATTTTTGGGACAATCTTGACAATTCCTATAGACTTTGATTCATGATCTGACACACTTTTGTTTCAGGTCTAAAACTTCAATTACATCTGAATTTTCAGATACTTAGGAAAAGTTGAATAATACAAGAAATAGCTATGGCTAAAGAATTCTTGGTTTGACAAAGTTTATAAGAATTCTTGTTGAATCAGCGACTTTCTTAGAGCTCAACCAAATACCTTTCAAAAATTTAGGATCATCATATATGGATATCGTCAGGAGTTTGCAACGGTCACTTTCCAACACTAGTGTCATGTACGATCTTTAGTATATTACTAAAAGGATAATTATATTATCCATTCTATGTAGTCTCAATCGAACCGCACCTATGGGTTTATATCTGGGTCACGGGACCTTTCCCCGAACCACCTATCCTAATTCAAACCATTTTATCATCAATGACTACTCGGACCGCTCTCTAGTCCGGAATTCCACTATTAAAAGAAGTAGCTTCATACAAGCACTTATGCCACAACTCATCTATGCTGGTTAACCCAACCATCATATTTGTAATGTGGCGGTCATTCCTACTCTAAGGCTTTCTTTAATTTGAAATCCTGAATATGCTCAACACTACATCAAGTGTGTATCTCAACTCTTTGTTGCGACTCTACATTGTATGCATACCATACATCATCTAAATTAAGGCTTTACTCTTTATTCTCAGAGAATCCCCATCAACATCCTCAATGTTACTCATATATAGACGGCCTTACCCTTTAAGCCAAGCTTCTCCATATTGTCTTGAAACATTTTATTTACACCTCTTCTTAATTCTAAATTTTTATTAAAATTAAGCAAAGGTATTTTCTACAGAAAATTGGGCATGACCTATTCGTACGTTGGACTATGCCCGGTGTAAAAATACCTCAATTACAATCCCAACACATTCACAAATAATCTTGGTCCTTTAGTGACCCCCAAACATCAACATCTCATCAGTCACTATATATATATATATATACTTACTCTCGAGTATCCACTAGTCAGTCAAAAATAATATCAACGGTCACTACCTTAGACCATCAATCACATTCGCTCCTTAACATTAATAAGGGTTTACTGAAATGTAGACTATCTCTTCGGCTTATTGCCAATAGATGAAAGATTGGTGAAGATTTGACACGCCATCAATTTGAACACGGTCATCTTAACGATTGTGCCAAGAATTAAGTGGTTCTCTTCACTCAGTAATGCTCCCCTCAGTCCTGGGGTACTAGCATGCTTAGTGCTACATTTATAGCATATCTGGGCTCCTTTATAAGTGCTCCATAATTCTCAAACTTTCAGTCTCACTCATAAATCCTCTTACTCAGATGAGTCTCCTCAGGCCAGTGTCCGTCATCTTTGTAAAAAAAATCTTATTATCTTTCTTAACTATCCTTATATGAGTATATTAGTCTCATATTATAAAACGTTGCTACATCCGATAGCCCGATTATGAACTCGATCTGAGCTCATTCTTTATTAATCTTATCCAAACATAACTCTTAACTCCCTCGTTCCTGAGTACTATAACCTAGAGCTCTGATACCATCTATGTGACACCCCCAGATCCGGGGTCAGGAATCTAGGTTGCCACTGTCCAATTTCCACAATAATTAATACTCACCTGCTTTAACAATTATAACAATCTAACATAGAAACAATGACCCCAAACCAAATATACAACTCGAGTTATAGTCTCAAGAAACGAACTTAAAATAATAACATTTATTATAATCCAACTGTAATAAACTCAGGATCTCATGCTACTAATATAACCTCTACCTGAAGTTACCTTAGGAGTTAACAATGTTTCAACATTTATTAATACCTTGCATATTTTACAATAATTATTACGATTCTAAACTGAAATCCTATCTAGCTTACACCGCTTGCAGAAGCCTTGAACCTGACTAACTCAAGCTCGAGCCTCCCTTTTCCTTTGCATCCCCTGGACAAGTCTTACTGCAAGATATAAGGTTTATAAAAAGCAAGAATGAGCCAACGAATGCTCAGCAAGTTATTTATCAGAATATTTCAAGGAAAAGGTGATAGCCACAATTATCCCAACTGGATATTCAACAATAAAAGTATACAACCTACATCATGAGTAAAGAAGTATGACCAATTATATCTCGACAATAAAGGAATCAGAGTTCACGATACAAGAAGATATTCATGATAAGAATGCAGTTCAAGTTACTGCAATACCACAATTTAAGTTCATAATTTTGAGACTGACAGAATCAATGACTTAGCAAAATGGCCTCATCCACAGAGTACCATTCATTTGAGTATCAATAAGCAAGCAGTTCAATATACTGTGAAAAGAATCAATAATAGTTCGACAGTTCTCATTAACACTATCAGTAACTTAGCACCTTGGCTTTCGTTATAGTGTAAATGTCAAATTTCAATTGGAAGAAATGGGACTATACTGGAGCACAACCACAGTACACGATGGTCAGTCGTAGAGTACCGTGAAATTTTCTACTAGTAGAGGGATGATCCTAACCGGTCATCAACCAAGGCAACACATTGGCCTTAAAATATTTATCCGCTGGGCCGGTGTCAATCGACCTCTTACGCTAACCGGGCGACATCAAAGGCCCAAAAATTTTCCGCTGGGTCGGTGTCAATCGACCGCTTACGCAAACCGGGCGACATCAAAGGCCCAAACAATTTTTAAATATTGTTTTGCTTAATACAATTGAATAACCACTATCTTTTAAAGATCCCCAGTATTTAAGTTATATCAAAATAATATTTAATATTATTTAAAATAATCAAAGAATATAATTATAATTAAATAATTTTATTTTCATTGATCCACATTATTTAAATAATATTTAATTAATATTAAATAATATTTAAATAATCCAAAGTGGAATTGAAAACCCTTCGTTCATAAAGAAACACGGGATCTCAGACTTTTTAAATAATATTTAATTAATAATTAAATATTATTTAATAATTAAAAGAATAGTTGAAAATAATTAAATCGATGATCTTCATTAATCATCTCATAATACTCAATTAGATTTTTGAATTGAAATATTCTGGTAGTACCTATTACCGTTGAAAATACTCGACTATCTCCGGTTAACCATCGAGTACACTGAATGGTAACTCGACGCACAGAACAGATATTCAATCTGGTTACATGCTTACTCTAACTTTTCAAGAAGTTCAGAGTAGCAGAAGAATCAAGTTATAAAGGAACAAAACTGTTAATGTGAAATGGCAATGTGCATTTTCAACAAAAACAATGAGCTGAATAGTTCCAAAACGCAACAAAACTTTATAATCGAAGAACTTATTATAAGGTCAAAGAGTTCAAGAGATCTGGCATCACCAGGAATCAGCAATATTCTGATATAGAAATAAATGATAAAATTAGAAACTTGCCTGGAGTCCAAGGATGCTATTCCACTCCTCACACGTTTCGGTTATTCTATAATCATATAAGAACCCACTTTTAGTACACATATGTATGTATTAGGTTAATCCTAACTTTATACATTTTACTTCATATATTGCCCGACATTTCATTTTCTGCACTTCCGTTACTAAATCGGCCATAACTTTTGGCTTGTTACTCCAAATGACGCAAAATTAGTGCTCAAACGATCTAGAGACAATATACAAACCAACCATATCAGACATTTACCCAGAACAGATAATGTCAGCTCCCAGATTTTCTGGACAGTTACAGCAGTAAGGGGAAGAAAAAAAATGGGCATAGAAACGTTTATAAATTCATCGTTTTCCATTTTTATTCTACTCCAAATCAACCAACAAACAATCTCAAACTCCTCATTCAACCATATACTACATCATAACACAATCTCAAGCTTCAAAAATCAACCAAGTATGAAAAGCAAAACCTAGAAATCAATGAATCAAAGCATGTGTTTCTAGGACCAACCAAGCTCAATCTACAATACCCATAACATGTATAAGCTATATCAATCATCAACCAAGCCAAAGGAAACCTTAAATCAAAGATTTTTTTTCTTCTGAAATCACTGTTCATCGTCACTTTCAACTCAAGAAATGAACATGCTATGGAATGTGGGTATGAGAGATGTTACCATAGTTAGAACAAGCTTGGAAGCACCTTTCTTTTAAGCTATAGAACACCATAATCCATGGAAGCTAGCACTTGTTCTCCTCTTCAAAAAAAAATTCTTCCGAGAGCTTGAAATGGGGGAGAAGAACTGATTTTTCTTATTTCTGGATGTGGTGGAGCGAGTGTTTTAAAAGGGTTCGTGCGGTAGTCCCGTAACTTCCCGACTTCGTTTTAATCACTCGTTCATGTTCTTTCTTCTTACATCCAATTAAATCTTAAAACTCAAAACCTTATTTTATAATTCAAGGTAGTGTTTTGATCTTCGTTTTCCTAATGATTCGCGACGACAAGTTCAACAATGATTACTCGTTCCGAGAGTTTTAATAAAACTACTCTCCACCGAAACACTACTCACTAACTTTCATTTGTCATATACGATTCCTTATATCCCATTTTATTTATCCAAAAAGGTTCGGATGCAAGTTGTCGGATAACATATCTCAAGGAAGTCCTGCATATACTACGCATACCACTTAAAATACGAAACACTGAATATTCTCAAGTTACCCGTCTCTGAATTCTGATGAGTCCTCCATACGATTATATATTCCCTAGGTTAATATTATAGCTTCGAAACTAAGTTCTGAGGAAATAAATACTCCTTCACATTTTTTGTACCGATATAGCCCTAAAACGGCCAAAAATCAAATTGTGAATCTTCGAATTCTGACAATTCATACATACGTTCATTTATTCCATAGATTAGGAATAACTTCTTCGAATATTTATTTTGAAACAAATAAATATTCCTACATCGTTTCCACACAGTACAACCAGGTTAAGGTCAAATAAAAGTTGCCACTTTCTGAATTCTGAATTGATTTACATACACTTATTTATGTCGTATATTAATAATACCACTTCATATCTTAAGCTCTCTTCAAGCGATAATTCAGATAAAATTGTTCACTAATAAAAATGAAAAATTTTATCCAAAAATTCTTAATAATGCCAAACGTCAAAAATACGGGTTATTACAGAAAGGGCCACTGAACGATTAGAACTAATACATAGTGATGTATGTTGTCCTATGCGTACTATGGCAAGAGGTGGCTTTTACTACTTTATCACGTTTACTGATGATTTCAGTAGATATGGATATGCGTATCTTATGAAGAACAAATCCAATTCTTTCGAAAAGTTCAAAGAATACAAAGCTGAAGTAGAAAAGCAGACTAGCGGAAGTATTAAGACTCTACGATCTGATCATGAGGGAGAATACTTAAGCCATGAATTTAAGAGTTTCTTAAAAGAGTGTGGTATCGTATCACAACTCACTCCTCTCGGAACACCACAATGGAATGGAGTTTCTGAGAGGAGAAATCGTACCTTGTTGGACATGGTGTGATCGATGATGAGTCATGCAGATCTTCCAATTAGTTTCTGGGGCTACGCCCTGGGGACAGCTGCTTATACACTTAACTGAGTTCCTACTAAAACGGTTCAGAAGACTCCATATGAGATATGGACTGAGAAACGTCATAGCATGTCATTTATGAAAATATGGGGATGTGAAGTGTTTGTGAAACGTTTAACTTCTGAAACGCTAGGACCTAAATCAGACAAATGTAACTTTGTGGGATACCCAATTGAAACAAAGGGTTATTCATTCTATAATCCTTCCGAGAACAAAGTGTTTGTTACTCGAACTGCAATTTTTCTTGAAAGAGAAATGCTTTTGAAGAAAAACTGTGGGAGGATAATAGATCTCGATGAAGTTCGAGGCCCACAAGATAATATTGAACCAATGGAGGAACTTGAGCAGGATGTACAAGAACACAACACTGCTCAAGAAACACATGTTGTTCGTAGGTTTAGTAGGATTCGCCATGAGCCAGAGAGATATTAAGGATTTCTCTTAACTCAAAATGGTGATGTGATACTTATCGATGAAGATGAGCCTCTCACCTACCAAGACGCTATGAACACTCCAGAATCCAAGAGATGGCTGGATGCCATGAAATCTGAGATGGAATCCATGTATACTAATCAAGTATGGACTTTGGTTGATCCACCTGAAGGGGTAAAACCTATAGGGTGCAAGTGGGTTTTTAAGAAGAAGACCGACATGGATGGTAATGTACAGACCTATAAGGCACGATTGGTGGCAAAAGGTTTCAAGCAAATTCATGGTATTGACTATGATGAGACTTTTTCACCAGTGGATATGGTCAAGTTCATCAGGATTTTGCTTGCTATAGCTGCTTACTATGATTATGAAATCTGGCATATGGATGTCAAAACCATTTTCTTAAATGGGAGCCTTGAAGAAGATGTGGATGTATACATGACACAGCCTGAGGGTTTTGTTGATCCAAAGCATGCTAGAAAGGTATGTAAGTTGTGTCGATCCATTTATGGATTGAAACAAGCCTCGAGGAGATGGAACATTCATTTTGATGAAACCGTCAAAGAGTTTGGGTTTATTCAAAATGAAGATGAACCATGTGTTTACAAGAAGGTTAGTGGGAGCAATGTGGCATTCCTAGTACTATATGTTGATGACATATTAATAATAGGGAATGACATTCCTTCTTTACAGGCTATTAAGACTTGGTTGTGTAAAAATTTCTCAATGAAAGACTTATGCGATGTGACCTATATATTAGGTATCAGTATCTATAGAGATAGATCAAGAAGAATGATTGGCCTAAGTCAGAGTACATACATTGATAAAGTTTTGCATCGATTTGGGATGCAAGATGCTAAAAGGGGCTATGTCCCGATGTCTCATGGGATATCGATATCTAAAGAAAACAGTCCTAAGTCATTGGATGATAAGGACCGTATGAGTAAAGTTCCATATGCGTCGGCAATTGGATCTATAATGTATGCAATGATATGTACTCATCCTGATGTCTCGTATGCTTTGAGCATGACGAGTAGATACTAGTCTAATCCAGGTGAAGGTCACTGGACGGCAGTCAATAATATTCTTAAGTAGTTGAAAAGGACTAAAAATCAATTCTTGGTATATGGAGGAGAGGAAAAGCTGGTTGTAAAAGGTTACACCGATGCTAGTTTCCAAACAGACAAGGATGATTCGATATCTCGGTTTGGTTTTGTATTTTATCTAAATGAAGGTGCTGTAAGCTGGAAAAGTTTAAAGCAAGAGACGGTTGCCGATTCTACAATGGAGGTTGAGTATATTGCTGCCTGTGAAGCAGCCAAGGAGGCTGTTTGGATTCGGAATTTTATTGTTGGTCTTGGTGTGGTTCCTTCGGTCGTAGATCCGATAGATTTATACTGCGATAATAACGGAGCCATTTCACAGGCTAAGGAACCAAGGTCTCATTCCCGAACAAAGCATATACTCAGACGATATCATCTTCTTCGAGAGATTAATTATCGAGGGGATATACATATATGTAAAGTGCATACAAATGAGAACATTGCAGATCCACTGACCAAGACTTTGTCGTAGCAGAAGCACGAAGGTCATACTAGTTCTATGAGTATTATATATAAGAGAGATTGGCTCTAGTACAAGTGGGAGATTGTTAGTGTTGGTGTCCTAGAGACAATACTTTATGATAAATAATTAAGGATTATGTTTACTTGATTATTTAATTAATATTTATTATGTCTTTATTTACTGCGTTATAAATTGAAAGCATAATAAATGTCCTTGGAATATTAATGCGAATTATATATCTTTAAGTATGTGACTTAAAAATGAGATTATATGAACAGTATTATATTCCTAAAAGTCCCTAGTCGAGTATTATTATTTAAGGACAATAATATTGCAATAAGACTAGCATGTTTGCTGACTGATGACCACATCTCATTGGTCATAAGTATGGTGATACTAAAGTCAAGAACATAAGTGCATATCTCAATGCACCGCACTGGACAGACCCGCTGTGAGAATCTACATGTTAATAAGTGTCATAATAAATTCTCACTGTGATAATGATGTAATGATCCTTTGACTTGAAATCATTATATTTCTATACGAGAATTAATATACTTTGATTACATTCAAAGTTACCTTTAACCGGGTAATGATAAAGGTGGACATTGGGCATGCTATGAATCGTATGAGAAATATGAATGATAGATATAGGATTTAACCTTCCTATTTTAGGAGTGATATTATTGGCCGCTTGATTGAGTGAGACTATAAAATGCATGGCCATGCTCAAATGTTGATTTGATTAATAGTCTACTCATTGATGAAGGAAACCCGGATTAAACGTTGAAGATGATGATATAATACATGCCTCGAGTTTGATCTATAATATAAGGTTAAAGGGATTATATTACATTGTACATTATTTACGAAAGGTTTAATTGAATCACCAATTATTATTATTACTTGGGTAGCAATGATGTATTACTAGATGCCGCTCATTGTTTATAATTTTATTATTAGAAAATAAAATTATTGCCAACGTAATAATAACCTAAAGGGTCATACATAAAGAACGTTTAAACGGAGTGTTATTTAAATTATGAATTTAAATACTGTTATTATTATTAATTCGGATTTATTTAATTAATTAAGTGAGACTTGATTAATTATATACATATTAGAATTCGAATTTAATAATAATATAAATCTGAAATCTGAATGGGTTTTAAAAGGTCCAATCAGATTAGGGTTTTGGCCCAAGTCCTTCTCTCCCCTATATATACATAAAGATGTATAGTTTAGGGTTACTGTTTTTATAATTTCATTTTTGAAAAAAACCCTAGCAGCTCTACGTTTTTAAGAGGCTAGAGAAAGAGAGAGACAAAGAGGCAGAAACAGGCTAGTACCTAACTCTGGTGATTGTTAGACGATACGACATTCATGTGGATACCGATAGAGAGTAGATCTTTGTGAAGGGCTGCTGTGATTCATCGCTTCTAGACCTCTATAATCATCATAAGGAAAGCTTTAATAAGGTACACATCTGATTCTCCATAATCATCCGCCAATTATACACGGATCCTACGTTTGAGATTCATTATTTTTTTTATTTAGCGTAATTCCGCTGCGTATATATGCCCGGATCCCTACAATAATTGCATTATGAGTCGGAAAATCATTGTCTTCTATCTGATAAGGATGTTTTGCAAAACTATTTTCAAAACTGAAAGTCATATGACTAGTCCTATTTGTAATAAGTAGATGAAAACTCAACTCAGATAAGAAAGCGAAGTAAATAATAAATGTTGAATAAAGAATCAAAGACGAAGAATGTCAACTAGACACGAAGAATCAGAATATCAGAAGAAGTTTGACAAGACTACTACTCAATACTGAAAGAAGTTCATTAATATGTTCAAGCGTCGGTGTAAAATAAAAAAGTAGTATTTTAGGAGAGTTCAGGAGATACAGAAGGTTTTAAGTGCCTACTACATAAAGATTTCAGAAGAAGAATATAGAGGAAGAACAAAAAGAAGCCAAAACAGGACAAGACAATTCACAAAGACCACTACAGCAGAAATGAGAATCAATATTGTAGTTAGTCATCCGTGAACCAGGCCAGTGCATAGGGTGTCAACAATGTCAGAGAAGATTCGTTATCAAAAAGTTCAAGTGATTAGAAATGTTATTGTTGAAGAACAGAAGAGTTTTATCTACATCAACAATAGTCCTACAGTCAAGACTTTAATTTAATTCTCTATTAGTTAATTAAATAAATTAGTTAATTTAATTAGTAAATTAAGTCACTTAGAATTAATTTATTTCTTAAATTAATTAAAGGATTAATTAATTTAGAATTATTTTAAGAATGACAGAAGAGAGAGCAAAGACGGAAAGATTTCAGAACTGACAACACGGTTATACAAGTCAAGATAGTATTTTAATTCTACTATCAAAAGTTAATTGATTATTTAATTTATCTAATTAAATTAATTCAAGTTGAATTTAATTTAATTTATAAATTAACTAATTATATTAAGTAGAATTAATTTATTATAAAATATATGACTTAATATGACTTTTAATATAATTCAAAAGACATATTAAAAAGTCATACCGAATTATATAATAAAAGTCATACCGATGTATTTGATAAAAAGTAATACCGAGCTTCAAAGAAAGTCATACCGAATTATGAAGACAAATGTAATACTGAACCAAATTCAAAAGTCATACCGATGTATTTTATTTAAAAAGTAATCCCGATTTTTTTAGTAGTAGAAAAACTTTCAAATTCAGCAATTTGTCTGCAAAGTTATATTCACAGATTTTCTGTGTTAGTTTGATTTTAATTCCTTAAGTAGAACAATTCATGTCAAATTCGTTATAGGAATTAAGGTTTATTCTACCGAATATTATAAAACCTTTTCAAGTTTAATATATGTATTTAATTTGAATCATGCTTACTTACTTGCTAATTTCTACATCTTAAATGTTTAATCATAAAAATAGAAAGCTAGTAAGTCAGTCTCCCAAACACTACAAGGACTCGAATCCTCAGCTAAAACAATAATTTAATACCGCAAATTCTGAAAGAATTTTAAATTATTGTTAATATCGCATTCAACCCCTTTCTACGATACTTCTGGGACCCAACAATTGACATTAGAGCAAGCTGATTGATATACAAATCAAGATCCATAGTCTAGTGAAGCTTAGGGTACCGAAACTGTTTGAACTCTGAATGTCTAGAGGCCTTGTTAAATAAATTTACTTTATAAATTTAAATTTAGATAAATTTATGTTATAAATTTTATTTAAAATAAATTTATTTTATGAATTTAATTTAAATTAGTTTATTATTTAAACTTGAAAAAGTTTATTTTATAAACTTAATTTAAATAAGTTTATTTTATAAATTTAAATTAAATAAATTTATTCTTTAAATTTAAATAGATTTACTTTTATAATTTAAATTTGTTTAGATAATTTTATTTTATAAATTTAAATTTAGATACATTTATTTTATAAATGTTATTTAAAATAAATTTATTTTGTGAATTTAATTTAAATTAGTTTATTATTTAAACTTGAAAAAGTTTGTTTTATAAACTTAATTTATATAAGTTTAATTTTTAAATTTAAATTAAGTAAATTTATTCTCCAAATTTAAATAGATTTATTTTTATTACTTAAATTTGTTTAAATAAATTTATTTTATGAAATCAAATTTAGATAAATTTATGTTATAAATTTTATTTAAATAAATTTATTTTATAAATTTAATTTAAATTAGTTTATTATTTAAACTTGAAAAGGTTTATTTTATATAATTAATTTAAATAAATTTATTTTATAAATTTAATTTAAGTAAATTTATTAGTTGGAAAATTCGTCGTTTTGACTGAGAATTAATTCCCAGAGCATATGACCCGGTTTCGAGGAAAGTGGTCATTTCGTATTAGTAGGTTTATTCCGTAGCGTTTGGATTTTATTGTGGATGATACGACTGTTTCTGTTATAGTTACACAAACTGCTCAAATGTAAAGATATGATAAATTTATTAGTAGGGAACTCTGTAGAATTTTTCTCTGACTCTACTAATCATTCTAGTTTTTGTACTTGTACAAAACGGATTTAAGAATCGTTAGAGGTCACAACTGAAGAAACATATGAGGCTAAAAGTAGCAAGACAAGATCCGGGTTGTGCTACAATATTCAAAAAGCCTGAACAAGCAAATGATGACAGAGATTGTGTTGAGTTAAAAGAAGGACTGTCAAGCATTAGTAAGGTTACAACAAGGGAAAGTATTTGTTGGTGAAGTTAAATGCAAAGTTGATTCTATCAGTGACAGTGATGAACCACATGGATATCTGACATCAATGACCAACACTGGAGATGAATCACTAAGCACTTCAAAGGTACGCATTCTAACTAGTATACTTTTATCTAATTCAGAACTGTATGATTATTATGTTTTGAAGTGTATTATATTCATGTCAGCATGTTAGCATCTTAGAACTTAAATGTTTGATTGACTGTTAAGAATGAGATATTGCATGCTAGGACTGTTAGTACATTTCATACTTGATCTTCAATACAGTAAAATGAATATCTAGAATTAGATAGGATTATTCTAGACGATTAGGTGTATCCTGAATATCTGCTTGAACTTGATTTAAATCTTATGTGATTTAATAACTCTGCTAATGTTGTGAAAATTGCTAATTGACAAACAAGTCATAGATCAGATATTTTATATTTGTTCTTACTGTGATAAATGACTTGTTAAGTGTATGTGGAATTGGATATTGATCATAAATGTTTTATTCAAATATTCTGCATATTTTTGAAATTGTTTATATGCTTATTTTCATATGAATTGATCACACTCACATAGTTGCACTAAAATATCAAATCACTTCAAATATTGCTTGTTAAGGTGTAGAAGATTAAAAGATGGTAGAATTATCTAAGTAGTCAGTAAAATTTATAGATTCGAGGCTTAATGTAAAACTGACTTAGATAATTAGAGATAGTTAAAATGTTAGACAACAACAGAAATGGATTAGACAGAATTAGTAATTAAATTATTAGTTCATCTATTCCATGTGCTTTTAGAAAATTATTGAATATCTGTAAATCTGCTTGACACCTGTCGCATTTGTGTAGAATGGTTAAAGTAGATAATTCTGAATTTTCTAATGTGCATAACATGTCTGAAATGCATAATTCTTATCTATAATTCATTAAAGCTAAATGTTACCTTGTGTTCTTATTTTTATGCTTGTTTGTTTAAAGTTGAAAATGCATATCTTAGGACTTGCATAATCTTAGGCAAAACATCTACAAGAAAAACATTAGGGTAAACACTGCTAGTTGTCACAGGGTCAATTTTTCGCCACCAAACTGAAACCTGCGCGGCCTAGTCTTGATGCTGGTCACCCAACTATGCACCTTGTCAAAACCAGTCAGCCTTCCAAGAGGTTGTCACCCAGCAACCTAAATTAACTTTGCAGCGGAATTACAAAGAATTAAGAGTGCAACACTAAGTCCCTCGTGTGTGCAAGTGTGTATGATTACCAAGCAAATGTAAAACACACAGAATTTACGAGCTCCACAGCCCAACTTTATATTACCATAAATATAAAGGATTACAACCCAGAATTATGCTTTCAGCCTTTGCCTAACTGCCTAGCATAAATAATACAAGTGCAGAATTCTAATACTTGTTTCCCTATCTCTCAATTACATATATAAATTAGCCTATTTATACATGTATTTGAATTTCCAACTGGTGGGCAGTTTCCATAACTGCTTGGCAGTTCCAAAAACTGCCCAGGCCCATGCTCCAACTGCTCCCCATGTTTTTCCCAACTGTTGGGCAGTTACTTGCAACATCCAAAGCCTGTCATTTATATATATATAAGCCTATATATATATATTAATTTAATTACTCCCGAATTTGGTGCCTTCCCCATGTAATGACACTTGTCAAATTCTCCATTTATCCCACAAAACATGTGCCCAGCCCATGCCTTGACTAAACCAACTTGGACTTCAGCTCCAGCTCCCAGCTAAGTGATTTGCCCACATGAAATTAGCCCACAAGCCAGCTCAATATCTTAAAAATCCATAGCGCCCCAGTTGTCGCCAATGTGTCGCCCCATGGCGCCGCCTATGCCATGCGCACCAATGCGCGCGCCGCTGCCCAGCTCAGCGTCGCTTGACTTTGGTTTGTGCCTTAGTGTGCCAAACCAAAATCTTTGAACCAAAAGGTGTTACACTAGTCCACTTTAAGATAGGTTGGAATCACTAATCTCATAGCCTTAAGACTACCTTGTCAAGGCTGCTGTGAATGAGAAGTGATCAGTCAAAGATAAGTTTGTGAATGTTAAGGTTGAAACTGTTGTTACCACTATTAAAAGTAATATCTCTAACTCATCTGGACTCAATTGAAGTTGAGTACCAAGAAGCTTAATCATTTGTGATTGCAGAGTATGAAACAAAGGACAAAAGTTATGTGATTCCGTGACATTTATTGTTTGAGACATATTACTAGCATTGAATCTCTACTATCACAGCTGGTTGAGAAAGCCTACCCAACGGTAACCTTTAGAGATGACAACAAAGGATATACAAGGGACTTGGCTATCATGATTTTGGAATTGTCATTACTGGAAATATATTTCTTGTTGACGGACTTAAGCACTAGGCACTATCTATAGGGCACTAGGGAATTCTTTGTTAAAGGTTTTCTGGAAAAGCATTGAAATAGAAAAATGTTTGATTTCAAGCAAGAAATATGGAAGATCACTCAACTGAGAGTGAATTGGTGATGTTCGTGCATTCAACAGATAATATATCACATATGGTGATTGATCACATCAAGCAGATCAAGTTGGAAGCAAAGTAATTTGAAGTTGAAGCGATTAACACAATATGCTTCTCTATTCAACAAGATCGTGAAAAGACATCATATGAGTTAATGGCCAACCAGAAGCAAACACTGAAGCTCTTTCGTGTGTTTGGAGGAAATTGATATTTATTGAAGATTTATATGAGCATCTTGGCAAGTTTGAAATTAAGGCTCATGGAATAATTGTCCTCGACTACTCATTGAAGTCTAAAGCTTTCAAAGTAAGATGTGATGTAAAACCAGAAGGTGATTGAAAGTCTGAATGTGTCGTCCTACTACACCAAGCTCCCGAGCATACAAATGAAAGTTTATTTTAAATCTTTGAAGCTTGACATCTTGTCAGAGTCATATTCAGATATTGATGATGAAACTGAGGTTGCAGAAGGAATCAATGCTAATGATGATGATTCATATCCTAGTAGTGGAAATGGTAGTGAATCTACACACCTCATGGACTTTAACAGAATCCACTCAAAAAGGTGAAGGATCTTCAACACATCCTAGCATCAACTCAGGGGGAGCAAATAAAAGAAGGATCTACTAGTTATACTCAACACAATGAAGATCAAAGGAATACATTAAGAACATATCTGTCGAGACAAAGGGTTTGGAGTCAAAGTCGTTCCTGGAATCTAGTTTTTAGTGATCTGGATACTAGAGTAAAGACTAGAAGTGCTATGCAAAGTAAATGTTTATTCTTGGGAAAAAATAATTTTTAACCATTGGTATCCTAAAAGAAGATTGAAGAAGCACTAATTGATCCAGATTGGGTGATTGCATTGCAAGATGATCTCAATCAGTTCAAAGACATAATCTACTGAATCTGGAACCCAGACCACAAGAAAAATTTATAATTGGTACTGTAAGAGTTTTCAGAGACTGGATGATTTTTGGTATTATTATAAGGGACAAAGCCAAACTGGTTGCTACATGTTACTATAAAGTAGAAGGTATCGACGATGATGGAAATATAATCTTCGGGACTTACAGGATCTAACTACAAGCACCAGAGACGAGACTTGATACTATTAGGGCTGAACAAGTTGATGTACAACAACTCCTGGACTTTGAAGTTTCATATCCACCGGAATTTGTATATCATTCTCTTCACAAGCTCTCTATGATGGAGGTAAGAGATCAAGCAATCGTCAAGGACATAGTGTGACACTCTAACTGATAATTACTTGAAAATGATTTTATTAAGATTGTTATACATATATATATATATATATATATAGATATATATATATAGAATATAAGGCATAAACACAAGGTAATATTAGTGCATGTATACATTGATTATATTATATGTGGGTCTACTAACGAAAATTTGGCAAGAGACTTTTGCTAAGTTAATGCAGAGTAGGTACATGATCAGCTCATTACTTATTCAAGTGCATAAAGACCATATATTTTATTCTCAATATGCCTATGTGCAAGTTTCAAAGTGGATACTAGAGAATCTAATCTTATAGCTAAGATATGAATTGTTAGATATCTTAAGGGATTACCAAATCTTAGAATAAGGTACCCTAAAGATACTAGGTTTAACCTGATTAGCTATATAGATATAGATAATGCAGACTATAAGAAAGACATGGAAGTAATTACTAGAAGTTGTTAAACTCCATCAACTCTGCTGAATAATCTCTACACCACTCACGGAACAAGTGCATGGACATCAGGTATCATTTATTTCGATAGTAGAATAACTTGCAGATATTTGCTAAACAACTTGATAAATTCATTTTGTCTAAGTTGGTGAGTAAAATTGAGATATTATTTATGTGCATATTTATTGAAAATCTCATTTGTAAAGAATTCTTAAATGAGTTCACAAGTATTAAATTTTCCATATTTAAAGGACTTGTAAATTTATTTGAAATCCAATACCTCATGCTTGTTGCTACTACTTTAATTATCATGTTTAAAATATTATATGCATATGTGGTAATTAGGTGTTCTAGCATAAGTTTGTATATTATCTTAATTGATTTAAATTATGATGTTAGACAATTCGATGTCATATCAGTCTCATAATTTAAATGAATTAAAATAATATGCAGTATAATTATTTATATATTAAATATTTTATGAGTATCAGTTAATGATATCTTGCTTAATTGTTTTGATATTTGTTTGAGATTACGAAGTTGTATGAATAGTAATCATGATAACTCAACACTAGAACATGACAAGTAAATAATACTACGCCTACATAGAAATCAGGAAGAAATGAAGACAAGGCAGATATAGTGAATCAAGACATTAGAAGAATTTTTGAAGTCTACTACAGGTCACTGAGAGAAGTTCATTAATATGTTCAAGCCTCAGTGAAGAATAATGTGTAAAGACTTTCAGGGTTTCAGAAGTGTTGAAGATTCAGTATAGAAGTGCCACTAGAAGATTTCAGTATAAAGGCATTGATTGAAGATAGACAGTGTTGGAAGCATAGGAATCTAGAAGGGTAAAGACAAAGGTTAAAGAAGACAGCTCCAGTCTTGGACCTATACTCACTGAAAGAAGTTCATTTCAATGTTCAAGCGTCAGTGAAGAACAGAGAATGAAGTATTCAAGATTGTGGTAATAATGGAGATGTTGTCTAACTATCAGAAAAGATTCCAGTGAAGTTACAGTGTTTATTGATAGTCAGTGTTCGAAGAAATGAAGTTGCTGCAAACTTAACAATGTACGTAAGGCTATAATACGAAGACCTGGATCGAAGTTAGTCGTCTGTGAACCAGACCAGTTGCACTAGGCGTCAGCAGTTTGTGAAAGGAATCTGAGTATTACCTATAGAAGAATTGTTAAGTTGAAGAACGTACTTGGAATGAACGGTTATTTAATAAGGTACGAAAAGTGATTTGTAGAGGCTACAGCCAAACAGCTAAACAGCTCAAAGGGTGCAGGGTGTAAAGTGTCACAACCTTGGTACGAAAAGTGAAAGTTTCTGAACTACAGTCGAAGAACGGAAACAGCTCAGGGTACAGGGTGTAATGTGACAAGACTTTGGTACAAGAAATGGAAGTTGGGAAACTTCAATCAATGAATAAATAGAGGGTCAAAGTGTCGTGACCAAACTGCACTTTGACCATGGAAATGAATTACACGCGCATGAATAGTAAGGCGCAACAAAATCTTCAGCACAACAAACCTCATTTCCCTTAACCAAAATGAAGCATCATGTTTAGTGGCGCCTCTACAAGGCTTGCCCAGTGCAAGCGCAACAAAATGTTGAAGTAGGGCTACTTGACTTGATTAAATTTATACTGCATTATTTTGTTACGCCTCCCCTGTACAACCACTGTATAGGGCGCAACAAAATATTACAGGCGCAACAAACAAAATATTTATTGGCCTCACTCAGCCCTCGGTCAATCAAATTACAGCAGCTACTTTATTTGATTTAAAAAGTCTACACCAATTGAAGAGTCGTCTTCTCCAACACAAAAATATATAGAGAGCCACTGCCATGGCCGGAGCAAGAGAATAATTTATACACACCCATACCTTGCTCCTGGTCAGATATTAGGACCCGGTTCTTTAACGAAAAATGCTCAGGGCTCCTAGATATCACTCTCTACGGACTCAGTTTTTCCTTGTACTAATTTAGATATATTTGTATAGGAACTGAGCCTAATATTTTTGTGTTAGTAGCAAAGAACTAATTTGTTCTTTGGAAGCCAGTTATATTTTTAACTGGGTGTAGAACCCCTCTGGGTTTATATATGAAAGATATATTCCCGGAAACTTGTCTCATTTATTTTACTTGCTAATTTTCTTGAACCTAATTGATTTATTCGGACACACAAAAAATTAGTAAGTAGCGCACCTAAACACTACAAATGGCCAAACCCACTCTGAAGAAATAATTTATTTATCCACAAATTCCGAAAAGAATTTAAATTATTGTGAGTATTGTATTCAACCCCCCTTCTACGATACTTCGGGACCTAACAATATTTTTTTCTGATATTTTTAAATATTCTGTTACAAATAATTGTGACACTTTTAATATTAGTGACATTATTTAGAATTATTAATCTAAATAATCAATGCATATTTCAAAAACATAAATATTGAAAAGGGGGAAGTATTTTCTAAGTTATGTGTATATAAAATTCTCAATATTTTATATACCTAGAAATATTTCCAAATTTGTGTTTACTTTGAGGTATCAACCATTTATAAAACGATTTATTTTCAAACACTTGTTTCAATGTATGTTTCACATTGATTCAAAGTACATAAACAGTGGTTTTTGCTTTGAAGGCCTTGTACTGTATCGCTAAGAATATATCCACCTATATGTGTATATTGAAAAGGGGGAAGTATTTTCTAAGTTATGTGTATATAAAATTCTCAATATTTTATATACCTAGAAATATTTCCAAATTTGTTTTTACTTTGAGGTATCAACCCTTTATAAAACGATTTATTTTCAAACACTTGTTTCAATGTATGTTTCACATTGATTCAAAAGTACATAAACAGTGGTTTTTGCTTTGAAGGCCTTGTACTGTATTGCTAAGAATACATCCACCCATATTGTCATGAAATTTTCTATTTTAAGTCAGGGATAATATCAGGTGGACGAAAATGATGAAGATCATAATTGCATTATGAGTCGGAAAATCATAGTCCTCTATCTGATAAGGATGGTTTGCAAAACTGTTTTCAAATAGTACAGTATTAAGGTATAAAAGAAAAGAGTCATTTTATCAAGATATAATTTGGTAAGAGAGTTAAATTTCTTCTTTGGTATAAATTCCCGCATTTTATTATGGGAAGTTTGCCTTATAGGAAATTTATAAAGGATAAAAACTTTCTTCTATGATACAACTTTCCCGCGTTTTATTATGGGATATGTAACTTAGAGAATTTTTTTTATCATGCTCTTAAATGATAAATTTTTAGTTCCGACAAAACTTTTTTACTGAAAGTGCTTTAATGCAATCTATTACCATTCTTTATTATATTTTTCCTTCTCTTAGGGATGAAAAATATGTTTTGGAATGTTAAGGTGATTATCATTTTATCTCGATTGGTTCTATCCGGTTAGCCCCCAATGGCTATAGAAACTGGCCAAGAGGTTGAAAACCCATGAATCTCTTACCCAGGCCATAGAACCAAACACCAATTCATCCCCTTCCATATATTAACCCCTGGAGATATAATAAACTCATGTAAGTTAGAGGTTGATAAGGGAGAAACTGCACTTGATGCAGCAAATATGGATGATGTCGGAAGTGAACCCATAGATCTACCTTCAGAGAAGAAAAGGAATATATAACTGAGGTAACTGTAAGCTCATCTGCATCTTCTCAAAAGGATGCAGAGCTGAAAAGGCAATAAAACTGTCTCTAGAATCATTCTCTCTACAGGATGAGTCCATTGAAATTCGTTTATCAACCATAGCACTTTGTAATGAGTCAAGCACACCATTGACACTCACGTTGATGGTAAGCTTAAATAGATAAATTATAGGAACACATTGCAAGGCGTGCATAGTGAGAGGTACATGAAATATTTTTAGTTTTGTACAGTTTTTATTTAATTGGCATCCTTACTGTAAATATTTTTTTTTAAAATTCCTTAAGGGAGTTGAATTTCTTCTTTGATACATATTCCAGCATTTTATTATTGGAAGTTTGCCTTATAGAAAATTCATAAGGGATAAAAACTTTCTTCTCATATACAACTTTCCTGCGTTTTATTAAAGGAAATGTATCGTAAAGAAAAATTCGTATCATGCTCTTAAATGATAAAATTTTGTTTTCCAACAGTTGGTACATATTGTTTTTTTCAAACTTTTCGTATCATTATTTCGATATATATATATATATATATGTGTGTGTGTGTGTGTGTAAGTTTATTTTTATTTTTCCTATAAAATTGGCATATTTTTATTTTATAGTTATTTTTATTTCATTTTATTTTTAAAATTAATTTTTGTCTACGAGAAATTGTATTAAGAATCATAAGTATTAAATGTCAATATTTAAAGGACTTGTGAATTTCTTTACATCTACTTTCTTGAGCTTACATATATCACTAATAATTATTATGAGTATAATTGTCATATGCTTGAGTAACAATTATTAGATACAATGTATGAAGTTAAATGCTAATTTTCATTCCTATGATTATTTAGTATTTAGCAAGGGTATTTTATCTTATTAAAATTACGAATTGAAGCAATTCATCGTTTATTAGTTTCATAGTTGATGTGGGCAAAAATAACCCTGAGGAAATAATAAATATAGCATTTATTATTTCATTAATTAGACATGTTACGGTCCAAAGGCCTGGGCCCTTGAAACGAACTAGGAAAATAAATCCTAGGATCAACTGGATTTGTAAGTCCAGCCCACAAGCTCTGTTGAAGCCATAGGCCCATTAAGCTTTTGTTAGTAATTAATTTCGTAATTAATTAATAAAGGCTCAGTAAAGGCCCAAGAAGTCTGTTGAAGGCCTTCATCCTAGAAGGATCTAGAAACCCAAACGTGGGAAGAGTCCTACGAGACCCCTCATATGTGGAAGGCTCTAGAAGCCCAATCTCGAAGATAAACCTCACCTGCTAGAGTCCAACGAGGGCTCTCATTCCTTGGAGGTTACAACAACCTTACGTCACTAGGAGACTTGGCCCCCAAGTCTCCTAACTCTAATCTGATTCCAAGGCCTCCATGCGCCTATATAAAGGGCCTAACCCCTCAATATTAGAACTACGTTTTTGGCTTGATTCTCTAAACACAACAGAGATACGTAGGCAGTTAATGAGGACCCGAGTTAGTCACGAAACGTTAGTGCAGCCATTAAAGCTCGAAGCTCCCCCAAACCCTAGCATTAATTACGTATTAAAAACACCTCGTTTTTGATCCGTAACATTTGGCGCCGTCTGTGGGAAGAGAATAGCAACCATGGCAAGAACACGAAGTACCGCGAGCACCCTCGAAGGAGAGATCCCTGACACCACTGTTGACACTAACATTACTCTTACCGTAACTCAGGAACAAGGAGCTGTTGTCCCAACCACCTCCGTTGAGGACCCTGAAATAAGCACCCGTCGTACGGGACCCCTGAGCGTCATCGTTCATCCTTCCGATCCTGACATGTCAATCCATGCCTCTGTCCCTCCACTCCAGGTAATTCCACCCCTCAATACTACTTTTGTTGCTCATCTCCCTTTGCAGGTCTCCACTACGGTGTTGCCTAGTAACCCTCAATATGGGCTTCCACCTAACTATGTGCCCTCTTATGAGCAAGGGTTGCTGCCCCCACATAGCTCACGTTGGGGGAATCAAGATTTTTCTGGACCCTACTCGAATGATGATGAAACGACTGATGAGGACGTTAATCCTAAAAGGAGGCGACCTAGAAAGGAACCCCTTCAAGGGAGGAATACCCAGCCCCGAGGGCCTCAAAACAATGACTCCACAAACCTACAAGAGATGATACGAGCTCATGAGGCTGAAGCTCAACGACTAAGGAAAGACCTGGAAAGGGAGCTAGCATGGCAACAACGCCCGAGAGCTGAGGGGGCTGGAGGATCAACAAGGAATGCATATGTGATAGATCTAGATGAGCCCCTGACAAGGAGGCAAACAAAGACAAGTCATGTTAGGGCTGACCCCCAAGACTTACTGCCACTTGGAGATCCTGATGATCCCACACCCCCCTTCACAGAAAATATTATGAAGGAGAAGATATCAAGGAAGTTTAAGATGCCTACAATCAAGGCCTATGATGGAACGGGAGATCCCTCAAATCATGTTCTCACATTCTCTAATGCACTGCTGCTGCAACCTGTCAATGACGCCATCAAGTGTAGGGCGTTCCCTCAAACCCTCAGTGGTATGGCTCAAAGGTGGTTTAGTCGTCTACCCCCTAACTCTGTTGGGTCATTCAAAGATCTAAGCAGGGCCTTTGTTGGTCAGTTTATCAGCAGCAAGACTCATGAGAAGAGCTCATCTTCGCTAATGAATATGTATCAGGGAAAGAATGAATCCCTGAGGGACTATATGAACAGATTCACGAAGGAGGCCTTGAAGGTCCCTGATCTAGACCAGAATATAGCTATGATAGCCCTACAATAAGGAACCTCAGATGAGAACTTCAGGAGGTCTTTAGCCAAGAGGGCTCCAGAAAGTATGAATGAGCTCCAAGAGAGAGCTGGAAAATATATCAAGGCTGAGGAAAGCTTGAAGAAGTCTACCAACTCTTTCAGAAATGAGTGGGGTAGCAAAAAGCGTAAGCAAGATCAGTATGATGTCGAGGGTGAGTATGATGTTGAGGATAAGTCTCCTAGAACCAACAAAGACTCTGACTATACCTCGAGAACGGTTGGCCAAGGACCTAGGTTCACTGAGTATGCAAGGCTAAACTCACCAAGAAGTGAGATCCTGTTGGACATTGAGAAAGATAGAGAACTTCAATGGCCGAAGCCACTAAGAACTGATCCTAAGAAGAGGAATCCGAATTTGTATTGCAAGTTTCACAAGGATGTTGGACATGACACAGATAATTGTAGACAGTTGAAAGATGAGATTGAATTCTTGATCAGAAGGGGAAAACTCAGAAAGTTTATCAAAGAAGATGATAGAAACAACAATGATAATCGACACTATAATGAACAACGAAGGGATTATGATGACCGTGATAAGAAGATACAGCCTCGAGGCCCAGTAATAAACGTGATCTCTGGAGGTCCAACAGCGGCCGGGACTTCAAATAACTCGAGAAAGGCTTATGCCCGGCAAGTTCTACAACTTGTGGGGGAAGCACCAAAGAGTGCAAGGAGTGAGATATCAATTTCTTTTGATGATTCTGATTTGAAAGGGGTGAACTTCCCCCATGATGACCCGTTGGTCATAATACATGTGATAGGCAACTCTTCGGTGAAACGAATCCTGGTGGATAGTGGAGCTTCAGTAGACATCCTATTTCATGATGCATATCTCAAAATGGGGTACACCGACCCTCAACTGACTCCCTCTGACATTCCTGTATACGTGTTCAATGGAGTCGAGTCTAAGGTAGAGGGAACAATTCGATTGTCTGTGACTATAGGGAAGGAGCCCCATGATTCCACTCAAGTGTTGAACTTCCTCGTGATCAAGGCTGTGTCCTCTTATAATGGGATCCTCGGACGAACAGGGATGCATGCGTTCAAGGCTGTTGCCTCAACTTACCACCTCAAACTTAAATTTCCAACTAGGAATGGAGTTGGTGAGGAGAAAGGAGACCAGAAGATGGCAAGGAGATGTTATGTAGCCTCGTTAAGGTCCGACGGAGTCGGGGGGCAAGTACTCCCGATCGAAGGTGCGGATACGTGAAAGTAGTAGACAACTCCTTCAAGAGTTATATTTAGAAGGATTATTAAGTAGAAATAAGGTTCTATGGAACCACTAGGAACCAAGAAGTTGTTACCCCAAGTGGGAAATAACTTGTTATTATGTAAGGGTGGAACCCTCTTTGACTTGAAGATATATTTCAAGATATTTTAATAAAAGTTTATTTAGCATCCTTGAACTCTCTTGTTATGTTATTATTAAACACGAAAACAACTTTGTACCAATGCACATAACGTAAAAATGCAAAAGAGAATGCATGAACGTAATAAAAGTGCCGAGTACTGAAGGGGTTAAAGGTACGAGAATAAAAGATAAAAGCCATGCATGGCCAACACGAGTAGTAAACGGAAAAGCTACGTCTATACTCTTAGGCACACGACATTGAGGTCTTGACAGACCAGCCCCTTGGGAGCACAGTTCGACCTCATTCCAAGTAGATGGGAGGTCAAACCCTGTAGGGCTCATCGACCTCGGTCCAGGTCGATGGGAGGTCAAACCCTGTAGGGCTCATCGACCTCATTCCAAGTCGAAGATTACAGAGCCATGAGGCCCCAAGACATGTCGACCTCAAAGGATTTTGAGGCCTAATTCGACTCCAAACGAAGTCGAAAACAATCTCAGTGTCGAACCCTGTAGGGCTCATTGACCTCGGTCCAGGTCTATGGGAGGTCAAACCTTGAAGGACACATCGACCTCAATTCAGCCCCTTGGAAGCCAAATTCGACCTGGGCTTGAAATTGAGGTTTATTAGACCTCAATCCAGGTCTATTTGATCTACAGCTCAAACGAGGTCTGACACCCCTCAAGTCAGTCAGACGAGGTTTGAAACCCTTCAAGTCTGTCAAAAGAGGTTTGATACCACTCAAGTCTAACGAGGCCTGAGGCCCCTCAAGCTAATCAAATCCGACATGGGCTTGAAATTGAGGTTTATTAGACCTCAATCCAGGTCTATTTGACCTACAGCTCAAACAAGGTTTGAAACCCCTCAAGTCAGTCAGACGAGGTTTGAGACCCTTCAAGTATGACAAGTGAGGTTTGAAACCCCTCAAGTCAGCTAAGTGAGACACGAGGCCCCTCAAATCAGTCAAATGAGACATGAGACCCCTCAATCCAGGTCTACAAGAATATAAATTATTATTATTTAATAATAATAATAATATCCGGGTTGGACTTTATTTGAATAAAATTTTATCCGAGTGGGACACTTCCAAATTCGAAATCAAATTATTCCAAAATAAATATTATTATTTATTAATGATATTTGGAAAAATTTGAAGAAGAAAAAATCGAGCTGAAATTGAGGTCGAAAATCGACCTCGAAAAAGTTTCGAGCTGGAGACAAAATCAAGTCATAATTCGACCCCAAATGAGGTCGGAGGAGAGAGAAAATATACCTGTGGGTACATAAAAATTCCTAAATTATTAGGAATAATTAAGAAAAATACCTGTGGGTACACGAATAATTCCTAAAATATTAGGAAAAAATTAGAAAAAAATACCTGTGGGTACATAAAAATTCCTAAATTATTAGGAAATAATTAAGAAAAATACCTGTGGGTACACAAATAAATCCTAAATTATTAGGAATAATTGAGAAAAATACCTGTGGGTACATAAAAATTCCTAAATTATTAGGAATAATGAGAAAAATACCTGTGGGTACATAAAAAATTCCTAAATTATTAGAAATAATTAAGAAAAATACCTGTGGGTACATAAAAAATTCCTAAATTATTAGGAATAATTGAGAAAAATACCTGTGGGTACATAAAAATTCCTAAATTATCAGGAATAATGAGAAAAATACCTGTGGGTACATAAAAATTCCTATATTATTAGGAATAATTGAGAAAAATACCTGTGGGTACATAAAAATTCCTAAATTATAAGGAATAATGAGAAAATAGACCTGTAGGTACATAAAAATTCCTAAATTATTAGGAATAATTAGAAAATATACCTGTGGGTACATAAAAATTCCTAAGTTATTAGGAATAACTAAGAAATATACTTGTGGGTACATAAAAATTCCTAAATTATTAGGAATAATTAAGAGAAATACCTGTGGGTACATAAAAATTCCTGAAAACCTATCTCGAACTTCAAGTGGAAATTCGAGATAAAGTTCGAGATAAGGATCGAGATAGACCCTAAGTCGAACTTCGAGATAAAGTTCAAGATAAGGTTCGAGATAGACCCTAAGTCGAACTTCAAGTCGAAGTTCGAGATAAGGTTCGAGATAGACCCTAAGTCGAACTTCAAGTCGAAGTTCGAGATAAGGTTCGAGATAGACGCTAAGTCGAAATTTTTCCCAGACTTGGGATTTTCAAAAGCCATGAGGCCCCCAGAAATTTCGAGTTCAAAGAGTTTTGAAGTCTAATTCGACTTCAATCCAAGTCGAATATTACAGAGCCATGAGGCCCCCAGAAATTTCGACTTCAAAGAGTTTTGAAGTCTGATTCGACTTCAATCCTAGTCGAAAAATACGAAGCCATAAGGCCCGCTAAGATTTCGACTTCAAGAGAGTTTGAGGCCTAGTTCGACTTAAAACGAAGTCGAAATCGACCTCAAATAAAAGACTTCGACTTCAAGAGAGTTTAAGGCCTAGTTCGACTTCAAACGAAGTCGAAATCGACCTCAACATAAAGCTTCGACTTCAAGAGAGTTTGAGGCCTAATTCGACTTCAAACGAAATCGACCTCAATCTATGTTTCGACTCCAAGGGTTTTGGAGCCCTAAATCGACTTCGATCGAAGTCGAAATCGACCTCGACCAGGAATCCCGACTTCAAGGCATTTTAGAACCATGTTCGACCTCAATTCAAGTCGAATTCGACCTCAAGTATACGGATCGACCTCATACTGAAAGCAAGCCTTAGTTCGACTTCGATCGAGGTCGAAATTGACTTCAACCTTGCAGTTCGACTTCAACCTCAAACGAAGTCGAAATCGACCTCAAACGAAGTCGAAATTTGACCTGAAATACAGGTTTTCGACTTGGGAGCTATTTTGAAGCCTAGTTCGACTTCGATCGAGGTCGAAATCGACCTCGACCCTCCAGGTCGATTTAGGTGAAAAAATGCAGAAAAAGCTTCTTTGGCAATTCAGTCCTTTGGGGACCGATTTATTTAATATTAATTCTTTAAAAGGATTAAAAATAAAAAGGCTTGAGCCCAAAAAATTGAGATAAAATTGACTAAAACGAGTCAAAAGCCTGATAAGACATTAAAACCCTTTGAAACTTTTACGAAAACTAGCAAAGTTTTCCCAAAAGCTGGGGGGCAAATGATGTGGGCAAAAATAACCCTGAGGAAATAATAAATATAGCATTTATTATTTCATTAATTAGACCTGTTACGGTCCAAAGGCCTGGGCCCTTGAAACGAACTACGAAAATAAATCCTAGGATCAACTGGATTTGTAAGTCCAGCCCACAAGCTCTGTTGAAGCCATAGGCCCATTAAGCCTTTGTTAGTAATTAATTTCGTAATTAATTAATAAAGGCTCAGTAAAGGCCCAAGAAGTCTGTTGAAGGCCTTCATCCTAGAAGGATCTAGAAACCCAAACGTGGGAAGAGTCCTACGAGATCCCTCATATGTGGAAGGCTCTAGAAGCCCAATCTCGAAGATAAACCTCACCTGCTAGAGTCCAACGAGGGCTCTCATTCCTTGGAGGTTACAACAACCTTACGTCACTAGGAGACTTGGCCCCCAAGTCTCCTAACTCTAATCTGATTCCAAGGCCTCCATGCGCCTATATAAAGGGCCTAACCCCTCAACATTAGAACTACGTTTTTGGCTTGATTCTCTAAACACAACAGAGATACGTAGGCAGTTAACGAGGACCTGTGTTAGTCACGAAACGTTAGTGCAGCCATTAAAGCTCGAAACTCCCCCAAACCATAGCATTAATTACGTATTAAAAACACCTCGTTTTTGATCCGTAACAATAGTTTTAATACAATGAGATATTAGGAGCATAATTATTTACTTTTTGAAATTATTATTAATTATCATGTTTTGATAATTTGTTATTGTTTCATTGCAATTAATTGTGATTTTTGTTGTTAGTGATAATATATATGAAAATCACTAATAATAAAATTATATATGTGTTCTGCCGAACAAGAGCAATCGACTCAAGGTAAAAGCAGGTAATCTCGATCTTGATATATTCTCTAATCAATTGATATGAATATATATATATATATATATATATATATATATATATATATATATATATATATATAATTGATATATTGAGCCCTCAGTGGCTATAGGACAATATCAAGGGATTGAAAACATACAATCTCTAACATAGATCATAGACACAAACACTCAAACAAATACAACTTCATCTACTAAACCCCTGAAAAGAAAAGTTTTATCAACTAAAGAGGGTGAGAGAGTAAGTGACTCTAGTGCACTAGAAAAGAGAAGTATCTATGAGTGTTCCAACAACTCTGCCTCTAGTTATAATATGAAATTGAAACCAAGGCAACTGCTAACTAATTTATATCCTGCCAAAAGGGTATAGATTTGTAAATGACAAAACTGTTACTAGGTTCGTCATCTTAATATGATGAGTCTATTGAATTCGGCCTGTCATCCAAGGCCATTTATAAAGAGTCAACTCATCTAGACACTCTCAAACACTGCATAACATAAAATGTATATATTCAAATGCATTGTAAGGATTGTCACACACTAAGGATGAATTGATGGAAACAATTATTCTAAACTTCCATATCAAGGAAAGAAGAATGATTGATGACTCTGACTGAATCAACATGACTTCACAGGCATCAGGAGGAAACTTGGATCATTTGCTATATTATAGATCCTTGTCTCCCTCCCCAGATGGAACATATCTGGATTCCCAACGGAATATATCATCTTAGATGATCAGCAACTCATTGAATCTATTCCTGAAGCAATTCAGTTTTCAAAGTTAAATATTTTAATGGATTCAATTGAGGACGGGGATTTACGAAACCCCATTGCACCACCAGTGACCTCTCTTGAAAGGGCTATGGTGAACTATCTTGTAGGTACAAAAGACTATGTCATCAGTACTGAGAGAGATATAGTGTTGTGAGAAAAGAGTGAAACATATGTGAGAAAGAGTGAAAATATATATTCTATGAGTGAAACACTTAGAGAGTATATGAGCGAAACACTTGTCAGAAACACAAAGAAAAATCACACACTAACACAATTACCATATCCCATTCCCAATTTTCTATTACAGATTTCTAATGTTACTCAACTAAGGGGGATGAAATTTCTTCTGATATTAAGAATTCTGAAGAGGATTACTCAACTAAGGGGAGAATTGTTTGAAAAAGATCCAAAGGGGAGAAATGTTCAACAAGAGATCCAAAGGGGAGAATTGTTGAACAAGATCCAAATAGAGGGAGAATTGTTGAACAAGATCCAAATAGGGGGAGAATTGTTGAACAAGATCCAAAAGGGGGCATATAACAACATGCTTGGATTGGATAGAACTAATGATTATTTGATTCTTCTATTCCATTTGATTTTAGAAAAATCTTGTATATAGGATTAACAGGATTTTCTAAAATGCATAACATGTCATAGTTTGCATTATTTATATCTGCGATGGTTTAATATTGTATGTATGTCATGTTTGTTGTTACCTCTATTAAGATGGTTGGATAATTCACGTAAGGGGAGAATGAATTCACCTTGGGAGAGAAGTGAAGACAGAAGTTGGAGAAACATAGGAGAAATGGTAAGAAGAGAACAAGACTTCATCCCTGCCATCCTAAGGGGAAATAGTGATGAGTCTGAGAAATAAAGATAATACTACTTGTATAATATGTTCAGTGCTAGAGGAACAAACATCTTTCATTTCAGTTACTCAAGAAATCTGGATATACAGAATCTGATCCAGAAAAACAAGCCACTGAAGATCTACCAATGACACCTGGTCATAAAAGTTAAACTCTAGAAGAAGGAGAAGTTGATACTTTTGAAACTGGTAATGATAGGTAAGTCAAGATAAAACTTTGTTAAATATGTTCAGTCTAGAGGAACATCTATCTTATATTTATCTTTCATAATTGAAATCTGGAAATGTATTATATGATCCAGAAAATAATTTATTATGTACAGTTCTTAAATGTCGTATTATTTTCTTAGTTAGTTGAGTTATCCTCTAGGAATTTGTGTGTTAAATGTTTAACAACAAATAGGGGGATATTGAAACTCATATGACTAGTCCTATTTGTAATAAGTAGATGACAACTCAACTCAAATAAGAAAGCGAAGTAAATAATAAATGTTGAATAAGGAATCAAAGACAAAAAATGTCAACTAGACACGAAAAATCAAAATATTAGAAGAAGTCTGACAAGACTGCTACTCAACACTGAAAGAAGTTTATTAATATGTTCAAGCATCGGTGTAAAATAAAGGAATATTATTTTAGAAGAGTTCAGAAGATACAAAAGATTTTAAATGCCTACTACAAAAAGATTCCAGAAGAAAAATATAGAGGAAGAACAAAAAGAAGTCAAGACAGGACAAGACAAGACACAAAAACCACTACAGCAGAAATGAGAATCAACATTGTAGTTAGTCATCCGTGAACCAGATCAGTGCACAGGGTATTAACAATGTCAGTGAAGATTGTCATCAAAAAGTTCAAGTGGTTAGAAATGTTATTGTTGAAAAACAGATGAGTTTTATCTACATCAACAATAGTTCTACAGTCAAGACTTTAATTTAATTCTCTATTAATTAATTAATTTAATTAGTAAATTAATTCACTTAAAATTAATTTATTTCTTAAATTAATTAAAGGATTAATTAATTTAGAATTATTTTAAGAATGACAGAAGACAGAGCAAATGTGGAAAAATTTCAGAACTGACAGCACGGTTATACAAGTCAAGAGATAGTATTTTAATTATACTATCAAAAGTTAATTGATTATTTAATTTATCTAATTAAATTAATTCAAGTTGAATTTAATTTATTATAAAAAAAGACTTTTAATATAATTCAAAAGACTTATTAAAAAGTCATACCAAATTATATAATAAAAGTTATACCGATCCATTTGATAAAAAGTCATACCGAGCTTCAAAGAAAGTCATACCGAATTATGAAGACAAATGTTATACTGAGCCAAATTCAAAAGTTATACCGATGTATTTTATTTTAAAAGTCATACCGACTTTTTAAATAAAAGTCATACCGAGCTTCAACAAAAAGTCATGCCAAGCATATTTTATTTAATTAAAAAGTCATACCAATTTTTTTTAATTAAAAAAGTCATACTGGTTTTTGAGAAGTCATACCCAGCTATTTTAAATGTTATACAAGTGTTAAAAATGTCATACAGACTTAAATAAAGTCCGTAAAATGTCCTGTTCTAGAAAGTCATATCATCTTTTTCACCTCTATAAATATGAGGTCTTTGGCTTCATTTTCAGTAGTAGAAAAACTTTCAAATTCAGCAATTTGTCTGCATAATTATATTTACTAACTTTCTGTACTAGTTTGATTTTAATTCCTTAAGTAGAACAATTCATGTCAAATTTGTTCTAGGAATTAAAGTTTATTCTACTGAATATTATAAAACCCTTTCAAGTTTAATATATGTATTTAACTTGAATCTTGTTTACTTACTTGCTAATTTCTACATCTTAAATGTTTAATCATAAAAATAGAAAGCTAGTAAGTCAGCCTCCCAAACACTACAAGGACTCAAACCCTCAGCTAAAGTAATAATATAATTCCGCAAATTCTGAAAATAATTTTAAATTGTTGTCAATATCGCATTCAATCCCCCTTCTACGATACTTCCGGGACCCAACAAAAACGTACAGTGCTAAGGTTTAATAGAAAATAGTCATTTTATTGAGATATAATTTGGTAAGAAAGTTGAATTTCTTCTTTGGTGTAAATTCCCGCATTTTATTATGGGAAGTTTGCCTTATAGGAAATTCATAAGGGATAGAAACTCTTTTCTCTGATATACTTTTCCTTGTTTTATTATGGGATATGTATCCTAAAGAAAATTTTGTATCATGCTCTTAAATGATAAATCTTTAGTTCCGATAAAACTCTTTTGTTAAAAGTGTTTTATTGCAATCTATTACCATTCATGTTCATATTTTTCCTTCTCTTTGAGATGAAAAGTAAGTTTGGGAATGTTAAGATGATTATCTTTTTTGTTGACTCTATCTGTAGCCCTTAGTGGCTTTAGACGTTGGCCAAGAGGTTGAAAACCCATCAACTCTTACCCAGGCCATAGTACTAAACACTGATTCATCCACTTCCATAAATTAACCCCTGGAGAAATAAGGAACTCGTGTAAGTTAGAGGTTGATAAGGCAGAAACTACACTTGATGCAGCAAATAAGGAATAAGTCAGAAGTGCACCCACAACTCTACCTCCAAAGAAGTAAAGTAGTATATAATTGAGGTAACTATAAGCTCTTCTGCATCTTCTCAAAAGGATGTAGAGCTGAAAAGGCAATAAAACTGTCTCTAGAATCATTTTCTCCATAGGATGAGTCCATTGAAATTCGCTCGTCAGCTAGAGCATCTTGTAATGAGTCTAGCACACCACCGGCACTCATGCTGATGGTAAGCCTAAATAGATAAATACTAGGAACACATTGCAAGAAGTGCACAGTGAGAGGTATAGGCATTCAAAGGAGATACAAACTCTAATTTGCCATACATTACATTATCCAAGGTATCTATCTCAAATAAAAGTTAATCTTCTGCCTCCCGAACGGGAGATCTCTTGTTTAGGCAATACTTGGCAAGAATTCTTTGGATGAGTCAAGTAGGGTATTTCATACAAAATTCTTGTCACCGGGTTACGAGAGAAACGTAGGCTCTAAATTGTCATTCATTACATTGTCTACTACGTCGCCCCTCATGGAAGGAACATTTCCAGATCCTGAAAAGGAATGTCCACCTCCCATTTACGAAGAAGGTGTGAGGCAACCCCTTGATAGAACAAGGAAGGATTCCCTAAAAGATTTTATATCTAGGGATAACCCGTCTCAAAGAGGTGAGGCTCCACTAAATAGTGATTTATCAAAAACTATTGAGTCTGGTGCTGAGACAGTGTTCATGCATGATAGATCAAGAATACCTCTACGAGTTAATTCTCCACTTGATTGTGATTCAGTTCATTTTGATGAATCAAGTGATGAGAATATAAATGAATTGACGGATTTTACTTGCAGGTATAGAAGGCTATATTAAAAACACTTGAGTGAAAGTGAGGGAGAGATACACTTGAGTGAGAGATAGGGAGAGAAAGAGTGAAACACTTCAAAGTGCTCGACACTTAAGTGTAAACATCAATAAAACATAGTAGAAGTGATGGAACCATAGACCAAACACTTTACCCTTACTACATGATACTTCTGAAAGAAAAGCTACTATGTTTTCCCAATCAATGTCAAACGAGAACCTTATTTGGAAGACAAGCCATGAATTAATTATGGTCCAATAGAGGATTCATCAACTAAGGGGGAGAATTTAGTAGACAAGAAAAAGGAGGAAGTCTTATCTTCGTATCCTTAAGGGAGACGTTAATATCCTTAGGGAGAGAATTTAGACAAGAAAAAAAAAGAATCTTCTGATCCTTATGGGAGAATCAAGAAACTGTATCATATACTTGAAAATGATTTTTCAGTAGAGAATTCCTCATCCAAGTGGGAAATACAGAAAAGGATTGACACTTCCATTATTCATCTGAATGGAGAAGTAGAAAAAGAAGAAGAATCACATTCTCAGGGAGGGAACATTACTTGAGCTATGTTCAATGTTCTATTGAATATGTTCCCAATGTAATATTGATTCTTATGAAGCTTTGTTAATGATAAGTTTTTTAAGTTCAAACTATGAAGGATTTTGAAGCAAAGAGAGATCAAAAAGATAGAAATAAAGATGATACCACATGAATACCAGTTCAGTGCTAGATGAACAAACATCTTTCATTTCAATTATTCAAGAAATCTGGAAATGCAGAATCTGATCCTGAAAAATCAGTAGCATTATTTACAAGTCTCGGATGATTATTTTTTCTAGTTATTAGTTGAGTTATCCTCTATATGAGATTTGTTTGCTAAGTTTAACAATAAAATAGAGGCAGATTGTTGGTAAGATTACAAAATTGTATGAATAGTAATCGTGATAACTCAACACTCGAACATGACAAGTAAATAATACTACGCCTACACAGAAATAAGGAAGAAATGAAGATAAGGCAGATATAGTGAATCATGACATTAGAAGAAGTTTTGAAGTCTATTATATGTCACTGAAAGAAGTTCATTAATATAATCACGCCTCAGTGAAGAATAATGTGAAAAGACTTTCAGGGTTTCAGAAGTGTTGAAGATTTAGTATAGAAGTGCCACTAGAAGATTTCATTGTATTAGCATTGATTGAAGATAGACAGTGTTCGAAGCATAGGAATCTAGAAGAATTGAAGACATGGTAAAGACAAAGGTTAAAGAAGAAACCTGCAGTCTTGAAATTATACTCACTGAAAGAAGTTCTGTTATATGTTCAAGCGTCAGTGAAGAACAGAGAATGAAGTATTCAAGATTGCAGTAGTAATGAAGACGTTGTCTAAGTACCAGAAAAGATTCCAGTGAAAGTACAGTTTTATCGACAGTCAGTGTTTGAAGCAATAAAGAACTGCTGCACTCCTGTCATTTGATTTATATGAGAATATAAAGATCAAGATCAGTGTTAGTTACTGGTGAACCAGACCATTGCACTAAGTGTCAACATAAGAAGAATTGACAGGAATCTAAGTGAAGCCAAGTATACAAGGATTGAATAGAACTTGAAATTACTACAAGTCATTTTATAAGGTGGAGAAAATCGATATCTAATAACACTAGGTGAAGAAATTCGATATATAGCTTTTAAGTGGTGAAAAATATTCTAAGTCATGCATACATGGTGAAAAATTAGACACATAGCTATACATGGAGAGTAGAATTGACACATAGCCTTTCATATGCCAAAAAGAGTCTAAGTCATGTATACATGGAAGAGAAATCGACACATGGGTGTACATGATGATAGAATTCGACACTTAGACTCTTGGTACCAAAAGAATTATCTAAGGCATATATAAGGCAATTGAATTCGACACACTATAGGGCAACAAAATTCGATACTTAGCCCCTTGAAGGATAATGGATTATTTTCTAAGTACTTATAGAGGGAAAAATAATTAGACAGAAAATATTCATGGGAACTTCAAAGTTAACTCAAGTCAAGCTACAAGGGAGAAGTTGTTGACACTTAGAAAACTGTTCAATTATTGTAAAGGCTACACAATATAAACAAATAAATCTAATTCATTTGGTATGAATAACACAACCACACAGAGAGATATAAAGAGAAATTGAAGTTGGAGAAGAAGAGATACAAAACCATACACATACCTTCTTCACTAGAGTTTTATAATCTAACCGGTTCATTATGTTGTAAATATATAGTGCTATTATAAAATATTCTATGTTAGATTGATTTCCTTTTTGTACATTCACAGATCTATATATTGTAATAGGAATCAGTTAGATCTCTTTATTGTAGCGAAGAACTAATTTATTCTTCAGAAACCGGTTCATTAAAACTGGGTGTAGCACCCCTCTGAGTTTATATACGAAAGATATATTCCCCGAAACTTGTCTCATTCATTTACTTGATAATTTTCTAGATCTTAACTGTTTATTCATGAATACAGAAAATTAGCGAGTCAGCCTTCTAAACACTACAAGTACTCGAACCCTCAACAAAAGCAATAATTTAATTATCCGCAAATTCTGAAAAAATAAATAAATTGTTATGAGTATCGTATTTAACCCCCATTCTATGATACTTCCGGGACCTAACAACAGTGCACCACTCTACATCTTGAAGGGCTTCTTCAACTTTCTTAGGCTCAGTCTGAGATAGAAAATTATGATACAAACATTCATTTTGAGTTGCTCTTCTTGTTTGAACTCTAGTATTAGGATCACCAATTACCAAGTCTGATGTGTGACCTTTGGTCCATTTTTTGATATGAGGAAGTTGATTTCTGGAACTTGATGCTCCTCCATTTCTTATGCCATCATAGAATGATTTTTTAGTAAATACTGATCCCCCCCTGAAATTGTGCTTTGCTCTGAAATAGTGTTTTCAGAACCAAAGTTTGTTTCTATCAGAGATTGACTAGACTCTGATATTTCAATGACATAGTTGGTTTAAGTAGTGTTTGTAGAAGATTCATGTTGCTTCCCCTCAACATGTGCAGTATCTTCAAGTTCAATTTCATCAGAGTCTATAGAATCAGAGTTTAACAAATCAGTGTTTGGCTCACTAGAGTTTGTATCTTGTTGGCTTTTTAGCAGTTCATTTTCAAATCTCAATCATTCTCGAGCTTCTTCATCATTTAGTCTTGGGATCTTGGTTTCATCAAAAGAAACATTGATTGATTTCATAATAGTGTTTGTTCTCAATTTGTACACTTTGAATGCTTTAGAAGAGGTCTTTGAAGTTGTAGAGTAGCCAACAAAAATACCTTCATATGCTTTTAATTCAAACATTTTCAACTGTTCAGGATGTATCTAGAGAATAAAACACTTGCTTCCAAATATGTGAAAGTATTTCACATTTGGCTTCCTTCCTTTTATCATATCATATGGAGTTTTTCCATGCTTGTTAATTAATGTGCAGTTTTGAGTAATACAAGCAGTGTTTACAGCCTCTGCCTAGAAGTAGGTGGGAAGTTTTACTCCTTCTAACATTGTCCTTACAGCTTCAATGAGAGTTCTATTTTTCTTCTCAACCATACCATTTTGCTATGGTGTTCCAGGTGCTGAAAAATGTTGTCTTATTCCTTTTATTTCACAGAATTCCTCCATAGATGAGTTTTTAAACTTTGTTCCATTTTCACTCCTTAGAATCTTTACCTTGAACTGTGACTCAGTTTCAATCATTTTGATGTGGTAAGAAATTGTTTCAACTATTTCATCCTTCTTGAAAAGAAAATATACCCAGGAATATCTAGTGTGTTCATCAACTATGACCAGAGTGTATTTATTCTTCTCAATTGACATTATATTCACAGGACCGAACAAGTCAAGGTGTAATAAATGAAGAGGTTCTTCAATTGAAAATTAGTTTTGCTTTTGAATGATCTTCTTCTCTGTTTTGCCTTTTGACATGAATCACAGAGACCATTAGGATGATACTGAGCTTTGAGGAGCCTTCTCACAAGATCATTTCTCACCAATTCATTCATATTTCCAAAATTTAGATGACACAACCTTTTGTACCAATTCCATCTTTCCATTGTAGATGCTTTTCCAAGGAGACAAGTCATTGGACCATCAAAGTTTACTTCCAAGCTAGCCTCAAATAGATTGTTATGTCTGTGACCAATAAGAACCCCTTTGCTAGTCTTTTTGGATGTGACTTTATAATGTTTTTCAAGAAAGTTCGTAGAATAACCTTTGTCTATCATTTGACTCACACTTAACAAGTTGTATTTGAGTCCTTCAACCAGAGCTACATTTTAAATGATGATATTTCCAATTTTGATACAGCTATATCTCAGTGTTCTTCTTATGTTGCCATCTACATAAGATACTGCTAGGCCAACGTTACCCTCAAACTCTGAAAGTGGGGATTTATTTCCAATCATATGTGTAGAACATCCACTGTCAATTACTAGGATGTTTTTCCTATTCCCCTGCAATCATTTATATAACTCAATTAGAAAATTTGGGGACCCAAACTAGTTTGAATCCTTTCTTATGAGATTTGTTAAATTTTGCAGCAGAAGCATTGTTATCATATTTTAAGTTAACAGAGTTTGTATTATCGGAGTTTGCAATATGCTTTTGTTTTGAGACACATGTAGAAGAAATATGAGTTTTACTTAAATGAGGCAATCGTTCATAATAGTTAAAGTACAAACTATGATACTCTTTACAGGTGTAAATGGAATGCCATAAACTACCATAATGAAAACAAGGATTTTATGATCTATATCTAGTTGAGTTCCCAGGTCCTGATCTACGTCTCTCAAGTTCCTTCTTTTTATTCTGTCTGTAGTCAATAGCAAGATGGTTAGAATTACCACAAGAAAAATAGGTTTTTTAGGTGCATCGGGAATATTCTTGTAGTCAAACTCTTTAAAAATTCTTACCTTTCCATTCCTGTTTCTTTTTACTCTTTTTGGTTTGTTTTTTTTAGTGATATTTTTCAATTTTTCTTTAAGCTATTTTTGAGAAAGTAAACCAATATTTACTGGCTTATTCTCTGACACACTACTTTGTTTGTTTTTCGAAGAGTTAGAGCACTTATCAGAAGTATCTGTTTCACTACTTGACCTAACAAAGTTTATAGGCTTGTTCTTGCTTTCGTTTATTCTTGTTCGTGTCTTAATAGTCTTTGCATCCCATTTTTTTTCACTATTTTCCTTTTCTAACTCATAACCTAAAGCATATGTCTAATTTTTACCAGTCGGAATTTTTTATACCTTTTTGCCATAATTTGTCTAGACTCTGAAGGTTTCCTTTTCCTTAGCTATTTCAGCTTTTAGATAGGTCACTTGGATTTCTAACTGAGTTTACATGTTAATAGTTTTTTCATAGCCTTTCTTAGTGTCTATACGTTCCTTAGCCTTTTGTTCCTTGAATTCAACATTTAAGGCAACAGACTTTGCTTTTTCACCTTTTCTGTTATTCCTTTGTTGTAACTCCAAGTCATGAGTTTTTAACTTTTCACAGACTTCATCTAGAGACTTGTCTTCCAGGTATACTCTGTCTCTAATCAATGATGTCTGCAAATCCCATTCTTCAGGCAAAACTCTTAGAAATTTTATTTTAGAGTCCTCATTATCATACACCTTGTCAACCAAGGTTAAATCATTCGACAGAGTTAGGAACCTGTCATAAGTATCAGTTAGAGACTCATTCTGTTTGGCCTCCTAGATAAGGACAGATCTCCTATTTTTCTTAATTTCCTTGATTCCTTGATATTGAACCTTCAGTGTTGGTGAGATTACGAAGCTGTATGAATAGTAATCGTGATAACTCAACACTAGAACATGACAGGTAAATAATACTACGCCTACACAGAAATCAGGAAGAAATGAAGACAAGGCAGATACAGTGAATCAAGACATTTGAAGAAGTTTTGAAGTCTACTACAGGTCACTGAAAGAAGTTCATTAATATGTTCAAGCCTCAGTGAAGAATAATGTGTAAAGACTTTCAGGGTTTCAGAAGTGTTGAAGATTCAGTACAAAGTGCCACTAGAAGATTTCAGGGTATTAGCAGTGATTGAAGATAGACAGTGTTCGAAGCATAGGAATCTAGAAGAATTGAAGACATGGTAAAGACAAAGGTTAAAGAAGACAGCTGCAGTCTTGGAGTTATACTCACTGAAAGAAGTTCATTTAAATGTTCAAGCATCAATGAAGAACAGAGAATGAAGTATTCAAGATTGTGGTAATAATGGAGATGTTGTCTAAGTACCAGAAAAGATTCGAGTGAAATTACAGTGTTTATTGACAGTCAGTGTTCGAAGCAATGAAGTTGCTGCAAATTTAACAATGCAAGTAAAGCTATAATACGAAGACCTGGATCGAAGTTAGTCGTCTGTGAACCAGACCAGTTGCACTAGGCATCAGCAGTTTGTGAAAGGAATATGAGTATTAACTATAGAAGAATTGTTAAGTTGAAGAACGTACTTGGAAAGAACGTTTATTTATTAAGGTACGAAAAGTGATTTGTAGAGGTTACAGCCAAATAGCTAAACAGCTAACAGACAAACAACTAAACAGCTCAAAGGGTGCAGGGTGCAAAGTGTCACAACCTTGGTATGAAAATTGGAAGTTTCTGAACTACAGTCGAAGAACAGAAACAGCTCAAGGTACAAGGTGTAATGTGGCAAGACTTTGATACAAGAAATGGAAGTTGGTAAACTTCAATCAAGGAATGAGAATGAGGTCAAAGTGCAGTGATCAAATTGCACTTTGACCATGTGAATAGTGAAGCGCCACAAACTTTCACGCGCAACAAACATTCACATATTTCTTAAGTCATTTCTATGTGGCGCCTTTTGTGGCGCCTCCCATGTACATCACCTGTACAAGGCGCCACTTAATTTCAAGCATAACATAGAAGACATGTGAATGGCGCCACTTGATTATACACAGGGAAGTTGCTCTACTGGCGCAACAAAATATATCAGCGCAACAAAATATCCTGGCACAACAAAGATAATATTTCTTGGACCCACTCAGCCCTCAGCCAATCAAATTACAGCAGCTACTTTATTTGATTTAAAGTCTACACCAATTAAAGAGGAGAGTCATCTTAGTGGTTTGGTTCACGGATGACTAACTACAATGTTGATTCTCATTTCTGCTGTAGTGGTCTTTGTGTCTTGTCATGTCCTGTCTTAGCTTCTTTTGTTCTTCCTCTATACTCAATAATTATTATTTACTTCGCTTTCTTACCTGAGTTGAGTTGTCATCTACTTATTACAAATAGGACTAGTCATATGACTTTAAATCTCCCCCTATTTGTTGTTAAACATTTAACACACAAATTCCTAGAGGATAACTCAACTAACAACTAAGAAAATAAAACGACATTTAAGAACTGTAAATAATAAATTGTTTTCTGGATCATATAATACATTTCCAGATTTCAATCATGAAAGATAAATATAAGATAGATGTTCCTCTAGACTGAACATATTTAACAAAGTTCTATCTTGACTTACCTATCATTACCAGCTTCAGAAGTATCAACTTCACCTTCTTCTAGAGATCAGGTGTCATTGGTAGATCCTCAGTTGCTGGTTTCTCTGGATCAGATTCTGCATTTCCAGATTTCTTGAGAAACTGAAATGAAAGATGTTTGTTCCTCTAGCACTGAACATTTTATACAAGTAGTATTATCTTCATTTCTCAGACTCATCACTACTCCCCCTTAGGATGGCAGGGATGAAGTCTTGTTCTCTTCTTACCATTGTTAGGCCCCGGAAGTATCGTAGAAGGGGGGGTTGAATACGATACTCACTAAATCAAAAATTCTTTCGAATCTTTTGCGGATAAATAATTTAGAGTTCGGTTAGTGGGCTCGTGTTCTTGAGGTGAATAGTGTTTACGGAGCTGTTTACTAATTTTCTGTGTTTAGGATTAATCATTTCGGTTCTAGAAAATCAGTAGGAAAATAAACAACACAAGATTCGGGGAATATATCATTTGATAAATATAAACCCTGAGGTTGCTACACCCGGTCAACAAATCCGGTCCGAAGAACAAGTTCTTCGCTGCTTAACAAAAATATATAACTCTCAATTTCCTATACAAGTATTTCTAGATCAGTACAAAGGAAACTAAGACCGTAGAGATTGATATATAGTGGCCCTGAAAATTTTCCGTTAAGGTACCGACCACTGATACATCTCCGGTGAGGAGGTATAGATTTTTCTGGTGTTCTCTCCCTCTCCGGCTTCGTCTTCTCTCTCTGGATATTTTTGTTGTGTTGTTGAAGACTTACTCAAATGAATGGCTCTGCTTCAATTTATGTGTAGACTTTTTCAGTACAGCTACGTGGCTTCATGTGGTCCAAGTAACTGAACTGATTCTTCACTTCTTGAATTAACAACCGTCGAGACATTTTATTTATACCCATCGGTGAGTCTGTTGATAACCGTCGAGACTGAAATAAATCACTTAAAACAATTTTGCTCAAGGATATCAATGATAAGTGGCATGTTGTGGCTGGCTGTAGATTAAACAATCTTAAACCCTCAACTATCGAAGTACCATAACTATCGAGACTTAACCGTCGATGGAATAAATAATCTGGATATTTATCTGAGTCCCTTAACTATCGAGATGCTGTAACCGTCGAGACGAAACAGTCGAACCCAATAACTATCGACTCAAAATGCATAACCGTCGAGTGATTTGAAATAATAATTTATCCAAAATGATAACCGTCGAGTGATTTGGCTAACCATCAGTAAATAAGACGAAATAGCCAAACAGGAAAAACCAACTGTCGGTAATTCACCTTAGCCGTTTTTCCAACGATTCAAAGCTCTGTAATATTTCTTTTCACTGCAACCAAGTTAATAAATTTACCTTTACTACTTGAACTTGATTTTCTCCGAGCTTTAGCACACAACGGTTATACAGCCAATTCTTTTCTAACATAGATGCAGTTCTCAATTCCTTTTATGCTGACGTTTAGTGCGACTGGTCTGGTTCACAAACGACTAACACGAACTTGATCTTCACATCTTCTTGACTATTCAATTGGCCCTGTTTCTCTAGCTGTTAAGAAGTGCTTCTATTGTAAGTATATTGGAATCCTCTGGCACTTATGCTGAACCATAAACATATCTGAAACCCTGAACATCTTCGAACTTTATCCTTCACTGAAGTCTGTACATATGAATGAACTTCCTCCAGCAATCTATAATAGACTCCAAGATTCCATATAATATTTTGATTCTTTGTATTTGCCGTATATTCTATCTTCTCGATTCCTGTACTTGAGCTCTGCAATTCATTGCTTGACTGATTTGCAGATTTGGATCACTAGAATCTTTCTGGTACTTTGACAACTGCTTCACTGCTTCCACATCCTTGAATACTTCAACCTTTATTCTTCACTGAGGCATGAACATATTAATGAACTTCTTCCAGTGAGCTAATGCTTCAAGTCTGTAGATTTCTTCTTTATCCTTTGTCTTTACCAAGTCTTCATGTCTTCCTGATTCTGGTGATAACTTCATATTATTTACACGTCCTGTTCTTGTGTTGAGTTATAACCCTATGTTACATATAGGTCTATACATACAGCCTTTCAATCTCCCCCTATTTGTTTGGTAGAGATTAACAAGCAAATCCCTAGAGGATAACTCAACTAACTACAAGAAAATATTAATGCTCTAGACTTGTAAATAATACTACTTGGGTTCTGGATCATATAATACATTTCCAGATTTCTATAAAGTAAAGAGAAATAGAAAATGAGTGTTCCTTCAGCACTGAACGCATCTTCAATAGATATCATCTTCATTCCTCTGTGTTTGAGCTTTTCTCTGCTTCAAAATCCTTCATAACTTGAGCTATAAAGAACTTATCATAAACTGAGCTTCATAAGAATCAAAATTCCTGGGAACATCTTCAATAAAATATAGAACATTGCTCAAATAATGTTCTCCCCCTGAGAATGTGATTCTCCTTCTTATTCTTCTTCTCCTTTTAGAAAATCAATGGAATAGTCATTTGTTCTTCCCACTTGGATTAGGAATCCTCTTCTGACAACTCCTTTCAAGTATAGAATATAGCATCTTGATTCTCCCATATTTCTGTTGTTTCCCCTCAGGATCAGAAGATAAGATTTTCTTTTTCTCGTCTCAAATCTCCCCCTATGGATATTAACTTCTCCCAAGGATGCGAACCCCTTTCCCCCTTAAGGATCCAGGAACTTCCCTTAATGATCCAGGATACGAACCCCTTTAGGATATTAACTTTTCCCAAGTGCGAAGATAAGACTTTATTAACTTCTCCTTTTTCTTCCTATAACTTCTCCCCCTTAGTTGAGGAATCCTCCAATAGCCCACTTTTGAATGGTTTGTCTTCCAAAGAAGGTTTTCGTCTGTCATTGATCGGGAAAAATATAGTAGCTTTTCTTTCAGAAGTAGCAAGTAGCAAGGGTAAGTGTTTGGCTTATGGTTTCCTCACTTCTACTACATTCTGTTGGTGTTTACACTCAAGTGTCGAGCACTTAGAAGTGTTTAACTCTTTCTCTCCTTATCTCTCACTCAAGTGTATCTCTCCCTCACTTTCACTTAAGTGTTTCTCTATCTCACTTTCACTCTGCATTCCAAATATAGCCTTCTGTACCTGCAAGTGAAATCCATCAATTCCTTATTCTCATCACCTGATTCATCAGAATGAACTGAATCACTATCAAGTGGAGAATTGTCTCGTAGAGGTGTTCTTGATCTATCATGCATAAGCACTGTCTCAGCACCAGACTCAATAGCTATTGCTAAATCACTGTCTAGTGGAGCCTCACCTCTTTGAAATGGGTTATCCCAAGATTTTAAAATCTTTTAGGGAATCCTGCCTTGTTCTATCAAGGAGTTGCCTCACACCTTTTCCATAAACGGGAGGTGGACATTCCTTTTCAGGATCTGGAAATGTTCCTTCCAGGAGGGGCGACGTAGTAGACAATGTAATGAATGGCAAATTAGAGCCTACGTTTCCCTCGTAACCCTGTGACGGGAATTTTGTATAAAATACCCTACTTGACTCATCCGAAGAATTGACAAGCAGTTGCCTCTCAAGCCCAGATAAATCTGAACAAGAGATCTCCCTTTCGGGATGCAGAAGATTAACTTCTGTTTGAGGTAGATACATTGGACAATGTACTGTATGGCTAGAGTCCGTATCTCCTCTGACTGCCTATACCTCTCACCGTGCACGCCTTGCAATGTGTTCCTAGAATTTATCTGTTTAGGCTTACCATCAGCGTGAGTGCCAGTGGTGTGCTTGACTCATTACAAGATGCTCTGGCTGACGAGCGAATTTCAATGGACTCACCCTGTTGAGAGAATGATTCCAGAGACAGTTTTATTGCCTTTTCAGCTCTGCATCCTTTTGAGAAGATACAGATGAGCTTACAGTTACCTCAGTTATATACGTCTTTACTTCTCTGGAGGTAGAGCTGTGGGTGCACTTCCGACTTCATCCTTATTTGCTGCATCAAGTGCAGTTTCTCCCTTATCAACCTCTAAGTAACATTTGGTCCTTATATCTCCAGGGGTTAATATATGGAAGTGGATGAATGAGTGTTTGGTATAAAGGCCTGGGTAAGAGATTGATGGGTTTTCAACCTCCTGGCCAGCTTCTGTAGCCACTGGGGGCTAAAAGGATAAAATCAATTAAATAAGATAAAACGAAATAATCACTTTAACATTCCAAAATATATTTTTCATCTCAAGGAGAAGGAAAAATATAAGAAGGAATGGTAAACGATTGCATTTTAGCACTTTTAATAAAAGAGTTTTGTCGGTTCTAAAGATTTATCATTTAAGAACATGAAACCAATAGAAATTTTCTTTAATGATACTTATCCCATAATAAAACGCGGGAGTATCAGAGAAAAATTCTATCTCTTATAAATTTCTTATAAGGCAAACTTCCCATAATAAAACGCGGGAATTTACACCAAATAAGAAATTCAACTCTTCTACCAAATTATATCTTAATAAAATGACTCTTTTCCTTTATAACCTAAGTACTGTAAGTTTTAAAAATAGTTTTGCAAAATATCCTTATCAGATAGAGGACTATGATTTTCCGTCTCATAATGCAATTATGATTTACATCATTTTCGTCCACCTGATAGTATCCCCGACTTAAAATAAAAACATGACAATTGGGGTGAATGAATGCTTAACAATACAGTACAAGGCCTTCAAAGCAACAATCACTGTTTAGTTACTCAGAATCAATGTGAAACATACATTGAAACAAGTATTTAAAAGCAAATCATTTTACAAGTGATTGGTACCTCGAAGTTAGAAATAATTTCTTCAAATAAAATAGCAGTTACAAAGTTTCTGCTACTTTAAAAAGAAAAAAATTAAGAGAGAAAATGGTTTTGAAAATATAGCATTTAAAACTAGCTTTGGAGAGTGGATAAAATATTTTGAGATTTAAAGAAAGATTATCCTCAAGAAAAATTTAATTCACACCCTAGGTTTGGGAAAATAAAGTATGGCTGTAAATCAAATGATTTTCAAAAGAGAAGTTTTGAAAAAGAATTTTGAAGTTTTCTTATCTAAGCTGATAAAAAGTGAATGTATCTTTGCATAAAACATTTTGAAAAAGAAATAGACAAAAATTTCTTTTAAATACATTCAGGAATCACTCTAAAAAAGAAAACTAAATATACTAATACTAACGGCTTTTTCAAAAACCAATATTTACTTAGAATAAAGACTAAGCAAATCCATTAGTATTAATATATCACAATTATTTTGTAATAAAATATTATTCAATTATCACAAAGTAATAAAAGAGAATATTTATATTACGAATAATTATGCTTCTAATTTATTTTAATATACTTAAATCATGGAACCAATATATCACATAATTGTTTTATATCATCATGATTTAAATAAATCAAAATAAATTAAATACTTATGTTGCACTAAGCAATTGCCAATCACATGCATATTTATATTAACTAAACATGGCAATCATTCAGTAGAACAATAAGCATTAAGACATATTTTTATTATTAGTGATTTCAGATAAGCAACTTGTGTTACCACTAATATTAAAAATATCACAATTAATTGCACGCTGATACCAATTATTTGATATTTATCAATAATTTCAAGATGCAAGAAATTGTGCTTCTTATATCTTATCAAATCAAAATTATGAAACTGATAATCATTGAATTGCTTCAATCCATAATTTTAATAGGATAAAATAATTTCGCTAAATACTAAAATATTCATAAGATTGAATATTAGCATCTAACTTCCTACACTATATCTAATAATTGTCACTCTAGCATATTACAATTATACTCATAACAATTATTAATGATATACGTAAGCTCGAGAAAATAGTTGAATAGAAATTCACAAGTCCTTTAAATATAGACATTTAACACTTGTGTTCCTAATTGCAACTTCTCGCAACAAAAACAAATTTAGAAATATTTTCTAAGTATATAAAATATTGAGAATTTTATACACATGACTTAGAAAATACTTCACCTTCCAATATTAGTGATTTTTAAAATATGCATTAATTACTTAGAACAGAAATTCTAAATACTGTCACTAATATCAAAAGTATCACAATTATTTGAAATAAAATATTTAAGTATATCATAGCAAAATATCAGAGCAATTAAGCAAGACATCTTGACTAATACTCATCAAATATTTAACATGCAAATAATTATGCTTCTGACTTATGCTAAATAATTTAACTACCACTTATGCATATTGCATTGTAAGCATGATAATTAAACTAGTAGCAATAAGCATGAAGAACTGGATTTAAAATAAATTCACAAGTCCATTAAATATGGAAAATTTAATACTTGTGAACTCATTTGAGAATTCCTTGCAAATGGCATTTCCAATAAATATTCATATACTTAATATCCCAAATTCACTAACCAACTTAGATAAACTAAATTTATCAAGTTGTTCAGCAAATATCTGCAAGTTATTCTACTGAGGACAATCTCAAAAGAAATGATACCTGGTGTCCATGCGCTTGTTCCATACGTGGTGTAAAGAGTATCAACAGAGTTGTTGAAGTTGACAGCTTCTAGGAATGACTTCCCTGTCTTTCTTACAACCTGTATTATCTATATCTATATAGCCAATTAGGTTAAACCTAGTATCTTCAGGGTCCCAGATTCCAAGAATTGGTGATCCCCTAAGATATCTAACAATTCATAACTTAGCTATAAGATAAGATTCTCTAGTATCCACTTGGAAACTTGCACATAGGCATATCGAGAATAAAATATATGGTCTTTAGCACTTGAATAAGTAATGAGCTGATCATACCTCTATAGCTTGTCACTTCATTTCATATACCTGATTTTCCCTGATCAAGCTTAGTGGTTTGTTGGAAAGAAGTCTTGGCAGGTCTTGAATCTTCTAAATTGCGCATCTTCAAAAGATCCTTGACTTACTTTAATTGCCATCATTCTTTCGAATTACTTGTAATCCAAAAAGAATTGCAACTCTTCCAACATGCTCATTTTGTACCTACTCTGCATTAACTTAGCAATAAACTCTTGCCAAATTTTCGTTAGTAGACCCACATATAATATAATCATGGTATTCTTGCACATATATTACATTGTGTGTGCTTTGTATTCTAGAGAGAGATATGTGTATATAACTACTCTAATATAAAATCATTTTTCAAGTAATAAACTAGTTAAAGTGTCATACCATGTCCTTGACGATTTGCTTCAATCCCTAATTCCCCGTCATAGAAGAGCTTGGGAAGAGAATGATATACAAATTCCAATGGATCTGCAACTTCAAAGTCCAGGAGTTGTACATCAACTTCACCTTCTAACTCACCATTCAGGAGTGCACTTTTTCACATTCATCTGATAGATCTTCATGCTTGAATGCTCCACATGTGCTAGGGATATCTTGTTAGGTCATCATCTTGTTAGGCCCAATTGTTAGGTCCTAAGAGGATCAAGTCTCGTCTCTGTTGCTTGCTGTTAGATCTTGAAAGTCCCGAAGATTCTGTTTCCATCATCGTCGATACCTTCTGCTTGATATTAACCTGTAACAACCAGTTTGGCTTTGCCCCTCATAACAATGCCAATAATTATGCAGTTTCTGTGAACCCTTACTGTACCAATTTCAGCTTCAACTTTAGGTCTGGGTTCCAGCTTCAATAGATTCTGCCTTCGAACTGATTGAGATCATCTTGCAATGCAATCACCCAATCTAGATCAATCAGTGCATCTTCAGTATTCTTTGGGATACCAAATGTTGATTGTTGGGTCCCGAAAAATATATGTTCATTTTGATTAGCACTTCTAGCCTTTACTCAAAATCCGGTTTACTAAGAACTAGACTCCAGGATTTACTTTGACTTAAAACCCTTTGTCTCGGCAGATATGTTCTTGATGTATTCCTTTGATCTTCATTGTGTTGAGTACGACTAGTAGATCCTTCTTTTATTTGCTCCCCTTGAGTTGCTGCTAGGATGTGTTGAAGATTCTTCACCTTGTTAAATGGATTCTGTTAAAGTTCATGAGTTATGTAGTTTCACTACTAATTCCACTAATAGGATCTGAATCAACATCATTTTCATTATTTCCTTCTGCAACCTCAGTTTCATCATCAGTATCTAAATTTGACTCTGACAGAATGTCAAACTTCAAAGATTCAGAATAGTCTTTCATCTGAATGCTTGGGAGCTTGGTGTAATAGGTCGACACATTCAGACTTTTAATCACCTTCTGGTTTTACATCACCAATGAGTAGCCAAGGAAAATTGTTCATTGAGTCTTAACTTCTTGTTAAGATACTCATTTAAGTCTTCAGTAAATATCAATTTCCTTCAAACACACGAAAGAGCTTCAGTGTTTGCTTCTGGTTGGCCATTAACTCATATGATGTCTTTTCATGATCTTGTTGAATAAAGCAGCATGCTGTATTAATTGCTTCATCTTCAAAGTACCTTTTCAGTGTAGACTTCATTTAGAACTTCATTCGCGAAATTTCAGTTCCATTATCTGACTTCAAAGTTCTCACAGCTTACTTTGCTTCCAACTTGATCTACCTGATTTGATCAATTACAATCTGTGACATTTTGTCTGTTGAATGCACGAACATCACCAACTTGTAACTAGGGTTGTCATTAACCACCACTAAGCATATTTCTTTCATGACATAATTTGCTCCAGTGTGATGTTTTCATTGACTTCCCTATGTGACATACTTCAAAATGTCCTTCTGGAATGAATTCCATATGAAGCAGTCCTCTCACCAATTTCATCTTTATCAGAGAATCCATTGTCTTGTTGACCAAGTGTGAGAGCTTCTTATGCCATAGCTAACTCTTTACTGATGAAGCTTTACTGAAAAGTTCACTTCACCTTTGCATATAAACTCCATGTCAGCTACGAATAAACTTCCTCACTCTCAGTTGAGTGAGCTTCCAACCTTCTTGTTTGAGATCAAACACTTTTCCTTTTCAATGCTTTTCCAGAAAACCCTTGATAAAGAATTTCCTAGTGCCCTGTAGATAGTGCTTAAGTCCTTCCACAAGAAAGATGCTTCCACTAATGACAGTTCTTAAATTATGATAGCCATATCCCTTGTACATCCTTTGCTGTCATCTCCAAAGGTTACCATCGGGGAGGCCTTCTCAACCAACTGTGATGTCAGAGCTTTAATCTATGTCTTTTGTTACATACTCTGCAATCACAAATGATTAAGCTTCTTGGTACTCAATTTTAATTGAGTCCAGATGGGTTAGAGATATTATCAAAGATAACAACAGCTTCAATATGCATAAAAGCACATGGATAGAAGAACTAACAAATTAATTACTAATTCTGTCTAGTCCATTTCTGTCGTTGTTTAACATTTTTAACTATCTCTAATTACCTAAGTCAGTTTTAGATTAATTCTTGAATCAACAAATGTTACTGACTACTTAGATAAATTCACCATCTTATTCCTAACAAGCAATACATGATCTAATATGACATTTAAGTGCAACTATGTGAGTGCAAGCAAATCATGTGAAAATAAGCACATAAACAATTTAAGAATATGCAGAATATTTGAATAAATCATTATAAGCAATATCAAATTCCACATATACTTATCAAGTCATTTATCACAATAAGAACAAATATAAAATATCTGATCTATGACCTGTTTGTCTATTAGCAATTTTCATAACATTAACATAGGTATTAAATCACAACAGATTTAACTCAAGTTTTAGCAAATGTTTAGGGATACACCTAACCGTCTAGAACACCCTATCTAATTCTAGATTTTCATTTTACTGCATAGAAAATCAAGTATGAAATGTACTCACTAAACTCATATAACTAAGCATGAAATCTTATTCTTAGCAATCAATTAAGCATTTAAGTCCTAAGATGCTAACATGCTGACACGAGTATAATACATTTCAAAACATAATAATCATACAATTATGAATTAGATAAAGATATACTAGTTAGTAAGTGTACTTGTGAAGTGCTTAGTGATTCATCTCTAGTGTTAGTCATTGATGCCAGATATTCATTTGGTTCATCACTGTCACTGATAGAATCATCCTTGCATTTAACTTCATCAACAAATGCTTTCCCTTGCTGCATCCTCACTAATGCTTGAGATTCCTTCTATATCCCAACATAGTGTCTGTCATCATTTGCTTGTACAGGCTTCTTCAAACTGTGTAGCAAACCTCTGATCTTGTCTTTCAACTTTAAACCATCCCTGTCTTGCAACCGCCTCTTGAACTGATCTTGAAAATCTCCTTAATGGAATCTATAGGTAAGGACCTTAGATTTAGAGTTGGGATTCCGTCTGAATCTGATGTCACTGAACTTCCTGTTGCCCTGCAGGCTTGACTTGCAGTCCAGTTCTCAAGATATTCCAAAGTGTCAAATTTACATACAACACCTTGACCACTACCTCGAGCTACAACATCTTCAATTCAGCTTCTTGGATCATTTCGTTTCTGTTCAGATGTTCTCAACCTTGACTTCAATCAAATTTGGTTCCTGGGTCACATATACAGTGGATATGCTAAGAACCTGCTTTACCAAATATTATCTTCTTCAGCTCTTGTTCTAGTTCATAGGCCTTCAGCACATACAGGTCTTCTACAGACAATGTGGTTGTATCCTAAAATCCCTGTTGGCTGTAATCCTATGTTCTAGATGATCTGCAGTGTTAGCACGAACGTCCTGTAATCTCCCTGTAGAATAATATTTAAGGCTTCTGTACTGAGATGCTAGGATGTCCAGTTTATTCTCCTTCACACTAATTAAACCCCTAAGATTTTTCATCTTCAAATTCAACTCAAACCAACTAAAAACTGTACCCAAATAATCTTTTCATAACCAGAATCAACTTCTTTGGATAATCTTCAGTCGATCTTCATTGTTTTCAATAACCGGAAAAATCTTCAACTACTAACTTCTGAACATCCTCGAATAAGTACTTAAGAAAAATTTAAATTTACAGAATTTTTAATTTTCTTAAAAAATAAATTAATCAAAAATAAAAATTTACAAAACTTTAAAATATTGTAAACTAATATTTAAGAAAAATTTAATTAACAAGAATATTAAATTTTCTGGAAAAATAAATAAATCTAAAATAGATATTAGAGTTTCAAAACGTTAAGTAGGCCAAAATAGCATCTGAGGCGTTTATGTCCAAGAGTAACACTAATGATTCACATTTTTTTCTCAAAAAGAAACTTCGCCAATATTAATACCTAAGACATGATTACACAGTAAAAATACTATATGATCATGTTTCAGAGTTTAATAAACACTGGTCAATTTTTATTCCGGAAACAAAAATTACTCCAGGGGCAAATATCTTTTTCTGAGACGCAATTCAAAAATGAACACTCTGCGACGTCCAAGTAGCTTCGACACCCTTAATTTAATATTTAAGAAAAAATTAAATTTCCAAAAATTTTAATTTTCTTAAAAAATAAATTAATCAAAAATAAATATTTACAGAAAAATTTAATTTTCAAGAATTTCAAATTTTCTTAAAAATTAAATAAATCGTAAATTAATATTTAAGAAAAATTTAAAGTTAAGAATTTTTAAAATTTTAAAACATAATAAATCAAAAATAAAAAATATCAGAATGCGGCTCCGATAGTTAGTAACTATCGGGGACGTGTCGATAGTTAATAACTATCGGACAGATTTCCCGCGCGTGCAATGCTGACCAGCTTAGTCAATTGAATAACTATCGGAGTGATCTGTACACAATTTGCATAAGTTGACAATCCTGAATGCTTTTGACCACCTCCAACTGGTTAACTGCTTCTGGCCGAGTACTACTGCTTCAATTAAATGGACAAAAAAAAAACGTTTAATAAATTTTAATCTTAAACTTTATTAAATTTATAAAATAAACTAATTAAAATTTATAATATAAACTTATAAAAGTTTATAAAACAAATTTTATAAAAGTTTATAAAACAAATTTAATATTAAATTTATAAAATAAACTAATTAAAATTTATAACATAAACTAACAAAAGTTTATAAAACAAATATTAAAAAAGTTTATCAAATAAATTTAATATTAAGTTTACAACATAAACTAATTAAAATTTATAATATAAACTAATAAAAGTTTATAAAACAAATTTTATAAAAGTTTATAAAATAAATTTAATATTAAGTTTATAAAATAAACTAATTAAAATTTATAATATAAATTTATATAAGTTTATAAAACAAATTTTATAAAAGTTTATAAAATAAACTTATTAAAAGTTAATAATTAAACTTATTTAACATGGCCTCTAATCATTTTGAGTTCAAACAGCTTCTGCACGGTGAGCTTCACTGGGCTACGGATCCTGATTTGTATATCAATCAGCGAGCTCTGATACCAATTGTTAGGCCCCGGAAGTATCGTAGAAGGGGGGGTTGAATACGATACTCACTAAATCAAAAATTCTTTCGAATCTTTTGCGGATAAATAATTTAGAGTTCGGTTAGTGGGCTCGTGTTCTTGAGGTGAATAGTGTTTACGGAGCTGTTTACTAATTTTCTGTGTTTAGGATTAATCATTTCGGTTCTAGAAAATCAGTAGGAAAATAAACAACACAAGATTCGGGGAATATATCATTTGATAAATATAAACCCTGAGGTTGCTACACCCGGTCAACAAATCCGGTCCGAAGAACAAGTTCTTCGCTGCTTAACAAAAATATATAACTCTCAATTTCCTATACAAGTATTTCTAGATCAGTACAAAGGAAACTAAGACCGTAGAGATTGATATATAGTGGCCCTGAAAATTTTCCGTTAAGGTACCGACCACTGATACATCTCCGGTGAGGAGGTATAGATTTTTCTGGTGTTCTCTCCCTCTCCGGCTTCGTCTTCTCTCTCTGGATATTTTTGTTGTGTTGTTGAAGACTTACTCAAATGAATGGCTCTGCTTCAATTTATGTGTAGACTTTTTCAGTACAGCTACGTGGCTTCATGTGGTCCAAGTAACTGAACTGATTCTTCACTTCTTGAATTAACAACCGTCGAGACATTTTATTTATACCCATCGGTGAGTCTGTTGATAACCGTCGAGACTGAAATAAATCACTTAAAACAATTTTGCTCAAGGATATCAATGATAAGTGGCATGTTGTGGCTGGCTGTAGATTAAACAATCTTAAACCCTCAACTATCGAAGTACCATAACTATCGAGACTTAACCGTCGATGGAATAAATAATCTGGATATTTATCTGAGTCCCTTAACTATCGAGATGCTGTAACCGTCGAGACGAAACAGTCGAACCCAATAACTATCGACTCAAAATGCATAACCGTCTAGTGATTTGAAATAATAATTTATCCAAAATGATAACCGTCGAGTGATTTGGCTAACCATCAGTAAATAAGACGAAATAGCCAAACAGGAAAAACCAACTGTCGGTAATTCACCTTAGCCGTTTTTCCAACGATTCAAAGCTCTGTAATATTTCTTTTCACTGCAACCAAGTTAATAAATTTACCTTTACTACTTGAACTTGATTTTCTCCGAGCTTTAGCACACAACGGTTATACAGCCAATTCTTTTCTAACATAGATGCAGTTCTCAATTCCTTTTATGCTGACGTTTAGTGCGACTGGTCTGGTTCACAAACGACTAACACGAACTTGATCTTCACATCTTCTTGACTATTCAATTGGCCCTGTTTCTCTAGCTGTTAAGAAGTGCTTCTATTGTAAGTATATTGGAATCCTCTGGCACTTATGCTGAACCATAAACATATCTGAAACCCTGAACATCTTCGAACTTTATCCTTCACTGAAGTCTGTACATATGAATGAACTTCCTCCAGCAATCTATAATAGACTCCAAGATTCCATATAATATTTTGATTCTTTGTATTTGCCGTATATTCTATCTTCTCGATTCCTGTACTTGAGCTCTGCAATTCATTGCTTGACTGATTTGCAGATTTGGATCACTAGAATCTTTCTGGTACTTTGACAACTGCTTCACTGCTTCCACATCCTTGAATACTTCAACCTTTATTCTTCACTGAGGCATGAACATATTAATGAACTTCTTCCAGTGAGCTAATGCTTCAAGTCTGTAGATTTCTTCTTTATCCTTTGTCTTTACCAAGTCTTCATGTCTTCCTGATTCTGGTGATAACTTCATATTATTTACACGTCCTGTTCTTGTGTTGAGTTATAACCCTATGTTACATATAGGTCTATACATACAGCCTTTCAACCATCTATCCTCTATTTCTCTAACTTCTGTCTTCACTTCTCTCCCAAGGTGAATTCATTCTCCCCTTATGTGAATTATCCAACCAATTTAATAAAAGTAATAACAGACATGGCATACATACAGCATTAAACCATCGCAGATATAAAAAATGCAAACTATGACATGTTATGCATTTTAGAAAATCCAGTTAATTCCTATATACAAGAATTTTCTAAAATCAAATGGATCCAATCCAAGCACGTTGTTATATACCCCTTTTCAACAATGGAGTAATCCTCTTCTAGTAAAAGTCTTTGTTAAACAATTCTCCCATTTGGATCTTGTTCAACACTTTTCCCTTTTTGGATCTACTTCTCCCTTTTTGGATCTTGTTCAACAGTTCGAACTGTTCAACACTTCTCCCCCTTAGTTGAGTAATCCTCTTCAGAATCCTTAATAATAGAAGAAATTTCATCCCCCTTAGTTGAGTAACACTATAAATCTGTAACAGATAATTGGGAATGGGATTTGGTAATTGTGTTAGTGTGTGATTTTACTTTGTGTTTCTCACAAGTGTTTCGCTCATATACTCTCTAAGTGTTTCACTCATAGAATATATATTTTCACTCTTTCTCACTTGTGTTTCACTCTTTCCTCACAACACTGTTTCTCTCTCAGTACGGATAACACAGTCTTTTGTACCTGCAAGAAAGATCACCATAGCCCCTTCAAGAGAGGTCACTGGTGGTGCAATGGGGTTTCGTAAATCCCCGTCCTCAATTGATTCTATTAATATATTTGACTTTGAAAACTGAATTGCTTCAATAATAGATTCAATGAGTTGTTGATCATCTAAGATGATCTGTTCCGTTAGGAATCCAGATATGTTTCATCTGGGGAGGGAGACAAGGATCTATAATGTAGCACATGATCCAAGTTTCCTCCTGACGCCTGTGAAGGCATGTTGATTCAGTCAGAATCATCAATCATCCTTCTTTCCTTGATATGGAAGTTTAGAATAATTAATTCCGTCAATTCATCCTTAGTGTGTGACAATCCTTACAGTGCATTTGAATATATACATTTATGGTTTGCAGTGTTTGAGAGTGTCCAGATGAAGTTGACTCTTTACAAATGGTCTTGGCTGACAGGCCGAATTCAATAGACTCACTCTGTTGAGAGAATGAACCTAGTAACAGTTTTGCCATTTGCAAATCTATACCCTTTTGGGAGGATATAAATTAGTTAGCAGTTGCCTTGGTTTCAATTTCATATTCTAACTAGAGGCAGAGCTGCTGGAACACTCGTAGATACTTCCCTTTTCTAGTGCACTAGAGGCACTTACTCTCTCACCCTCTTTAGTTGAAAAAACTTTTCTTTTCAGGGGTTTAGTAGATGAAGTTGTATCTGTTTGAGTGTTTGTCGTTCTATAATCTGTGTTAGAGATTGTAGGTTTTCAATCCCTTGATCTTGTCCTATAGCCACTGAGGGCTCAATATATCAATTATATATATATATATATATATATATATATATATATATATATAATTATATCAATTGATTAAAGAATATATCAAGATCGAGATTACCTGCTTTTACCTCGAGTCGATTGCTCTTGTTTGGCAGGATACAGATATACTTTTTTTATTAGTGATTTTCAGATAAACAATATATATATATATATATATTATCACTAACAACAAAAATCATAATTAATTGCAGTGAAACAATAACAAATTATCAAAACATGATAATTAATAATAATTTCAAAAAGCAAGTAATTACTCTCCTAATATCTCATCGTATTAAAACTATGAAGCTAATAAACGATGAATTGCTTCAATTCATAATTTTAATAAGATAAAATACTCTTGCTAAATACTAAATAATCATAGGAATGAAAATTAGCATTTAACTTCATACATTATATCTAATAATTGTTACTCAAGCATATGACAATTATACTCATAACAATTATCAGTGATATATGTAAGCTCGAGAAAGTAGATGTAAAGAAATTCACAAGTCCTTTTAAATATTGACATTTAATACTTATGATTCTTAGAACAATTTCTCGTAGACAAAAATAAATTTTAAAAATAACATGAAATAATAAAAAAACTATAAGGTAAAAATATGCCAATTTTATAGGAAAAATAAATATGACAATCGTTGATACCAATTATAAAAATCCTGATACCAATTGTTGAAAAAAAATATTATTATAGCGCATGATATGAAATTTTCTTTAAGATACATGTCCCTTAATAAAACGCGGGAAAGTTGTATCTGAGAAGAAAGTTTCTATCACTTATGAATTTCCTATAAGACAAATTTCCCATAATAAAAAGCGAGAATTTGTATCAAAGAAGAAATTCAATTCTCTTAAGAAAAAAATATATATTTACAGTATGAATGCCAATTAAATAAAACTGTACAAAACTAAAAATGTTGCATGTACCTCTCACTGTGCACGTCTTGCAATGTGTTCCTAGAATTTATCTATTTAGGCTTACCATCAGCGTGAGTGCCGGTGGTGTGCTTGACTCATTACAAAGTGCTCTGGCTGACGAGCGAATTTCAATGGATTCATCCTGTAGAGAGAATGATTCCAGAGACAGTTTTATTGCCTTTTCAGCTCTGCATCCTTTTGAGAAGATGCAGATGAGCTTACAGTTACCTCAGTTATATACTCCTTTTCTTCTCTAGAGGTAGAGCTGTGGGTGCACTTTCGACATCATTCTTATTTGCTGCATCAAATGCAGTTTCTCCCTTATCAACCTCTAATTTACATGAGTTCCTTATATCTCCAGGGGTTAATATATGGAAGTGGATGAATTGGTGTTTGGTACTATGGCCTGGGTAAGAGATTGATGGATTTTCAACCTCTTGGCCAGTTTCTAAAGCCACTAGGGGCTAACTGGAAAGAACCAATTGAGATAAAAAAGATAATCATCTTAACATTCTAAAACATATTTTTCATCCCAAAGAGAAGGAAAAATATAATAAGAAATGGTAATAGATTGCATTAAAGCACTTTCAATAAAAGAGTTTTATTGGTTCTAAAGATTTATCATTTAAGAGCATGATATAAAATTTTCTTTAAGATACATATCCTATAATAAAACGCGGGAAAATTGTATCATAGAAGAAAGTTTTTATCCTTTATGAATTTCCTATAAGGCAAACATCCCATTGTAAAACGCGAGAATTTATACCAAAGAAGAAATTCAACTCTCTTACCAAATTATATCTCGTTAAAATGACTCTTTTCCTTTATACCTTAATACTGTACTATTTGAAAATAGTTTTGCAAACCATCCTTATCAGATAGAGGACTATGATTTTCCGACTCATAAAGCAATTATGATATTCATCATTTTCGTCCACCTGATATTCACCCTAACTTAAAATAGAAAATTTCATTACAATAGGGGTGGATGTATTCTTAGCAATACAGTATAAGGCCTTCAAAGCAACAACCATTGTTTAGGTACTTTGAATCAATGTGCAACAAACATTGAAACAAGTGTTTGAAAACAAATCATTTTACAAATGGTTGATACCTCGAAGTAAAAACAATTTTGGAAATATTTCTAAGTATATAAAATATTGAGAATTTTATATACGCATAACTTAGAAAATACTTCCGTTTTTCAATATTAGTGTTTTTGAAATATGCATTGATTATTTAGATCAGTAATTCTAAATTATGTCACTAATATTAAAAGTGTCACAATTATTTGTAACAAAATATTTAAAAACATCAGAGAAAAATATCAAAACAATTAAGTAAGATATCATTAACTGATACTCATTAAATAGTTATCATACAAACAATTATGCTGTATATTATTTTAATTCATTTAAATCAAGAGACTGATCTGACATTGAATTGTCTAACATCATAATTTTAAATCAATTAAGATAATATACAAACTTATGCTAGAACACCTAATTACCACATATGCATATAATATTGTAAACATGATAATTAAAGTAGTAGCAATAAGTATGAGGTTCTGGATTTCAGATAAATTCACAAGTCCTTTAAATATGAAAATTTTAATACTTGTGAACTCATTTAAGAATTCTTTGCAGATGAGATTTCCAACAAATATGCACATACATAATATCTCAACTTTACTAAACAACTTAGACAAAATGAATTTATCAAGCTGTTTTAGCAAATGTCTGCAAGTAATTCTATTAAGGATTACTCTCGATATAAATGATACCTGGTGTCCATGCGCTTGTTTCCGTGAGTAGTGAAGAGATTATCCAGCAGAGTTGATGGAGTTTGACAGCTTCTGGTAATTACCTCCCTGTCTTTCTTTCAACCTGCATTATCTATATCTATATAGCCGATTAGGTTAAACCTAATATCTTTAGGGTACCTGATTCTTAGAATTGGTAATCCCTTAAGATATCTAACAATTCATATCTTAGCTATAAGATTAGATTCTCTAGTATCCACGTGAAAACTTACACATAAGCATATTGAGAATAAAATATATGGTCTTTATGCACAATAGACCCACATATAATATAATCATGGTATACTTGCACTAAACATTATGTGTGTGTGCCTTGTATTCTAGAGAGATATGTGTATAACGACTCTAATATAAAATCATATTCATGTAATTAGCAGTTAGAGTGTCATACCATGTCCTTGACGATTGCTTGATCTCTTACCTCCGTCATAAAGAGCTTTGTGAAGAAAATGATATACAAATTTTAGTGGATATGAAACTTCAAAGTCCAGGAGTTGTTGTACATCAACTTGTTCAGCCCTAATAGTATCAAGTCTCGTCTCTGGTGCTTTAGTTAGATCTTGAAAGTCCCGAAGATTCTGTTTCCATCATCGTCGATACCTTCTGTAGCAACCAGTTTGGCTTTGTCCCTCATAACAATGCCAAATTTCATCCAATCTCTGAAAACCCTTACAGTACCAATTACAACTTTGTCTTGTGGTCTGGGTTCCAGATTCAGTAGATTCTGCCTTCGAACTGATTGAGATCATCTTGCATTTGCAATCACCCAATCTGGATCAATCAGTGCTTCTTCAATCTTCTTTAGGATTCCAACTGTTTAACAATTGTTCTTTCCCAAAGAGTAACCATTTACTTTGCATAGCACTTCTAGTCTTTACTCTAGTATCCGGATCACTAAGAACTAGACTCCAGGAATGAATTTGACTCCAAACCATTTATCTCGGCAGATATGTTCTTAATGTATTCCTTTGATCTTCATTCTGTTGAGTATGACTAGTATATCATTCTTTTATTTGCTCCCCCTGAGTTGCTGCTAGGATGTGTTAAAGATCATTTACCTTGTTGAGTGGATTCTGTTAAAGTCCATGAGTTGTGTAGATTCACTACCATTTCCACTACTAGGATCTGAATCATCATCATTAACATTGATTCCTTCTGCAACCTCAGTTTCATCATCAATATCTGAATATGACTTTGACAAGATGTGTGACGCCCCCAGATCCGGGGTCAGGAATCCAGGTTGTCACTATCCAATTTTTACCACCATAACATCATTCACCTGTTTTAACCATTATAACAACCAAACATAAAAGCAGTGACCCCAAACCAAACACACAACTCGGGTTATAGTCTCAGGGAACGAACTTAAAATAATAACGGTTATTACAAACCAATGTAACCTCAGGATCTCACACTATTAATATAACTTCCACATGATGTTATATTAGAAGTAAACATTAATCCAAGATCTATTGTCACATTACATATTTTTCAACAATTCTAGGATTCTAATCTGGAATCCCATCTTTCTTGCATCATTTATAAAGTCCTGAACCTGACTAGCTCAAGCTCGAATCTTCCTGTTCCTGAACATAATACTTGAGGTAGACAATTCATAGTCATCTCTTTCTGCAAGATATAAGATTTACAAAAAGCAAGAATGAGCCAAAGGATGCTCAGCAAGTTATTTATCAGAATATTTCAAGGAAAAGGTGATAGCCATAATTATCCCAACTGGATATTCAACAACAACAGTATATAACTTACAATATGAGTGAAGATGTATAACCAATTATATCTCGACAATAACGGAAGCAAAGTTCACGAGACAAGAAGATGTTCATGATAAGAACGCAGTTCAAGTTACTGCAATACAACAATCTAAGTTCACAGATTTTGGGAACGACAGAATCGACATTTTAGCACAATGGCATCAACCATAGAGTACAATTTATTTGAGCATCAATAAGAAGGCGGTTCAAGATACTGCGATAAGAATCAATAAAATCTCAACAGTTCCCATTAACACTATCGTTAGTGTAGGAACAGTGACATTGATATATGCAAATAACACAGTACTCAAAACAACCAAACCAACTCAGAGTGGATTACATTCCCGTTGACACTATCGGTAACTCAGCACCTAGGCTTTCGTTACAGTGCAACGTCAAATTCCAATTGGAAGAATCGGGCTTAATCTGGAGATTTCTCGACACCCTATTGTACCCGATGATCATTCGCACGTACAATAGAAACTCACTTTCTCTACTAGTAGAAGGACAACCCCTTATCGGGACGTCACCCTAGGCAACTCATGGGCCATTAGGTTACGGCTGGGTCGGGTGCCATCGACCCCCTTCGCAACCTTTCTCCAGTCCCTGATGAATACTTAAACATTCATCAAACCTCTAGAAGGAGATTTAATTGAACCTTCTAGACAACAACAATCCACTCTTATGATTTTAATCAACTGTTAAGGAAGGGAATTTAATACGACCTTCCAGAACAACAACGACAATCCATCACAGGATTTCAATCAGCAGATAGGGAAGGGAATTTAATACAACCTTCCAGAACAACAACGACAATCCATCACAGGATTTCAATCAACAGATAAGGAAAGGAATTTAATACGACCTTCCAGAACAACAACGACAATCCATCACAGGATTTCAATCAACAGATAGGGAAGGGAATTTAATACAACCTTCCAGAACAACAACAATCCATTCTAGGATTTCAATCAACAGATAAGGAAGGGAATTTAATACGACCTCCCAGAACAACTCGACAATCCACCACAGGATTTCGATTAACAGATCAGGAAGGGAATTTAATACGACCTTCCAGAACAACTCGACAATCCATCACAGGATTTCGATTAACAGATAAGGAAGGGAATTTAATACGACCTTCCAGAATAACTCGACAATCCATCACAGGATTTCGATTAACAGATAAGGAAGGGAATTTAATACGACCTTCCAGAACAACTCGACAATCCATCACAGGATTTCGATTAACAGATAAGGAAGGGAATTTAATACGACCTTCCAGAACAACTCGACCTATTGTAGATTTCAATATCTGACAATAGCTTGACTCCCGAACGAGGTAGGAGTACTCTCGAAACACCTGAGTTGACCCACAGTCAACACATTTAACAAGACAGACTCTTGAATCAAAGAGACTCAAGAACGCGACCGGGGAGCCGCTAATACTAGGTAAAATAGACTCCACAAAACATTTATCGTTTTGGAGTGAAACCATGGGCCATAAGGCACTAATACAACTGGGAGGGATATCGGAGCCGGACGTTACCTCCCGAACCTGGAGTTATCGACTCAGAATAAATCCAAAATATCCGAGTCATCGCTCGCTATTTATTATCTAATGAAAAATAATAATCAAAGGTGCTTAGACAACTCCAGAATATTTTTAAAGAACCAATAAATATTTTAATAATATTTAGGAGGCCCATACTAGTCCTCGGAAAATATTAAAAGGATTTAAAAGAATTAAAATATTTAATTCTAGTATAATCAAGATCATTTGATATTTAAATAATCTCAAATGATTTAACATATTTAAATAATATTTAATCAATATTAAATAATATTTAAATAAACCAAAACAAGTTAGAAGTATTTAATCAGTGGTTAAATACCTTTAAAATGTCCCAAAATATTTAAATAATATTTAATCAATATTAAATAATATTTAAATAATTTAAAATGTCCCGAAAGTATTTATTAACCTCTAAATACTTTCTATACTCTTTAAATAATATTTAATAAACTAAATATTATTTAAAACAGTGTACCTCGACTAACCGTCGAGACACGCTAGACTACTCTCGGTCGACCATCGAGCACCAAAAAGATGTACTCGACACCAGATTCAGTTATACAAAACTGAAAACAAACGTCCTCTACTTTTTGAGAAGTTCAGAGGCACGAACACACAGTATATAGTTCCATCTGAATGGAACTTCAAACATCACAGAGCTTTATAACCAATAAACCGTTATAAATCTAGAATTTAGAAAGCTGCTATACGAACTCTGACTTTTCAAGAAGTTCAGAGTCGTCTCAGAATTAGGTTGAAAGAGATTCGAACTGACTCACGATGAGCAATCTTAACAACCTATACATACTCTAACTTTTCGAGAAGTTCAGAGTAGCAGAAGAATTAAGTGATAAATGAATAAAACAGTTCAACGTGAAATGCCGACGTGCATTTCCAATGACAACAATGAACTAAGTAGTTCCAAGCACAACAAAAATGTATAATCACAGAATTTATCATCAAGTCAAAGAATTCAAGAATTTTGGCATCACCATGAATAAATAATATTCTGATATAGAGTAAAATAATAGAGTTAGAAACTTGCTTGGAGTCCAAGGAATGCTATTCCAACTTCTCCACGTTCTACACTTAGAACCTTTGTTTTCAAAATTTATCGACCCTAGACGCTTATTAAGCCTAAGCGACTGTCTTTTCTGCAAAAAATCGGGCATGACCTTTTCGTAAATCGGACTATCCACCTGTTTTCAAACCAACCCAATCAACAATTCGTTTCAATATCCAACACTTTCTTCAACAACAAACATTTATCATTTTCAACTATTTCCTCTTAGAAATCATATGTTAAAATATTAACCACCATTTCAATTTGTACCATTCTTGGTATACAACTAGACAAGATTAAAACTAACAACTTTCATGTTTTAATCATTTCGGAATGAGTCCTCTAACTCACTCGACTTTAATTCCCAAACGGCTTCGTGATTGTTAAACCTCATGTTTTTGATAGGTCGGATCTCAATGCTACTCAACAACCTATCTCGAGTCCAAACGTGATCATTACAACTCGTACTTTGTCATTTTATTACCTCTTATTTTGCCCGACATTTCACCTCCTCGGGCCTACTTTAGCTACTCGTAAAACTATCTTCTCAATAGTTTTTAATCAAGTTCCTTGCACCTACGTATAGTCATGATGTTCCTTAACAACTTCCGTTACTTGACCGACTCGAGACAAGTCCTCTAACTTGCTCGAAATCGTCTCCCAAAACGGTTGTTTACCCTTTTTCTTATGTTCGTTTCACTTAACACCCTGTTTTCTAGCATTTTTAATAAATTGGAAATTAATCGTTTTGAACGATTTCTTCTCTCAGGTCTTATATGACTGCCAAGAAATCTCCCATAAAAGTTTCAGATTTTATTAAGCTCCGTAGCTTGTCCAATTATAGCCTCAAAGTTGGACAAAAACAGGATTTTCATTTCCTGCGCTACCGTTACTAAAACGTTCATAACTTTTGCCTCGTAACTCCGAATGACGCAAAATTAGCGCTCAAACGATCTAGAGACAATCTATTATCTAACCATATCAGCCATAAGCCAAGAACACTGACTGAACGTTCCCAGATTTTCTGAACAGTTACTGCAGTTAGTTTAGAAGAAAATTTGGCATGGTTTCGTTTGTAAATTCATCATTTTTCATTTTTATTCTACTCCAAATCAACCAACAAACAATCCCAAACTCCTCAACTAACATCAACAACCAACATATCACATCCTCAAGCAAGAAAAATCAGCCAAGCATATGAAAAATAATTGAAAATCAAAGGAGCAACTCTTGTGTTTCTAGGACCAATCAAACATAATCTATGCTACCCATAACATATATATGCTATAACAATCATCAATCAAGCTATAGGAATCCAAGAATCCAAGAAAACAAATTTTCAATTTTCGTAGTTACTGTTCATTCGAACTTCTTTGAATCATAACTCAAGATTCCATGGATGGAATGAAATGAAATCAAAGACAAGCGTAGTAGGAGTCGGTACCTTCGATTTGAGCTATTAAACGCAAGAAACAAGCAAGAATCGAGTGAGTTCTTGATTTTTCTTCTTCCTTGCTCCATGCCATCAGCCGAAGCTTGAAAAAGGGGGGGGGGGGGGGGGGAGAACTGATTTTTGTTTAGTGTGGGGTGAAAGCTCGATATTTAATAAGGCTTGCGCGGGAGTCGCGTAATTTCCCGACAACGTTTTAATCTCTCGTTCTCGTTCTCTTTTCTTTCGTCCCACCTAAGTTTTAAAACTTAAAATCTCATATTATGATTCTAATATAATTTAGAATCATTAAATTAATACTCTTTAATTGTTTCGAGAGTTTACGAAATAATTCTCCGAATAAACACTAATTACTTACACCGTCTCTCAAATTCTGCCACGACTTCCATCCGGACTTCAAATTTATTTTTGTTGGACCAAAAATAATTATAAGTCCCATATTAATTGCGTATGCTACCACAACACCGATACGCATGTTTCTGAATATCCCGTATATTAAGAATACGGTCTCACACTTCAAGTACCTTATGGACAAAATAAATCCATAAAATCATTCATTCATAAAATGAAAAAATTTTATCCAAAAATCGTAATAACCCCAAGCGTAAAAAATACGGGTTATTACAAGATGTCAAGCTTCACAGATTCAGAATAAACTTTTATTTTAATGCTCGGGAGCTTGGTGTAATCGGACGACACATTTAGACTTTCAATCACCTTCTGATTTTACATCACATCTTACTTGAAAGCTTTTGACTTCAATGAGTAGCCGAGGACAATTGTTCCATGAGCCTTAATTTCAAACTTGCCAAGGTGCTCATATAAATCTTCAATAAATATCAATTTCCTCCAAACACACGAAAGAGCTTTAGTGTTTGCTTCTGGTTGGCCATTGACTCATATGATGTCTTTTCACGATCTTGTTGAATAAAGAAGCATGATTTGTTAATCGCTTCAACTTCAAAGTACTTTGCTTCCAACTTGATCTGCTTGATGTGATCAATCACCATATGTGATATATTATCTGTTGAATGCACGAACATCACCAATTCACTCTCAGTTGAGTGATCTTCCATCTTTTTTGCTTGAAATCAAACACTTTTCTATTTCAATGCTTTTCCAGAAAACCCTTAATAAAGAATTCTCTAGTGCCCTATAGATAGTGATTAGTGCTGAAGTCCGTCGACAAGAAAGATATTTTCAGTGATGACAATTCCAAACTCATGATAGCCAAGTCCCTTGTACATCCTTTGTTGTCATCTCCAAAGGTTACCGTTGGGTAGGCTTTCTCAATCAACTGTAATAGTAGAGCTTCAATGATAGTAATATGCCTCGAACAATAAATGTCACGAAATCACATAACTTTTGACTTTTGTTTCATACTCTGCAATCACAAATGATTAAGCTTCTTGGTACTCAACTTCAATTGAGTCCAGATGGGTTAGAGATATTACTTTCAACAGTGGTAACAACAGTTTCAACCTTAACATGCACAAACTTATCTTTGACTGATCACTTCTCATACACAGCAGCCTTGACAAGGTAGTCTTAAGGCTATGAGATTAGTGATTCCAACCTATCTTAAGGTGGACTAGTAGTCTTTACCCTATTGTGATTATTATTGATGCTTTGCCTAAGATTATGCATGTCCTAAGATATGCATTTTTAGATTTAAACGAACAAGCATGAAAAATAAGAGCACATGGTAAACATTCAGCTTCAATGCATTATAGATAAGAATTATGCATTTTAGGCATGTTATGCATATTAGAAAATTCAGTACTATCTACTTTAACCATTCTACATAAGTGTAACAGGTGTTCAGCAGATTTACGGATATTCAATAATTTTCTAAAAGAACATGGAATAGACAAATTAACAATTTAATTACTAATTCTGTCTAATCCATTTCTGTTGTTGTCTAACATTTTAATTATCTCTAATTACCTAAGTCAGTTTTAGATTAAGCCTCGAATCTACAAATTTTACTGACTACTTAGATAATTTTACCATCTCTTATCCTTCTACACAATACATGATAAGATCTGACATTTAAGTACAACTATGTGAGTGTGAGCAATTCATATGAAGATACGCACCTTCTTTTAATCTCAACACAGTCTCTGTCATCATTTGTTTGTTCAGGCTTCTTGAATATTGTAGCACAACCCTGATCTTGTCTTGCTACTTTTAGCCTCATATGTTTCTTCAGTTGTGACCTCTAACGATTCTTAAATCCGTTTTGTATAAGTACAAAAACTAGAATGATCATTAGAGTTAGAAAAAAAAAATCTTCAGAGTTCCCCACTAATAAATCTATCCTATCTTTACATTTGAGCAGTTTGTGGAACTATAACATGAACAGTCGAATCATCCATAATAAAATCCAAATGCTCCGGAATAAACTTACTAATACGAAATGACCACTTTCCTCGAAACCGGGTCATATGCTCTGGGAATTAATTCTGAGCCAAAACGGAGAATTTTCCAACTACAAACCCTTTTTGAAAAATGGACCAAGTTTTAATATCTTTAGATTATAAATTAAATCTATATAAATTTAACTAATAAATTTACTTAAATTAAATTTATAAAATAAATTCATTTAAATTAAGTTTATAAAATAAACCTTTTTCAAGTTTAAATAATAAACTCATTTAAATTAAATTCACAAAATAAATTTATTTTAAAAAATATTTATAAAATAAATTTATCTAAATTTAAATTTATTAAATAAAATTATCTAAATAAATTTAAATTATAAAAGGAAATCTATTTAAATTTAAAGAATAAATTTATTTAAATTAAAATTTATAAAGTAAACTTATTTAAATTAAGTTTATAAAAGAAACTTTTTCAAGTTTCAATAATAAACTCATTTAAATTAAATTCACAAAATAAATTTATTTTAAATAACATTTATAAAATAAATTTATCTAAGTTTAAATTTATAAAATAAAATTATCTAAATAAATTTAAATTATAAAAGTAAATCTATTTAAATTTAAAGAATAAATTTATTTAAATTAAAATTTATAAAGTAAACTTATTTAAATTAAGTTTATAAAACAAACTTTTTCAAGTTTAAATAATAAACTCATTTAAATTAAATTGATAAAATAAATTTATTTTAAATAACATTTATAAAATAAATTTATCTAAATTTAAATTTATAAAATAAAATTATCTAAATAAATTTAAATTATAAAAGTAAGTCTATTTAAATTTAAAGAATAAATTTATTTAAATTAAAATTTATAAAGTAAACTTATTTAAATTAAGTTTATAAAAGAAACTTTTTCAAGTTTAAATAATAAACTCATTTAAATTAAATTCACAAAATAAATTTATTTTAAATAACATTTATAAAATAAATTTATCTAAATTTAAATTTATAAACTAAATTTATTTAACAAGGCCTCTAGATATTCAGAGTTTAAACAGCTTCGGTACCCTGAGCTTCACTGGACTGCGGATCTTGATTTGTATATCAATCTGCTTGCTCTGATGCCAATTGTTGGGTCCCGGAAGTATCGTAGAAGGGGGGTTGAATGCGATACTGACAACAATTTAAAATTCTTCTCAGAATTTACGGAATTAAATTATTGCTTTAGCTGAGGGTTCGGGTCTTTGTAGTGTTTGGAAGGCAGACTTACTAGCTTTCTATTTTTATGATTGAACATTTAAGATATAGAAATTAGTAAGTAAGTAAACAAGATTCAAGTTAAATATGTATATTAAACTTGAAAGGGTGTTACAATATCCGGTAGAATAAACTTTAATTCCTAGAACAAATTTGACATGAATTGTTCTACTTTAGGAATTAAAATCAAACCAGCACAGAAAGTCTGTGAATATTACAATGCAGACAAATTCTGAATTTGAACTGATTTTTCTACTCTTGGAAGTATGAAGAAGTGAAGCCTTCATCTCATATTTATAGAGAATGGAAATGGCTGGTATGACCTTTATGACTATGACTTAATTTCAAGAAAATAACCCTTGTATGACTTAATAAATCGCTGGGCATGACATATTCTGGTCGGTATGACTTACTGAAACTCGGTATGACTTTCCGAAATTCGGTATGACTTATTTTATTAATTAAAAAAATCGGTATGACTTTTTTAATTAAATAAAAAATCAATCCACTTGCTCCAGCATGACCTTTTAACTTGAATAGCTCGGTATGACTTATTCTGGTATGACTTTAGGTCGGCAGAAGCTCGGTATGACTTATTTTAATTAATTAAAAAAATCGGTATGATTTTTTAATTAAATAAAATCAGTATGACCTTTTAATCTTCAACTCCAGCTTGACATTTTCTTCATTCTACTCGGTATGACATCTGCTTGAATTGTTCGGTATGACTTTCATCAACTGCATGCTTTTCATTTCATTTCTTCTTTGTGTGGACACGTGGCATGCTCTGATTGGTTGAAGAAATCTCCTGCCATTTCAATTCAAAAATCAAAGGGGCCTATTTCGTCTTATATGGATAGGCTCTGTAGAAATGCTTTTCGACCCGCACAATTTATAATCTTTGATTAATAAATAATAAATTTAATTCAGAAATTATAAAAATAAATATCTAATATTATTTAGATATTTATAAATATAATTTACTAAATAAATAAAATATTTATTAATTAAATAAATCCTTACGCTCTAAGCTGCGGTCTTCTGATGGTCTGGAACCAAACTCCTTTTGACTTGCAAATGTTAAATCAATTCCAACCGGGATTCCACCTTTATGAATATATGACTCTGCATTTCTTCCGTGTCAATACTTTTTCCGTCTTGTCTTAAAGTCTGTACCGTCGGGCCTGTTTAGCTGTATCTACAGTTGCAATTAGAAGTACCTCTGTTCCTGAAATAATTTGACTCTTTAAACTAGCCAATACTTCTTTTCACCACTGCATGTACCCAGTCAAATATTCAACCTTGGATTCTGACTCTTGTACACTGCAATACAAACAAACCTGTATCCCTTTGAGCTTCCAGTTTCTGTCTTCTGTCATTCTTTTTAACCACTTGAACTTTTTGATGACGAATCTTCACTGACATTGTTGACACCCTGTGCACTGGTCTGGTTCACGGATGACTAACTACAATGTTGATTTTCATTTCTGCTCTAGTGGTCTTTGTGTCTTGTCATGTCCTGTCTTAGCTTCTTTCGTTCTTCCTCTATACTCAATAATTATTATTTACTTCGCTTTCTTACCTGAGTTGAGTTGTCATCTACTTATTACAAATAGAACTAGTCATATGACTTTCAAACATGCTGTCCACTTCTCTGATGCTTATTCTTATTCTGAAGCATTAGACTTCTACATTAGCTTGCTATAAATTTCCAGCAGCATACATACAGCATAAAGTCTACCGCCTTCCTGGAATTCTCAGCAGGTCAGCAATTGTACAACATTATTAATCTAAACTCTGGTGCTTTCCTGGTACTCAATGCTGCGACCTTGCTGTGATAATTCCCATAACAATGTCAATCCTGACTCGGTGGAAAGATTTCAATGTACGGAAACAGCATAAAAGAAACGTTCCTACAACATTCACACAACTGATATCTCATGTTCCTCCAAAATCATACGAAACTCCATCTTTCTCCTCTTTTGAACTCCCGAAAGCAAAATAGCACAAATTCATACATTCTTAAATGAAACTCAAACCTCAAACATGTATTCTAGAATAAGACGATAGTAAACTATACATAAAAATATGTATAACTTACAAGCTATCAGCAGTATTATTTTTGAGTTTATGGCACACCCTAAGAGCTGCTACAAAGTTCAACATAATACCTGTTTATCCTAACTACGTATTGAATTTAGCAGCTGTGAAGTACATTAAAGCCTATGCTGATAATTAAATATTCATGTCTAGAACTCTATATTGTTGTAGCTGTGGTTTACTAGTCTTGAGTATCAACTCGTAGACTATAATGAGATTTGGCAGGTGGCTTCCTAATATTTAATATAAAGAATATGCCTTACAGTGATTTTGGACATTGTATGGTACGCCAATTCCAACAAATTTCTTTTATTTGCTCCCTTTCATTAACTCTAGTGATGCATTTAAAGTGGAGAAAAGGAGGGAAATAATGTATTTATGGAAAAATAAATAAATAAAAATTAAGGCATGACTCTAGATTCCTTATAAATAAGGAATGTGATGACGATCTTAACTATTTAAGGAATGACTACGACTGTATTGGAGCACCATTTAAGGAGTCTGTATAGCTTATCTATTTGACTTGCTCTTGCTTTAATGTTAACACTACATTAGAGTTGGCCATTAAATCCAACCAGAAAGATCATAGTTCCTTTGTTGTTATTCTTTACTACACACTTGACTAGGGATGGCATACTTTTTGACTTCCCATTGTCCTGGTTTCTCTCTTTTTCATAAATGTTTTCAGTTGTGCTAAATGTTGTTACTGCAGTTGCTAATGAATGCATTATAATATTGTGGGTGTTTGTTTTTACTTGATGATATTATTTTCTCCCTTTCATCAACTCTAGTGATGCATTTAAAGTGGAGAAAAGGATGGAAATAATGTATTATGAAAAAACAAATCTATACTATTATATCCTATATATAATAAGAGTAAGAGTGATTTTATCCAAATACTACCAAAGGTCACAGGTCACATGATCAATTCTTAACAACTACATAATATTATATACTAATTATTTACAAGTTATAATTATTATTAAGATTCCTAACAACTATAATTTTTCTTACCGTGTTTCAGATTATAACTCAAACTCTATCAGATATCTTAGTAATACATAAATTTGAACTTAAAGAGCTTTTTTGGAGTTCAATTAAAAAGAAAATTCGTAATTATTTTGCTACTTACGGGGAAGACATTGTTTGGGCCATATTTTGAGTTTTGGAAATCAGAATTGGACGATTTTACAGCCCACGCGAGACTTACAAAATTATTTTTAATTCTGAGGTGGTCCAACATCCAAATTCCAATTGGAGCAGCCAGTAATCTAGACATAAAAGACACTTACGAATTTTTATCGGAGAATTCTATCCCGTTTAGAATTTTTTTATATAATTGGTTTAAAACATTAAAATAATTTTATATTAGATTTATATAAAGACATATTATATATCAAACATTATTATGTATTATTAATTATTATTAGATTAGAGTAGAGATAGTATTAGGGTTATACATATAGAGAGAGATGGAGGGAGACCGCAAATTTTCCTTTGTGAGAGGGAGGATTAAAGTTTTTCTTATTCAAATCTTTTCTATAAAAATATTTAATATATTATATATGATATTAGGGTAATTTTATACGAAGAACTCAGAAACCGTATTAATTCATTGGTTTGCATCGAATTGAAGAAATTAGGTTTAAAAAAAAATTGAGTTCCCTGCCTAAGAGTTTAACCTTAGCCTAAGATATTAAATACACATTCTACTTTGTTACTATACTATATATAAAACTATATCAAAAATACGTTATCACATACTTTGAATCATGCTAATTAATAAATAAAATAAATCAAATTAAAATTAAAATAATATAAATTAATAAATTTTTAAATTTAATCAATTTTGTATATGAAAAAATTATATTGAATTAATTTTAAATAAATGAGGACTACTGTTAACTATTTTTATAATTAAAAGTCATTTATATTTCTAAAAGAATGTTATTAAACATGTTAAATTATCATAACACACATTAAGTATTAATATGGAGTAATATGTTTGGTTCAATAAAAAACCTGTCATATATTAGTATGAAAAAGTGGGATGTAACATTATTATGACAGTAATTGTTATGTATCGTTTTATTTTTTAATATTAACTTTTTTTTGAAATAATTTTAAAAAAAACTTAAACATAAACTAATAATTTTTAGTTAATTTTAATAATTATTTTTAATTTTTTTAAATATTATTTAAAACTTTAAATCTCATTAGCAATATAGGAACATCTATTATTTATTGATGCAAGGTTTAAATTACATATATTATATAATTATTTATAAATTGCAATTTATACTATACTACTGAAAATCTAATAACATAAAAAAACTTATTCAAAAAAATAATTTTATTATCATATTATTAACAGATACATATATATTATATCTCATATACCATAATATCTATTAAATTTTATATAAAATAAATATAATAAAGATCTTATGGAAAATATATTTAAATCTAATATGTATAATCTTAAGTATATTAATCATATGTCAGATATATTAAAAAAATCATGTTCATAATATTTCAAATCACAAAATTTAAGATATTTATATATTAATAATATAAATTTATATTTTGTTCGATGTGCATATTTATTTTTAATATTTTATAATTTTCTTATTTATATTTAATTTGATTGATGTAAAAATATATAAATTAAAAAAGTTAAAAAAACTAATATAATTATAATATATTAAGACTTTTTAAAATTAGAAAAATATTAATAATTTTAAAATAAATAATTTAATTAATAAAATAAAATATCCGTGCATCGCATGAGTTAAAATCTAGTATTATTATAAGCAAACAAGGGTTTATTTGGTAGTTTGGTTGGTTCAATGCCTTCCAACAAAATTACAAGAGCTTTCTAAAAAAATTAAACATATATAATCTATTTAATTTATAATATAATAACATAGTAGTTTAGATCGAACACAATTCTAATAAATATAATTGACTGGTTATAATTTTAAAAATTAATCTCCTAACTAAAACATATCTCAAATTAAACTACTATCTAATATACATCTCTAAACAAAATATACAAAAATTATATTATTGGACATTAATCTCCTAACTAAAACACATCTCACATTAATCTCTTAATTAATACATAAAACATTATCTTATTAAAATATAAATATAATTACAAAAGTATATGAAAATTTATATATAAATTAAGTTTAAATTATTATTATAAAAATTAAATTCAAATCATATAAAAATATTAAAGTAAAAATTATTTGAAGTATTAAAACAATTTGATCCGTACATCGCACGGGATATAAGCTATAAATAAAAATTTAAGGCATGACTCTAGATTCCTTATAAATAAATAAGGAATGTGTTGACGATCTTAACTATTTAAGGAATGACTAGGACTGTATTGGAGCACCATTTAAGGAGTCTGTATAGCTAATCTATTTGACTTGCTCTTGCTTTAATGTTAACACTACATTAGAGTTGGCCATCAAATCCAACCAGAAAGATCATAGTTCATTTGTTGTTATTCTTTACTACACACTTGACTAGGGATGGCATACTTTTTGACCTCCCATTGTCCTGGTTTCTCTCTTTTTCATAAATGTTTTCACTTGTGCTAAATGTTGTTACTGCAGTTGCTAATGAATGCATTATAATATTGTGGGTGTTTTGTTTTTACTTGATGATATTCTTTGTGCATTCCTCACAGATATTTGTATTTATACCTTGATTATAACAGTGACATGATGAGTGCTCCAGTTAGGTGCATGGATGAAATTCTTACAACTCCTTGTACTCTTAATGATTTTAAGGATCAGGAGCTTCCACCTTCAGATGATGATTCATGGCTCTACAATGGTGAGGAAGAGTTAACTGCTGCTCTTCTTGAGAGGGAGAGAGAGATGGAAATGTACAATTTGAAAGATAAAAAGAAAAAGAAATCAAAAGAGCAGCAGAATGCTGGGATGCCTTCTGGTGAAGATTATGGTCTAGGGGATATAGCAAACTCTATGAAAGCATTTGTGAGTAAAATGTCTAGTTATGAAGGAGCAGAAGTTCCAGAAAACAGGTTTGTCTATTGTTATGCACAAGTTACAATTTCTTTTAATATGAAATAAGTATTCCTCAGCTTTTTATAGTTTGATATCTAAAACAGCTTTATAAATAGATTAAATGGGTCTTAATGGTATAAATGCAACAGACTAGCTATCATTTTGTGAAGTCTCTAGTTATTGTCTTATTCGCAGTAATATTGGCACATTTCATCATCAGGCTTGCCATTGGTCTCAAACAGAGTATCAGTTATTGAAGAAGTGATGCACTTTTTGCTATCTCCTTGCAGAAATCTAGAAGATGTGGACTTTGATGTGGAGCGCTTCATGAAAGACTTAGATTCGGTGATGAATCTTCCTCATTCTGATGACGCTGGTAGCGATGTGGCTGCTGAAGAAGGTTCCTCCTCTGACATGGATTTTGGTAAGTAGATTAATTATTGTTATTTTGTAGGGAAAGTTTTGAATTTTGTATTGTTAGTATATCTTTAAATGCCTAGACATTCTCTCATTATATCTTTATAAATATAATTATTTCTTGCTGCTATTATAATCATTGATCTCTGGTATTAAGAATTACTGAAAACACATACAAATTGCATTCGGGAGCCTAGATATCTTTATTCATTGATCACTATATCATTAGCAAGCTGAAAAAAAAAAAATTCCAACTCGGTTATACTGATCTTATGCTCCCTCATTCAGCAGAGTAAATTTTTTATTAATTTGTCAAAAATTGTCATTCACGGTTACCAAAATTCAGCTGAATATTTATTTTTTTACATTCTTCCATCTCTCTTCTATGAGTTCCATCTTTTTATTGGGCACTGTGCTTGAGCTAGCCAAACAAATTCCCATTATATCCTATATACATCAAGTGCAAGAGGGATTTTATCCAAAACTTTGCTCCGTTACCTATATGAAATGAATAAGGACCATCATATCTTGAATTAAATATATGAGAACCATCTGCATCTAATATTTAAAAAATATATTCTATTCCAATATTTTAAGTATTATTAAAGGTTGAGAGTTCGAATCATATACAAATATATTTAAAATGAATATTTATATTATTAACTCTTAATAATAAATAAAAGTGTAAGGTTCTAATCTCATCAATCACATATTAAAATTTAATCTTTATGTTGATGTTTGAATTCAATTGATAACATATTTAAGTCTAATCTTTATATTATTAGAAATAAGAATAGCAATTATGGTTAATATACTTACAAGTAATAAAAGAAGTCTTTAGAGACCAATATTGATATAAAAATTTTAAAATTTAAAAATAAAATTATAATTTATACATATTTATGTAAATATTAAATTTAAGAGAAAATTAGTGTATTGCACGAGATATGAAGTTATACTCTTAATATGGATACTAGATTTTAACCGGTGCAATGCGCGCGCGCGCGCGCGCGCGCGCGCGCGCGCGCGCGCGCGCACATATATATATATATATATATATATATATATATATATATATATATATATATATATATATATATATATATATATATATATATATATATATATATATATTACTAATTTAATTATTTATTATGAAATTATTAACATTTTAATATTTAAAAAATATTTTAATATTTGAATATAGGATATAATATGTTAAAAATAATTATAAAGAGAGAAGATGAAGGTATGTGACTTCTCACAAATACAAAAAATTAACTAAAAAACGTATTCATTGTTAAAACTAAATAAATAATAATAAAATTGAAAAAGTATTAGTCTTTTAAGAAAAAAAATTAAATTAAATAAAAAATAGTACGCATAACAAATATAAATATTAATAAAAAAATTGCGAAATGTCATGTGCAATGCACGAATTATAAACTAGTTGTAATTATGAAACTCAAATAGCAATCATATTTATAATAATGGTAACTTTAGTGTAACAATTGAAATACTTAGTAAGTGTTTAGAATTATTAAACGGTGGAGCATAATAAACTTTATAAATGAAATTTGTAGGAAATAGACACGTAGATGTTTTAGAGTTTATTTAGTACTTCCCTCACTTTCTTCAACCCCATTTTATTAGTCATCTTTCAACTTTATAAATGTGTTATCAATATTAAAGATGAGATGAAGTGTCCATTTTCTAGATGACATTCGGATCCCGATTCAAGTATCCGTGTCGTGTTGACACGGGTACAGCCGGGTTCTCCGGAGAGTCCGAGCATCACAGTCAGGAACTAGGATTGTGAATGTAGAAATGTAAGTATTTTTGGTATTTTCTGAGTTTATAAGCTGAATTACAGTAATATAAGGCTAGAGATGATAGAGAAAAAGTAGTTTTAGCAGAGATTTAGAGTAAGAACAGAGGATTAGAGAGAGATCAGATCAGAATAGCAAAGAGAGATAGAGACTTGCACAGAAAGATAGAATCTAGAGTGAGAAAATTAGTTAGAAACTAGAGAGAGAAAGAGTGGTGAAAAATATTCCATTTTTCATATATCCATTGCATAAACTGAAAATACAAACAAGTCTTCCTATATACTGGCAACTAGACTAACTAAATGAGTAATGACACAAATACTCTTACTAACTCCATTACTCAATACTAATGTACTACAGTTCCTGGCACCTATCAATAAAATTAAACATTAAATCCATTATCACCCATAATAATCGCATTAATTCAATGTGAAATGAAATCAATATTGGAAATGACAAACAAAATGATAATATTAGAAAATCATCTTATGTTTGTATTGAAAGTAGAGCAGACAAGTAATATGGGACAAATTTGTTTCACGGAAGTTGCTAGTATTTTTGTGATCAGCATTCGAAATGCCAAATATAAGGCATTCTTGTACATGTTTGCATTTAGGTTGCATCAATATAGTTTCTTTAAGACACTCTCATCTCTCAGTAATTATAATGAGGGTGTGTATTAATTAAAGATTCTGCACGTATACACAGATGACTTTGACTATGAGAGTGATGGTATGGATGCTTCTTTGGATAACGAAGAAATGAATTCATTCATGGGTTCCTATTCCGATGCTCTGAATGAAGAATTAAAAACCACGACGCTTAACAAAAGCTTTATCCGTGCAAATGAACAGATGGTGAAGGCTGGCGAGGTAATTTGTGCTTCTGTTTATTTATATATACAATATCTGTTCTTTCACTTAAATAAAATCAGACTTTCAGTTCTGCCTAATTATATTATGGATGTGGAGAAATAAAGGCTCAATGAATAAGAATACTAATCAATGGATAAGTAGACATCACTATGAATTGATATATCAACATATCAATAGATGATTGTGAAAATTAGTCGATGGATGCAAAATAATATAGTTGATAAGTTTAACAACTAAATATCAATTAATAATAACTTATCATTGTAAAAAGGACATAGTGACATGAATCTTTGCGAACTGAAGACTACATGGAAGAAAGTCCAAGTTGTCTTGACTGTAAAGTCTCTAATAAGACAAAAACAAGGCTTTTTCGAAGGATTGTAACGAAAACTCATTTTTTTTAATTTTCACAATACAAAAAGAAAAAAATCAAGAGTAACAGATTTCTATTTTAAGACTATTATTTTATCTGTTACTAGAAATTTATAAATATTTGTAATATATAAACAAGTGTAGTAGCATAATTAAAAAAAACCTTTTTCAAGAACATGTTTCTTTGAACTATTTGTTCTGTCCTAGATAGAAAGATTGTAATGAAAAATAGTTCATCGGTTGTGAAAAAGAAGTGAGTTTTTAGATTCGGATTCGGAGAATTTTCTAAGAGCAAAATATATATTAGTGGATCTGACCAAGACTAGTAGTAATTTTAAATAATGTTGTTCTTAATTTGTTTCAATTTTGTTCAAGTAAATATTTCTATTTTAAGTTTCATCAAATAAAAAACTAGAGCGTGTTTAAAAATACTAAAATTTTTAAGTAGTTGTATTCAACCCCCCTTTTACAAACAAATTGTGGTAGAGAACTCTAACAAATAATTGGTATTAGAGTAACTTTTAAAGTACAAAAAATTTAAAGATCTATAAACCATAACGGGTCATAAAGATATTGGTGTTAAGATTCCTATGTTAGAGAAGGAAGACTACTTTCATTAAAAAGTAAATATGCACATGCATGTATTATCATTTGATGTCTTTTATGTGCACTACATAGAAAATGGTCCTCATATCCCAATGAAGATAATAAATGGAGTAAACCCTGATGGTACCCAAACACCTGATATGTTGGTCCCTAAAACCAGTCTCAATATACACATATGAGGATGATAAAGAAGTACATAAGGAAAAAAAGCCATGAACATACTGTTTAATGGTTTGGACAAGGATATGTTTGATAATCTCATCAACTGTACATCATCCAATGACATATATGATACCTTATCAACACTTTTTGAAGGTACTGAGCAGGCCAGAAAGAATAAAATTGTAACTCCTCATTAAAAAATATGAGGCTTTTCACTCTAATATTGGAGAACCTATTAATGATACATATTGTAGATTTCAAAAACTAGTGAATAAATTGAAGTTTTATGGAAAAGAGTATGCTACTGAAGAAACAAAGTTGAAATTTCTAAGGTCTCTATCAAAAGAATGGAAACCCATGATTGTTTCCATTAAACAATCTCAAGATTTCAGGGACTACACTTTGAAGAAGGTTTATGGAGTTCTAAAGACCTATGAACTTGAAATGCAACATGATGAGGAGATTTAAAAGATTCAAAGGAAGGACAAGACATTGGCATTGGTGGCCAAAGGAAAGGAGATTGAAGCAAGTGAAGAACAAGTTGTTTGTGATGAAGATGAAATTGTGAGTGCTTGTGTAGTTGAGTCCAGGGCTAACAAAGGGAAATGCAAGGTTGAAGACTGTGACTCATATACTCACGAAGACATTGATGAGATTGAAGAGCACTTGACATTTTTATCAAGAAAATTTACAAGTTGAAGTTAAAGAAGAATCCAAATTTTGAGGCCTAGATATTGTTGGGTTCCGAGGCATAAAACGCAGCGGATAAACGTAAATATAACGAAAATTTTCGGAACCCAAACGCAGGATCATGTATAAGATTAGACGGATTATGGTGAAATAGAATCATACCTATTAAGATCTTGAATGTCACGAACTCAACGGAGATCCTTGCTATCACGACTTGTGTCTTCTTCTCGAAAACACCTCTATGGTATCCACACGAACACCTTCAAGAACGTCTCACGATCTTGAACACGGAACGGAAGTACTAGCCTCCTTTGATATGTTTCGAATTATCTCTGCCTCTTGCTGGTTGCTGCCTCTTCTTCTAGGGTTTTGTTAAAAATGTGCAAGCCATTTAACCTATCATTATCTATTTATAATGATTGGTTAATGGGCCTTTTTAGCAAAAACCTAACCCATGTAGGCATAGGATTAAATAATAAAACATGCTTCTATTATTTAATTAATAACTAAGTCACACTTAATTATTATTGGCAGAAATACAATTCTTCAAATTCGAATTTATTTCAATTAATTAAGTCTCACTTAATTAATATAATAAAATTCAAATAATCATCAATTAATTTAAATCTATAATTTAAATTAACTATTCCTCTAGGTGCTCTATGTGTGTGACCCTATAGGCTATTATTTAATTAGCAATAATTTAATTCTCCAATAAAATTATAAACAATGAGCGGTATCTAGTAATACATCATTGCTACCCAATTAAACAATAATTAAATCGTGATTTGATAAAACCTTTCATGATTAATGTTTCCGTGTAATATAATCCCTTTAACAAAATATATTATAGATTAAACTCGAGGCATGTGTTTAGTCATCCTCTTCAACATTTAATCCGGGTTTACTTGATCCATGAGTAGACTATGAAAAACAAATCATTATTTGAGCACGGCCATGCATTTTATAGTCTCACTCAATCAAGAGGCCAATAATATCTCTCCTAATTATAGGAGGGTTAAATCCTTTATCTATCATTCATATTTCTCATACGACTCATGATATACCCGATGTCCACTTTTATCATCACCCGGTCAAAGGTAACTTTTAATGTAGTCAGAGTATATTAATCCTCGTATAGAAATATAATGATCTCAAGTCAGAGGATCATTACACCATTATCACTGTGAGTCTTTCGTATGACTTTATTAAACATGAAGAATCTCACTGTGGGTCTGTCCAGTACCATGTACTCCTGCATGTACCTATGTGTTGACTTTAGTATCCCCATACTTATAACCAATGAGATGTGGTTATCTGTCAAACAACATACTAGTCTATTTATGTATTATTATTGTCCTATAATAATAATACTCGACTAGGGACATTTAAGAATATGATATATTATATAATCTCAAGTTCAAGTCATTTACTAAATTATACAATGTGTATCATGATTCTAAGGACATTTATTATGCTAACAAATATATCGCAGTAATTAAAGTCATAATAAATACGTTTATTGAATAATCAAATGACATAAATGTTTATCAAAAGAAACATTGTATTGCCTCTAGGGCACCTACACCAACAATCTCCCACTTGCACTATAGCCAATCTCCCATGTATCTAATACCCATGGAACTAGTGTGACCGTCGTGCTTCGTCTGCGATAAGCCTTTAGTCAGTGGGTCTGCAATGTTATCATTTGTGTGCACTTTACATATGTGTATGTCACCCCTTTCATTAATCTCTCGAATGAGGTGATATCTCCTGAGTATATGTTTGGTTCAGGAGTGAGCTCTAGGTTCTTTAGCCTGTGCAATGGCTCCATTATTATCGCAGTATAGATCAATGGGATCTGCGATCGATGGAACCACTCCCAAATTAGTAATGAATTTTCGAATCCAAACAGCTTCCTTAGCCGCTTCACAAGTTGCAATGTACTCAGCCTCCATTGTAGAATCAGCTACTGTTTCTTGCTTTGAACTCTTCCAGCTTACAGCACCTCCGTTTAGACAAAACACAAAACCAGACTGTGATACAGTATCATCCCTGTCTATTTGGAAACTTGCATCGGTGTAACCTTTTACAACCAGTTTCTCCTCTCCTCCATACACCAAGAATGAATCTTTAGTCCTTTTCAAGTACTTTAGAATATTCTTGACAGCCGTCCAGTGACCTTCACCTGGATTAGATTGGTATCTTCTCGTCATGCTTAAAGCATATGAAACATCTGGGCGAGTACATACCATCGCATACATGATGGATCCAATTGCTGAGGCATATGGAACCTTACTCATGCGGTCCTTGTCATCCAATGATTTCGGACACTGATCTTTAGAGATCGTTATCCCTTGAGACACGGGGACATATCCCCTTTTTGCATTTTGCATACCAAAACGATGCAAAACCTTATCGATGTATGTACTCTGACTTAGACCGATCATCCTTCTAGATCTATCCCTATAGATCCTCATTCCTAGAATGTAGGATGCTTCACCTAAGTCTTTCATAGAGAAGTTGCTCCATAACCAAATCTTAACAGCCTTGAGAGAAGGTATGTCATTCCCCATTAGTAGTATATCATCAACATATAGTACTATGAATGCCACATGGCTCCCACTAACCTTCTTGTAAACACAAGGTTCATCTTCGTTTTGAACAAAACCATACTCCTTGACTGTTTCATCAAAATGGATATTCCATCTCCTAGAGGCTTGCTTCAATCCATAAATGGATCGACGTAATTTACATACCTTGCTAACATTCCTTGGATCGACAAAACCTTCAGGTTGTGTCATGTACACATCCTCATCAAGGGTTCCATTAAGGAAAGCTGTTTTGACATCCATTTTCCAAATTTCATAATCATGGAATGCTGCAATAGCAAGCAAAATCCTTATGGACTTGACCATAGCCACTGGTGAGAAAGTTTCATCATAGTCTATACCATGAATTTGTCTGAAACCTTTTGCAACCAGCCTTGCTTTATAGGTCTGAACATTTCCATCCATGTCAGTTTTCTTCTTGAAAACCCACTTGCACCCTATGGGTTTCACCCCTTCAGGTGGATCAACCAAAGTCCATACTTGGTTTTCATACATGGAATCCATCTCGGATTTCGTGGCTTCTAGCCATCTCTTAGAGTCTGGACTGATCATAGCATCTTGGTATGTGAGAGGCTCATCTTCATCTATGAGCATCAAATCACCACATTGAGTCAAGAGAAATCCATATCTCTCTGGCTCATGGCGAATTCTACCAGTTCTACGAACAACCTGTGTTTGTTGAGCATTATCATTATCCTGCTCTTGTTCTACTTCAGGTTCAATGCTATTTTGTGGTTCTCGATCTTCATCGAGATCTATAGTTCTCCCACTGTTTCTTTTGGAAACAAAATCTCTTTCCATGAAAATAGCATCTCGAGCAATAAACACTTTCTGCTCGGAAGGACTATAAAAATAATACGCCTTTGTTTCTTTAGGGTATCCCACAAAATTGCACTCTTCAGATTTAGGTCCAAGCTTGTCAGATACTTGACGTTTCACAAACGCCTTGCATCCCCAAACTTTCATAAAGCTCATGCCTGACCGTTTCTCCTCCCATATCTCATATGGAGTCTTTTGAACCTTCTTAGTAGGAACACGGTTAAGTGTGAAAGCCGCTGTTTCTAGAGCGTAACCACAGAAACTAATTGGAAGATCTGCATGACTCATCATCGATCGCACCATGTCCAACAAGGTGCGATTTCTCCTCTCTGAAACTCCATTCCATTGAGGTGTACCTGGTGGAGTGAGTTGTGATACAATACCACACTCCTTTAAATAATCTTTAAATTCTGTGCTCAAGTATTCTCCTCCACGATCAGATCGTAACACTTTAATACTTGCGCCTCCGCCAATTTGCTTCTCTACTTCAGCCTTGTATTCTTTGAACTTTTCAAAAGAATCAGATTTATTCTTCATAAGATATACATATCCATATCTACTGAAATCATCAGTAAATGTTATGAAGTAGTAGTAGCCTCCTCTCGCCATTACACGCATTGGGCCACATACATCACTATGTATTAGCTCAAGTCGTTCAGTGGCCCTTTTACCCTTACCAGTGAAAGGGGCTTTAGTCATTTTACCAAGCAAACAAGATTCGCATTCTTGGTATGATTCAAAATCAAACTTATCCAAGTATCCATCCTTATGTAATTTGGATATGCGTTTCTCATTTATATGGCCTAGACGACAATGCCAGAGGTATGTTTGATTTGAGTCATTAACTTTAAGTCATTTGTTTTCTATATTACAGACAGGATTATCTAAGTCAAGAACATATAAACCATTAAACAAACGCGCAACACCATAGGTTAAATCATTCAAAGCAAAAGAGCAACTGTTGTCCTTTATTGTAAACGAAAAACCTTTCTTGTCCAAACAAGAAACAGAAATAATGTTTCTGCGAATCGCAGGCACGTAATAACAATTATCCAGTTCTAAAACTAGCCCAGAGGGCAAAGATAAATAATAGGTTCCTACAGCTAAAGCAGCAACTCTTGCTCCGTTGCCAACTCGTAGGTCCATTTCTCCTTTAGCCAATGTCCTACTTCTCTGCATTTCCTGCACATTTATACAAATGTGAGAAGCACATCCGGTATCCAATACCCAAGATGTAGAAATAGACAGATTGACTTCTATAACATATATACCTGAATTAGAAGCTTGCTCAGCCCTCTTCTTCTTCAGATCCTCCAAGTAAACTGACCAGTTTCTCTTCCAGTGACCAGTTTTCTTACAGTAGTGACATTCACCCTTAGCGACCCCACCTTTAGGCTTTAAAGCCTGTTTAGGACCTGACTTTGGCTTGGGTGTAGAATCAGAACCTGTCTTCTTCTTACCCTTCCACTTGCCTTTCCCTTTGGCCTTACCTTTATTGCCCACCATCAGTATGGGAGCAGGTTCAGCCGTCTTCATGTTGGTCTCATATGTTCTCAACATAGCCAACAATTCAGTAGGTGTTTTGTCAAATTCATTCATATTGTAGTTCATAACAAACTGAGTGAATTTGTTGTTCAAAGAATTCAAGATTAGGTCAATACCAGTTTCCGGACCAATCGGGAAACCCAAAGTATCAAGATACTCAATGTAACCAATCATCTTCAGAACATGTGGGCCAACTGGTTCACTTGCCCCTTGTTTGCAATTAAAGAGTGACTTACTCATGTTGAACCTTTCTTGACGAGTTTGGCTTGCAAACATGCTTTGCAAGTGCTCATTGATAGTATATGCATCCATATGCACATGCTGTCTCTGGAGCTCAGCACTCATGGTTGCCAACATAAGACATGCAACATCAGTTGCATCATTCTCATCCTTTGTGTGGGCCGCTCGTTCCTCAACAGTAGCGCCCTCAGGAAGGGGACCTGCCGGAGGAATATCAATGACATGAAGCTTGCGCTCCTGTCTGAGGACAATCCTCAAATTCCTCTGCCAGTCTAGGAAGTTGTTTCCTCCTGTCAGCTTATCCTTCTCAAGGACTGATCGTACGGATAGTGTGTTTGTGTTGTTTGTCATTTCTTGGTATCTACAATGATTAAAAGCACAAAATAAACATTAGATTGTCTGAGTTATTTATTATGTTCAAATGATTATAATATATTCATAATATATCTCCCACTATTTTTATCAAATTAATAGCCCTTACTATTAATTTGGAAAGTATATCCCATAATCCTTTCTAGTGAGCCAAGATCCATATTTCGTCATGTCTAAAGTCAACCACTGGAAGTCCTTAAAAATGATTATTTAGGTAGACAACAGTTGTCAATTATATCATATATAATTCTTGGATAGTTTGGTGAACAACGATTGATCTTATCTATCTAATAGACTTTTATCCAAACTTCATGCTTCTAAGTTCATAATAGTTGAATATAACCGTTTATTTTCACCTTATTATGACGACTTAGTTAAGTTAGACCCAATGATACAACGACCGAATATAACCGTTTACATTTGTCGCATCTCACCACGATAGATAGGAGTCCCCTGCCACTGACAGTCTTTCCCCTAATCGATCTAGGATTCGATGAGTGTTCATTCATTGGAAAGCATCCGATTAAAACTTAATATTTTGTTAAGGGGTTTAGAAAATTTACGACGATCATGATCACATCATGAAGAGATCCTCAATTTTTCCTTGAACTAAATATTTCAAATTGACATCTTAAATTGTTCATTTCCCAGGTAGATGGAGGATACCAGTGGTCACACTTAAAACCCATCAGCCTTACGAATACGCATATCCGTTTTTGTCAGAAAATCCCAATTATAGACATCAAAATCCATATTCAATTCCGTGTTTTAAAAATCCATATTTCATAAACACAAGAATCTCATGATCGTTTGTTAATTTTAAAATCTTAAATCGTTACAGATTTTATCTTGTTTAGCATGGCAAGCATGGCATGGGTGACGTATCTAATACATGCATACATCATTAATCTAATTAAAGCATGCATCTTCTACTCTACACATACATTCATACATCAATATGTAAAGTGCAGTATGTAAACGTGCTTGGTTATGGCCCCTTTCCTATGTGATCCTTTCGAGCTAATGAAAGGATCAAAGTCAATCTATGGTGGTGAAATATAAATACAATTACATGTCTTCATTCTTCTTGTATCCATGGGTTTTTGCTCCTCTTCTTGGATCATCCTTCAATCTTCAAGTACATTACATGGAATAATTGAATACAACCTATACTAATGTACTTACATAAGAAAACTCGAGTTACATTCGAGGTTAAACAATTACAAGAATGAAGAAAACGACATGCAAGTCGTATTTATAAAACCAAAACCAAAACCATTAATCTAGGGGTCTAAGGGCCATAACCAGCACCATGCTCAAGTACACAAAATAAAATATTGCGGGGGTCCGGGGGCGGCAGCCCCTGGGCGGGGGTTCGGGGGCGGCAGCCCCCGGGCGGGGTCTGGGGGCGGCAGCCCCCAGCTGGGGTCGAAGACCAGTCCTATTCAGAAATCATCAATTTCTGAACTACAGATCATATCTGTTGGCCTTTTTCCCCACTGCAATTTATACAGTTTCAGAAGCATGTATCATATACATACTTATCATATCCCAGTTAACAGATCATGTCCAACATAATCTGTCCACAAGTTTGTATCATATACAAACTGACCCTCATGCAAAATATACAAATCGCAATAAGGCATATAAATCAGTCATGACAAATCATTAACATGCTAGTATCAGAATCTATATACTCATCATATGAATAACAATTCGAATATACATGGCAGTAGCATGGCAGAAGCATGGCAGTATCATGGCAGTCATCAAACAGGCATGACAGTTTCATAACAGGCATGGCAGTAGCATAAGCAGTGGCATGGCAGTTATGACAAAGCAGTAGCAAGGCATGGCAGTCACCAAAACAGGCATGTATGCATCAAATACATAAAACACGTAACCAAATCAGTCCCTTATACACGTAGCTCTGATGCCATTGTTGGATTCCGAGGCATAAAACGCAGCGGATAAACGTAAATATAACGAAAATTTTCGGAACCCAAACGCAGGATCATGTATAAGATTAGACGGATTATGGTGAAATAGAATCATACCTATTAAGATCTTGAATGTCACGAACTCAACGGAGATCCTTGCTATCACGACTTGTGTCTTCTTCTCGAAAACACCTCTATGGTATCCACACGAACACCTTCAAGAACGTCTCACGATCTTGAACACGGAACGGAAGTACTAGCCTCCTTTGATATGTTTCGAATTATCTCTGCCTCTTGCTGGTTGCTGCCTCTTCTTCTAGGGTTTTGTTAAAAATGTGCAAGCCATTTAACCTATCATTATCTATTTATAATGATTGGTTAATGGGCCTTTTTAGCAAAAACCTAACCCATGTAGGCATAGGATTAAATAATAAAACATGCTTCTATTATTTAATTAATAACTAAGTCACACTTAATTATTATTGGCAGAAATACAATTCTTCAAATTCGAATTTATTTCAATTAATTAAGTCTCACTTAATTAATATAATAACATTCAAATAATCATCAATTAATTTAAATCTATAATTTAAATTAACTATTCCTCTAGGTGCTCTATGTGTGTGACCCTATAGGCTATTATTTAATTAGCAATAATTTTATTCTCCAATAAAATTATAAACAATGAGCGGTATCTAGTAATACATCATTGCTACCCAATTAAACAATAATTAAATCGTGATTTGATAAAACCTTTCATGATTAATGTTTCCGTGTAATATAATCCCTTTAACAAAATATATTATAGATTAAACTCGAGGCATGTGTTTAGTCATCCTCTTCAACATTTAATCCGGGTTTACTTGATCCATGAGTAGACTATGAAAAACAAATCATTATTTGAGCACGGCCATGCATTTTATAGTCTCACTCAATCAAGAGGCCAATAATATCTCTCCTAATTATAGGAGGGTTAAATCCTTTATCTATCATTCATATTTCTCATACGACTCATGATATACCCGATGTCCACTTTTATCATCACCCGGTCAAAGGTAACTTTTAATGTAGTCAGAGTATATTAATCCTCGTATAGAAATATAATGATCTCAAGTCAGAGGATCATTACACCATTATCACTGTGAGTCTTTCGTATGACTTTATTAAACATGAAGAATCTCACTGTGGGTCTGTCCAGTACCATGTACTCCTGCATGTACCTATGTGTTGACTTTAGTATCCCCATACTTATAACCAATGAGATGTGGTTATCTGTCAAACAACATACTAGTCTATTTATGTATTATTATTGTCCTATAATAATAATACTCGACTAGGGACATTTAAGAATATGATATATTATATAATCTCAAGTTCAAGTCATTTACTAAATTATACAATGTGTATCATGATTCTAAGGACATTTATTATGCTAACAAATATATCGCAGTAATTAAAGTCATAATAAATACGTTTATTGAATAATCAAATGACATAAATGTTTATCAAAAGAAACATTGTATTGCCTCTAGGGCACCTACACCAACAGATATTCATCACAAACAGGTTGTTGGATCTAGACAAACCTACCTCTTTAGTTAGAATAACTTGTACTATTGACATAACATTTGTAGTAATTCTTTTATAAGAATTATAAACTAAATTGTTATACTTGTAACATTGCAGTTAGAAGTCTTTCCTGTAGTACTTTCAAATGTAATTAGTGGCCACAAAAATAAAATTTTGACAGAAGATTCAAGGTTGATTGATCATGCATCAGAAGAATACGACCTCAATAAATAAGGAGTTCAAGCTGGAAATTCTGTCTAAGGTAAATATCCATTCGAGAAGTCTACTAATGAAGTGGTCGAGAAGTCTCAATAATGTGTATAGAAAAGCCCAAATGATTTATTCAAGAAGTCAAGAAACTACAACTGATCAAGAAGTGAAGTATGTAGAGAAGTCTCAATATAGAGAAGTGTGTTATCCAATTGTTTGAGAAGTCCAGAGAAATTATATTGAGAAATCAGTTATTGAAGTGATCGAGAAGTCTAAAGAATGGTCTAATCGAGAAGTCTAAATAATGGTCTAATCGAAAAGTCTAAAGAATGGTGTAATCGATAATGAAAGACATATGACTAGGCCTATTTGTAATAATTAGATGACAACTCAACTCTAGTTAATAAAGAGAAGTAAATAATAAGCACCAAACAGGAATCAGGACGAAGACAGTCAACTAAGCACAAAGGATCTAAGTATCAGAAGAATTTTTATAGGATTGCTACTCAACACTGGAAGAAGTTCATTTATATGTTCAAGCGTCAGTGAAAATAGATAATGTGGTAGTACTTCTATAGAAGACGGAAAATATAGAAGATTTCAAGTGGTTACTACAAGTAGATTCCAGAAGAAGAGCAAAGAAAGTGAAGCAGAAGAATGACAGAAGGCCTCAACTCAAAGTTATTAAATGGAGAATATTTATTAGTTGACACAAATGAACCAGACAGTACATTTGTGTGTCAACTAAAAATAATATTTATTCTTCATTTAAATTCAAGAGGTTTTAAGATCAAAAGACAAAGAAAAGACGGGAAGATTTCAAGACTGACAGCACGGCTATGCGAGTATTGATAGTATTTTAATTCTACTATCAAATGATTAATTTACTATTTAATTTATCTAATTAAATTAATTCAAGTTGAATTTAATTTAATTTATAAATTAACTAATTAAATTAAGTAGAATTAATTTACTATAAAAGAAATGGATCAATATGACTTATATATATATATAAACAGTTAGTATGACTTATTAAATAAGTCATATCGAGTTTCTTATATATATATATAAATAAGTCATACCGAGCTTATTAAATAAGTCATACCGAGCTTATTTAAATAAGTCATACCGAAGCAACTCAGGAAGTCATACCGAGAGTACTGTGCTCAAAAGGTCATGCTGAACCAATTTTGTTTAATTAAAATAAGTCATTCCGATTTATTTTAATTAGATAAAATCCGAATATGACTTTAAATAAGTCATACCGAACTTTTAAAAGGTCATACCGACCAAAATAAGTCATGCCCAGTTTTTTATAAGTTATACAAGTGTTAAAATAAGTCATACAGACTTATTTTCTTGTAATAAAGTCATACTCAAAAAGGTCATAGCAGCCTTTTTGAAATCTTTATAAATATGAGATCATCTCTTCACTTGTAGTTGTTCAATTGTTCAAGAGTTCAGAAAAACAGCTCAAATTCAGTAATTTGTCTGCATTGTAATATTCACAGATTTCTGTGCTGAGTTTGGAATATAATTGTAAAACACGAACAATTCATGTCAAATTTGTTCTAGAACTTTTATCAATTATATAACAGTTTTCTACTTATTAATTTTGTAATACTTTTCACGTTAAAATTATATCTTCTACTTGAACAATATTTCATTATAATTACTATTTCGCGAGCAATTAAAATAATATTTTTAATTCAAATATTCCGCGATTAATTTTAGATATTGTATTCAACCCCCCCTTCTACAATATCAGGGACCAACAATTGGCATCAGAGCTGGTTGATATAGTTTATATCAGATCCAAATCAAATTCCGCGAACTCATACAGATCACAAAAATTATTTTAAATTTGAAATAATTTTTTTTATTCGAAATAATTTTTTTTCTTCTGAAAAATTATTTTTGATCAAAAATTGTTTTAAATCAAAAATTAAAATATTTTTTGAAACACTTAATTTTTAATCTTATTAAAGATGAGTACCCAAAAAGTGACGAGCATAAAAATTCCACAATTTGACAGAGAACACTACAACTTATGGAAACACAAAATGCTACTGTTTATCGGGATTGCAAATCCCAAGTATACATTAGTCATGGCCAAAGGTGTTGAACCCCCTATATCAGTTATTCTCGAACACACGGTTGATGGGGTTGTAATTCTCCACAGACAGTTTCCAAAAAGTCCGGCAGACTATACAGATGAGGAAACAGAAGCTGTGTCCCTTGATAATAACCTGAAGCTCATATTAATTGAATCCCTAGACTACATCATGTACAACCAAGTAGTCAATTGCAAGAATGCAAAACAGATCTGAGAAACAATTGAAATTATCAATGAGGGAACTGAAGAAGTTAAGGAGAATAGACTGGAGATCCTGACCACCCAATATGAGCAGTTTAGATCCAACCCTGGTGAGGGTATCTCTGAGGTGTTTCAGAGACTAAACAAATTGATAAACGAGCTCAACATGAATGGAAAGTTTTATCAGAACCAAGAGGTGAACATGAAGTTTTTGCTGACCTTACCAGAGCATCTGGAGCACAGGATTGCAGCCATCCGGGAATCTAGGGACATGAAAGAAGTAACCCTAGAAAGACTCTACGGAGTTTTAAAAACTTATGAGCTGGAACAGATCCAAACTAGAGAGATGTACGGAAGAGGTAAGGTACTGAGTTCCTCCAAAGCATTAATGGTAGAAGCACCAGAAAAAGAAGAACTAAAGGATGTTGCACCTTCTAACAGTTCAACAGAGTATGTGGTTCCAAAACTTGTACATACTACTGACAAACAAGAAGATGGTGATTTCTACTCATTGGAAGAACTAGATCAGCTGGAAGATGAATCTCTAGCTATGGTTGCCAGGAAGTTTGGCAACATGAGATTCCGAAGAAACTCCTCATTCAGAAGTAAGCCTAATTTTGGAAGATACCAAAAAGGAGGTTCTTCGACAGCAGTATCAAAAAGCGGCTACAAGACCGGCTTAGTTGATAGAAGAAAGTTTCGTTGCTTCAACTGTAATGAGCTAGGCCACTTCGCAACTGAGTGCAAGAAGCCTAAGCAAGGGAAGAAGAGAGAGTCTTACGAAGAGCTCAAGGAGAAATATGATGCGCTCGTGAAAAAGCATCAAGGAAAGTCCTATCTAGCAGCAGGCAAAAGCTGGGATGATTCAGATAACGATGATGAGGAAGAGATAGGAAATCTTGCTCTTATGGCTTCATCCGAGGAATCACTGTCTCCCAACCGTGACAGAGGAATAGAGGTAAATCCTTCTTGTCCTAAGATGTTTGCTTTGCTAGGTAAAGAACTAGATGGTGAAAGAGATAAGGTTAAAAAACTCAGACTCAAAGTCAAAGAGTTAGTTGATGACAAGTTGACTGTTAAGTTGGCTGAAGACTTAGCTGTTCAAGTCAGTAAAGTCAGTTGTCATGTTGTAACAGAAGCCAATCTCAGAAACCAGATAGAAGAAGAAAAGAAGAAGTGTCTTGCATATAAGAATTCCTCATATATTGTAAAGAACCTAGTTGACCAACAAGAAATAAGTCGTAAAGTTGGGATAGGCTTCGAGTACAATAAATCTGTAGGAAAGCCAAGCAAAATAACCCCCTTTAGAAAAAGTGCTGTAGAAAGGGGTATCCCACATGTTGTTAAAGACACACCAAAATCTCTCTTCATAACATCGATAGCTGAACCTATCCTTGAGAGCTCGGTACTGATTGCATATGAAATGCAGTTGGAAGATCTTGAGGAAGAGAAGAAGAGATGAGAACATGTTAAGGACATAAAAGGAGTTAATGTCCAGAAAGAGAAGTGTGCACCAAAGACACCAGTGAAAGATGTGGGAACTTCTGATTCCCCCAGACCTGGTGTAGGTGCAAAAGACTTAAAGAATAAAATGAACAGACCCAACACATTTGTGAACAGTAGGAACAGTAACAATAAATTTCATTCAACTGAAAACTTCAAATCTGCTGATAAAATTGAAGTAGAATCTGTTAAGACCCCTACTGTATTGAATAACATGCCTACTATTGATGCTTTCCATAAACCATGTGGAATAATGAATTGTATGTTATGTGCTTTTAATGCTATGACTGCTTACTTTAAACGCATGATAGCTAAGAAAGATAACATGACACCTAGACAGCATATCAATAGTAAATTTGCTATATCCAAGACTGCGACTCCTTCACCTGAAAAGAAGGAATCATATATTCCTAAGTCTAAACAGAAAGTTGTTAAGACTGTTTTTAGGAAGGTAGGAACAGTCAAGGAAGAAAATGATGTTATTCGAAAAGGATCTGTTGTTAAAGCAGACAAAGGTCAATTCTTTAAGTATGCCGGGCCCAATCAATTTTGGGCTCCGAAGACGAATTAATTCGTTTGGTATGTGCAGGGAGTTAAACAGGTAAACCGAGTTATATGGATCCTGGACAGCGGATCGTCAAGGCATATGACCGGAGATAAAGCCCTGCTATCAGACGTGGTTGAGAGAGCTGGCCCAATCGTCACCTTTGGAGATAACAGCAAAGGAATGACTACGGGAAAAGGCAAGTTAAATACAGGAAATGTTATCATTGAAAACGTCTCTTTAGTGGAAGGACTTAAGCACAATCTACTCAGCGTCATTCAATTCTGTGATAAAGGTTACAAAGTAAACTTTATCAAGGAGAAGTGCTTAATAGCTCATTCTAAAGAAGACAGACTAGCCTTGCGTGGAGTAAGGAAAGGAAACTTGTACGTAGCTGATTTCAACTCGGGAACTGAAGCTGAAGCAAACTGTTTTTATTCAAAAGCTTCAACGGAGGAAAGTTGGCTATGGCACAAGAAGCTCTCACACTTAAATTTCAAAACAATGAACTCTCTAGTCAAGAGGGATTTGGTGAGAGGACTGCCTCCGATGGAATTTACACAAGAAGGCTTGTGTGAGGCATGTAAGAAAGGGAAGTCAAAGAAAGCAACTCACAGAGGCACAGACACTACAAACATCACTGAACCACTTCAACTTCTACACATGGATTTATTTGGTCCAGTAAATATTCTGTCTATGTCAATGAAGAAATATGCCTTAGTGATTGTGGATGACTTCACAAAATATACATGGGTTTTATTCTTGAAATCTAAGGATGAAACTCCACATTTGGTGATTGATCATATAAAGCTGATTGAGTTAGATTCAAAGTTATCTGTCCGGGCAATCAGATCAGATAATGGAACAGAATTCAAAAATGAAGTTCTGAATAACTTCTGCTCAGACAAGGGAATAACAAGGCAATATTCAGCACCAAGAACTCCGTAACAAAATGGAGTTGTAGAAAGGAAAAATAGAACCCTGATTGAAGCTGCAAGAACTATGCTAAGTGAATCAAGGTTACCTATCTACTTCTGGGCTGAAGCGGTGAATACAGCTTGTTATACTCAGAATCGAACTCTGATCAACAAAGGTCATATGAAAACTCCCTATGAATTAATGGCTGGCAAGAAACCTATTCTCAAGTACCTTCATGTATTTGGAGCCAAATGCTTTGTGCTAAAAGATGGAGATGAACATCGTGGCAAGTTCGAGGCCAAGGCACATGAAGCTATTTTTGTCGGTTACTCAAGAAGAGCATATAGGGTATACATAATTGATCAGCACCAAGTGAAGGAAAGTGTCAATGTAACTTTTGATGCCACAAAACTCCCAAGTATCCAAACTGAAGATTCTTCTGAGTCATTAAAATTTGATAATTATCCAGACTCACATTCTGATGACGAAGAAGAACCTGAGGTTGCAACAGGAAATGATGATGACAACAATAATAGTAACACTGGAAATACTACTAATACCAGTGGTGGATCAACAAGTCATCCTGGCAGCAACTCAGGGGGAGATGAATGATCAACTGGCAGAACACAACATCACAATGAATTTCGAGGCGAATCATCAAGATCAAACCTACCCAGGGAAAGGATATGGAGCAGAGATCATCCTTTTGAATTGATCATAGGTGATCCAGATGTTGGAGTTAGAACCAGAAGTGCAACTTCAAATGAATGTTTATTTTCAGTTTTTCTATCTCAAGAAGAACCAAAGAAGATTGAAGATGCATTAATAGATCCAGATTGGGTTCTTGCCATGCAAGAAGAGCTCAATCAGTTTGAAAGACAAGAAGTCTGGGCACTGGTACCCAGGCCTAAAGATAGATCTGTAATTGGCACGAAATGGGTATACAGGAACAAGCTAGACGGTGATGGCATTGTTACAAGGAACAAAGCCAGACTGGTTGCAAAGGGTTACTCTCAGGAAGAGAGAATTGATTATGACGAGACCTACGCACCAGTTGCAAGACTTGAAGCCATCAGGATATTTCTGGCATTCGCAGCACATTCCAGTTTTAAAGTCTATCAAATGGATGTGAAGAGTGCATTTCTGAACGGAAAGCTAGAAGAAGAAGTATATGTGGAACAACCCCCTGGCTTTGAAAATCCAGAGTTTGCTGATTTTGTGTACTTTCGTTTCAAAGCTCTCTATGGACTCAAGCAAGCACCGAGGACATGGTATGACACTCTCTCTGAGTTTTTACTTGAAAATGGTTTCACTAGAGGTGTCATAGATAAAACTCTCTTTTACAAATTACATAGTAAAGATATGATATTTGTCCAAGTTTATGTTGACGATATTATATTTGGTTCTACTAACGAAAACTTGTGCAAGAGATTTGCTAAGTTAATGCAGAGCAGATATGAAATGAGCATGATGGGTGAGTTGTCATTCTTCCTTGGATTGCAAGTAAAGCAAAAGGAAGATGGGATTTTTATATGCCAATCAAAGTATGTAAGAGATCTTCTCAGAAAATACAGTCTAGAAGATTCTTCACCGGCAAAAACCCCAATGCCTACAGCCACGAAGCTTGACAAAGATGAAACTGGTAAGAAAGTTGACATCACAAGCTATAGAGGTATGATAGGCTCATTATTATATCTAACTGCTAGTAGACCCGACATAATGTTTGCAACATGCTTATGTGCAATGTTTCAATCTGACCCAAGGGAATCTCATCTAATAGCTGTTAAACGAATTTTTAGATATCTAAAGGGTACACCAGATCTTGGAATTTGGTACCCTAAGGATACAGGTCTTGACCTAATAGGCTATACAGATTCAGATTATGCAGGGTGCAGGATGGACATGAAAAGTACGTCTGGAAGCTGTCAGTTTCTAGGACGACGGTTGATCTCCTGGTACAGCAAGAAACAGCATTCAGTATCTACCTCGACAGCCGAAGCAGAATACATTGCGGCAGGTAGCTGTTGTGCACAGATCTTGTGGATTAGGAATCAGCTAAATGACTATGGACTTGCGTTGAATAAAATTCCAATTTTCTGCGACAACATAAGTGTGATAGCAATTTCCAACAATCCTGTTCAACATTCGCGAACCAAGCACATTGACATTAGGTATCACTTTATCAGAGAGCATGTCATGAACGGAATTTGGTGCTACATTTTGTACCCACAGAAGATCAACTAGCCGACATCTTCACAAAACCACTTGATGAATCCACTTTCTCAAAGCTGGTTAGTGAATTAGGGATGTTAAACTATGGTTAAATTTTTGGTTGCTAGGAATTAATTTAAGCTCATAAATATTAAGTGTTAATATTTAAAGAGTTTATGAGACTTGAATTAATAAAATCCTAGGGCTTATGAATTTTTGGAAAATTATCTTAAGAATTAAATCAATATTCTTACAAGATAATTGTTTCAATTAGAGCATAAGTACTTTTGTTTAAATTAAGCATTTATATAAATTAATGTTTATATTTTTCGAATTATTATTGTACATTAAAATAAATGAGTATGTTATTAATTATTCAATTAATTTGCTTATTAAATTAATTCAAACATGTGTTAATTTAATTCCTAAATTAATTAAAATAAATTAGCAATGTAAATATTTATTTTATGACTATAATAATTTATTAGTATGTAAATTATTGTTATTTATCTCATAGTTTCTATAAAGAGTATTGTTTGTTAATATTTATTGCACAATTAATAATTTATCTAATATTCGAATAAGATTTTTATTATTTTATTTCGAATTTAGAAACAATTATTAATAAAAATAATTATTCTATTTTATCTTTACTTTTCAGCATGACTTTTATTTTAAATATCAGTATGACTTTTATATTTAAATTTTCGGCATGACTCTTTTAAAACCAAGTAAAAGTCATACCGAAAGTTTAAAAGAAAAAGTCATACCGAGAGTTTTCAATAAAAGTCATACCGAGAATTATTTGTACTGCTTTTTCATTTATTGTTTTTAATTGATTTTCTCGGTATGACTTATTATTAAGTCATACCGAGCCCAGTTTATTACTCTTTATATAAGTCATACTCTGTATTATTATTATTATTATTTTAAGTCATACCCAGCACAATATACACACACACTGTCATACATACAAAATACGGGCAGTTTCTTCATCAAGCAAGAAATCAATCGTTTTTTTTTTCAATCAGTTGCTAATTCCTTGATTACAAGCTTTTGTGCTTGCTAGTTTGTGAAAATCGCAGAAAACAAAGGAAACTCTGTCCGATTTTAGCAAAATCTACTGTTCTTGTTCTTGGTTTTAGAATAATCGAAGCCTTCAAGTGATTTTTGTAAACTAGGACTATTTGTGTAGTGTATTGTTGATTAAAGTTGATTAGGGGCTTATTAGAAATTAGGGTTTCTATTTAAAGTGTAATTTTCGATTTATTAACTTGCATTTGTTTATTTTACTTTGTAATCGCACATTGTAATTTTATTATTTGTAATAGCTTAAATGGCTGGTTTTTGCAAATTAGTAAAAACTAATTTTGTAGGATATTTTAATCCGGTGAATTGTTCAGTCGAGAGGTTTCGACCGTGGATCATTTTTATGAATGAACATTCACTTGTAAGAACTGCAATTACTCTGGACGCCCCGTTGCAAGTGTTAGCACTTAGGGCTCTGTATTCCACTGCTAGGAATAGGAGTACTGCAGGCAGGGTTCAATTCTCATTCAGCATAGGAGATCATGAATATATGGTGACTGAAGAGGACGTGAACAGAATTTTGGGCTTTCCAACTGACAATTTCGTGGATCCACCAACTGTACCAGATATACTAGAATTTTTCTATACCATTCAATATCAGGGTGAGATCAATTTAGTAAGGATGTCAAAGTCTAGGTTGGTAAGTGAGTGAGACTATGTCTTTGACACGTTAGCCAAAGTTTTTGCACCCACTACCAAGAACAACTTCAACAACATATCTTCACTACTGCAAATCATAGGGTTTTCTGTGGCCCACAACTGGAGGATAAATTTTGGGAAGTTGATTCTAAAAGAAATAATAAGGAAAATGGGGAAACCAGAAAGCAGGGAACATGACATTCAAGTCTACTATCCGAGGTTCCTGATGCTGTTCATGAATGACTTGTTGATGGATGAAGATAAAGCCTTATTTCAGAATGGTCCTGTAGAAGAATCTCCGACTTCTCAGAATAACTTATTCGCAAGGCTCCACAACAACCCCAAGTTTCAAAATGTGCAAGTGATAAGGACATATTACATGGCTGAGATATTAGATCTTATTGCTAATCCTGTGCAGGAACAAGAGCCAGAGCAAGTGCCAATGCAAATGGATCATCCTGTGCACCTTCTACTTGAAGCTGCTCAGCATGTCGATCAAGTGGCACAAGATCAACAGGTAATATCTCACTCACAATCTTCTAGTTCAATACCTATAGAAATATCCATTGCTCTGTTAAATTTATCTGTAGCGGACTATGATGGTGTTCTTACACTCCAGGATATCAGCTATGAACTTGAAAATACACAGGTTCTGCCCCCAGCTGAATTAGAGCCTCAAACAGTTTCTCCTTCATCCTCCTCTTCATTAAAAGTCAGAAAAAGGAAGAAACCTGTCAGAATAGTTAGAGGTCTTGGTGCTGAAGTGAGTGAACACGCAGCTCTGTCTCCTCCTTCAAAAATTTCTAGAGTTGACCCTGAGACAACTGCAGCCTCCACCTATTCCAGTCAATGGGATATGGATTTTAATATGGCCATCCAAGATTCTCTAGATACACTTGCTCAACCAGGTGATCTAATAATTCGCTGCTCGGCCACAACAGCAGATAGTGAGGAAAACACACTGCTAGCAATCACTCTAGCAGATCCTTCACTTGAAGAAATACCAACACAGGAGGGCACAATAGTTGAAGAAAATGTTTTTAATAAAAACTCGTCGGATGCCACCTATGTTGTGGACCATGACATTTTCGATGAAGTGCAACATCAGATACCCTCCGAGGTACTAAGGAGCACCACAGACTCTCAAGAGCCTGTCATTACATTGTCTAAGGTGGTGACTCCCCTGGATTTCTTACATCCAGTTCTCATTAGAGAAGGTCTCGAATCCACTGGTGGATTTGAGAGGCAACCACTCCATAGAGGGAGATGGGACTCCATTCACGGAGTAGCTACGTCAGTAGCAGAGCCTTTTCAAGTTAACCTTGTTGAGGACGCGCCTTCACAGGCATCAGAAGAGCATTTCGACTCTTCAAAAGTTATTGTTATATTTACAGGTACAACATCTGGATCTGGAAAGGAGCTAAACACAAGTGCTGTGAGGCAAACACAGAGTGAAACACATGCACAGAGTGATAGTGAGATAAACAGGAGTGCCAGTGAGATGAGTGCACACACACAAAGTGAACTGTTATCCAAAATGGAAGCTCTCCAGAATGAAATGAAAATTGTTCAAGCTGAGTTATTAAAAGTTAAAGCACAAGCAGAAGAAAAATCTACATCTGCCTCTGTAACACAGCAGCTGTCAATAGTGCGAAAAGATGTTGAAGATGCCAAATCCTCCATTCTACTAAAAACTCAAGACATTCAGAACGTTCAGAATCTAATTGCTGAGGATATGAAAGAAGTGAGCAAACTGCATGAAAGAATTGATGATGTTGAGAAAAACTTAACCCTCACAATCATTGAAAATGAAAAGATTTCTACTCAACGCTTCAGCAAACTGGATGATGGCATGACGCATCTAAATGACGGAATGAAGCAAGTCTATCTGACTATGCAGAAAATGTTGACATCTTTTGAAGCCTCTAAAACTCAAGAGGATCCCTCAACTAAGGGGGAGAAAGCAAAGGAGAAAGTAACTGGAGATGAAGGGGCTACTACTCAAGATAAAGGTAGCAAAGCTGTTTTCTGAAGAAGAATTTCAATCGTATGATCAAGAACCAGAAGAACAGTATTATGCTCAAGAGCAATTCATTGATGACAGCGCTCATGATGAATCAAACATTCCTGACTACTGCAGAGCTGAGGAAGAAACTGCATTTGATGAAGATTTTTTGTTTCAAAAAGAAAAAGAAGTTGATCCAGCCTATGAAGAGGCAATAAAGAAACTTAAAGAAGACATCAAGGCAAGCCAAGCAAAGACTGAAAATCTGAAAGCTCTAGTCATGGAAAGATCTCAGGCAGAAAGAGAAGAGAGCCAACAAAAGCAAAATTTGTGGGCTATAGCTGTTAGAAAGAAGAAAGAAGATGTGCGCTTAAAAATAGGGAAGAAATGGGATACTGCCAGAGAGATCATGGACAAACTTCAGAAAGGTCCATTTGAAGATTACAAGTTACAGTTCTTAATTAATAGTCTGCAAGATTCAAATGACTGTCAGGATAACTTCATGAAAGCAATCAAAGAAGAAGTTGACTACATCACTGTGATTGTGGACAACATTCTAGATGACTGGCAGATTCTGTTATACACACACAAGTATGGCACATTCAGAGTCTCTTTGGAATTCTTTCGTCAAAAATCTCTATCTGTAATATGGACATTGATGAATAAAGTCAAAAGAAGTTAAGAAGAAAATGAACTTTTAAGGGACAGACTTCGAGAGATAGCAAGAGCTGTTAGTCCACAAATCTTAAACGACCCTCATGAGGTAAGGTTCTACAACAATAAGCTTTATCAAATTATGAAGCTGGATGAGGAGTCACTAAAGGGCTACACAGTTAAATACATGATTGAAGTTGAAACAATGTTGAGATCTAAGGGATTCAGGTCCCAGGCTAAGTTGGATGCAGCTCAAAAGATAAGAGACTACTGCCTATCAAAGAAAATTCAATCATACATCAGGCAGATGCATAAAATTGATTCAACACAGCCTTATGACATAGAAGAAGAGGTAGTAGATCCTGTTAAACAGGAAGTGTTGTGGCAGTTAGCAAGAGCTGAGCAAAGAAGGTTGTATGGAGAATCCACCACAACAGATCAATTAGTATATGAAGAAGTACCAAGGACACCAGTTCATAAAAGTTCAAATCTAGAAGAAGGTGAAGTTGATACATCAGAAGACTGAAGACTTAGATAGAACAAGATAGAAACTTTGTAATATTTGTTCAGTGCTAGAGGAACATCTATCTTGTATTTATCTTTCATGTATGGATCTGGAAAATTGTTAAATATAAAACCAGAACTTTTGTTTATTATTTACAGTCATTACATGTCGTACTACTTTCTTAGTTGTTAGTTGAGTTATCCTCTAGAAATTTGTGTGTTAAATGTTTAACAACAAATAGGGGGAGATTGAAAGGCATATGACTAGGGCTATTTGTAATAATTAGATGACAACTCAACTCTAGCTAATAAAGAGAAGTAAATAATAAGCACCAAACAGGAATCAAGACGAAGACAGTCAACTAAGCACAAAGGATCTAAGTATCAGAAGAATTTTTATAGGATTGCTACTCAACACTAGAAGAAGTTCATTTATATGTTCAAGCGGCAGTGAAAATAGATAATGTGATAGTACTTCTATAGAAGACGGAAGATATAGAAGATTTCAAGTTGTTACTACAAGTAGATTCCAGAAGAAGAGCAAAGAAAGTGAAGCAGAAGAATGACAGAAGGCCTCAACTCAAAGTTATTAAATGGAGAATATTTATTAGTTGACACAAATGAACCAGACAGTACATTTGTGTGTCAACTAAAAATAATATTTATTCTTCATTTAAATTCAAGAGGTTTTAAGATCAGAAGACAAAGAAAAGACGGGAAGATTTCAAGACTGACAGCACGGCTATGCGAGTATTGATAGTATTTTAATTCTACTATCAAATGATTAATTTATTATTTAATTTATCTAATTAAATTAATTCAAGTTGAATTTAATTTAATTTATAAATTAACTAATTAAATTAAGTAGAATTAATTTACTATAAAAGAAATGGATCAATATGACTTATATATATATATATATATATATATATATATATATATATATATATATAACAGTCAGTATGACTTATTAAATAAGTCATACCGAGTTTCTTATATATATATATATATAAATAAGTCATATCGAGCTTATTTAAATAAGTCATACCGAAGCAACTCAGGAAGTCATACCGGGAGTACTGTGCTCAAAAGGTCATGCTGAACCAATTTTGTTTAATTAAAATAAGTCATTCCGATTTATTTTAATTAGATAAAATCCGAATATGACTTTAAATAAGTCATACCGAACTTTCAAAAGGTCATACCGACCAAAATAAGTCATGCCCAGTCTTTTATAAGTCATACAAGTGTTAAAATAAGTCATACAGACTTATTTTCTTGTAATAAAGTCATACTCAAAAAGGTCATAGCAGCCTTTTTGAAATCTCTATAAATATGAGATCATATCTTCACTTGTAGTTGTTCAATTGTTCAAGAGTTCAGAAAAACAGCTCAAATTCAGTAATTTGTCTGCATTGTAATATTCACAGATTTCTGTGCTGAGTTTGGAATATAATTGTAAAACACGAACAATTCATGTCAAATTTGTTCTAGAACTTTTATCAATTATATAACAGTTTTCTACTTATTAATTTTGTAATACTTTTCAAGTTAAAATTATATCTTCTACTTGAACAGTATTTCATTATAATTAATATTTCGCGAGCAATTAAAATAATATTTTTAATTCAAATATTCCGTGATTAATTTTAGATATTGTATTCAACCCCCCCTTCTACAATATCAGGGACCAACAGATAAGTCTAAAGAATGGTCTAATCGAGAAGTCTCAAAATTAGACTGATCGAGCAGTCTCAGAACAACTGATCGAGAAGTCTGCATTATGACTTATCGAGAAGAGAAGATGGAAGAAGTGTGAGTTATCGACTACTTCAAATAAGCTAATTTCAAAGAGATATGCAGAAACAACAGACAAGCTACAGAAACATTGTCATGATCAGGGTTAGTCATGTTAGTAATTGTGCCCTAGAGACAATATTTTTATATTTTAAGGAAAATATTTTATTATTAAGGATTATATTTTATTGATTATTATTTATTATTTATGTTTTATTTACTGCATAATAAATTGAAAGCATAATAAATGTCCTTAGAATTTTGATACGTATTATATATCTTTAAGTATGTGACTTAAAAATGAGATTATATGAATAGTATCTTATTCCTAAAATTCCCTAGTCGAGTATTATTATTCAAGGACAATAATAATGCACAAAGACTAGAATGTTTGTTGACAGATGACCACATCTCATTGGTCATAGATATGGTGATACTAAAGTCAAGAACATAAGTGCATGTCTCAATGCATGTCACTGGAATGACCTGCCGTGAGATTCTACATGTTAAATAAGTGTCATAAGTAATTCTCACTGTGATAATGGTGTAATGATCCTTAGACCTGAAATCATTATATTTCTATACGAGAATTAATATACTTTGATTACATTAAAAGTTACCTTTGACCGGGTGATGATAAAAGCGGACATTGGGTATATTATGAATCGTGTGAGGAATATGAATGATCTAGATGTAATTTAATTCTCTTAATTTTAGGAGTGATATTATTGGCCTATTGTTTGAGTGAGACTATGGAATGCACGGCCGTGCTCAAATGTTGATTTGATTTTAATAGTCTGCTCATCGATCAAGAAAATGAAGATTAAATTATGAAGAGGATGACACGACACATGCCTTGAGTTTAATCTATAATATCAAGATTAAAGAGATTATATTACATTGTACATTATTCATGAATGGCTCAATCGAATCACCGATTTAATTATTATTACTTGGGTAGCAATGATGTATTATTAGATGCCGCTCATTGTTTATAATTTTATTATTAGATAATAAAATTATTGCCAACGTAATAATAACCTAAAGGATCACACATAATGAACACTTGAAGGAGAATTAATAGTAATTCAAATTTATTTTAGATATTAATTAAGTTGGACTTAATTAATAAAATTAGAAATTTGAATTAATTTATAATTTGAATTATATTTAAATATTAATTAAGTTTGACTTAATTAGTTATTTAAATTAAAATTTGAATTTTAAATAAATTAATTAAATATAAGGCCCAATCAGATGATAGACTAAAAGACTTGTTTATTTCCTCTATAAATACATCTCTTTCTCTAGGAGTTAACCTAATTCAGGTTTTGGAAAACCCTAGCCGCATAGAGAGAGATATAGAGGTTGAGAGTAATAGCTTGGGTGCTAGTACATCCTTCATCCTTCGAAGATCAAGTATTCGTGTGGATACCGTTAGAGCGTAGATCACGTGCTGTGGGGGATACGTGGTGATCGTACGAGCTTTGGACCTCCATAATCTATATCTTCAATTCGTTAAAGCTTCAAAAGGTAATACATCATGATCTCCGAATTAAATATTGTGTTTTCGAATGAATCTTAGGGAGGGTTTCACTATTTTGATTTATTTTTCGCGTTTAATCCGCTGCGTTTGTTACTCGAAACCCTTCAATGGCATCAGAGCTACTTGCGAAATTTTTAATTCGGTTATGTGTTCAACAATTTTTCGATGTATGTAAACATGTATATGATATGCCATGTCTATATGTTTTATATGATTTTGAATATATGATATTCATGTGATGTATAATCATGTGATGATTGTGTGTATTGCTGTATGTATATGATATATGTTTTTTCTTATTATGGGAATTATATACGATACGAATTCTGAAACGGCTTCTGTAGATATTCTGAAATCTGTATCCAGTATCCAGTTTTTGCAAATAATATGTATTTTCTGACTGAAATCATGTCACTGAGAAATACTGACTTTGTCTGCTTGGCGTCTATAAGCCATTCAATGTCGTTACAGGCCCCAAAATGGTGATTTATTATTTAATGAAATTTATTTAATTTTCTGAAATTTCAAAATTTGTTATATATGATTATATTATATATTTATATAATCTGAGATATATTACATGTGTTATGTGATAACATCGTGGATGGTTATGGCCTAAAGACTCATAGGATAGAGGTTTTGATTTATGGTTTTTGTTTCTAAATAAGACTTGCATGTCGTTTATTCATTGTAATTTAATTATCTCGAATGTAACTCGAGTTCTTCTTGTAATTTTATTAGAATAGTTTTATTTTTATTATTCAATGTAATTATCAATGAAGACTTCCAAGCAAGGAGATGATCCAAAAGGGGATGATGGAGCAATGAAGAAAGAAGACATGTAATAGATAGTATTTTAAAACCACCATAGACTGACCTTGATATTTCCATTAGCTTGGAAAGATCACATATGATGGGGCCATAACCAAACGCGTTTAATTTACGTACATTACATATATGTATATGATTGCATGTGTTAGTATGTATGCGTAGATATAATCGAGATGCATGCTTAATATTGATTAATCATGTATGTATTAGATACGACACCCATGCCATGTTTGCATAAGAAATATAAAATCTGTAACGATTCAAGATTTTAAAATTGAATAAACGATCATGAAATTCTTGTGTTTATGAACACGGTATTAAATATGAATTTTCTTTTTCTGATATGGGGAGATTTTGTCAAAAGCGGATTATTAGTTTAATTCGTAAGAAAGTCGGTTTTTAAGAGAGACCGCCTGTGACTTCTCCGACGACCTGAAAATCAATCCATTGATGAATATTGAAATGAATTATTTGATCAAGGAAAAATTGAGAATCTCTTTATGATATGATCATGATCGTTCATATAAATATTCAAATCCTTAAATACATATTAAGTTAATCAGATGCCTTCCAATGTTTAATACTCCTCAAGATCTAGATTGAGAAGGAGTGGTATTGCCAAAGTAAAGTGCTCTTATCAATCATGAGAAGACGTGATAAGTAAGTGTACTTAATTTGTTGAAATGTTAGATCTAACTTAACTAAATCATCACAATATGATTGTGGGTTTAAAGGCATAGAGTTTGGTGAGATTTATTGGATAAATGTTTATAAAGGGTTGTTCCACCAAACTTTCCAAGAGTTATATTTGATATAATTGACAAATGTTGTCTACCTAAATAGTCATGTTTTGGGTGTATTAGCCAACGCTATCTTAAAACATGGATGAAATATGGATCTTGTCTCACTAGAAAGATTTAAAGAAATGCTTTCCGAATTAATAGTTAGGGTTATTGATTTGAAGAAAATAGTGGGAGATATATATTACGAATGTATATGATAATCAATTAAACATAATTAATATTAAATCTGTAATCAAGTTTATTTTATACACTTTAATATTGTAGATATCAAATAATAAACACAAATAACTTCTCTATGCGATCAGTTCTTGAGAAGGACAAGTTGATGAGAACAAGTTTCCTCGACTGACATAGGAGCTTGAGGATCGTCCTAGGGCACCACGATGTTAGTCAAATCTCTTCCCCTACTCTTAAAGCTTAGAATGTAACATGTGCAAATCATAGTGCTTATTGGAAAAGCAAATTGATGTTGCGACTGATATTTCATATCTAATGCTTGCAACTGTGAGTGCTGAGCTTAAGAAGCAACACAATCATATAGATGCTTGTGAGACGATTGAGCACCCTCAAAGGATTTTTGAGGGATAGACTCTTCAAGATATATTTGACAATTAAAGGGCACTATAAACTTATAAGTAGGGAGAGTAAGATCCGGTTACACCACATGTTCTAAAGGCTATAGGGTATAATGAATACCTTGACATTTTGGTTTTCCAGATTGGTCTGGAGGCTCACATAGATTTGATCTTAAAATCTTTGGACAATAAATATTCTTGGTTTGTTATGAAGAACAAAATGAATAAGATTGGTGAAACACTTATTGAGTTGCTAAACATGTTGAGAACTGCTGAAAGCAACATGATAAATGCATGAACTACTACTATAATGATGGTAAACATAGGAAATTCAAAAGGGAAATGAAAATAGAAAGGAAAGGAGAAGATTTGATCTAGTTTCCTTGCCAAACCAAAGTCCAATCCCAAAAATAGGCTCTAAATTCTGAATGAGGTGTTCACAAAGAAGACGATTATCGCTTCTGTGGAAAATCGGGAGAATGGAAATTAAATTGTCATGCTTATTTGGAAGATCGAAAGAGGATGATCAGTAAGGGTCAAGCTTCTGGTATCAGGTTGAAATTGGAGTAAAGGCAGTTGCTCTGGTTAGAGGAACTCGTTACTTAACTTTTGGCCTACAAGGCAAATTTAGAATTTGATAATTGTTATAATGTGCTTGCAATTGGCAGAGACATTATATCAGTTTCTTGTTTGGACATGAAAGCCTTTTTTATTTTAATTGAATAATAATAGTTATTTATTATATTTCAATGATAAGGCTTATAATGTTGTACAACTAATTAACAATTTATATGTTCTAAAGTGACTCAAATCAAACATTACCTTTGGCACTGTCGTTGAGGTCATATTAATGAGAAACGGATTTGCAGAATACATAAGGATGCATTCTTGGATAAGTTTGATTATGAATTATACAAAAGGATGTGAATCTTGGTTTATTTGGCAAAATGACTAAAACTCCTTTTACCGGACATGGTGAAAGGGTCACTGAACGAGTATGACTTATACATAGTGATGTATGTTATCATATGCGTACGATGATAAAAGGTAACTTTTATTAACTTCATAAAATTTACTAATTATTTTAGTAGATACAGGTATATGTATCTTTTGAAGAACAAATTCGAATCATTTGAAAAGTTCGAAGACTATAAAGATGAAGTAGAAAATATCAAAGAAAATATTTTTGATAGGAGGGATCACACCTTGTTGGACATGGTGCGATTAATGTTGAGTCAATGAATCTTCCAATTAGTTTCTGAGGCTACTCCTTGGAGACAACAGGTTATACACTTAACCGATTTCCTACTAAAACGGTTCAGAAGACTACGTATGAGATATAGACTGAGAAACGTCATAGTATGTCATTTATGAAAATTTGGGGATGTGAGGCATTTATGAAATGTCTAACTTCTGACAAGCTAAATCAGACAAATGTAACTTTGTGGGATACCTATTTGAAACAAAGGGTTATTCTTTCTATAATCCTTCCGAGAACAAATTATTTATTGCTCGAACTGCAGTGTTCCTTGTAAGAGAAATGGTTTCTAAGAAAGAAAGTGGGAGGATAATAGATCTCAATGAAGTTAGAGACCCACATGATAACATTGAACCAATGGAGGAACCTGAGCAGAATGTATAAGAAAACAATACTGCTCAAGAAACACAGATTATTCATAGGTCTAGTAGGATTCACCATGAGCCCGAGAGATATTATGGATTTCTCTTGACTCAAGATGATGATGTGATGCTTGTCGACGAAGATGAGCCTCTCACCAACCAAGACAATATGAACATTCCAGATTTTAAGAGATGGCTAGAAGCCATGAAGTCTAAGATGGAATCCATGTATACTAACCAAGTATTGACTTTGGTTGATCCACCTGAAGGGGTAAAACCTATAAGGTGCAAGTGGGTTTTCTAGAAGAAGACTGACATGGATGGTAACATACAGACCTAATAAGGCACGATTGGTGGCAAAAGGTTTCAAGAAAATTCATGGTATTGACTATGATGAGACCTTTTCGCCAGTGACTATGATCAAGTCTATCATGATTTTGCTTGTTATAGCTGATTACTAATACTATGAAATCTGGTAAATAGATGTCAAAACCGCTTTCTTAAATGGGAGCCTTGAAGAAGATGTGGATGTGTACATGACATAGCCTAAGGGTTTTGTTTATCCAAATGATGCTAGAAAGGTATGTAAGTTGCGTCGATCCATTTATGGATTAAAGAAGGCCTCAAGGAGATGGCACATTCATTTTGATGAAACAGTCAAAAATAGTTTGACTTTATTCAGAATGAAGATGAAACTTGTGTTTACAAGAAGTTTAGTGAGAGCCATGTGGCATTCCTAGTATTATATGTTGATTATATATTACTAATAGGGAATGACATTCCTTCTCTATAGACTGTGGAGACTTGGTTGAGAAATAGTTTCTCGATGAAAGACTTAGGCAATATGATCTAAGTTTTAGGGATCTGGATTTATAGTGATAGATCAAAATGATCATTTGGCCTAAGTCAGAGTAGATACATTGATAATGTATTACATCAATTTGGGATGCAAAGAGGATGAAATGGATATGTTCCAATGTCTCACGGGATAATGAACTCAAAATAAAATTGTCCTAAATCATTGGATGATAAGGATTGTATGAGTAAGGTTCCATATGCTTCGACAATTAGTTCTATGAGATGATATGTACTCCGTATGATGTATCGTAAGTCTTAAGCATGACGAACACGTACCAATCTAATCCAAGTGATGTCCATTGGATGAGAGTCAAGAATATTCTTAAGTACTTAAAGAGGACTAAAGATTTATTCTTGTTATATGGAGGACATGTGAAGCTAGTTGTAAGAGGTTTCAGTGAAGCTGGTTTCTAGACAGACAATGATGATTTAGTATTTCTATTTGGCTTTGTGTTTTATCTATTTAAATTGAGATGTTGTATGCTGGAATGGTTCATAGCAGAGACATTTATTGATTCTATAATAGAGCCTGAGTATATTGATGTTTGTGAAGCAGCCAAGAAGGCTGTTTGGGCATGTACTTATGAGATATCACCTAATTAATGAGATTAATGATCAAGGGGATATACATATATGTAAAGTGCATACTAATAATAATATTGCAGACCCACTTACTAAGGTTTTGTCGCAGTAGAAGCACGAAAGTCACACTAGTTCCATGAGTATTGGATACTTGGGTAATTGACTCTAGTGCAAGTGGGAGATTGCTAGTAATTGTGCCCTGGAGATAAAACTTTTATATTTTAAGTAAAATATTTTATTATTAAGGATTATGTTTTATTGATTATTATTTATTTATTATGTTTTATTTACTGTGTAATAAATTGAAAGCATAATAAATGTCCTTAAAATTTTGATACGTATTATATATCTTTAAGTATGTGACATAAAAATGAGATTATATGAATATTATCTTATTCCTAAAATTCCCTAGTCGAGTATTGTTATTCAAGGACAATAATAATGCACAAATACTAGTATGTTTGTTGACAGATGACCACATCTCATGGTCATAGGTATGGTGATACTAAAGTCAAGAACATAAGTGCATGTCTCAATGTATGGCACTGGAATGACCTGCCGTGAGATTTTATATGTTAAATAAGTGTCATAAGTAATTCTCACTGTGATAATGGTGTAATGATCCTTAGACCTGAAATCATTATATTTTTATACGAGAATTAATATACTTTTATTACATTAATAGTTACCTTTGACCGGGTGATGTTAAAAGTGGACATTGGGTATATTATGAATCGTGTGAGGAATATGAATGAGCTAGATGGGATTTAATCCTCTTAATTTTAGGAGTGATATTATTGGCCTCTTGTTTGAGTGAGACTATGGAATGCACGACCGTGCTTAAATGTTGATTTGATTTTAATAGTCTGCTCATCGATCAAGAAAATAAAGATTAAATTATGAAGAGGATGACACGACACATGCCTTGAGTTTAATCTATAATATCAAGATTAAAGGGAATATATTGCATTGTACAATATTCATGAAAGGCTCAATCGAATCACCGATTTAATTATTTTTACTTGGGTAGCAATGATGTATTTCTAGATGCCGCTCATTGTTTATAATTTTATTATTAGATAATAAAATTATTGTCAACGTAATAATAACCTAAATGGTCACACACAAAGAACACTTGAAGGAGAATTAATAGTAATTCAAATTTATTTTGGATATTAATTAAGTTGGACTTAATTAATAAAATTAGAAATTTGAATTAATTTATAATTCAAATTATATTTTAATATTAATTAAGTTTGATTTAATTAGTTATTTAAATTAAAATCTGAATTTGAAATAAATTAATTAAATATAAGGCCCAATCATGTGATGGGATAAAATGCTTGTTTATTTCATCTATAAATACATCTCTTTCTCTAGGAGTTAACTTAATTCAGTTTTTGGAAAACCCTAGCCACATAGAGAGAGATATAACTGTTGAGAGAAATAGCATGGGTGCTAGTACATCCTTTATTTTCGAAGATAAAGTGTTCGTGTGGATACCGTTAGAGCATAGATCGCATGCTGCGGGATACATGGTGATCGTACGAGCTTTGGACCTCCATAATCTCTATCTTCAATTTGTTAAAGCTCCAAAAGGTAATACATCATGATCTCTGAATTAAATATTATGTTTTCGCATGGATCCTGCGGAGAGTTTCGCTATTTTGATTTATTTTTCACGTTTATACCGCTGCGTTTGTGCCTCGAAACACTTCGAGTCAAACATGTGAATGATAATGACAAGTCTACAAGGAGGCTTGCACAAAGAACAAGACAAAATGACAGAAGATAGAATGCGGAAGCTAAAGACTGTCAAATCAGAAGACTTAGCTAGAAATGCATTGTGTAAAATGTAAAGTAATCTTTGTCCATTTCTAGTTATAGTAACTAGGTCTGTGAAGATGTTGTCTAAATGAGACATGTTGTCCATTTAGCAAGAGCATATCTTCACAGTCTAGTGTGTTGAATTGTATTAAGAGTTTATTTCCTTGTTTTCTCTCAAGAACAAGAAGCTGAATTTCACTCTTAAATTTCTGACTTGTAGCAATTTCATTCTAATAATATTTATATTGGAAGTTTACTTGTGTGTACTCTATGTTTTTATTTTCGCATTTCTTTTAAACATACATCCATGTTTATGCAATCAAGTTTCAACAAGATAAATTGAAAAAGAGCCTAACTTATACACCCCCCTGCATAAGTTTCTCAATAACTCGTTCCTAACAAGTGGTATCAAAGCTCAGGCTGTTAACATACAAACAGTACAAAGATCAAGATGATTTCACAGAAACTGAGCAGTATTAAGATTCCTCTATTTGATAGATAAAACTACAATATTTGGAAAGAAAAATGTTGATGTTCATCAGGGCTGCAAACTCTATGTATCCTGAGATATTGAAGAATGGACCCTTCATGCCTGTGACACTGGTTCCTGAAATAAACAGTGGCTCAGATGTGATTCAAGCAACATGGATACCCAAAGACCCCACTCAATACGCTGACACAGAGAAAGAAAAGGTGTCTCTTGACAATAGTCTAATGCTCATACTGATAGTTTCGTTGGACATTTTTATGTATAACTATATTGTCAATTGCACTTCTGCCAAACTCATCTGGGAAACTATTGAAATACTTTGTTAAGGCACAGAAGAAGTAAAAGACAATCAAAGGCAACTCTTTGTTTCACATTATAAAGCTTCCTTGTCCAAACAAAATAAAGGCATAACTGAGGTATTTGAAAGGTTTAATAAGCTGATAAATGACCTTCACCTACATGGAAAATACTATGAAACCAAAGAGAAAAATATGAAGTTTTTGCTGACTCTTCCAAAGTATCTAGAGCATAAGATTTCAGCTATAAGAGAAGGAAGAGACTCAACAAAGCTTCCACTTGAGATATTGTATGGAATACTAAAGACCTATGAACTAGAATTCTTTCAAAAGAAATCAATGTTAGTAATTGTGCTCTAGAGACAATACTTTTTATATTTTAAGGAAAATATTTATTATTAAGGATTATGTTTTATTGATTATTATGTTTTATTATGTTTTATTTATTGCGTAATAAATTGAAAGCATAATAAATGTCCTTGGAATTTTGATACGTATTATATATCTTTAAGTATGTGACTTAAAAATGAGATTATATGAATAGTATCTTATTCCTAAAATTCCCTAGTCGAGTATTATTATTTAAGGACAATAATAATGCACAAAGACTAGTATGTTTCTTGACAGATGACCACATCTCATTGGTCATAGGTATGGTGATACTAAAGTCAAGAACATAAGTGCATGTATCAATGCATGGCACTGGAATGACCCGCCGTGAGATTCTACATGTTAAATAAGTGTCATAAGTAATTCTCACCGTGATAATGGTGTAATGATCCTTAGACCTGAAATCATTATATTTCTATACAAGAATTAATATACTTTGATTACATTAAAAGTTACATTTGACAGGGTGATGATAAAAGTGGACATTGGGTATATTAAGAATCGTATGAGAAATATGAATGATCTAGATGAGATTTAATCCTCTTAATTTTAGGAGTGATATTATTGGTCTCTTGTTTGAGTGAGACAATGAAATGCACGGCCGTGCTCAAATGTTGATTTGATTTTAATAGTCTACTCATTGATCAAGAAAATAAAGATTAAATTATGAAGAGGATGACACGAGACATGCCTTGAGTTTAATCTATAATATCAAGATTAAATGGATTATATTACATGGAACATTATTCATGAAAGGCTTAATCGAATCACCGATTTATTATTATTACTTGGGTAGCAATGATGTATTACTAGATGTCGCTCATTGTTTACAATTTTAATTAGATATTAAAATTGTTGCCAACGTAATAATAACCTACAGGGTCACACACAAAGAACGCTTGAAGAAGAAATAATTTAAATTATGAATTTAAATTAAATAAGTAATTTATTTATGATATTAATTAAGTATGACTTAATTAATTATATAAATAGAATAAATGAATTATTTAAACTAATTCCAAAATTAATAATTAATTAATTAAGTGAGACTTAATTAAATAATTTAGAATTTTGGATTAGTATTAATTATAATTAGATTATAATTAGAAAACTTATTTCTCTCTCTATATATAATCTCTTTATGGACTGATTTAATTTAAGAGACATATTTTTACTAAAAACCCTAGCCGTTTTGAGAAAAGAGCGATAGAGAGAGAGAAGCAGTTTTCGGGTACTAGTACACATCAATCCTTCATGAAAAGTGTTCGTGTGGATACCGTAGAGCGTAGATCGCGAGAGCTGGATACGTGGTGATTAAACAAGCTTTGGACCTCCATTAATCTTCCATTAATGAACTGTTAAAGCTTCTAAAGGTATTTATTCTTTATCTCCGAATTAAATCTTTTGTTTTCGCATGGATCCTGCAGAGGGTTTCGCTATTTTGATTTATTTTTCACGTTTATTCCGCTGCGTTTGTGCCTTGAAACCCTTCAATGGCATCAGAGCTACTTGCAAAACGTTTTAATTCGGTTATGTGCTTAATAGTTTTCGATATGTAAGCATGTATGCGATCAATCATGATTTTGTATTGATACAATATGTATATGTTTTTATATATTATGAATATATGATATTCATATGATGTATAATCATGTGATGATTGTCTGTATTGATGTATGTATATGATACATGTTTGTTCTTATTATGAGAATCGTCTTCGATACGAATTCTGAAACAGCTGTCGTAGATTTTCTGAAATCTGTATCCGCTGTCCTATTTTCGCAAATGATATGTGTTTTCTGACTAGAATCGGGTCACTGAGAAATACTGACTTAGTCATCTCTGTGTCTGTAAGCCATTAGATGTCGTTACAGGCCCCAAAACGGTGTTTTATTATTTTTTGAAAATTATTTGATTTTCTAAAATTTTGAGTATATGTATGTATATATTATGAATATATGATATTCAAGTGATGATTGTATGTATCACTGTGTATATATATATGATATATTTTTGTTCTTGTTATGAGGATTGTATATGATACGATTTCTGAAACACCGTCAAATTTGGTGAAATCTGATTGCCGAATCTGATTTTTGCAAACGATATGTGTTTTCTGACTGGAATCGGGTCAATGAACAAAACTGATAGTTGTTCTATCACCGACAGGTCTGTAAGGCGTTTGACGTCATTAAGGGCCTCGAAACAGCGATTTATTGTCTTCAGAAATCTGTTTTTAATTTTCTGAAATTTCGAAATTTGTTATATATGATTATATGATATGTTTATATAATCTTAGATATATTATATGTGTTATGTGATAGCATGTTGGATGGTTATGGCCTAAAGACCCATAGTATAATGGTTTTGATTTATAGTTTTGGTTTCTAAATACGACTTGCATGTCGTTTATTCATTGTAATTTAATTATCTCGAATGTAACTCGAGTTCTTCTTGTAATTTTATTAGAATAGTTTTATTTTTATTATTCAATGTAATTATCAATGAAGACTTCCAAGCAAGGAGGTGATCCAAAAGGGGATGATGGAGCAATGAAGAAAGAAGACATGTAATAGATAGTATTTTAAAACCACCATAGACTGACCTTGATATTTCCATTAGCTTGGAAAGATCACATATGATGGGGCCATAACCAAACGCGTTTAATTTACGTACATTACATATATGTATATGATTGCATGTGTTAGTATGTATGCGTAGATATAATCGAGATGCATGCTTAATATTGATTAATCATGTATGTATTAGATACGACACCCATGCCATGTTTGCATAAGAAATATAAAATCTGTAACGATTCAAGATTTTAAAATTGAATATACGATCATGAGATTCTTGTGTTTATGAACACGGTGTTAAATATGAATTTTCTTTTTCTGATATGGGGAGATTTTGTCAAAAGCGGATTATTAGTTTAATTTGTAAGGAAGTTGGGTTTTAAGTGAGACCGCTTGTGACTTCTCCGACGACCTGGAAATCAATCCATTGATGAATATTGAAATGAATTATTTGATCAAGGAAAAATTGAGAATCTCTTTATGATGGGATCATGATCGTTAAAATAAACAATAAAAATCCCTAAATACATATTAAGTTAATCGGATGCCTTCCAATGTTTAATACTCGTCAAGATCTAGATTGAGAAGGAGTGGGCTTGCCAAAGCAAAGTGCTTTTATCAATCATGGGAAGACATGATAAGTAAGTGTACTTAGTTTGTTGAAACATTGGGTCTAACTTAACTAAATCATCACAATAGGATTGTGGGTTTAGAGGCATAGAGTTTGGTGAGATTTATTGGATAAATGTGTACAAATGGTTGTTCTACCAAACTTTCCAAGAGTTATATTTGATATAATCGACAAATGTTGTCTACCTAAATAGTCATGTTTTGAGTGTATTAGCCAACGCTATCTTAAAAAATGGATGAAATATGGATCTTGGCTCACTAGAAAGATTTAAAGAAATATTTTCCGAATTAATAGTTAGGGCTATTAGTTTGATAAAAATAGTGGGAGGTATATGGTGATATACCATAATCACTTAAACATAATTAATATTAAATTTGCAATCTAGTTTATTTTATACACTTTAATATTGTAGATATCAAATGATAAAAACAAACAACTTCTCTATGCGATCAGTTCTTGAGAAGGACAAGTTGACGAGAATATATTTCCTTGATTGACATAGGAGCTTGAGGATAGTCCTCGGACATCACGATGTTCGTCAAATCTCTTCCCTTGCTCTTAAAGTTGAGAATGTAACATGTGCAAATCATAGTGCTTATTGGAAGCAAATTGATATTGCGACTGATGTTTCATGTCTTATGCTCGCAAATATGTGTGCTGAGCTTAAGAAGCAACACGAGCATATAGATGCTTATGAGAAGATTGAGCACAAGATATATTTGAAAATAAAAGGGCACTATACACTTACAAGTAGGGAGAGTGAGACCCGGTTACACCACATGTTCTAAAGATTATAGGGTATAATGAGTACCTTTGATATTTTGGGTTTCCAGAATGGTCTGGAGACTTAGTTAGATTTGATCTTACAATCCTCGGACAAATATTATTCTTAGTTTGTTATGAACAATAAAATGAATAAGATTGGTAAAACACCCATTGAGTTGCTAAGCATGTTGAGAACTGCTGAAATCAATATGATAAATGCATGAACTACTACTATATTGATGGTAAACATAGGGAATGCAAAAGGGAAAGGAAAATGGAAAGACAAAGAGAAGATTTGATCTAGTTCCGTTGTCAAACCAAAGTCCAATCCCTAAAGTAGACTCTAAAGTCTGAATAAGGTGTTGATAAAGAAGACGATTGTCGCTTCTGTGGAAAATTGGGAGACTGGAAATTAAACTGTCATGCTTATTTGAAAGATCTGAAAAAGATGATCAATAATGGTCAAGCTTTAGGTATCGGGTTGGAATTGGAGTAAAAGTAGTTGCTCTAGTTAAAGGACCTCGTTACTTAACTTTTAACCTATAAGGAAAATTTAGAACTTGATAATTGTTATAACGTGCTTGCAATTGGCAGAGACATTATTTCAGTTTCTTATTTGGACAAGAAAGGCTTTTTCATTTTAATTAAATAACAATAGTTGTTTATTCTATTTTGATGATGAGGCTTATAATGTTGCACAACTAATTAACAATTTATATGTTCTAAAGTGACTCAAATCAAATATTACCTTTGGCACTGTTGTTGAGGCCATATTAATGAGAAACGCATTTCCAGAATAAATAAGGATGCATTCATGGATAAGTTTGATTATGAATTATACAAAAGGATGCGAATCTTGGTTTATTTGGCAAAATGACTAAAGCTCCTTTTACTGGACATGGTGAAGGGGTCATTGAACGGGTATGACTTATACATAGTGATGTATGTGGTCATATGTGTACGATGACAAAAGGTAGATTTTATTAATTTCATAAAATTTACTAATTATTTTAGTAGATACGGATATATGTATCTTTTGAAGAACTAATCCGAATCATTTGAAAAGTTCAAAGACTATAAAGATGAAGTAGAAAATATCAAAGAAAAGTTTTTTTGATAGGAGGGATCACACCTTGTTGGACATGGTGCGATCAATGTTGAGTCAAGGAATCTTCCAATTAGTTTCTGGGGTTGCACCCTGGAAATGGCTCCATATACACTTAATTGTGTTCCTACTAAAATGGTTCAAAAGACTTCTTATGAGATATGGACTAAGAAACGTCACAGCATGTCATTTATGAAAATTTAGGGATGTAAAGTGTTTGTGAAACGTCTAATCTCTGACAAGCTAGGACCAAAATCAGATAAATGTAATTTTGTGGGATACCCAACTGAAATAACGGGTTATTCTTTCTATAATCCTTCCGAGAACAAAGTGTTTGTTGCTTGAACTGCTATGTTCCTTGAGAGAGATGCTCTCTAAGAAAGACAGTGGGAGGATAATAGATCTCGATGAAGTTCGAGACCCACATGATAACATTGAACCAATGGAGGAACCTAAGCAGTATGTACAAGAAAACAATACTGCTCAAGAAACACAGGTTGTTCGTAGGTCTGGTAGGATTCACCATGAGCCCGAGAGATATTATGGATTTCTCTTGACTCAAGATGGTGATGTGATGCTTGTGGATGAAGATGAGCCTCTCACCTACCAAGACAATATGAACACTCCAGATTCTAAGAGGTGGAACATTTATTTTCATGAAACAGTCAAAAAGAGTTTGACTTTATTCAGAATGAAGATGAAACTTGTGTTTACAAGAAGTTTAGTGAGAGCCATGTGGCATTCCTAGTATTATATGTTGATGATATATTACTAATAGGGAATGACATTCATTCTCTACAGACTGTGAAGACTTGGTTGAGAAATAATTTCTCAATGAAAGACTTAGGCGATGTGACATATATATTAGGGATCGAGATCTATAGAGATAGATCAAGGAGATTGATCGGCCTAAGTTAGAGTACATACATTGACAAAGTTTTACCTCAATTTCGAATGCAAAGAGGTTAAATGGATATGTCCCAATGTCTCATGGGATAATGATCTCAAAATAAAATTTGTCCTAAATCATTGATTGATAAGGATTGCATGAGTAAAGTTCCATATGCTTTAGCAATTGGTTTTATAATGTATGCAATGATATGTACTCGTCCTGATGTCTCGTATGCTTTAAGAATGACGAGTAGATACCGGTCTAATCTAGGTGAAGGTCACTGGACGGCAGTCAAGAATATTCTTAAGTACTTTGTTGGGTCCCGGAAGTATCGTAGAAGGGGGGTTGAATGCGATACTGACAACAATTTAAAATTCTTTTCAGAATTTGCGGAATTAAATTATTGCTAAAGCTGAGGGTTCGAGTCCTTGTACTGTTTGGGAGGCTGACTTACTATCTTTCTATTTTTATGATATAACATTTAAGATATAGAAATTAGCAAATAAGTAAACAAGATTCAAGTTAAATATATATATTAAACTTGAACGGGTGTTACAACATCCGGTAGAATAAACATTTAATTCCTAGAACAAATTTGACATGAATTGTTCTACTTAGGAATTAAAACCAAACCAGCACAGAAAGTCTGTGAATATGACGTTGCAGACAAATTGCTGAATTTGTAAGTTTTTCTACTACTGAAAAATGAAGCAAATGCCTCATATTTATAGAGGTGGAAAGCTGATATGACATTTTTTAACAAGAATTAAGCCTTGTATGACTCTTCAGAAAGCTGGGCATGACTTATTACTGTCGGTATGACACTTCAGAAATTCGGTATGACTCATTTAGAATCCGGTATGACTCATCAGAAATTCGGTATGACTTGTTATAAGTCATACTGAATTTTTCTTTTAATTAAATAAATCAGAATAACTAAATTAATTAAAATTAAATCAACATGACTTATTACACAATTCCTTCGGTATGACTCAAGAATTATCTCTCGGCATGACTTCTGAATTTTCTTCGGTATGACTTTTCTTTTCACCTGCCAAATCAAATCTTTTCACTTGAATGGGACACGTGGCAACTTCTGATTGGATGTTGAAAAACCTGCCAAATCAAATTGCAAAAAGAAGGGGCCTATTTCGTCCTGTAGTGATGAGCTCCGTAGAAATACTTTTCGACCCGCACAGCTTATATTCTTTGATTAATAAATAATAAATTTAATTCAGAAATTATAAAAATAAATATCTAATATTATTTAGATATTTATAAATATAATTTACTAAATAAATAAAATATTTATTAATTAAATAAATCATTACGCTCTAAGCTGCGGTCTCCTGATCGTCTCGAACCGAAATCCTTTTGACTTGGAAATGATAAATCAATTCCAACCGGGGTTCCACTTTTACGAATATATTACTCTGCATTTCTTCCGTGTCAATACTTTTTCCGTCTTGTCTTAAAGTCTGTACCGTCAGGCATGTTTGGTTGTTTCTACAGTTGCAATTAGAAGTACCTCTGTTACTTAAACAATCTGACTCTTTAAACTAAACTATACTTCTTTTCACCACTGCATGTACCCAGTCAAATATTCAACCTTGGATTCTGACTCTTGTACACTGCATTCCAAACAGACCTGTATCCCTTTGAGCTTCCAGCTTCTGTCTTCTTTCATTCTTATTAACCACTTGAACTTTTTGATGACGAATCTTCACTGACATTGTTGACACCCTGTGCACTGGTCTGGTTCACGGATGACTAACTACAATGTTGATACTCATTTCTGCTGTAGTGGTCTTTGTGTCTTGTCTTGTCCTGTCCTGTCTTTGCTTCTTTTGTTCTTCCTCTATATTCAATATCTATTATTTACTTCGCTTTCTTATCTGAGTTGAGTTGTCATCTACTTATTACAAATAGGACTAGTAATATGACTTTCAATCTCCCCCTATTTGTTGTTAAACATTTAACACACAAATTCCTAGAGGATAACTCAACTAACAACTAAGAAAATGATACGACATTTAAGAACTATAAAAAATAAATTGTTTTCTGGATCATATAATACATTTCCAGATTTCAATTATGAAAGATAAATATAAGATAGATGTTCCTTTATACTGAACATTTTTAACAAAGTTCTATCTTGACCTACCTATCATTACCAGCTTCAGAAGTATCAACTTCACCTTCTTCTAGAGTTTAACTTTTGTGACCAGGTGTCATTGGTAGATCAGTGAATGGTTTCTCTGGATCAGATTATGCATTACCAGATTTCTTGAGTGAACTTAGAAATGAAAGATGTTTGTTCCTCTAGCACTGAACATATTATACAAGTAATATTATCTTCATTTCTCAGACTCATCACTACTCCCCCTTAGGATGGCAGGGATGAAGTCTTGTTCTCTTCTTATTACCACTTATCCTCTATTTCTCCAACTTCTGTCTTCACTTCTCTCCCAAGGTGAATTCATTCTCCCCTTACTTGAATTATCCAACCAATTTAATAGAGGTAACAACAGACATGACATACATACAGCATTAAACCATCGCAAATATAAAAAATGCAAACTATGACATGTTATGCATTTTAGAAAATCCAGTTAATCCTATATACAAGAATTTTCTAAAATCAAATGGATCCAATCCAAGCATGTTGTTATATACCCCCTTTTCTTGTTCAACAATGGAGTAATCCTCTTCTAGTAAAAGTCTTTGTTAAACAATTCTCCCCTTTGGATCTTGTTCAACACTTCTCCCTTTTTGGATATGCTTCTCCCTTTTTGGATCTTGTTGAACAGTTCGAACTGTTCAACACTTCTCCCCCTTAGTTGAGTAATCCTCTTCAGAATCCTTAATATCAGAAGAAATTTCATCCCCCTTAGTTGAGTAACATTAGAAATCTTTAACAGGTGATTGGGAATGGGATTTGGTAATTGTGGTAGTGTGTGATTTTCCTTTGTGTATCTTACAAGTGTTTCGCTCATATACTCTCTAAGTGTTTCACTCATAGAATATATATATTTTCACTCTTTCTCACTTGTGTTTCACTCTTTTCTCACAACACTATTTCTCTCTCAGTACGGATGATACAATCTTTGTACCTGCAAGAAAGATCACCATAGCCCCTTCAAGAGAGGTCACTGGTGGTGCAATGGGGTTTAGAATAATTGCTTCCGTCAATTCATCCTTAGTGTGTGACAATCCTTACAGTGCATTTGAATATATACATTTATGGTCGGCAGTGTTTGAATGTGTCCAGATGAAGTTGACTCTTTACAAATGGCCTTGGCTGACAGACCGAATTCAATAGACTCATCATGTTAAGATGACGAACCTAGTAACAGTTTTGCCATTTGCAAATCTATACCCTTTTGGGAGGATATAAATTAGTTAGCAGTTGCCTTGGTTTCAATTTCATATCCTAACTAGAGGCAGAGTTGCTGGAACACTCGTAGATACTTCTCTTTTCTAGGGCTCTAGAGGCACTTACTCTGTCACCCTCTTTAGTTGATAAAACTTTCCTTTTCAGGGGTTTAGTAGATGAAGTTGTATCTGTTTGGGTGTTTGTGGTTCTATGATCTGTGTTAGAGATTGTATGTTTTCAATCCTTTGATCTTGTCCTATAGCCACTGAGGGCTCAATATATCAATTGTATATATATATATATATATATTTATATCAATTGATTAGAGAATATATCAAGATTGAGATTACCTGCTTTTACCTCGAGTCGATTGCTCTTGTTCGGCAGGACACATATATGCATTTATTATTAGTGATTATCAGATAAACAATATATATTATCACTAACAACAAAAATCATAATTAATTGCAATGAAACAATAACAAATTATCAAACTATGATAATTAATAATAATTTCAAAAAGCAAGTAATTATGCTCCTAATATCTCATCGTATTAAAACTATGAAACTAATAAACGATGAATTGCTTCAATTCATAATTTTAATAAGATAAAATACTCTTGCTAAATACTAAATAATCATAAGAATGAAAATTAGCATTTAACTTCATACATTATATCTAATAATTGATATTCAAGCATATGACAATTATACTTACAACAATTATCAGTGATATATGTAAGCTCGAGAAAATACATGTAAAGAAATTCACAAGTTCTTTAAATATTGACATTTAATACTTATGATTCTTAAAACAATTTCTCGTAGACAAAAATAAATTTTATAAATAAAATGAAATAAAAATAACTATAAAATATGCCAACAAAAATAAAATAAAAATAACTATAAAAATAAAATATGTCAATTTCATAAGAAAAATAAAAAATAAAAAATAAACTTACACACATATATATCTATAGAAATAATATTAAATGTTTAAAAACAAAAAATAATATGTGCCAAAAGTTGAAAAAAATATTATTTAAGAGCATGATACGAAATTTTCTTTAAGATACATGTCCCTTAATAAAACGCGGGAAAGTTGTATCTGAGAAGAAAGTTTCTATCATTTATGAATTTCCTATAAGGCAAATTTCCCATGAAAAAAAGAGAGAATTTGTATCATAGAAGAAATTCAATTCTCTTAAGAAAAAAAAATATATTTACAGTATGAATGTCAATTAAATAAAACTGTACAAAACTAAAAATGTTGCATGTACCTCTCACTGTGCACGCCTTGCAATGTGTTCCTAGAATTTATCTATTTAGGCTTACCATCAGCGTGAGTGCCGGTGGTGTGCTTGACTCATTACAAAGTGCTCTAGCTGACGAGCGAATTTCAATAGACTCATCCTGTAGAGAGAATGATTCCAGAGACAGTTTTATTGCCTTTTCAGCTCTGCATCCTTTTGAGAAGATGCAGATGAGCTTACAGTTACCTCAGTTATATACTCCTTTTCTTCTCTGGAGGTAGAGCTGTGGGTGCACTTCCGACATCATCCTTATTTGCTGCATCAAGTGCAGTATCTCCCTTATCAACCTCTAACTTAAATGAGTTCCTTATATCTCCAGGGGTTAATATATGGAAGTGGATGAATTGGTGTTTGGTACTATGGCCTGGGTAAGAGATTGATGGGTTTTCAACCTCTTGGCCAGTTTCTAAAGCCACTAGGGGCTAACTGGAAAGAACCAATCGAGATAAAAAGATAATCGCCTTAAAATTCCAAAATATATTTTTCATACCAAGGAGAAGGAAAAATATAATAAGGAATGGTAATAGATTGCATTAAAGAACTTTTGATAAAAGAGTTTTGTCGGAACTAAAGATTTATCATTTAAGAGCATGATACAAAATTTTCTTTAAGAAACATATCCCATAATAAAACGCGGGAAAGTTGTATCATAAAAGAAAGTTTTTATCGTTTATGAATTTCCCATGAGGCAAACTTCCCATTATAAAACGTGAGAATTTATACCAAAGAAGAAATTCAACTCTCTTACCAAATTATATCTCGTTAAAATGACTCTTTTCCTTTATACCTTAATACTGTATGATTTGAAAACAGTTTTGCAATCCATCCTTATCAGATAGAGGACTATGATTTTCCGACTCATAATACAATTATGATATTCATCATTTTCGTCCACCTGATATTATCCCTAACTTAAAATAGAAAATTTCATGACAATAGGGGAGGATGTATTCTTAGCAATACAGTATAAGGCCTTCAAAGCAACAACCACTGTTTAGGTACTTTGAATCAATGTGCAACAAACATTGAAACAAGTGTTTGAAAACAAATCATTTTACAAATGGTTGATACCTCGAAGTAAAAACAATTTTGGAAATATTTCTAAGTATATAAAATATTGAGAATTTTATATACAAGTAACTTAGAAAATACTTCCATTTCTCCAATATTAGTGATTTTGAAATATGCATTGATTATTTAGATCAGTAATTCTAAATAATGTCACTAATATTAAAAGTGTCACAATTATTTGTAACAAAATATTTAAAAATATCAGAGAAAAATATCAAAACAATTAAGCAAAATATCATTAACTGATACTCATAAAATATTTAACATACAAATAATTATGCTGCATATTATTTTAATTCATTTAAATTATGAGACTGATATGACATCGAATTGTCTAACATCATAATTTTAAATCAATTAAGATAATATACAAACTTATGCTAGAACACCTAATTACCACGTATGCATATAATATTGTAAACATGATAATTAAAGTAGTAGCAATAAGCATGAGGTTCTGGATTTCAAATAAATTCACAAGTCCTTTAAATATGGAAAATTTAATACTTGTGAACTCATTTAAGAATTCTTTGCAGATGAGATTTTCAACAAATATGTACATAAATAATATCTCAACTTTACTAACCAACTTAGACAAAATGAATTTATCAAGCTGTTTTAGCAAATATCTGCAAGTTATTCTACTAAGGACTACTCCCGATATAAATGATACCTGGTGTCCATGCGCTTGTTCCATGAGTGGTGAAGAGATTATTCAGCAGAGTTGATGGAGTTTGACAGCTTCTGGTAATTACCTCCCTGTCTTTCTTATAACCTGCATTATCTATATCTATATAGCCAATTAGGTTAAACCTGGTATCTTTAGAATTGGTAATCCCTTAAGATATCTAACAATTCATATCTTAGCTATAAGATTAGATTCTCTAGTATCCACGTGGAAACATGCACATAGGCATATTGAGAATAAAATATATGGTCTTTATGCACAGTAGACCCACATATAATATAATCATGGTATACTTGCACTAATATTACATTATCTGTGTGTGCCTTATATTCTAGAGAGATATGTGTATAACGACTCTAATATAAAATCATTTTCATGTAATTAGCAGTTAGAGTGTCATACTATGTCCTTGACGATTGCTTGATCTCTTACCTCCGTCATAGAGAGCTTGTGAAGAGAATGATATACAAATTCCAGTGGATAAGAAACTTCAAAGTCCAGGAGTTGTTGTACATCAACTTGTTTAGCCCTAAATAGTATCAAGTTTCGTCTCTGGTGCTTTAGTTAGATTTTGAAAGTCCCGAAGATTCTGTTTCCATCATCGTCGATACCTTCTGTAGCAACCAGTTTGGCTTTGTCCCTCATAACAATGTCAAATTTCATCCAGTCTCTGAAAACCCTTACAATACCAACTACAACTTTGTCTTGTGGCCTGGGTTCCAGATTCAGTAGATTCTGCCTTCGAACTGATTGAGATCATCTTGCATTGCAATCACCCAATCTGGATCAATCAGTGCTTTTTCAATCTTCTTTAGGATTCCAACTGTTTAACAATTGTTCTTTCCCGAAGAGTAACCATTTACTTTGCATAGCACTTCTAGTCTTTACTCTAGTATCCGGATCACTAAGACAAGATGTCAAGCTTCACAGATTCAGAATAGACTTTTATTTTAATGCTTGAGAGCTTCTTGAATAGTGTAACACAGCCCTGATCTTGCCTTACTACTTTTAGCCTCATATGTTTCTTCAGTTGTGACCTCTAACGATTCTTAAATCCGTTTTGTATAAGTACATAAACTAGAATGATCATTAGAGTCAGAAAAAAAATCTTCAGAGTTCCCCACTAATAAATCTATCCTATCTTTACATTTGAGCAGTTTGTGGAACTATAACATGAACAATCGTATCATCCACAATAAAATCCAAATGCTCCGGAATAAACCTACTAATACAAAATGACCACTTTCCTCGAAACCGGGTCATATGCTCTGAGAATTAATTCTGAGCCAAAACGAAGAATTTTCCAACTACAAACCCTTTTGGAAAAATGGACCAAGTTTTAATATCTTTAGATTATAAATTAAATCTATATAAATTTAACTAATAAATTTATTTAAATTAAATTTATAAAATAAATTCATTTAAATTAAGTTTATAAAATAAACCTTTTTCAAGTTTAAATAATAAACTCATTTAAATTAAATTCACAAAATAAATTTATTTTAAATAACATTTATAAAATAAATTTATCTAAATTTAAATTTATAAAATAAAATTATCTAAATGAATTTAAATTATAAAAGGAAATATATTTAAATTTAAAGAATAAATTTATTTAAATTAAAATTTATAAAGTAAACTTATTTAAATTAAGTTTATAAAAGAAACTTTTTCAAGTTTCAATAATAAACTCATTTAAATTAAATTCACAAAATAAATTTATTTTAAATAACATTTATAAAATAAATTTATCTAAATTTAAATTTATAAAATAAAATTATCTAAATAAATTTAAATTATAAAAGTAAGTCTATTTAAATTTAAAGAATAAATTTATTTAAATTAAAATTTATAAAGTAAACTTATTTAAATTAAGTTTATAAAACAAACTTTTTCAAGTTTAAATAATAAACTCATTTAAATTAAATTCACAGAATAAATTTATTTTAAATCACATTTATAAAATAAATTTATCTAAAGTTAAATTTATAAAATAAAATTATCTCAACAAGTTTAAATTATAAAAGGAAATCTATTTAAATTTAAAGAATAAATTTATTTAAATTAAAATTTATAAAGTAAACTTATTTAAATTAAGTTTATAAAAGAAACTTTTTCAAGTTTAAATAATAAACTCATTTAAATTAAATTCACAAAATAAATTTATTTTAAATAATATTTATAAAATAAATTTATCTAAATTTAAATTAAAAAAATAAAATTATCTAAACAAATTTAAATTATAAAAGGAAATCTATTTAAATTTAAAGAATAAATTTATTTAAATTAAAATTTATAAAGTAAACTTATTTAAATTAAGTTTAAAAAAAAACCTTTTTCAAGTTTAAATAATAAACTCACTTAAATTAAATTCACAAAATAAATTTATTTTAAATAACATTTATAAAATAAATTTATCTAAATTTAAATTTATAAACTAAATTTATTTAATAAGGCCTCTAGACATTCAGAGTTCAAAACAGCTTCGGTACCCTGAGCTTCACTGGACTGCGGATCTTGATTTGTATATCAATCAACTTGCTCTGATGTCAATTGTTGGGTCCCGGAAGTATCGTAGAATGGGGGTTGAATGCGATACTGACAACAATTTAAATTTCTTTTCAGAATTTGCGGAATTAAATTATTGCTAAAGCTGAGGGTTCGAGTCCTTGTAGTGTTTGGGAGGCTGACTTACTATCTTTCTATTTTTATGATATAACATTTAAGATATAGAAATTAGCAAGTAAGTAAACAAGATTCAAGTTAAATATATATATTAAACTTGAACGGGTGTTACAACATCCGGTAGAATAAACATTTAATTCCTAGAACAAATTTGACATGAATTGTTCTACTTAGGAATTAAAACCAAACCAGCACAGAAAGTCTGTGAATATGACGTTGCAGACAAATTGCTGAATTTGTAAGTTTTTCTACTACTGAAAAATGAAGCAAATGCCACATATTTATAGAGGTGGAAAGCTGATATGACCTTTTTCACTATGACATTTTTTAACAAGAATTAAGCCTTGTATGACTCTTCAGAAAGCTGGGCATGACTTATTACTGTCGGTATGACTCTTCAGAAATTCGGTATGACTCATTTAGAATCCGGTATGACTCATCAGAAATTCGGTATGACTTGTTATAAGTCATACTGAATTTTTCTTTTAATTAAATAAATCAGAATGACTTAATTAGTTAAAATTAAATCAGCATGACTTATTACACAATTCCTTCGGTATGACTCAAGAATTATCTCTCGGTATGACTCCTGAATTTTCTTCGGTATGACTCTTCTTTTCACCTGCCAAATAAAATCTTTTCACTTGAATGGGACACGTGGCAGCTTCTGATTGGATGTTGAAAAACCTGCCAAATCAAATTGCAAAAAGAAGGGGCCTATTTCGTCCTGTAGTGATGAGCTCCGTAGAAATGATTTTCGACCCGCACAACTTATATTCTTTGATTAATAAATAATAAATTTAATTCAAAAATTATAAAAATAAATATCTAATATTATTTAGATATTTATAAATATAATTTACTAAATAAATAAAATATTTATTAATTAAATAAATCCTTACGCTCTAAGCTGCGGTCTCCTGATCGTCTGGAACCGAACTCCTTTTGACTTGGAAATGATAAATCAATTCCAACCGGGGTTCCACTTTTACGAATATATTACTCTGCATTTCTTCCGTGTCAATACTTTTTCCGTCTTGTCTTAAAGTCTGTACCGTCAGGCATGTTTGGTTGTTTCTACAGTTGCAATTAGAAGTACATCTGTTACTGAAATAATCTGACTCTTTAAACTAGGCTATACTTCTTTTCACCACTGCATGTACCCAGTCAAATATTCAATCTTGGATTCTGACTCTTGTACACTGCATTCCAAACAGACCTGTATCCCTTTGAGCTTCCAGCTTCTGTCATTCTTATTAACCACTTGAACTTTTTGATGACGAATCTTCACTGACATTGTTGACACCCTGTGCACTGGTCTGGTTCACGGATGACTAACTACAATGTTGATCCTCATTTCTGCTGTAGTGGTCTTTGTGTCTTGTCTTGTCATGTCTTTGCTTCTTTTGTTCTTCCTCTATATTCAATATCTATTATTTACTTCGCTTTCTTATCTGAGTTGAGTTGTCATCTACTTATTACAAATAGGACTAGTAATATGACTTTCATACTTGAAGAGGACTAAAGAATCATTCTTGTTATATGGAGGAGATGTGAATCTAGTTGTAAGAGGTTTCAGTGATGCTAGTCTCTAGACAGACAACGATGATTTAATGATTCTGTCTGGCTTTGTGTTTTATCTATTTTTATTGAGATGTTGTATGCTGGAATGGTTCACAGCAGAGACAGTTGTTGATTCTACAATAGAGCCTGAGTATATTGATGCTTGCGAAGCAGCCAAGGAGGCTGTTTGGGCATGTACTTAGGAGATATCACCTAATTAATGAGATTAATGATAAATGGCAATTAATGAGATATCACCTAATTAATGAGATTTATGTATAACTATATTGTCAATTGCACTTCTGCCAAACTCATCTGGGAAACTATTGAAATACTTTGTTAAGGCACAGAAGAAGTAAAAGACAATCAAAGGCAACTCTTTGTTTCACATTATAAAGCTTCCTTGTCCAAACAAAATAAAGGCATAACTGAGGTATTTGAAAGGTTTAGTAAGCTGATAAATGACCTTCACCTACATGGAAAATTCTATGAAACCAAAGAGAAAAATATGAAGTTTTTGCTGACTCTTCCAAAGTATCTAGAGCATAAGATTTCAGCTATAAGAGAAGGAAGAGACTCAACAAAGCTTCCACTTGAGATATTGTATGGAATACTAAAGACCTATGAACTAGAATTCTTTCAAAAGAAATCAATGTTAGTAATTGTGCTCTAGAGACAATACTTTTTATATTTTAAGGAAAATATTTATTATTAAGGATTATGTTTTATTGATTATTATTTATTTATTATGTTTTATTTACTGCGTAATAAATTGAAAGCATAATAAATGTTCTTGGAATTTTGATACGTATTATATATCTTTAAGTATGTGACTTAAAAATAAGATTATATATGTTTCTTGACAGATGACCACATCTCATTGGTCATAGGTATGGTGATACTAAAGTGTTAGGTCCCGAAATATCGTAGAAGGGGGGTTGAATACGATATTCACAATAATTTAAATTCTTTTCGGAATTTGCGGATAAATAAATTATTGCTTCAGAGTGGGTTTGGCCATTTGTAGTGTTTAGGTGAACTGCCTACTAATTTTCTGTGAGTTCGGATAAATCAATTAGGTTCAAGAAAATTAGCAGGTAAATAAATGAGACAGGTTTCCGGGAATATTACTCACGTATTAATCCCAGAGGGTTTTGCTACACCCAGTTAAAATTAACTAGCTTCCAAAGAATAAATTAATTCTTTGCTACTAACACAAAAATATAAGGCTCAGTTCCTATACAAATATATCTAAATTAGTACAAGGAAAAACTGAGTCCGTAGGGAGTGATATCTAGGAGTCCTGAGCATTTTTCGTTTAAGAACCGGGTCCTAATATCTGACCAGGAGCAAGGTATGGGTGTGTATAAATTAATCTCTTGCTCCGGCCATGGCAGTGGCTCTCTACATTTTTGTGTTGTTGGAGAAGACGACTCCTCTTTTTGATTGGTGTAGACTTTAAATCAAATAAAGTAGGCTGCTTGAATTTGATTGGCTAAGGGCTGAGTGGCGCTTACACAGCTGATATACAGGGGAGGCGCCACTTAAAACTTCAATCAATATATTTCTTAATTGCAAGTGACGTCACTACAGGGGAAGCACAGGGGAGGCGCCACATAGAATGATGCTTCAATTTGGTTAAGTCAAATGAGTATGTTGCGCTGAAGGTTTTGTGCGTGTGAGTTTCATTACCATGGTCAAAGTGTAGTTTGGTCACTGCACTTTGACCATCTATTCACTCCTTGACTTAAGTTTGCCAACTTCCATTTCTTGTATCAAAGTCTTGCCACATTACACCCTGTACCTTGAGCTGTTTCCGTTCTTCGACTGTAGATTAGAAACTTTCACTTTTCGTACCAAGGTTGTGACACTTTGCACCCTGCACCCTTTGAGCTATTTAGCTGTTAAGCTGTTAGCTGTTTAGCTGTTTGGCTGTAGCCTTTACAAATTACTTTTTCATACCTTAATAAATAACCGTTCTTTCCAGGTACGTTCTTCAACTTAACAATTCTTCTATAGTTAATACTCAGATTCCTTTCACAGACTGCTGACGCCTAGTGCAACTGGTCTGGTTCACAGACGACTAACTTCGATCCAGGTCTTCGTATTATTGTCTTACGTACATTGTTAAGTTTGCAGTAACTTCATTGCTTCGAACACTGACTGTCAATAAACACTGTACTTTCACTGGAATCTTTTCTGGTACTTAGACAACGTCTCCATTATTACCACAATTTTGAATACTTCATTCTCTGTTCTTCACTGACGCTTGAACATACAAATGAACTTCTTTCAGTGAGTATAACTCCAAGACTGCAGCTGTCTTCTTTAACCTTTGTCTTTACCATGTCTTCAATCCTTCTAGATTCCTATGCTTCGAACACTGTCTATCTTCAATCAATGCCTTTACACTGAAATCTTCTAGTGGCACTTCTATACTGAATCTTCAACACTTCTGAAACCCTGAAAGTCTTCAACCATTATTCTTCACTGAGGCATGAACATATAAATGAACTTCTTTCAGTGACCTGTAGTAGACTCCAAAACTTCTTCTAATGTCTTGATTCACTGTATTTGCCATGTCTTCAATTCTTCCTGATTTCTGTGTAGGCGTAGTATTATTTACTTGTCCTGTTCTAGTGTTGAGTTATCACGATTTCTATTTATACAGCTTCATAATCTCCAACAATCTCCCCCTATTTGATTGTTAAACCTTAGCAAACAAATCACCTAGGGAGGATAACTCAACTAACAACTAGAAAAAGTAATCGCCCGAGACTTGTAAATAATGCTACTGGTTTTTCTGGATCAGATAATGCATTTCCAGAATTCTTGAGTAACTGAAATGAATGATGTATGTTCCTCTAGCACTGAACTGATATACATGTAGTAGCATCTTCATTTCTGTCTGTTTGAGCTTTCTCTACTTCAAAATCCTTCATAGTTTGAACTTAAAGAACTTATCACGAACAGAGCTTCATAAGAATCATTATTCCTGGGTATGTCTTCAATCAATACTGAACATAGCTCAAATGATGTTCTCCCCCTACGAATGTGATTCTCCTTCTTATTCTTCTTCTCCCTTTAGAAAATCAATGGAATAGTCATTTCTGTTCTTCCAAGTATAGAATACAGCTTCTTGATTCTCCCATATATCTGTTGTTTCCCCTCAGGATCAGAAGATAAGATTTTCTTCTTCTTGTCTAAAATCTCCCCCTAAGGCTATTAACTTCTCCCAAGGATACGTACCCCTTTTCCCAAGGATCTCCAGGATTGATCTTCCAGGATCCAGGAACTTACCTTAAGAGTCCAGGATACGAACCCCTTTAGGAGATTAACTCTTAACTCTTCCGAAGGATACGAAGATAAGACTTATTAGCTTCACCTTTTTCTCCCTATAAATTCTCCCCCTTAGTTGAGGAATCCTCCAATGGCCCATTTTTAAAGATAGCACGATATTGATAGATCCACTTTTGAATGGTTTGTCTTCCAAAGAAGGTTCTCATCTGACGTTGATCGGGAAAAAAATATAGTAACTTTTCTTTCAGAAGTAGCAAGTAGCAAGGGTAAGTGTTTGGCTTGTGGTTTCCTCACTTCTACTACGTTCTGTTGGTGTTTACACTTAAGTGTCAAGCACTTAGAAGTGTTTCACTCTTTCTCTCCCTATCTCTCACTCAAGTGTATCTCTCCCTCACTTTCACTCAAGTGTTTCTCTCTCTCACTTTCACTCTGCATTCCAAATTTAGCCTTCTGTACCTGCAAGTGAAATCCGTCAATTCATTTCTATTCTTATCACCTAATTCATCAAAATGAAATGAATCACTATCAAGTGGAGAATTGCCTCGTTGAGGTGTTCTTGATCTATCATGCATAAGCACTGTCTCACACCAGACTCAATAGCGATTGCTAAATCACTGTCTAGTGGAGCCTCACCTCTTTGAGATGGGTTATCCCAAGATTTTAAAATCTTTTTGGGAATCCTGCCTTGTTCTATCAAGGAGTTGCCTCACACCTTATCCGTAAACGGGAGGTGGACATTCCTTTTCAGGATCTGGAAATGTTCCTTCCAGGAGGGGCGACGTAGTAGACAATGTAATGAATGGCAAATTAGAGTCTACGTTTCCCTCGTAACCCAATGACGGGAATTTTGTATAAATACCCTACTTGACTCATCCGAAGAATTCTTGTCAAGCAGTTGCCTCTCAAGCCCAGATAAATCTAAACAAGAGATCTCCCTTTCGGGATGCAGAAGAATAACTTCTGTTTGAGGTAGATACTTGGACAATGTAATGTATGGCTAGAGTCCGTATCTCCTCTGAATGCCTGTACCTCACACTGTGCACTCCTTGCAATGTGTTCCTAGAATTTATCTGTTTAGGCTTATCATCAGCGTTAGCGCCAGTGGTGTGCTTGACTCATTACAAGATGCTCTGGCTGACGAGCGAATTTCAATGGACTCACCCTGTTGAGAGAATGATTCCAGAGACAGTTTTATTGCCTTTACAGCTCTGCATCCTTTTGAGAAGATACAGATGAGCTTACAGTTACCTCAGTTATATACTAATTTGCTTCGCTGGAGGTAGAGCTGTGGGTGCACTGCCGACTTCATCCTTATTTGCTGCATCAAGTGCAGTTTCTCCCTTATCAACCTCTAACTACCATGTGTTCCTTATAACTCCAGGGGTTAATATATGGAAGTGGATGAAATGAGTGTTTGGTATTAAGGCCTAGGTCAGAGATTGATGGGTTTTCAACCTCCTGGCCAGCTTCTATAGCCACTAGGGGCTAATCGGATAGGGTCAATTAAAAAGATAAACAAATAATCACTTTAACATTCCAAAACATATTTCTCATCTCAAGGAGAAAGAAAAATATAAGAAGGAATGGTAAATGATTGCATTAAAGAACTTTTAATAAAAGAGTTTTGTCAGATTGAAAAATTTATCATTTAAGAGCATGACATCAATAGAAATTTTCTTTAAGATACTTATCCCATAATAAAACGCGGGAGTATCAGAGAAAAAGTTTCTATTTCTTATGAATTTTTTATAAGGCAAACTTCCCATAATAAAACGCGGGAATTTACACCGAAGAAGAAATTCAACTCTTCTACCAAATTATATCTCAATAAAATGACTCTTTTCCATTAAACCTAAGCACTGTATGTTTTGAAAACAGTTTTACAAAACATCCTTATAAGATAGAAGACAATGATTTTCCGACTCATAATTCAATTATGATTTACATCATTTTCGTCTGCCTGATAATATCCCCGACTTAAAATAAAAACATGACAATTAGGGTTAGGATGAATGCTTAACATAACAGTACTAGGCCTTCAAAGCAACAACCACTGTTTTGGAACTATGAATCAATGTGAAACATACATTGAAACAAGTATTTGAAAACAAATCATTTTACAAGTGATTGATACCTCGAAGTTAAAATAATTTTTCCAAATAAAATAGCAGTCACAAAGTTTCTGCCACTTTAAAAAGGAAAATTTAGAGAGAAAAAGCTTTTAAAGATAAAACATTTAAAATAAGCTTTTGGGAGAGGATAAAGTATTCTGAGATTAGAGAAAAATTATCCTAAAGAAAAGTTTTCAAAAGAGAAGTTTTGAAAAAGAATTCTTAAGTTTTCTTAACTAAAACTGATAGAAAAATGAATGTATTTTTGCATAAAACATTTTGAAAAAGAAATAGACAAAAATTTCTTTTAAATACATTCAGGATCGTAAACCAGTCAAATAAAGAAAACTAAATATATTGATACCAATTGTTGCTAAGGATAAAAACTAAGTAAATCCATTAGTATCAATATATCACAATTATTTTGCAATAAAATATTATTCAATTATCACAAAGTAATAAAAGATAATACTTGTACTACAAATAATTATGCTTCGAATTTATTTTAATTTACTTAAATCATGGAACAGATATTTCACTGAATTGTTTTATATCATCATGATTTAAATAAACCAAAATAAATTAAATACTTATGTTGTACTAAGCAATTGTCAATCACATGCATTTATATAAACTACACATGACAATTATTCAGTAGAACAATAAGCATATATATTTTTACTATTAGTGATTTCAGATAAACAACTTGTATTATCACTAATATTAAAAATATCACAATTAATTGCACGCTGATACCAATTATTCGATATTTATCAATAATTTCAAGATGCAAGAAATTGTGTTTCTGTTATTTTATCAAATCAAAATTATGAAACTAATAAACATTGAATTGCTTCAATTCATAATTTCAATAAGATAAAATAAATTCGCTAAATACTAAAATATTCATTGGATTGAATATTAGCATTTAACTTCCTACGCCATATCTAATAATTGTCACTTTGCACATTGTAAGCATGCTCATAACAATTATTAATTGACATACGTAAGCCCGAGGTATTAGTTGAAAAGAAATTCACAAGTCCTTTGAATAGGGAACAAATAATACTTGTGATTCTAATAGCAACTCCTCGCAAACAAACTTATTTTTAGAAATATTTTCTAAGTATATAAAACATTGAGAATTTTATACACATGACTTAGAAAATATTTCATCTTCCAATATTAGTGAGTTTTGAAATATGCATTAATTATTTAGAACAGAAATTCTAAATACCTTCACTAATATCAAAAGTATCACAATTATTTGTAATAAAATATTTAAGAATATCAGAGCAAAATATCAAAGCAATTAAGCAAGATATCATTGACTAATACTCAGCAAATATATAAAACATACAAATAATTATGCTTCTAACTTATGCTAATTAATTTAACTACCACTTATGCATATAACAATGTAAGCATGATAATTAAACTAATAGCAAAAAGTATGAGGATTTGGATTTCAAATAAATTCACAAATCCTTTGGATAGGGAAAAAGTAATACTTGTGAACTCATTTGAGAATTCCTTACAGATGGAATTTTCAATAAATATGCATATTAATAATATCCCAAGTTTACTAACCAACTTAGATAAAATAAATTCATCAAGTTATTTAGCAAATATCTGTAAGTTATTCGACTAAGAACACCTCAAAAGAAATGATACCTGGTGTCCATGCGCTTGTTCCTCTAGTGGTGTGAAGAGTTCAACAGAGTTGCTGGAAATTGACAGCTTCTAGGAATGACTTCCATGTCTTTCGTACAACCTGCATTATCTATATCATGTCCTTGACGTTTTGCTTGAATCCTTTACCTCCGTCATAGAAAAGCTTGCGAAGAGAATGATATACGAATTGTAATGGATCTGCACCTTCATCTTCTAGCTTACCATTCAGGAGTGCACTTGTTCACATTCATCTGTTAGATCTTCATGCTTGAATGCTCCACATGTGCTAGGGATACCAATTGTTTGGTCCTAATCGTTGGGTCCCTGAAAATTGTTAGGTCCCCATTGATGAGTCCCAAAGGATCAAGTCTCGTCACTGGTGCTTACTGCTTGATCTAGAAAGTCCCGAAGATTCTGTTTCCATCATCGTCGATACCTTCTGCTTTAAAGTCCTGTAGCAACCAGTTTGGCTTTGTCCCTCATAACAATGCCAAATAGTCATCCAGTTTCTGTGAACCCTTACTGTACCAGTTTCAGCTTCGACTTTAGTGGTTTGGGTTCCAGCTTCAGTGGTTTCTGCCTTCTAACTGATTGAGATCATCTTGCATTGCAATCACTCAATCTGGATCAATCTGTGCTCCTTCAGTATTCTTTGGGATACCAATTGATGGGTGATACCAATTGTTAAATGTTGACAATTGCTCTCTCCTAACTGTTAGGATCCGAAGAATATATGTTTATCTTGATTAGCACTTCTAGCCTTTACACAAGAATCCGGATCACTAAGAACGAGACTCCAGGATAGAATTTGACTTCAAACCTTTTGTCTTGGCAGAAATGTTCTTAATGGAATCCTTTGATCTTCATTGTTGAGTATGACTAGTAAATCCTTCTTTCATTTGCTCCCCTGAGTTGCTGCTAAACATTAATTCCTTCTGCAACCTCAGCTTCTACATCAGTATTCGAATTTGTCAAAGATTCAGAATGGTCGTTCATTTGAATGCTTGAGAGCTTGGTGTAGTTGTTCATTACATTTAGACTTTTAATCACTTCTGAGTAGCCGAGGAGAATTGTTCCATGAGCCCTAACTTCTTGTCAAGTTACTCAAATAAATCTTCATTAAAAATCAATTCCCTCCAAACACACGAAAGAGCTTCAATGTTTGCTTCTGGTTGGCCATTAACTCAAATGATGTCTTTTCACGATCTTGTTGAATAAAGCAGCATGCTGTGTTAATTGCTTCAGCTTCAAAATCCCTTTTTCAGTACAGACTTCATTTAGAACTTCACTCGCGAAATGCAGTTCCATTATCTGACTTCAAAGTTCTCACAACTTACCATTTGTTTCCAACTTGATCTTCCTTATTTGATCAATCACCATTGTGACATTTTGTCTGTTGAATGCTTGAACATCACCAATCTGTAATTAGGGTTACCAATTTCAATCACCACTAAGCTTATGACTTTTCTTCAGTGTGATGTTTTCATTGACTTCCCTATGTGACATACTTCAAAATGTCCTTCTTGAAAGAATTCCATATGAAGCAGTCCTCTCACCAATTTCATCTTTATCAGAGAATCCATTGTCTTGCTGACTAACAAGTGTGAGAGCTTCCTTTGCCATAGCTAACTCTTCATTGATGAAGCTTCACTGAAAAGTTCACTTCACCTTTGCATCCAAATTCCATGTCAGCTACGAACAAACTTCCTCACTCTCAGTTGAACGAGCTTCCAACCTTCTTGCTTGAGATCAAACACTTCTCTAGAAAACCCTTGACGAAGAATTCCCTAGTTCCCTTTAAAAAGTGCTTAACTCCTTCAACAAGAAAGATGCTTCCACTGATGATAGTTCTTAAAACATGATAGCCATATCCCTTGTACATCCTTTGTTGTCATCTCCAAAGGTTACCATCGGGGAGGCCTTCTCAATCAACTGTGATGTCAGAGCTTTAATCTTAATCATATGCCTCGAACAGTAAATGTCACGAAGTCACATAACTTTTGCCTTTCATAACATACTCTGCAATCACAAATGATCAAGCTTCTTGGTACTCAACTTTAATTGAGTCCTGATGGGTTAGAGATATTATCAAAGGTAACAACAGCTTCAACCTTAACATGCAAAACTTATCTTTGACTGATCACTTCTCATTTACAGCAGCCTTGACAAAGTAGTCTTAAGGCTACGAGACTAGTGATTCCAACCTAACTTAAGGTGGACTAGCAGTCTTTACCCTATTGTGATTCTTATACATGCTTTGTCTAAGATTATGCAAGTCCTAAGATATGCATTTTCAAATTTAACTAAACAAGCATGTAAATAAGAACACATGGTAAACATTTAGCTTCAAAGCATTATAGATAAGAATTATGCAATTCAGGCATGTTATGCATATTAGAAAATTCAATACTTAATTTCCTAAAAGCATATAGATAGAAGAACTAACAAATTAATTACTAATTCTTTCTAATCCATTCTGTCGTTGTCTAGCATTTTTAACTATCTCTAATTACCTAAGTCAGTTTTAGATTTAGCTTCGAATCTACATGGCTTACTGACTACTTAGATAATTCTACCATCTTTTATTATTCTATCCCTAACACGCAATACATGATATGATATGACATTTAAGTGTAACCATGTGAGTAGGAGCAAATCATGTGAAAATAAGCACATAACAATTTTAAGAATATGCAGAATATTTGAATAAGACATTATGAGCAATATCAAATTCCACATACACTTATCAAGTCATTTATCACAATAAGAACAAATATAAAATATCTGATCTATGACCTGTTTGTCTATTTAGCAATTTTCACAACATTAGCAGAGGTATTAAATCACAGAAGATTTAAATCAAGTTCCAACAAATGTTTAGGGATACACCTAACTGTCTAGAACACCCTATCTAATTCTAGATATTCATTTTACTGTATATAAAATCAGGTATGAAATGTACAAATTAAACTCATGAATCCTAGCATGCAATCTTATTCTTAGCAATCAATTAAGCATTTAAGTTCTAAGATGCTAACATGCTTGCATGAATATAATACATTTCAATACCTAATCATCATGCAGTTCTGAATTAGATAAACGTATACCAGTTGGAATGTATACCTGTGAAATGCTTAGTGATTCATCTTCAGTGTTGGTCATTGATGCCAGATTTCCATTTGGTTCATCACTGTCACTGATAGAATCATCCTTGCATTTAACTTCATCAATAAATGCTTTCCCTTGCTGCATCCTCACTAATGCCTGAGATTCCTTCTTTAACCCAACATAGTGTCTGTCATCATTTGCTTGTACAGGCTTCTTCAAACTTTGTAGCAAACCCTGATCTTGTCTTTCTAATATAAACCATCCATGTTTTGCAACCGCCTCTTGAACTGTTCTTGAAAATCTCCTTTATGGAATCTATAGGTAAGGACCTTAGATTAAGAATTGGGATTCCGTCTGAATCTGATGTCACTGAACTTCCTGTTGCCCTGCAGGCTTGACTTGCAGTCCAGTTCTCAGGTTATTCCAAAGTGTAAGATATAACACCTTGACCACTACCTTGAGCTGCTACATCTTCAATTCAGCTTCTAGGATCAATCCGTTTCTGTTCAGAGGTTCTCAACCTTGACGTCAATCAAATTTGGTTCCTGGGTCACAAATACAGTGGATATGCTAACAATCTGCTTTACCAAATATTATCTTCTTCAGCTCTTGTTCTAGTTCATAAGCCTTCAGCACATACAGGTCTTTTACAGACAATGTGGTTGTATCCTTAAATCTCTGTTGGCTGTATGCTGTGTTCCAGATGATCTGCAGTGTTAGCACGAACTTCCTGTAATCTCCTTGTAGAATAGTCTTTAAGGCTTGTGCAGAGATTCCAGGTTATCCAGTCTGTTCTCCTTCACTACTTCAACCCCTAAGATTTTTCATCCAAAAATTCAACTCAAATTAACCAAAACCTGTATCCAAATTAATCTCTTCTTTTGCAGTTTCCAAAATCTTAGTGGGATCCTATGGAGTAAACCTCTGAGGAAATTAGAACCACTATTTCTTCAGTCTGTTCCAGAATAATCTTCATTGGATAACCTTCAGTCAATCTCTGTTGTCTTCAATACCCGGAAAAATCTTCAACTACGAACCCTTAAGCACCCTCGAATTAATATTTATGAAAAATTTAAATTTACAGAATTTTTAATTTTCTTTGAAAATAAATTAACCAAAAATAAAAATATATAATAAATTAATTTTCAAGAATTTCGAATTTTCTTAAAAATTAAAATATCGTAAATTAATATTTAAGAAAAATTTTAGTTTTCAAGAATTTTAAATTTTCTGGAAAAATAAATAGATCTAAAATAAGAATTAAAGAGTACAAAACATGAGGTACCAAACTGATATTTTAGGTGAGTGGCGCCTGGACATTGTGTGGCGCCTATACTCTGGGAAGCCCTGGACCAACGCAACAAAACAAAAGTTGCCTTAGAAATTATTTGTTGCGCTGCATGATTCAAGTTGCGCCGCGCGTGTGTGGCGCTAGACACAGTCAACACCCTGTACGAGCGCAACATAAAAACAAGTGGCGCTGACCATTTTGCTTGACCTCCGCGCGTGTAATGCAAAGTCTGTGATTTTGAATGTTTAACTTGTTGCTGCGTGTCACATCAGCATTAATGGACCAAGTCAAATTGGCCGAGTGAAATGTTAACTAAATATGAATTATAAACTTTATTTAAATTTATAAAATAGACTAATTAAAATTTATTACATAAACTAATAAAAGTTTATAAGATAAATTTTATAAAAGTTTATTAAATAAATTTTATATTAAGTTTATAAAATAAACTAATTAAAATTTATAATATAAACTAATGAGAGTTTATAAAATAAATTTCATAAAAGTTTATGAAATAAATTTAATATTAAATTTTAAAAATAAACTAATTAAAATTTATAATATAAATTAATAAAAGTTTATAAAATAAATTTTATAAAAGTTTATAAAATAACTTTATTAAAAGTTTATAATTAAACTTATTTAACAAGGCCTCCTTTTGAGTAAGCAGCTTGGGCTTGGTGAGCTTTACTGGGTTACGGATCCTGACTTGTATATCAATCAGTCAGCTCTGATACCAATTGTTAGGTCCCGAAATATCGTAGAAGGGGGGTTGAATACGATATTCACAATAATTTAAATTCTTTTCGGAATTTGCGGATAAATAAATTATTGCTTCAGAGTGGGTTTGGCCATTTGTAGTGTTTAGGTGAACTGCCTACTAATTTTCTGTGAGTTCGGATAAATCAATTAGGTTCAAGAAAATTAGCAGGTAAATAAATGAGACAGGTTTCCGGGAATATTACTCACGTATTAATCCCAGACCCAGTTAAAATTAACTGGCTTCCAAAGAATAAATTAATTCTTTGCTACTAACACAAAAATATAAGGCTCAGTTCCTATACAAATATATCTAAATTAGTACAAGGAAAAACTGAGTCCGTAGGGAGTGATATCTAGGAGTCCTGAGCATTTTTCGTTTAAGAACCGGGTCCTAATATCTGACCAGGAGCAAGGTATGGGTGTGTATAAATTAATCTCTTGCTCCGGCCATGGCAGTGACTCTCTACATTTTTGTGTTGTTGGAGAAGACGACTCCTCTTTTTGATTGGTGTAGACTTTAAATCAAATAAAGTAGGTTGCTTGAATTTGATTGGCTAAGGGCTGAGTGGCGCTTACACAGCTGATATACAGGGGAGGCGCCACTTAAAACTTCAATCAATATATTTATTAATTGCAAGTGGCGCCACTACCGGGGAAGCACAGGGGAGGCGCCACATAGAATGATGCTTCAATTTGGTTAAGTCAAATGAGTATGTTGCGCTGAAGGTTTTGTGCGCGTGAGTTTCATTACCATGGTCAAAGTGTAGTTTGGTCACTGCACTTTGACCATCTATTCACTCATTGACTTAAGTTTGCCAACTTCCATTTCTTGTATCAAAGTCTTGCCACATTACACCCTGTACCTTGAGCTGTTTCCGTTCTTCGACTGTAGATTAGAAACTTTCACTTTTCGTACCAAGGTTGTGACACTTTGCACCCTGCACCCTTTGAGCTATTTAGCTGTTAAGCTGTTAGCTGTTTAGCTGTTAAGCTGTTAGCTGTTTAGCTGTTTGGCTGTAGCCTTTACAAATTACTTTTTCGTACCTTAATAAATAATTGTTCTTTCCAGGTACGTTCTTCAACTTAACAATTCTTCTATAGTTAATACTCAGATTCCTTTCACAGACTGCTGACGCCTAGTGCAACTGGTCTGGTTCACAGACGACTAACTTCGATCCAGGTCTTCGTATTATTGTCTTACGTACATTGTTAAGTTTGCAGTAACTTCATTGCTTCGAACACTGACTGTCAATAAACACTGTACTTTCACTGGAATCTTTTCTGGTACTTAGACAACGTCTCCATTATTACCACAATCTTGAATACTTCATTCTCTGTTCTTCACTGACGCTTGAACATACAAATGAACTTCTTTCAGTGAGTATAACTCCAAGACTGCAGCTGTCTTCTTTAACCTTTGTCTTTACCATGTCTTCAATCCTTCTAGATTCCTATGCTTCGAACACTGTCTATCTTCAATCAATGCCTTTACACTGAAATCTTCTAGTGGCACTTCTATACTGAATCTTCAACACTTCTGAAACCCTGAAAGTCTTCAACCATTATTCTTCACTGAGGCATGAACATATAAATGAACTTCTTTCAGTGACCTGTAGTAGACTCCAAAACTTCTTCTAATGTCTTGATTCACTGTATTTGCCATGTCTTCAATTCTTCCTGATTTCTGTGTAGGCGTAGTATTATTTACTTGTCCTGTTCTAGTGTTGAGTTATCACGATTTCTATTTATACAGCTTCGTAATCTCCAACATAAAGTCAAGAACATAAGTGCATGTATCAATGCATGGCACTGGAATGACCCGCCGTGAGATTCTACATGTTAAATAAGTGTCATAAGTAATTCTCACTGTGATAATGGTGTAATGATCCTTAGACCTGAAATCATTATATTTCTATACGAGAATTAATATACTTTGATTACATTAAAAGTTACCTTTGACCGGGTGATGATAAAAGTAGACATTGGGTATATTATGAATCGTATGAGAAATATGAATGATCTAGATGAGATTTAATCCTCCTAATTTTAGGAGTGATATTATTGGCCTCTTGTTTGAGTGAGACTATGAAATGCACGGCCGTGCTCAAATGTTGATTTGATTTTAATAGTCTACTCATTGATCAAGAAAATAAAGATTAAATTATGAAGAGGATGACACGAGACATGCCTTGAGTTTAATCTATAATATCAAGATTAAATGGATTATATTACATGGAACATTATTCACGAAAGGCTTAATCGAATCACCGATTTATTATTATTACTTGGGTAGCAATGATGTATTACTAGATGCCGCTCATTGTTTACAATTTTAATTAGATATTATAATTGTTGCCAACGTAATAATAACCTACAGAGTCACACACAAAGAACGCTTGAAGGAGAAATAATTTAAATTGTGAATTTAAATTAAATAAGTAATTTATTTATGATATTAATTAAGTATGACTTAATTAATTATATAAATAGAATAAATGAATTATTTAAACTAATTCCGAAATTAATAATTAATTTATTAAGTGAGACTTAATTAAATAATTTAGAATTTTGGATTAGTATTAATTATAATTGGATTATAATTAGAAAACTTATTCCTCTCTCTATATATAATCTCTTTATGGGCTGATTTAATTTAAGAGACATATTTTTACTAAAAACCCTAGCCGTTTTGAGAAAAGAGGAAGATAGAGAGAGAGAAGCAGTTTTCGGGTGCTAGTATACATCAATCCTTCATGAAAAGTGTGCGTGTGGATACCGTAGAGCGTAGATCGCGAGAGCGAGATACGTGGTGATTAAACAAGCTTTGGACCTCCATTAATCTTCCATTAATGAACTGTAAAAGCTTCTAAAGGTATTTATTCTTTATCTCCGAATTAAATCTTTTGTTTTCGCATGGATCCTGCGGAAGGTTTCGCTATTTTGATTTATTTTTCGCGTTTATTCCGCTGCGTTTGTGCCTCGAAACCCTTCAATCAATTCTAGCCAACAGAGGAAAAATGGCAAATGTCTCAAGTGCTCTTTATAACATCCAGTATTTTTATTAATATATTTAGGTATATTATTTAATATTAGAAATAATATTAGTGAGTTATTATTGATTTATTAGTTATACTTATTTTATTATTAGAATATTTTAGAAGATATTATTAGTAATAAGAGAAAAAGCAAAAAAAAAAGATAAAAAAGAAAAGAAAAAAGAATAGGAGTTAAGGTTTAGAAAAAGAATAGATATGTAAGAATAGTTGAGCAGCCATGGAGAAAAAGAAAAAAATATAAAGAGAAAAAGAGAAGAAGAAATGGTCAAAGGGAAGACCGATAAAATAGGGTTCTTGTGATTGTGACATTGTTGGTCCTTGATATTGTAGAAGGGGGGTTGAATACAATATCTGAAAATTAATCGCGGAATAATTTGGATTAAAAATATTATTTTAATTACTCGCGAAATATTAATTGGAATGAAATACTGTTCAAGTGAAAGATATAATTTTAACTTGATTAGTATTACAAAATTAATATTAAGAAAACAGTTATATAATTGATTAAAAGTTCTAGAACAAATTTGACATGAATTGTTCGTATTTAACAATTATATCCAAACTCAGCACAGAAATCTGTGAATATTACAATGCAGATAAATTACTGAATTTGATCTGATTTCTAACTTGAGAACTGAACTGAACTCCTGAAAAAGTGAAGGCTGATTCTCATATTTATAGAGAATGAAAAAGGCTGCTATGACCTTTTTCAGTATGACTTAATTTCAAGAAAATAAGTCTGTATGACTTATTTTAACCCTTGTATGACATTTAAAAACTGGGTATGATTTCTGAATGGTCGGTATGACTTACTGAATCTCGGTATGACTTATTTAAAGTCATATTAAGATTTTATCTAATTAAAATAAATCGGTATGACTTATTTTAATTAAACAAAATAGGTTCAGTATGACCTTTTGATCACAGAAATCTCGGTATGACTTATCCACTGAGCTCGGTATGACTTATCAGTCGGCTGTTCCGGTATGACTTTTCTTTAACAGCTTCGGTATGACTTATCAGTCGGCTGCTCCGGTATGACTTTTCTTTAACAGCTTCGGTATGACTTATCAGTCGGCTGCTCCGGTATGACTTTTCTTTAAACTAGCTGTTTGAATCAACCGAATACTCATCTCCTTTAAGCTTCAAGAAGTCAGGCTGTGAGCTAATCAATCGAGTACTTGTGAGACTTCTCGATTGGTAAATATCCGTTGATGACTTCTCGATCAGTAAATATATGTTGTCGAGTTCTCGATTGATAAATATTTGTTGATGACTTGAGTTCTCGATTGATAAATATCAGTTGATGACTTGAGTTCTCGATTGATAAATATCAGTTGATGACTTGAGTTCTCGATCGATGACTTCTCGATTGGCTTTATCAGTCGATGGCTTATTATCAGTTGATGAATTATCGATCGATATTTATCAGTCGATTGCTTCTTGCAGATAGATATCCGTTGATTGATTCTTGCAGATAGACTGTGCTAAATCCGTGCTATCAGTCTTGAAGTCTTCCAGTCTTCGTTGTGTCTTTTGTCATAAAACCACTTGAGCTAGATGATGAATATTTATTATTTTAGTTGACACACAAATGTACTGTCTGGTTCATTTATGTCATACTATAATAAATATTCTTCATCTTTAACATTAAGCTGTGGTCTTCTGTTCTTCTTCTACTTCACTGTCTTCATTCTTCTTCTGGAATCTTCTGTAGTAGCCACTTAGAATCTTCTGAATCTTCTGAACAACTGCTTCTCTATTTTTCTCCGACGCTTGAACATATAAATGAACTTCTTCCGGTGTAGAGTAGCAACTTCATTATAATTCTTCTGACAAGTTGATTCTTTGTGTCTAGTTGACATTCTTCGATTTGATTCCATCCTCAGAATTTATTACTTACTTTAATTTCTTACATGAGTTGAGTTGTCATCTACTAATTACAAATAGGTCTTGACATATGCCTTTCAATCTCCCCCTATTTGTTGTTAAACATTTAACACACAAATTCCTAGAGGATAACTCAACTAACAACTAAGAAACTAATATGACATTTAAGAACTGTAAGTAAATAAATTGTTCTTTGGATCATATAATACATTTTCAGATTTCTTTGAGTAACTGAAATGAAAGATGTTTGTTCCTCTAGCACTGAACATATTATACATGTAGTATTATCTTCATTTCTCAGACTCATCACTACTCCCCCTTAGGATGTCAGAGATGATGTCTGTTCTCTTCTTACCACTTCTCCTCTATTTCTCCAACTCCTGTCTTCCCTTCTCTTCCAAGGTGAATTCAATTTCCCCTTACTTGAATTATCCAACCATTTTAATAGAGGTAACAAACATGGCATACATACAGCATTAAACCATCGCAGATATAAAAAATGCAAACTATGACATGTTATGCATTTTAGAAAATCCGGTTAATCATATTTACAAGAATCTTCTAAAATCAAATGGAATAGAATCCAAGCATGTTGTTATATACCCCTTTTTCTTGTTCAACAATTGAGTAATCCTCTTCTGGCAAAAGCCTTTGTTTACTTCTCCCCTTTTGATCTACTCCCCCTTAGTTGAACACTTTAACATTTTGGAGTAATCCTCTTAATAATTCTCCCCCTTAGTTGAGTAATCCTCTTAATAATTCTCCCCCAATTGTAGATAGGTAACAATTGTTGGTCCTTTTCTGAAGAAATTTCCACCTTGGTTAAGTAACATTTGATATCTGTAACAGGGAATGGGGAAAGGGATTCGGTAAGTGTGCTAGTGTGTGATTTTACTTTGTGTTCCTCACAAGTGTTTCGCTCATATACTCTCTAAGTGTTTCACTCATAGAATATATATTTTCACTCTTCCTTACTTGTGTTTCACTCTTTTCTCACATCACTATATCTCTCTCAGTACGGATGACTCAGCCTTTTGTACCTGCAAGAAAGATCACCATAGCCCCTTCAAGAGAGGTCACTGGTGGTGCAATGGGGTTTCGTAAATCCCCGTCCTCAATTGAATCTATAAAAACATTTTGACTTTGAAAAACTGAATTGCTTCAGAAATAGATTCAGTGAGTTGCTGATCATCTTAGATGATCTATTCCGTTAGGAATCCAGATATGTTCCATCTGGGGAGGGAGACAAAGATCTATAATGTAGCAAATGATCCAAGTTTCCTCCTAACGCCTGTGAAGGCATGTTGACTCAGTCAGAATCATCAATCATTCTTCCTTCCTTGATATGGAAGTTTAGAAAAATTGCTACCGTCAATTCATCCTTCCTGTGACATTTCAATTGTTCTTTCTTGGTCCATTTTGGTCCCAAGTAAGTTCTTAAATTGTTGGTCCAAAATGCCAATTGAGTTTGTCCATTGTTGTCCCTAAAAATAAGACAATATTTGTGGTTTCTTGAAAAATGTCAGATGAAATTAACTCTTTGCTGATAGCCTTGACTGACAGGCTGAATTCAATAGGCTCACTCTGTTGAGAGAATGAACCTAGTAACAATTTGCCTTTTCCAAGTCTGTATCCTTTTGAGAGAATACAGATGAGCTAACAGTTGTCTCAGTTTATATGTATTTGAATCACCTTTCTGGAGACAGAGCTGTTGGTTCCCTCACATTACCAACCTTATCAAATGCACTCAAGGCATTGACTCCCTCATTCTTAGCAATTAGGTATTCTGTTTAATGGTTAGAGAGACGGATGTGATTGTGTTTATGTGTTTGGTTCTAAGATCTTGGATAGAGATTGATGCCAATGTTTGGGATCTAACTATTAGAAACAATTGGATGATCAAGCTCATAGATCTTTCCTACTTCTCAAAAGAGACGCGAAATAATCAGCTTATATTTATGTATATATATAAAAACAATAAAGATAAGGACGTCAAAGTTGAAAAACAAATAACACTATACATACTTATATATATATATAAAATATATGCCAATTGTTGGAAAACAATTATAATAAACAATATTTACAGTAAAGATGCCAATGAAATAACAACTGTACAAAATAAGGAAAATCTTTTTGAGTTTTCTTTTTCAATTTGTTTGTTTGTTTTTTGATAATTTTTTTTAAGGAATATATACAGTGTATTTACAGTGCTTCAAAATAAATATGCAATTTAAAACAACATGCAATAATTAGTTCATGTTTAACATCCCTAACTCACTAACCAACTTAGAGAAAGTGGATTCATCAAGTGGTTTCGTGAAGATGTCGGCAATTTGATCTTCTGTGGGTACAAAATGTAACACCACAGTTCCGTTCATGACATGTTCTCGGATAAAATGATACCTTATGTCTATGTGCTTGGTCCTTGAATGTTGTACATGATTATTGGAAATAGCTATGGCACTTGTGTTGTCGCAAAGTATTGGAATTTTAGATAGCGCAAGTCCATAATCATTCAGCTGATTCCTTATCCACAAGATTTGTGCACAACAACTACCTGCCGCAATATATTCTGCTTCGGCTGTCGAGGTAGATACTGTGTGCTGTTTCTTACTGTTCCAGGAAATCAACCGTCGTCCTAGAAATTGACAACTTCCAGATGTACTTTTCCTGTCCATCCTGCATCCTGCATAATCTGAATCTGTATAGCCTATTAGTTCAAAACCTGTACCTTTAGGGTACCAAATTCCAAGATTCGGTGTACCCTTCAGATATCTAAAAATTCTTTTAACAGCTATAAGATGAGATTCTCTAGGGTCAGTTTGAAACCTTGCACATAAGCATGTTGCAAACATTATATCGGGTCTACTAGCAGTTAGATATAATAATGAGCCTATCATACCTCTATAGCTTGTGATGTCCACCTTCTTACCAGTTTCATCTTTGTCAAGCTTTGTGGCTGTTGGCATAGGGGGTTTTGCCGGTGAAGAATCTTCTAGATTGTATTTCCTTAGAAGATCCCTTACGTACTTTGATTGGCAAATAAAAATCCCATCTTCCATCTGCTTCACTTGCAATCCAAGGAAGAATGACAGCTCACCCATCATGCTCATTTCAAACCTACTCTGCATTAACTTAGCAAATCTCTTGCACAAGTTTTCATTAGTAGAACCAAATATAATATCGTCAACATAAACTTGGACAAATATCATATCTTTATCATGTAATTTGTAAAAGAGAGTTTTATCTATGACACCTCTAGTAAAACCGTTTTCAAGTAAAAACTGAGAGAGTGTGTCATACCATGTCCTCGGTGCTTGCTTGAGTCCATAGAGGGCTTTGAATAAGAAGTATACAAAATCAGCAAACTCTGGATTTTCAAAGCCAGGGGGCTGTTCCACATATACTTCCTCTTCTATCTTTCCATTCAGAAATGCACTCTTCACATCCATTTGATAGACTTTAAAATTGGAATGTGCTGCGAATGCCAGAAATATTCTGATGGCTTCAAGTCTTGCAACTGGTGCGTAGGTCTCATCATAATCAATTCCCTCTTCCTGAGAGTAACCCTTAGCAACCAGTCTGGCCTTGTTCCTTGTAACAATGCCATCACCGTCTAACTTGTTCCTGTATACCCATTTCGTGCCAATAACAGATCTATCTTTAGGCCTGGGTACCAGTGTCCATACTTCTTGCCTTTCGAACTGATTGAGTTCTTCTTGCATGGCAAGAACCCAATCTGGATCAGTTAGAGCATCTTCAATTTTCTTTGGTTCTTCTTGAGATAGAAAAACTGAAAATAAACATTCATTTGAAGTTGCACTTCTGGTTCTAACACCAACATCTGGATCACCTATGATAAATTCAAAGGGATGATCTTTGCTCCATATCCTTTCTCTTGGTAGGTTTGATCTTGATGATTCGCCTCGAAATTCATTGTGATGTTGTGTTCTGCCAGTTGATCCTTTATCTCCCCCTGAGTTGCTGCCTGGATGACTTGTTGATCCACCACTGGTATTAGTAGTATCTCTAGTGTTGCCATTGTTTCCACCACTATTACCTAGATCATTACCATCATTGTTGTCATCATCATTTCCTGTTGCAACCTCAGGCTCTTCTTCATTATCCGAATCTGAGTCTGGATGATTGTCAAATTTTAATGACTCAGAAGGATCTCCAGTTTGGATGCTTGGGAGTTCAGTGTCGTCAAATGATACGTTGACACTTTCTTTTACTTGGTGCTGATCAATTATGTACACCCTATATGCTCTTTTTGAGTAGCCGACAAAAATTGCTTCATGTGCCTTGGCCTCGAATTTGCCACGATGTTCATCTCCATCTTTTAGCACAAAACATTTGGCTCCAAATACATGAAAGTATTTGAGTGTTGGTTTCTTGCCAGCCATTAATTCGTAGGGTGTCTTCATATGATCCTTGTTGATTAAAGTTCGATTCTGGGTATAACAAGCCGTGTTCACTGCTTCAGCCCAGAAGTAGATAGGCAACCTTGATTCACTTAACATTGTTCTTGCAGCTTCAATCAAGGTTCGATTCTTCCTTTCTACTACTCCATTCTGTTGCGGAGTTCTTGGCGCTGAGAATTGTCTTGTTATCCCTTTGTCTGAGCAGAAGCTATTTAGAATTTCATTCTTGAATTCTGTTCCATTATCTGATCTGATTGCCCGGACAGGTAGCTTTGAATCTAACTCAATCAATTTTACATGATCAATCACCAACTGTGGAGTTTCATCCTTAGAGATCAAGAATAAAACCCACGTGTACTTTGTGAAGTCATCTACAATCACTAAGGCATATCTCTTCCTTGACATAGACAGAATATTTAATGGACCAAATAAATCCATATGAAGCAGCTGCAGTGGTTCAATAATATATGTAGTGTCTGTGCCTTTGTGAGTTGCTCTTTTTGACTTCCCTTTCTGACACGCCTCACACAATCCTTCTTGTGTAAATTCCATCGGAGACAGTCCTCTCACCAAATCCCTCTTGACTAGAGAGTTCATTGTTTTGAAATTCAGGTGTGAGAGTTTCTTGTGCCATAGCCAACTTTCTTCTGATGAAGCTTTTGAATAAAAACAGTTTGCTTCAGCTTCAGTTCCCGAGTTGAAATCAGCTACGTACAAGTTTCCTTTCCTTACTCCACGCAAGGCTAGTCTGTCTTCTTTAGAATGAGCTATTAAGCACTTCTCCTTGATAAAGTTCACTTTGTAACCTTTATCACAGAATTGACTGACGCTGAGTAGATTGTGCTTAAGTCCTTCCACCAAAGAGACGTTTTCAATGATAACATTTCCAGTATTTAACTTGCCATATCCCGTAGTCATTCCTTTGCTGTTATCTCCAAAGGTGACAATTGGGCCAGCTTTCTCAACCACGTCTGATAGCAGGGCTCTATCTCCGGTCATATACCTTGAAGATCCGCTGTCCAGGATCCATACAACCCGGTTTACCTGTTTAACTCCCTGCATATACCAAACGGATTATATCATCTTCGGAGCCCAAAATTGATTGGGCCCGGCATACTTAAAGAATTGACCTTTGTCAGCTTTGACAACAGATCCTCTTCGAACAACAGCTGCATCCTCCTTGACTGTACTTACTTTCCTATAAATAGTCTTAACAACTTTTTGTTTAGACTTAGGAATATATTTTTCCTTCTTGACAGGTGAAGGAATAGCAGTCTTGGATTTAGCAAATTTATTATTGATGTATTGTCTCGGTGTCATGTTCTTTTTATTAGCAGTCATGCGTTTGAAATAAGCAGTCATAGCATTAAAAGCACATAACATACAATTTATCATACCACAAGGTTTATGGCATACATCAATAGCAGGCATGTTATTCACAGCAGTAGGAGTTTTAACAATTTATACTTTAACTTTTTCAGCAGATTTAAAGTTTTCAGTAGAATGACACTTATTGTTACTATCCCTACTTCTAACAAAATTATTGTTGGTCTGTTCAAGTTCTTCTTTAAGTTCTTAGCACCTATACCAGGTTTGTGGAAATCAGAAGTTCCCACAACTTTCACTGGTGTCTTGGGTGTAATTTTCTCTTCTTGGACATTTACTCCTTTTATGTCCCTCGCTTGTTCTTCTCTTTTCTTCTCTTCCTCTTGATCCTCTAACTGCATCTCATAAGCAATCAGTATAGAGCTCTCGAGGATGGGTTCAGCTACAGGTGTAATGAAAAGAGGTTTGCGTGTGTCTTTAACAACATGAGGAATACCCCTTTCTTCAGCGCTTTGCTTGAATGGGGTAATGTTGCTTGGCTTTCCTACAGATTCATTGTACTCGAAGCCTATTCCAACTTTTCTATTTATTACCTGTTGGTCAACTAGGTTCTTTACAATATACGAGGAATTTTTATATGTTAGACACCTTTTCTTTTCTTCCTCTATCTGGTTTCTGAGGTAGGTCTCAACTTCAACATAACAACTGACTCTATTGACTTGAAAAGCTAAGTCCTCAGTTAATTTCTTAGTCAACTTGTCACTGTTTCGTTTTAACTGTTTTAAGACTTCGAGCTCATCAACTAGATCTTTATTTTCGAGTCTTAGTTGCTTAACCTTACTTCTTTCACCCTCTAGTTCTTTACCTATTAAATTAAACATTTTAGGGCAATAAGGATTTACCTCTATTCCTTTTTGACTATTAGGAGACCTTGATTCTTCGGATGAAGCCATAAGAAAAAGATTTCCCAGCTCTTCCTCATCACTATCATCTGAGTCATCCCAGCTTTTTCCCTTTGCCAGATAGGACTTTCCTTGATGCTTTTGCAAAAGTGCATCGTACTTTTCCTTGAGCTCTTCGTAAGACTCTCTCTTCTTCCCTTGCTTAGGCTTCTTGCACTCCGTTGCAAAGTGGCCTAGCTCATTGCAGTTGAAGCAACGAAACTTGCTTCTATCAACTAAACCGGTCTTATAGCCGCTCTTTGATTCAGCTGTTGAAGACCCTCCTCTTTGGAATCTCCCAAAATTTGATTTAACTTTATTGGAGGGATTTCTCCGGAATCTCATGTTGCCAAACTTCTTGGCAACCAAAGCTAGAGACTTATCTTCTAGTTGATCTAGTTCTTCCAGAGAGTAGAATTCACCACCTTCTTGTTTATCTGAAGTATGTCCAATTTCTGGAACAACATACTCCAGTGAAGGTACAGCAGCCTTCATTTCCATCTTCTGTGGTGCTTCCACTAACAGTGCTTTGGAGGAACTCTGAACCTTGCCTCTCCCATACATCTCTCTTGTCTGGATCTGTTCCAGCTCATATGTCTTCAATACTCCGTAGAGTCTTTCTAGGGATACCTCCTTCATGTCTCTAGACTCACGGATTGCTGCGATCCTGTGCTCCAAATGCTCGGGTAGGGTTAGCAGAAACTTCCTGTTGATCTCCTGATTCTGATAATACTTCCCATTCATGTTGAGCTCGTTTATCAGTTTGTTCAATCTCTGAAACACCTCAGAGATACCCTCACCAGGGTTGGACCTAAACTGCTCGTACTTGGAGATCAGGATTTCCAGTCTATTCTCTTTGACTTCCTCAGTCCCCTCGTTGATAATCTCTATTGTATCCCAAATCTGTTTTGCATTTTTACAATTGACTACTTGATTGTACATGACGTAGTCTAGAGATTCAATCAATATTAGTTTGAGATTGTTGTCCAGGGACACAGCTTCCTTTTCTTCAATTGTATAGTCAGATAGACTTTTTGGAAACTGTCTGTGAGGAATTACGACCCCATCTACTATATGTTCGAGAATAACTGATATAGGGGGTTCAACACCATTTGCCAAAATATTTGCATACTTGGGATTTGCAATCCCGATAAACAGTAGCATTTTATGTTTCCACAAATTGTAGTGTTCTCTGTCGAACTGTGGAATTTTGATACTGGTCACTTTCTGTGTACTCATCTTTAATAAGATTAAAAATTAAGTGTTTCAAAAAAAATATTTTAATTTTTGACTTAAAACAATTTTTGATTAAAAATAATTTTTCGGGAAAAAAAATTATTTCGAATAAAAAATTATTTCGAATTTAAAATAATTTTTGAGATCTGTATGAGTTCGCGGAATTTGATTTGGATCTGATATGAAAATATATCAACCAGCTCTGATGCCAATTGTTGGTCCCTGATATTGTATAAGGGGGGTTGAATACAATATCTGAAAATTAATCGCGGAATAATTTGGATTAAAAATATTATTTTAATTACTCGCGAAATATTAATTGGAATGAAATACTGTTCAAGTGAAAGATATAATTTTAACTTGATTAGTATTACAAAATTAATATTAAGAAAGCAGTTATATAATTGATTAAAAGTTCTAGAACAAATTTGACATGAATTGTTCGTATTTAACAATTATATCCAAACTCAGCACAGAAATCTGTGAATATTACAATGCAGATAAATTACTGAATTTGATCTGATTTCTAACTTGAGAACTGAACTGAACTCCTGAAAAAGTGAAGGCTGATTCTCATATTTATAGAGAATGAAAAAGGCTGCTATGACCTTTTTCAGTATGACTTAATTTCAAGAAAATAAGTCTGTATGACTTATTTTAACCCTTGTATGACATTTAAAAACTGGGTATGACTTCTGAATGGTCGGTATGACTTACTGAATCTCGGTATGACTTATTTAAAGTCATATTCAGATTTTATCTAATTAAAATAAATTGGTATGACTTATTTTAATTAAACAAAATAGGTTCAGTATGACCTTTTGAGCACAGAAATCTCGGTATGACTTATCCACTGAGCTTGGTATGACTTATCAGTCGGCTGTTCCGGTATGACTTTTCTTTAACAGCTTCGGTATGACTTATCAGTCGGCTGCTCCGGTATGACTTTTCTTTAACAGCTTCGGTATGACTTATCAGTCGGCTGCTCCGGTATGACTTTTCTTTAAACTAGCTGTTTGAATCAACCGAATACTCATCTCCTTTAAGCTTCAAGAAGTCAAGCTGTGAGCTAATCAATCGAGTACTTGTGAGACTTCTCGATTGGTAAATATCCGTTGATGACTTCTCGATCAATAAATATATGTTGTCGAGTTCTCGATTGATAAATATCAGTTGATGACTTGAGTTCTCGATTGATAAATATCAGTTGATGACTTGAGTTCTCGATCGATGACTTCTCGATTGGCTTTATCAGTCGATGGCTTATTATCAGTTGATGACTTATCGATCGATATTTATCAGTCGATTGCTTCTTGCAGATAGATATCCGTTGATTGATTCTTGCAGATAGACTGTGCTAAATCTGTGCTATCAGTCTTGAAGTCTTCCAGTCTTCGTTGTGTCTTTTGTCATAAAACCACTTGAGCTAGATGATGAATATTTATTATTTTAGTTGACACACAAATGTACTGTCTGGTTCATTTATGTCATACTATAATAAATATTCTTCATCTTTAACATTAAACTGTGGTCTTCTGTTCTTCTTCTACTTCACTGTCTTCATTCTTCTTCTGGAATCTTCTGTAGTAGCCACTTAGAATCTTCTGAATCTTCTGAACAACTGCTTCTCTATTTTTCTCCGACGCTTGAACATATAAATGAACTTCTTCCGGTTTAGAGTAGCAACTTCATTATAATTCTTCTGACAAGTTGATTCTTTGTGTCTAGTTGACATTCTTCGATTTGATTCCATCCTCAGAATTTATTACTTACTTTAATTTCTTACATGAGTTGAGTTGTCATCTACTAATTACAAATAGGCCTTGACATATGCCTTTCAGACATCTAGATTTCTTGTGGTTCATATTCTTTAATTTTCAAGGTACGGATACATTCTACACACTCTCTTTGTTATCGTATCGTTAATGTACAAATATTTTCGTTATACTCTATATCTTGTTATGACTCTACCCAATTTGTTTGTTTGATCTCTTGATAATGTGATTTCTTGTTAAATTCGTATCTGGTTCATTATTTATCGGATTGTTACGATTTTATTGTGCTTGGAAAGATATTTTGATTATCTACAACTTCTATTCTTTACATTTTCTGAAATTCGTTGCGTAGCTATGTTGAAATCTGCCTTTTGTGCAATCTGATGTGTTAATTCAGGTTTATATGCTATAACTTCAAATATTCATAGTAAATTGAAATTGTATTCGATTTTTGTGAGTAATATCATTCTGAAAAGATCTATTCGAGCTCTTCGTTCTTTGTTTATATTCCGCTGTGATAATATGTGATCTCATTGTCGTAAATATCAAAATACCACTGTAATCAGGTGTTAATTCTTTTCTAACAGCTCATATTTGTTTATTTTATGCATTTGTTACTTCTCCGTTTTTGACGAGTCTTTTCATTCTAAAAAGGTCTCAGAATTTTTTACAAGTTTCGTGTTTTATACATTTTTACATTCGAGATCATCTTTATAGAGTAAATTGAATTTTTCTAAAACTAGTCAAGTTTGATTGTGTTTTGTATAGTCTAATTTATATGATATTTGGGTTGGTAATATTCAAGTAAGTTATTTTCGATTAATTTGTGATATATGTATTATTATTAGCCTTCATTTCGAGTAAGTTTTATGTAAGACTTACATATGTTATTTGTGATTATGTGTTAATTTGGGAGATATTGTAAGAATCCGTCATGAGTGGATTAATCTCATGCTTTGACACCTTTTATGCAGTGTATTTAAATAGTATGGGCGTGTCGTCAGAGTTATGAGACACGTATAGTCACGACTAATTTATTTATATTTGATCATTTGGGTAGCATTGTGCTTAGTGCCTTACAAGCCCCTGTAAGATTTTGGGTAGCATTTGATTGGTTCTATACAAGCCCCTATGAGTTTTGATGACTACATATTCTGGAGAATTGAAAAGTAGGACATCCTGTAAATGTAAGATTATCTCCCATATCCGTAAGTAAGTTCACTTTTGATCTATTTGATATTATTATCAGTAAGTGGTAAGAGTATGTGTAAGAGTATGAAGATTTGTGATTTATGAGTATATATATAAGTTGATATTGTAAGATATTTATAGTGTCTTTTTACTTTTTTTTTGTTATTTGTTTATACTGTGAGTTAAGTATGGGCCTTTCACTCATGGCCAGTCTATGTTTCTTGATTTTTCTCGGCAGGTATTCATTATTAGGTGGACTACCTTTTGGAAAGAGTGTGAGTTGTTGGCTTTGAGGAGTTTTAATGTTTATATTTAGATTTGAATTTGGAGAATTTAGTTGTAACTTTTTATTTTAAATTATAAGTTGCTGGATATTGAGATATAACTTTTTATTAGATTTTTGGAGTATTTTATTTAAGTGAATATGTTCGGGATTTTAAACTCTTGTTGTAAGTGAACCTGTGAAGATGGAAAAGTGTGGTACAAGTTAAAGGTTGAAAGGTTGTAGATTAAGAAAAAGAAGATGGGGAATCTGTCAAGAGTGAACCTGAGGATGATGAGTTCTACACCATTAAGGAGCTAAAAGGTATGTACAACAAATCCATGGCATTCGTGCCCAAAAAGTTTGGAAACCTGAGATTCAAAAAGAACAAAGGTTTCAAACCAAAACCAAACTTTGGCTCCTCAAGTAAAAGCAAAGCTCCTAAAAGCGTTTAAATGGTGGTTACAAAACTAGAACTATGGATAGATCAAAAATTTGATGCTACAACTGTAATGAGCTAGGACACTTTGTTATAGAGTTTAGAAAGGCAAAAGCAATCAAGAAAGATAAAGATTACTTGGAACTTGAAGCCAAGTATGAAGCTCTATTGAAAAAGTGGCCAGGAAAGGCATATATTGTAGAATGAAAGTATTGGGATGACACTAATGATGAAGAAGAAGAAGAATATGAAAATTTAGCACTTATGACTAAAATAAGTGATGGAACATCATCTTCAAACAGTCAGGTACCAACCTTAACTTTTGTTGAAATGTCTAACACTCAATACAAGAAAACTGTTGAAAAGTTAAGCACTGAAATGTTCAACATACATACTAGTATGACTGCTGCAAATGAAGAGTTAAGTAGGTTAATTAAAGTGAATAATGAGCTAATTATCAATAATGAAAAACTGGAACTATCTTTGGTTACCATGGAATCTATGGAACAGAAAAATGAATATCTGAAAAATAAAAGCTCTTGTGCTGAAAAAATTGAAAATTTTCTAAAGGATCAAATTTCAAAGAATGAATTGAAAATCAAATCCTATCAAAATTCATCTATCCTGATTAAAGAATTCCATGAAAAGCACCAAGACAATTCCAAGGTAGGAGTTTCGTTTGACTATAAGAGCTTAAAGAAAAAGAGAAAACCCTCAACAAAGGGTAAGAAATTTGAGATTCTTGCTAATGCTCACATTCTCAAAAATGTGAAGACTCCTATTTTCAAGAAATCTAGTGTTGAGTTTAATGAAGAAAGTTTAGTCATCAAACAGCAGTTGAATGATGAGGATGAGCAAGAAGCAAAATGTTTGGAATCAATGTAATCTTGATGATAAACTTAATCTTAGAATCATAGAAATTATTTTGTAACTAATCAATTTATATATGTTATAATTATCAATTGATTAGGGAACCATTTATCAGTTGAAATATTTGTATTAATCAACTGATAATATGGATATTTTATTTTAACATAGTTGTACTTAGTCTTAATCAAACGATAAGGCTAGATCAATTGATAGTGTTTAATTCATCAATTGATACTAGAGTCTATTGATAAAGATCATTGATTGATGTATGTCTTAGACTGTCAAATTGTAAATGTTTGAAGACATGAAAAATATACAAGTGAATGATGATCAATTGATATTGAAGAATCAATGGATGATGTAAAGCATAATGTAACGTAATATGTAATAGTGGTAACGATAACTCAACTAAGAAACAAAGACAGTCAAATAATACTAATATGCAACACAAGAATCCAGAAGGACATGTAAACAAGAATCATACATACATCATTGCAGAGCATTCAAGATGAAAGATTACTGAACGTCAGCGAGAGAAGTTCATTAATATGTTCAGGCCTCAACAACAAATAAGAGTTCAGAAGATTTCATAATAAAAACAGTGTAATGATTTTAGTATAATTGTCAAAGGGTTTCAGTGATCAGAAGCAATGCAAAAGTCCAAAGTTAATCAGCTGAAACAGAACAGAAGTCAAGGGAATTTAATTCAGTGTTAGTCGTTTATGAACCACACCAGTGCACTAAGCGTCATCACAACAAGAAAAGAATTGTCTTGTTTAATCAGAAGAAATTCAGTTGATCAAGCCAGAAAAGTGAAAACCAAGTGTTAAACACTCAAGAATTCAAGATATTGTTTAAGTAGAGTTAAAGGCACAACAATCTTCTAAGGCAAGATTTGGTGGTGCCTACACACTGCAACTAGAGTGTAGGCGCAACAAACCAAGTACAAGGTATAACAAAAGTTTAAGGGAAGATGTTAGTGGCGCCTGCACAAGGAATTGGGTGTACAGGCGCAACAAGAAACCTCTAGGTGCAAGGAAATACTTGGAAGATTTATCTTAGGCATTTGGTGGCGCCTACACATGGTAGATAGAGTACAGACACAACAAAAAGACATATAGGCGTAAGGAAACTTCAATTGAAGGTTTCTATGTAGTATGTGGCGCCTACACACTACAACAAGAGTGTAGGCGCAACAAACTCCTTTGGCACAACAAAGCATGGCGCAACAAACATATTTTGTGACACCTACACTCTGCAATCACTCTTGAAGCACAACAAAGGACTTAAGCAGTTGTTGGAAAATAAATTAATTGGATTTCCAAAAGTCTACATAATATATATGGGTGAAATCAATACAGACAGTATTTCATTCATCTTCAACATTTAAGACATACAGACGGGAAGCTCCATTAAAGCCATACATTAAACACACTCAACTGTATTCTTGTTATAATATTGATTGAACCCATAGAAGCTAATCATTTGATTAGAAGTGTAGTACCTCAGGGATTTAATAATATATCTTTATTTCCCCGAATCGTTGTGTTTCAATTCTACCATTTTTATTTCTCAAGAACACATACACTTAATCCGCTATGAAACAAAAATCTACCAACATCATATTCAACCCCCCTTCTTTGATGATTTAGGACCTAACAGATAAATGATCAATTGATATCAAGCCAAGTCAAAGATTGAATACCATCAACTGATAATAAGACCCATCGATTGATAACATCTATCAATCGATAAGTCAACTATTATTATTAATCGATGAATATCAAGATCAATTGATATGCTTAACAATCAATTATCAATTGATAGGGATAACACAAAGGATAAAATGTCAGGAATCTTCAGATAAAAGTGCATCTATGAAAGACAGTCTACATTGACTATGAAGACTAAAATTGAAGTTGTCTTTCCTAGATTGAAGAACTTTCCCAGAATGGAAAAAGACAGAACTGAAATATAGATTAGTAACATTCCTAGAATATATATTTTTATTTTACTCTATTCTTGAGATTGTAAACACTCTTGTAATATATAAACAAGAGTGGTAGTATTGTTTGAATAGTCAGAGTTAGAATATTTCCTTAGAACCATTGTTCAAGCTGTAAAGCACTTGTAAGAACAGTTGATTCAATTGTAACTTTCTAAAAGCAACTAGGTTTTTCAACCTAGGATATTTGAGTAATCAATTCACTGTTGTAATACAAAATCTACAAATAATTTTTTATATGTGTTCAAAGTTTTAAGTTCTCAGTTTTTATCAGTTTTAATACTACTTCTCAAACACTCAAACACATCAGAACAAATATTAAACTTGTAAAGCCTTGAAAAAGTTTTAATATTTGTATTCAACCCCCCTTCTACAAATATTGACATTGTTAAGGGACAAATAACAATTGGTATTAGAGCGTAGGCTTTCGACATACAGAAAGTTTTAAGATTAAGATCAAGTCAATATGGGCCACAAGGATTCAGGTGTTAAGATTCCTGTGTTGGAAAAAGAAGATTACTTTCACTGGAATATAAAAATATAACTGCATCTGCTTTCATTAAATAGTTCCTTTGTCAACTACATAGAAAAAGGTCCTTATGTTCCTATGAAGATGGTCACAGGTATGAACCCTGATGGTACTCCTGCCTTTGACAAGCATGTTCCAAAACTCATCACTGAGTTCACAGAAGAGGATGACAAAGAAGTGCTAAAAGACAAAAAGGCCATGAATATTATGTTCAATGGTATAGATAAGGATATTTTTGACAATGTGATAAATTCCACTACATCAAAGGAGGTGTGGGACACTCTTCAAACCCTCTGTGAAGAAACTGAACAAGTCAAGAAAAAAAGATGCAACTCTTAATTAAAAAATATGAAGCCTTTCATTTCAAGAGTAGTGAGTCCATTAATGATACTTATAATAGGTTTCAAAAGTTTTTGAATGGACTAAAACTATATGGTAGGGTTTATGAAACTGAGGATACAAACTTGAAATTTCTTAGATCTCTTCCAAAACAAAAATTTGGTTGACAGATCTAAATTCAAATGTTATAACTGTTGATTAGCTGGTCATTTCTCCAATAAATGCAGAAAGCCAAAACAAGAAAAGAAGGCAAAGTCATATGATGGCATTCAATACAAAAAAGTACTTTAACCTTCTCAAACATAAGGAAAAGGCTTTTGTGACTGAAGAGAAAGACTGGGCTGCTGAGGACAGTGATTCTGAAGAGTTCATCAATCTAGATCTAATTGCCAACAATGAGGATGAAGAGGCTAGTTCATCATCAAATCAGGTACTAGCTGTAAACTTTTCTGAACTTTCAAAAGATGAATGCAATAGTACTATAAATGAAATGTCAAATGAATTGTACAACTTGCATGTCAACCTTAAATCTCTAAACAAAGAAAACTCCAAGTTAAAGAATACCATTAATGCTTTGACTGAGAGAAATTATTTTCCTGAAAATGAATTAGTTTGTTTGGATAGATTTAAATAGGAAAGTAAAGATGCTAGGAATGAACTAGTGAACAGTTTGAAAAAAGAAGAATTGTTGAAGGGACAATTAGTTGATAAAAATGAGACAATCAGCAAATGGAATAGGTCCACTAAAACTATAAAATAGATATTGATGTTTAAGGATTGGATACTCTAGGAGAATCCCCCAAGTCTGTAGGCAAGTCATTGACTAATGCCTCAATGGATAAAGATCAATTGACTGCTAATCCTATATCAATTGATGAGGATTATCAATCGATTGATGCTGAATCAACTGATAAGTAGCCAATGATAGGTAAACAATCATGACTAATAAGAAAAATAAACTTAGTACACCTATTCAGTTTGTGAATGAAAAAAGACTCCAAAGATCAAGTTGAGGCTAAGGTTGAAAAGACAAATATAAGTAGCTTATCTAAAAAAAATTAAAAGTTAAACTAGAAAAGGTAGCACCTGTTAAAATCATTCAACCTAAGTCTGAGAAAAGGAAGAAAAATAGGAATGGAAAGGTAGGCTTAAATAATCACAATAACCATACCCCTGATATGTATGCACCTAGAAAGGTTTGTGTTAAATGTGGTAGTGTAAATCATTTATCTATGCATTTTAAGAAAGAGAAGAATTCTATGCTAGAAAATGATTCAAATGTACATACCATGTCTACAAATGCCATGCCTGCCAATCCTATGCTCATAAATGCCATGACCTCTAATTTGTTTGCACCAAATGTTCGCATGACATATGCACAAATGCCATATATGTACAATCCATTTTTTATATATACAAATATGAACATGCCTGAAATGCCATGGAATATACCTATAACTGATAACAATCATGCAACTAAAACTGTTAAGTCTGAAAATGTGCATGATATTTCTGCCATGAGTTCCAAGGTGTTTGAGCCTCAAAAGCGAACTCCCAAAGTTAATCAATTGGTACAAAAGCATCAAAATTTAAACTAGAAAAGGCTCAACTTGTAACAAATGCAAGTTGGATTTGGCACAAGAAGCTAGCTCATCTAAATTTCAAAGTCATGAATCAATTGGTTAGAAAAAATTTAGTTAGAGGCATTCCACAAATGGAATTCACCAAGGATGGTTTGTGTGATGCCTGTCAAAAGAGAAAACAAAGAAAGACATCATTCAAGTCCAAGACAGAGTCATCAATTGATAAGCCTTTAGAACTATTGCACATGGATTTATTTGGACCAGTCAACATCATGTCAATTGCTAAAAAGAAATATGCCTTAGTAATTGTGGATGACTTCACAAGATTCACATGGGTGTACTTCTTACACTCAAAGGATGAGGCAAACAAATTTATTATCAATCATGTGAATAATGTTGACACTGGCACTGAATGGAAGTTCAAGAAAATTAGAAGTGATAATGGTACTAAGTTCAAGAATGCAACAATGACAGAATTCTGTGAAGAAAAAGGGATCACTAAAAATTTCTCTGCTCCTAGAAGTCCTCAATAAAATGGGGTAGTTGAAAGGAAGAATATGACCTTAATTGAAGCTGCAAGGACTATGTTAGACGAAGCCAAATTACCCACATATTTTTGGGTAGAAGCAATCAACACTGCTTGCTACATTCAAAATATTTCCATGGTCAATCAATTACAAGGCAAAACCCCATATCAATTGATGAAAAAAGACGAGAAGCCAAAAGTAAATTTTCTTCATGTATTTGGCTGCAAATGCTTTGTACTAAGGAATCAAGGTGAAAATTTGGGAAAATTTGAAGCCAAAGCAGATCAAGCTATTTTTGTTGGATATGGAATTGCAACCAAGGCCTATAGAGTCTAAAATCTTAGATTACACATTGTTATGGAATCTATGCATGTGGTCTTTGATGATAAGAAATTCAAGGGTTGTTTGATGAATGATACCATGATACTTTGCATTTTGAAAATGAATCAATTGGTAATGGTGAAGAGAGTGATGATGATTTGGATATTTCAAGATATCAAGTTCCCGTAAATTCCCCATCAATTGATGTCAATATTCCAACAAATAACTTATCAGTTGATAATTATCAATCGACTGATAATATATCAATTGATAACCATTCAATGGATAACCATTCTACTCAACAAATATCAAGTAGAATATCCATCTCAGGGGGAGGGTTCGTAAATAATCAATCACATCAAAATGATCATAACTACAACAATGATCATGAAGAATCATCCTCAAGAATCAATTTGTCTCCATAAAGAAAATGGACCAAAAGTCACCCCTTTGAGTTGATCATTGGAGATACAAATGATGGTGTCAAAACTAGAAGTGCAACTCAAAATGAATGGTTGTATAACAGCTTCCTATCTCAAGAAGAACCAAAAAGGATTGAAGAAGCCTTGAATGATCCTGATTGGATAATAGCTATGCAAGAGGAGTTGAATCATTTTGAAAGAAACGAGGTATGAAAGTTGGTGCCCAAATCAAAGAACAAGTTTGTTATTGGTACAAAATGGGTGTTCAGAAACAAAATGGGCGAATCTGGTTTAGTGACAAAGAATAAAGAAAAATTGGTGGCAAAGGGCTACCCACAGGAACAAGAAATAGATTTTGATGAAACCTTGGAAGTTATCAGAATCTTTCTAGCCTATGCTGCTCAGGCAAATTTTAAAGTCGATCAGATGGATGTGAAAAGTGTTTTTCTCAATGGGGGAACTAGAAGAAGAAGTATATGTGGAACAACCTCCTGGTTTTATTAATCCTTGTTAGGTCCAAATGTGTTGTAGAGGGGGGGGGTGAATACAACTTTTCGAATTTAAGAAGCAATAAATACCATGTAATAAATGAACACAATGATTCAAGGAATATATGTCTTATATATAACTTGAAAGGGTTGCTACAACATTCATTACAAAGTACACCATAAGTAAAGAGGGTAGTAAATGATACTAAACTCTGTGAATACTCTCTCTCTTTTACAAGTGTTTATCTCGAAAATATTGCTCTCTTAAAATAATACACAAGTACTTCTATTTATACTACTTGTAATCTATGTCCTGTAGTCTTCAAAGACTAAGATATACGTGGCCCAATGACGTCCACATAAATCTTATCTTATCTTGAAAGCTTGGAAATCTGCCAATTAGATGATGTCATGTGTCATGTTGAAACTGCCCTCTATGTAGAACATCTACTTGAAAATTTCTACTTGGCCATCTCGAACATTTAAGTAGAATTTCTACATAGGAATATTCTACTTGGCTATCTCGAACATTTAAGTAGAATTTCTACATAGGAATATTCTACTTGGCCATCTCGAACATTTTGTACTTAGAGAAATTCTGGGCTTCAACTTGAAACTTCAATGCAACATCTTGAACTTGTGATTTCTTTATGTCTTCCATATTCTTCAACAAGCTCTTGAACCTGGATCTCTATTACTGACATAAACTTGTTATCAATGTCCTGACACTTGATGAAATGGTCTGATTCATAAGTGACTAGTCTTGATAGTGTCTCTGCTTCTTGAATAGATTACCATATTCAATTAGTAATGTGGTTTTCCAATTATTGCTTTCCTTCTTGTTCACTTGGAATCAATTAGTCTTATTGATACTGATAGTTATGATCTTGAACCTTTAAGTTACAAATCACTGAGGCATGAACAACTCTGTCTTGAACTTGTTTCAATGATTTCTTCTTTGTTTGATTATAGTTAACATGTTGGATTGTATCAATTATCTTGTCTTCATTTAGTATTGATTTCTTTGTGGCTTCATGTTCTTGATTGTCTTCCAGTTAAGTATCTTTTCTTTTAATTGAGTTACATAAGTTATAGTGTTACAAGTTTAGACACTCTGCCTTTCAATCCTGTTCATCCTTGATTTGTATAATATCTTCTCAAAGTACTGTATGGTTTGAAACAAACACCTAGAGCCTGGTATGACACACTTTCTAAATTCTTGATTGAGAATACTTCACAAGAGGTATTGTTGATAAAACTCTCTTTCATAGAAATGTTAAGGGTTCTATTATTCTTGTTCAAATCTATGTAAATGGAATTATTTTTGGCTCAACTGATGAGAAACTTTGTCAAAAGTTTGCTAAGCTGATGCAGAGTAAATATGAAATGTGCATGATATGAGAACTTACTTATTTTCTTGGTTTGCAAGTCAAACAAGTTAAAGATGGTATCTTTATAAATAAAACCAAATATATTTCTGACTTATTAAGGAAATTTCATTTAAATGATTGTTCTTCTACAAAAACTCCAATGGCCACTACAACTAAACTTGAATTGAATACTAAGAAAGCTAAAGTGGACATTTCAAGTTATAGAGGTATGGTTGGCTCATTACTTTATTTAACTGCAAGTAGTCCAGACATAATGTTTGCTACATGTCTTTGTGCTAGGTTTTAGGCTGATCCTAGAGAGTGTTATTTAATTACTATAAAAAGAGTATTCAGATATCTCAAAAGAACACCAAATCTTGGAATTTGGTACCCTAGAAAATCTGGATTTGATCTAATTGGTTATTCAGATGCAGACTATGCATGTTGCAGAATTGACAGAAAAAGCACCACAGGCACCTGTCAATTTCTAGGAAATAAGCTTGTATCATGGTTTAGCAAAAAGTAAAATTCAGTGTCTACATCCACGGCAGAAGCTGAATATATTGCTGCTGGAAGTTGTTGTGCACAAGTGTTATGGATGAATAACTAATTGTTTGATTATAGATTTAATTTAAGCAAGATTCTAATTTTCTATGATAACACAAGTACAATTGCCATAACTGAAAATCCAGTTCAACACTCAAGGACCAAGCACATAGACATAAGGTATCACTTAATTAGAGAACATGTAATGAATGGTATTGTTGAATTATATTTTGTCCCTAGTGAAAGACAAATAACATACATTTTTACCAAACCACTAGATGAATCTACCTTCAATAGATTAGTCTGTGATTTAGGTATGCTTAACTATGTTTAATCCTTGAAATGTCTGACAAGTTATTTTTTATGTTGTTTTATTATTGTAGCCATTGATTATGTTAATCTGTTGATTTTTCCATAATCAATTTATAGAAATTTTATGCATCAATGGATATTTCCAGCTATCGAGAGATAAATATATCAATTGATGATATATTTATCGATGGATAGTGTTACCTTCCAATGGATAAATTTCTAACAACGACATTCAAATTAACAAGGGATAACTCAACTAAATAATGAGATGAGAAAAAGATAAATAACATTATTGTCTTGTTTAAATTACAACTGAAATAAACTTGGAAAACAATTCAAAGAACTAGAATAAATAAAACTTAAGCTAGACAAAGAATTCGAACTTCGAATTAAAGACCATTTGAGTGATTCCTATCACCTGGATTATTTCATACCTTTCAGTCAAACTTATATCACCTTATTGGATCCACTCTGATTCACGGTTACAGTATGGTAAGTTTAGCCTATCTCGCATACCGTGATCAGGTGAATTTTCCTCAAGTGAGTTAAAGCAACCAACAGATATGAAGTTTTTCCAACTTCAAGTTCACACCACTCTGACCTTTAATTCTAATTCCGTCTCCTCTTCCTAGCTTCTTCAGCTTGGCGCTTCTCTTCTTTCAGCTTTCTGCGCCTTTCCTTCTGCTGCTGTTCTCTCTTGTAGACTGGATCATGAAGCTGCTTTCACCTTGCATTCAACAGACTTACCGCTTCCATTTCTAGAGGGTTCTTGGACTCTGGATAAGGATGCCTGAAAAGCCTTCTGAGTTTGTCCACCTCCTGAGTAGTTCTGATCTTTGGAATATCCTCAAAATTCTTCATTATGAGCTGAGATTTCCAATGTGATTTATCAGCCTTAAACTGACAATAGATCATTTTGGGGTAGCCCTTGACACGGTTAGTATTGTGGACACTAGCCGCATCTCGCTCCATTCGCTTCTTCTCCACCACTACTTCAGACAAGTACTTCAGAAGTCTCTGCTTCTCATCCACATTCTCATTCTCCACTTCCCCCCATTTGAATACTTCTAAAACTTTTTCCAGAAATACGGCATCTTGAGTCTGCAGCAGCCATTTTCTACTCATATGCAATAATGTTTGATTCTGGTCTGCATCTATGAACGCCAAAGCATCAGCTATGTCATTGTCATACGAGTGTATCCAGTATACACTATCTCTTCCTGGAACACCAATTGCCTCCCTTCTTTCTCCTTGTTCTAGTGATCCAGAAGGAAGAGTCAGAGCTTCATCTACATTTTTAACAGCTTCTAGAATATTCCATTTTCTTTCAATTAGCTCCGGCTCAACCTTTACATTGTCTAAAGGGTTTGGAGCAATAATATCACACTTCCAAATCTCATTGCTCATCTTGAATATGATCCTCTCAATAAACTCCACTGACTTCTCCTTAATATCAGAGGTGAATCCCTTACTCATCATTTGCCTACAGACATCTTTTAGGGATTCTACCGATAGAGCCATTAGGTCATTTTCTTCTAAACTAACCCTCTTCATTTTTCCATCAACAACCATCCGAACAACATCAGGATTTGCTGAGAATTCTGGTCCCTTGTCCTCTGCTAGCTGCATTAACTGATCTCTATACAGAATGCTAAGCTCCTCAGCTTGAGAATATTGAATTTTTGTTGCTAGCAAGAACAACTCTGACACAGATCTTCTCGAGATGAATTCATCATCCACATACAAGAAAGATGTCGGGACTCCTTCGCCTAAAGACAAGATGACCTGCCACTCCTTAACCATCGAATTGTATCCAACTCTGACTTTAGAGATCAACCTTTTCAAAGCACTTATATAGTCAACAGTCAGTGGATTCTACAAGTTCAAGTTGTAGAATAAGTCTTCCGCCTCTTTGTTATGAGTTCCTTTCGCACAAACTCCCAATAGAATCTTCCTTACATCATCCCATTTCTGTCCAATCCTTCTCTTGTCCAGATCAACTTGAGGATCAGCTAACCTTGCAAGCTCATGATCATACTGTTTCTCCTTGAGCTCCGCTTGCTTTTCAAGGAAAACAGCCCCATCCTGCATCATCTTCATTTTATAGAACTGAGCTTGTTCCAAGGCCAACTGTTGAGCTTCCAGGGTCTCTTTATCAACAAGTATTTCTTCAGGCTTTCCGGAAGACATTCCAGCACCTCCACCTTGTTCCATCAAAGATCTTTTAATTGCATGTGTTAAAGGTACATCCTCCATATCAGAATCTGAATCAAGTACCTTATGTACTTCTTCCTGATGATAACTCAAGTCAATGAATGGCTCTTCTTGCTCAGCCACCACTGCCTTACCCTTTCTCTTCCTCTGAGCCTCCTCTTCAATTACTGGCTCATTTTTTTTGACAAAATCAGTAGTCTGTTCTTCAACCTCCTCAATAATTAGCGACTACTGTCTCGTCTCCTTTGTACTCTCCCCCTTAGGTGAGTTATCCTGAACACCACCCTTCTCTCCAGATCCACCAGTAGCATAGGAACCACCAAAACCCGAACCCGAGGGTCCAGCTCCACCAGCACCTCCAGCACCACCAACACCATCATTATCAGGGGGAGGTTGGTTATATTGATCGTCAAAGAACTCTGGGGGAACAAAGCTCCTAACTGCATACATCAGTCTGCTTATCTCCGTTGCCATTGTATGCATTATGCTTTCCACTGCTCCCATTCTATCATAAAGAGTGCTGCCCAAGACACCACCAGTGTGGCCCAAGTCATTTATCTTGTTTGCCAATTCATCGAATGCTGTTGTTTGACTGGCCATTCGTGCTGCGTAGTCATCAAGAGCTCTCTTGTTGTCTGCAACATTGATCCCTAACTGCCCCATCGACTGCCCGAATTGCTTTATTTCATTTTCAATTGCTGTCATACGAGTGTCAAGATTTTCAAGATTAAGGGACGGTGTTTGGCTTGGGTGTCCTCGCTCTAAAAATCATTCTGTTACTGTTTGTCGCTCGGTTTTGGGCCTTGAAAACGAAGGTCCCTCACTCCCTAAACGCTCACACACACTCCCTGTCTCACGCTCGTGTATGTCTTCAACAATATTCCTGAAAGCGAAAGCAGTACCTGCAGAAACTGGATAAGCAAAATGAGTAGCAGTTATGGGATCTGTTCCTGTCATATCCTGAGGTGGAATCTCAGGCTGAGAGGCTACAGAGTGTTCTAGTACAACATCAGAACCGATCCTCTCTGTAGCATCAGTATGTACCGGTGAAGGTACTTCTGAAGCAATGAAAGCTTCTGGCCTTTCTGAAGCAACAGGCTCTTCAGAAGGGACAAAATCCTCACCAAAATCCCTATGTGTAGAATGTGCAATGGATGAACCACTCACGTGTGGTGGAGTGGTTGTGATAGACACACTAGGTTTGGACTGGGCTTTTGAAGTTGCAGCATGTGAAAATTTGGCTTTCTTCCGAATATGTGGCTACACTTCGGGGTCACTCTTAGAACTCTCACCTAAATCTACAGGTGCCGGCCTTTTAACTCCCGTCAGCGAGGGTGAAAGAGAGGAAACAAGAGTATCAGACTTAGAATCATAAATGTAGCTCTCGCCCTGGGATAGATCCTGCGGGCTAGCAGAATCTTGGGCCATGAAATCAGATTTAGATGAAGAAGAAGTACCAGTAGTGTGAACAGAGAGGTGCTTTTGTTCAAAGAAATTATCTCCTTCATTACCTTGTCCAGCAAAGGGATCAGAATCAGCATGTGGAGTAGGTTGTCTTTCCCTTTGACCGGCAGAGGTTTGACCGTGAGAATGGCCTGTTAGTGTAGGTGCCCTAGAGGCAATACAATAGACCTTTATGTCAATTGATTATTCAATAAACATATTTATTATGACTTTAATTACTGCGATATATTTGTTAGCATAATAAATGTCCTTAGAATCATGACACACATTGTATAGTTTAGTACATGACTTGAACTTGAGATTATATAATAGATCATATTCTTAAATGTCCCTAGTCGGGTATTATTATTATAGGACAATAATAATACATAAATAGACTAGTATGTTGTTTGATTGATAACCACATCTCATTGGTTATAAGTATGGGGATACTAAAGTCAACACATAGGTACATGCAGGAGTACATGGTACTGGACAGACCCACAGTGAGATTCTTCATGTTTAATAAAGTCATAAGAAAGACTCACAGTGATAATGGTGTAATGATCCTCTGACTTGAGATCATTATATTTCTGTACGAGGATTAATATACTTTGACTACATTAAAAGTTACCTTTGACCGGGTAATGATAAAAGTGGACATCGGGTATATCATGAGTCGTATGAGAAATATGAATGATAGATAAAGGATTTAACCCTCCTATAATTAGGAGAGATATTATTGGCCTCTTGATTGAGTGAGACTATAAAATGCATGGCCGTGCTCAAATAATGATTTGTTTTCATAGTCTACTCATGGATCAAGTAAACCCGGATTAAATGTTGTAGAGGATGACTAAATACATGCCTCGAATTTAATCTATAATATATATGGTTAAAGGGATTATATTACACGGAAACATTAATCATGAAAGGTTTTATCGAATCACGATTTAATTATTATTTAATTGGGTAGCAATGATGTATTACTAGATACCGCTCATTGTTTATAATTTTATGGGAGAATAAAATTATTGCTAATTAAATAATAGCCTATAGGGTCACACACATAGAGCACTTAAAGGAATAGTTAATTTAAATTATAGATTTAAATTAATTGATGATTATTTGAATTTTATTATATTAATTAAGTGAGACTTAATTAATTGAAATAATAAAATTCGAATTTGAATTCTACCCTTAATAATTAAGTATGACTTAGTTATTAATTAAATAATAGAAATTCGATTTTATTATTTATTCTAAACCTACATGGGTTAGGTTTTGCTGATTGGGCCTCTTAACCAGCATTATAAATAGATAATGATAGGGTTAAGAGGGATTACGTTTTGAGAAACAAAATCCCTAGAGGCAGCAGCAAGCACAGCAAGGCAGAAACTAATTCGAAATCATCAAAGGAGCTAGTACAATCCATTCCGTAATCAAGATCGTGGGACGTTCTTGAAGGTGCTCGTGTGGATACCATAGAGGTGTTTTCGAGAGGAAGACACAAGTCGTGAAAGTTAGGATCTCCGTTGAGTTCGTGTAAACCAAGACCAGACAAAGGTATGATTCTGTTTCACAATAATCAGTCTAGGCTTACACATGATTCTGCGTTTAGGGTTCCAAATTTTGTTATATTTACGTTTAATCCGCTGCGTTTTATGCCTCGGAACCCAACATGGCCATCATCATCTTCATCACTAAGAGGCTCGTCAGGAATCCCTTGAAATGCGTCAGCATGTGCATATGGTTTCTGAGCATGTGATGATACGTGCGAGGTCCCCGCCATGGAAGTAATACATGTATCATATTGAAGCCACACTTGAAAATTAGCAGGAATAGTCATCGCTTTACCGTGATGTTTATCCTGATTAGCAATTGTTGTGAGTGACTTGGTGCCCATGCCCAGTGATGCAGATGTTGCACTCGTTGCAAATGCCTGTACTAATTCGTATCAAACGCAAATACGATATCAAACGCAACCCAATCCACTAATTTCTACAACCCAAATAAGTGGTATAAAAGCTAAACTATGTATGCAATTAATCGTGATAGTTATGTGTATATGCGTGTATATATAGCAAACTTAGTAGAGTAACAGACACGATTAAATACACAAACACAGGCAATTAGGAACGCAAACAGAGAATAGTAAACTAAAATCGGGCAGCAATTCGTGGTATGTAAGAGATTTGACACAATCGAATGAAGAGGGCTTTGAATGTTTGAAATCGCAGGGAGGGAGGGTGGGGGCTGTAAAAGATTAGGGTTAAAAACAATTAGGTAAAAGTGAAAAAATTTACACGAGTTAGAGATGTATATATAGGCATGAATGAGCAAAGACAAAAATACCCCTGTGAAAATAAGAAAAAAATGCTAAGTACGCACTGGGGAACCTAAGTCGAATACTATCTCGAACATTTAAGTCGAAATTCGAGATGAGTTTCGAGATAGAGACTATCTCGAACATCAAGTCGAAATTCGAGATATACACTAACTCGAACAAATAACTACTTAATCAATTACAACAGCATAATAACCCACCAGGGAATCCCATCTCGAATATCAAGACAAAATTCGAGATGAGTTTCGAGTTAGGAGTTAACTCGAAAAATCCCTTAAAAACTCAATAAAATTCCAAGTACAATCCTGGGAACTCTATCTCGAACATCAAGTCGAAATTCGAGATAATGTTCGAGATAGAGACTAACTCGAACATCAAGTCAAAATTCGAGATAATATTCGAGATAGAGACTAACTCGAACATCAAGTTGAAATTCGAGATAATATTCGAGATAGAGACTAACTCGAACATCAAGTCGAAATTCGAGATAATATTCGAGATAGAGACTAACTCAAACAATTTCCCAGACTTGGAATTTTAAATAGGGACACGGGGAACTCTAACACGAAAGAATATTCTTCCCAGACTTAGAATTTTCAAAACTTCACTCATGGAAGCCCAACTCGAAATTCAAGTCGAATTTCGAGATGAGTTTCGAGATAGACTCTAACTCGAAATTTTGAAGATACTTGGAATAATTTGGCAATTTTTGCAATAAAAACAACAATTAAATTTTGCCAAATTAATATAAATATCAATTCAGGGATTTTTAACAAAGAAAATAATTAAAAACATTCCTTTACAATTCTAAGGCCTCTGAATTAACAAAAATTACATGAAAAACACAGGTAAATTCAGCTCGACCCCTGCCGGGGGCTGCCGCCCCGGACCCCGCCCAGGGGCTGCCGCCCCCGGACCCCCGCATTATTTTTGTTGTGTACTTGAGCATGGTACTGGTTATGGCCTTTGGACCCCTAGATTAATGGTTTTTGGTTTTGGTTTTATAAATACGACTTGCATGTCGTTCTTCTTCATTCTTATAATTGTTTAACCTCGAATGTAACTCGAGTTTTCTTATGTAAGTACATTAGTATAGGTTGTATTCAATTATTCCATGTAATGTACTTGAAGATTGAAGGATGATCCAAAAGGAGGAGCAAGCACCCATGGATACAAGAAGAATGAAGACATGTAATTGTATTTATATTTTACCACCATAGATTGACTTTGATCCTTTCATTAGCTCAAAAGGATCACATAGGAAAGGGGCCATAACCAAGCACGTTTACATACTGCACTTTACATATTGTGTAGGGTTTCGTGACACAAACGCAGCAGAATAAACGCGAAAAATAAATCAAAATAGCGAAACCCTCCGCAGGATCCATGCGAAAACAAAAGATTTAATTCGGAGATAAAGAATAAATACCTTTAGAAGCTTTAACAGTTCATTAATGGAAGATTAATGGAGGTCCAAAGCTTGTTTAATCACCACGTATCCCGCTCTCGCGATCTACGCTCTACGGTATCCACACGAACACTTTTCATGAAGGATTGATGTGTACTAGCACCCGAAAACTTCTTCTCTTTCTATCTTCCTCCTCTCTCAGAGCGGCTAGGGTTTTTGTAAAATCTCTCTTTTATTAAATCAGCCCATAAAGAGATTATATAGAGAGAGGAATAAGTTTTCTAATTATAATCCAATTATAATTAATACTAATCCAAAATTCTAAATTATTTAATTAAGTCTCACTTAATTAATTAATTATTAATTTTGGAATTAGTTTAAGTAATTCATTTATTCTATTTATATAATTAATTAAGTCATACTTAATTAATATCATAAATAAAATAAATTACTTATTTAATTTAAATTCATAATTTAAATTATTTCTCTTTCAAGCGTTCTTTGTGTGTGACCCTGTAGGTTATTATTACGTTGGCAACAATTTTAATATCTAATTAAAATTGTAAACAATGAGCGGCATCTAGTAATACATCATTGCTACCCAAGTAATAATAATAAATCGGTGATTCGATTAAGCCTTTCATGAATAATGTTCCATGTAATATAATCCCTTTAATCTTGATATTATAGATTAAACTCAAGGCATGTCTCGTGTCATCCTCTTCATAATTTAATCTTTATTTTCTTGATCGATGAGTAGACTATTAAAATCAAATCAACATTTGAGCACGGCCGTGCATTTCATAGTCTCACTCAAACAAGAGGCCAATAATATCACTCCTAAAATTAGGAGAATTAAATCCCATCTAGATCATTCATATTTCTCATACGATTCATAATATACCCAATGTCCACTTTTATCATCACCCGGTCAAAGGTAACTTTTAATGTAATCAAAGTATATTAATTCTCGTATAGAAATATAATGATTTCAGGTCTAAGGATCATTACACCATTATCACAGTGAGAATTACTTATGACACTTACTTAACATGTAGAATCTCACGGCGGGTCATTCCAGTGCCATGCATTGATACTTGCACTTATGTTCTTGACTTTAGTATCCCCATACCTATGACCAATGAGATGTGGTCATCTGTCAAGAAACATACTAGTCTTTGTGCATTATTATTGTCCTTAAATAATAATACTCGACTAGGGAATTTTAGGAGTAAGATACTATTCATATAATCTCATTTTTAAGTCACATACTTAAAGATATATAATACGTATCAAAATTCCAAGGACATTTATTATGCTTTCAATTTATTACACAGTAAATAAAACATAATAAATAAATAATAATCAATAAAACATAATCCTTAATAATAAATATTTTCCTTAAAATATAAAAAGTATTGTCTCTAGAGCACAATTACTAACATATTGATGTATGAATGTATGTGTAGAGTAGAAGATGCATGCTTTAATTAGATTAATGATGTATGGATGTATTAGATACGTCACCCATGCCATGCTTGCCATGCTAAATAAGATAAAATCTGTAACGATTTAAGATTTTAAAATTAACAAATGATCATGAGATTCTTGTGTTTATGAAATATAGATTTTTAAAACACGGAATTGAATATGGATTTTGATATCTATAATTGGGATTTTCTGACAAAAACGGATATGCGTATTCGTAAGGCTGATGGGTTTTAAGTGTGACCACTGGTATCCTCCATCTACCTGGGAAATGAACAATTTAAGATGTCAATTTGAAATATTTAGTTCAAGGAAAAATTGAGGATCTCTTCATGATGTGATCATGATCGTCATAAATTTTATAAACCCTTTAACAAAATATTAAGTTTTAATCGGATGCTTTCCAATGAATGAACACTCATCGAATCCTAGATCGATTAGGGGAAAGACTGTCAGTGGCAGGGGACTCCTATCTATCGTGGTGAGATGCGACGAATATAAACGGTTATATTCGGCCATTGTATCATTGGGTCAAACTTAACTGAGTCGTCATAATAAGGTGAAAGTAAACGGTTATATTCAACCATTATGAACTTAGAAGCATAGAGTTTGGTTAAAAATCTATTAGATAGATAAGATCAATCGTTGCTCACCAAACTATCCAAGAATTATATATGATATAATTGACAACTGTTGTCTACCTAAATAATCATTTTTAAGGAATTTCAGTGGTTGTCTTTGGACATGACGAAATATGGATCTTGGCTCACTAGAAAGAATTATGGGATATACTTTCCAAATTAATAGTAAGGGCTATTAATTTGATAAAAATAGTGGGAGATATATTATGAATATATCATAATCATTTGAACATAATAAATAACTCAGACAATCTAATGTTTATTTTGTGCTTTTATCATTGTAGATACCAAGTAATGGAAAACAACACAAACACACTATCCGTACGATCAGTCCTTGAGAAGGATAAGCTGACAGGAGGAAACAACTTCCTAGACTGGCAGAGGAATTTGAGGATTGTCCTCAGACAGGAGCGTAAGCTTCATGTCATTGATATTCCTCCGGCAGGTCCCCTTCCTAACGATGCTACTGTTGAGGAACGAGCGGCCCACACAAAGGATGAGAATGATGCAACTGATGTTGCATGTCTTATGTTGGCAACTATGAGTGCTGAGCTTCAAAGACAACATGTGCATATGGATGCATATACTATCAATGAGCACTTGCAAAGCATGTTTGCAAGCCAAACTCGTCAAGAAAGGTTCAACACGAGTAAGTCACTCTTTAATTGCAAATAAGGGGCAGGTGAACCAGTTGGCCCACATGTTCTGAAGATGATTGGTTACATTGAGTACCTTGAAACTTTGGGTTTCCCGATTATTCAGGAAATTGGTATTGACCTAATCATGAATTCTTTGAACAACAAATTCACCCAGTTTATCATAAACTACAATATGAATGAATTTGACAAAACACCTACTGAATTGTTGGCTATGTTGAGAACATATGAGACCAACATGAAGACGGCTGAACCTGCTCCCATACTGATGGTGGGCAATAAAGGTAAGGCCAAAGGGAAAGGCAAGTGGAAGGGTAAGAAGAAGACAGGTTCTGATTCTACACCCAAGCCAAAGTCAGGTCCCAAACAGGCTTTAAAGCCTAAAGGTGGGGTCACTAAGGGTGAATGTCACTACTATAAGAAAACTGGTCACTGGAAGAGAAACTGTTCAGTTTACTTGGAGGATCTGAAGAAGAAGAGGGCTGAGCAAGCTTCTACTTCAGGTATATATGTTATAGAAGTCAATCTGTCTATTTCTACATCTTGGGTATTGGATACTGGATGTGCTACTCACATTTGTATAAATGTGCAGGAAATGCAGAGAAGTAGGACATTGGCTAAAGGAGAAGTGGACCTACGAGTTGGCAATGGAGCAAGAGTTACTGCTTTAGCTGTAGGAACCTATTATTTATCTTTACCCTCAGGGCTAGTTTTAGAACTGGAGAATTGTTTTTACGTGCCTGCGATTCGCAGAAACATTATTTCTGTTTCTTATTTGGACAAGAAAGGTTTTTCGTTTACGATAAAGAACAATTGTTGCTCTTTTGCTTTGAATGATTTAACCTATGGTGTTGCGCGTTTGTTTAATGGTTTATATGTTCTTGACTTAGATAATCCTGTCTATAATATAGAAAACAAACGACTTAAAGTTAATGACTCAAATCAAACATACCTCTGGCATTGTCGTTTAGGCCATATAAATGAGAAACGCATATCCAAATTACATAAGGATGGATACTTGGATAAGTTTGATTTTGAATCATACCAAGAATGCGAATCTTGTTTGCTTGGTAAAATGACTAAAGCCCCTTTCACTGGTAAGGGTCAAAGGGTCACCGAACGTCTGGAGCTAATACATAGTGATGTATGTGGCCCAATGCGTGTGATGGCTAGAGGAGGCTACTACTACTTCATAACATTTACTGATGATTTCAGTAGATATGGATATGTATATCTTATGAAGAATAAATCCGATTCTTTTGAAAAGTTTAAAGAATACAAGGCTAAAGTAGATAAGCAAATTGGCGGAGGTGCAAGTATTAAAATCTTACGATCTGATCGTGGAGGAGAATACTTGAGCACAGAATTTAAAGATTATTTAAAGGAGTGTGGTATTGTATCACAACTCACTCCGCCAGGTACACCTCAATGGAATGGAATTTCAGAGAGGAGAAATCGCACCTTGTTGGACATGGTGCGATCGATAATGAGTCATGCAGATCTTCCAATTAGTTTCTGGAGTTACGCTCTAGAAACAGCGGCTTTCACACTTAACCGTGTTCCTACTAAGAAGGTTCAAAAGACTCCATATGAGATATGGGAGAAGAAACGGTCAGGCATGAACTTTATGAAAGTTTGGGGATGCAAGGCGATTATGAAACGTCAAGTATCTGATAAGCTTGGACCTAAATCTGAAGAGTGCAATTTTATGGGATACCCTAAAGAAACAAAGGCGTATTATTTTTATAGTCCTTCTGAGCAGAAGGTGTTTATTGCTCGAGACGCTGTTTTCATGGAAAGAGATTTTGTTTCCAATAGAAACAGTGGGAGAACTATAGACCTCGATGAAGATCGAGAACCACAAAATAGCATTGAACCTGAAGTGGAACAGGAGCAGGATAATGATAATGCTCAACAAACACAGGTTGTTCGTAGAACTGGTAGAATTCGCCATGAGCTAGAGAGATATGGATTTCTCTTGACTCAATGTGGTGATTTGATGCTCATAGATGAAGATGAGCCTCTCACATACCAAGATGCTATGAACAGTCCAGACTCTAAGAGATGGCTAGAAGCCATGAAATCCGAGATGGATTCCATGTACGAAAACCGAGTATGGACTTTGGTTGATCCACCTGAAGGGGTCAAACCCATAGGGTGCAAATGGGTTTTCGAGAAGAAAATTGACATGGATGGAAATGTTCAGACCTATAAAGCAAGGCTGGTTGCAAAAGGTTTCAAACAAATTCATGGTATTGACTATGATGAAACTTTCTCACCAGTGGCTATGGTCAAGTCCATAAGGATTTTGCTTGCTATTGCAGCATTCCATGATTATGAAATCTGGCAAATGGATGTCAAAACAGCCTTCCTTAATGGAAGCCTTGAAGAGGATGTGGTTGTGTACATGACACAACCTGAAGGTTTTGTCGATCCAAGGAATGTTAGCAAGGTATGTAAATTACGTCGATCCATTTATGGATTGAAGCAAGCCTCTAGGAGATGGAACATCCGTTTTGATGAAACAGTCAAAGAGTATGGCTTTGTTCAAAACGAAGATGAACCTTGTGTTTACAATAAGGTTAGTGGGAGCCATGTGGCATTCATAGTACTGTATGTTGATGACATACTACTAATGGGGAATGACATACCTTCTCTCAAGGCTGTTAAGATTTGGTTAGGGAGCAACTTCTCTATGAAAGACTTAGGTGAAGTATCCTACATTCTAGGAATGAGGATCTATAGGGATAGATCTAGAAGGATGATCGGTCTAAGTTAGAGTACATACATCGATAAGGTTTTGCATCGTTTTGGTATGCAAAATGCAAAAAGGGGATATGTCCCCGTGTCTCAAGGGATAACGATCTCTAAAGATCAGTGTCCGAAATCATTGGATGAGAAGGACCACATGAGTAAGGTTCCATATGCCTCAGCAATTGGATCCATCATGTATGCAATGATATGTACTCGCCCAGATGTTTCGTATGCTTTAAGCATGACGAGCAGATACCAATCTAATCCAAGTGAAGGTCACTAGACGGCTGTCAAGAATATTCTAAAGTACTTGAAAAGGACTAAAGATTCATTCTTGGTGTATGGAGGAGAGGAGAAACTGGTTGTAAAGGGTTACACCGATGCAAGTTTCCAAACAGACAGGGATGATACTGTATCACAATCTGGTTTTGTGTTTTGTCTAAATGGAGGTGCTGTAAGTTGGAAGAGTTCAAAGCAAGAAACAGTAGCTGATTCTACAATGGAGGCTGAGTACATTGCAGCTTGTGAAGCGGCTAAGGAAGCTGTTTGGATTCGAAAATTCATTACTAATTTGGGAGTGGTTCCATCGATCGCAGATCCCATTGATCTATACTGCGATAATAATGGAGCCATTGCACAGGCTAAAGAACCTAGATCTCACTCCCGAACCAAACACATACTCAGGTGATATCACCTCATTCGAGAGATTAATGAAAGGGGTGACATACACATATGTAAAGTGCACACAAATAATAACATTGCAGACCCACTGACCAAAGGCTTGTCGCAGACGAAGCATGACGGTCACACTAGTTCCATGGGTATTAGATACATGGGTGATTGGCTCTAGTGCAAGTGGGAGATTGTTAGTGTAGGTGCCCTAGAGGCAATACAATAGACCTTTATGTCAATTGATTATTCAATAAACATATTTATTATGACTTTAATTACTGCGATATATTTGTTAGCATAATAAATGTCCTTAGAATCATGATACACATTGTATAGTTTAGTACATGACTTGAACTTGAGATTATATAATAGATCATATTCTTAAATGTCCCTAGTCGAGTATTATTATTATAGGACAATAATAATACATAAATAGACTAGTATGTTGTTTGACTGATAACCACATCTAATTGGTTATAAGTATGGGGATACTAAAGTCAACACATAGGTACATGCAGGAGTACATGGTACTGGACAGACCCATAGTGAGATTCTTCATGTTTAATAAAGTCATAAGAAAGACTCACAGTGATAATGGTGTAATGATCCTCTGACTTGAGATCATTATATTTCTGTACGAGGATTAATATACTTTGACTACATTAAAAGTTACCTTTGACCGGGTAATGATAAAAGTGGACATCGGGTATATCATGAGTCGTATGAGAAATATGAATGATAGATAAGGGATTTAACCCTCCTATAATTAGGAGAGATATTATTGGCTTCTTGATTGAGTGAGACTATAAAATGCATGGCCGTGCTCAAATAATGATTTGTTTTCATAGTCTACTCATGGATCAAGTAAACCCGGATTAAATGTTGTAGAGGATGACTAAATACATGCCTCGAATTTAATCTATAATATATATGGTTAAAGGGATTATATTACACGGAAACATTAATCATGAAAGGTTTTATCGAATCACGATTTAATTATTATTTAATTAGGTAGCAATGATGTATTACTAGATACCGCTCATTGTTTATAATTTTATGGGAGAATAAAATTATTGCTAATTAAATAATAGCCTATAGGGTCACACACATAGAGCACTTAAAGGAATAGTTAATTTAAATTATAGATTTAAATTAATTGATGATTATTTGAATTTTATTATATTAATTAAGTGAGACTTAATTAATTGAAATAATAAAATTCGAATTTGAATTCTGCCCTTAATAATTAAGTATGACTTAGTTATTAATTAAATAATAGAAATTCGATTTTATTATTTATTCTAAACCTACATGGGTTAGGTTTTGCTGATTGGGCCTCTTAACCAGCATTATAAATAGATAATGATAGGGTTAAGAGGGATTACGTTTTGAGAAACAAAATCCCTAGAGGCAGCAGCAAGCACAGCAAGGCAGAAACTAATTCGAAATCATCAAAGGAGCTAGTACAATCCATTCCGTAATCAAGATCGTGGGACGTTCTTGAAGGTGCTCGTGTGGATACCATAGAGGTGTTTTCGAGAGGAAGACACAAGTCGTGAAAGTTAGGATCTCCGTTGAGTTCGTGTAAACCAAGACCAGACAAAGGTATGATTCTGTTTCACAATAATTGGTCTAGGCTTATACATGATCCTGCGTTTAGGGTTCCAAATTTTGTTATATTTACGTTTAATCCGCTGCGTTTTATGCCTCGGAACCCAACATGGCCATCATCATCTTCATCACTAAGAGGCTCGTCAGGAATCCCTTGAAATGCGTCAGCATGTGCATATGGTTTCTGAGCATGTGATGATACGTGCGAGGTCCCCGCCATGGAAGTAATACTTGTATCATATTGAAGCCACACTTGAAAATTAGCAGGAATAGTCATCGCTTTACCGTGATGTTTATCCTGATTAGCAATTGTTGTGAGTGACTTGGTGCCCATGCCCAGTGATGCAGATGTTGCACTCGTTGCAAATGCCTTTCTTACAGAGAAATAATCTGGCGGTACTAAGTGATTAATAAGCATTTGTAAGAAATGAGGATACCATCATACAACATCAGTAAAGACTAACTCGAACATCAAGTTGAAATTCAAGATAATATTCGAGATAGAGACTAACTCGAACATCAAGTCGAAATTCGAGATAATACTCGAGATAGAGACTAACTCGAACAATTTCCCAAACTTGGAATTTTAAACAGGCACACGGGGAACTCTAACTCGAAAGAATATTCTTCCCAGACTTAGAATTTTCAAAACTTCACTCATGGAAGCCCAACTCGAAATTCAAGTCGAATTTCGAGATGAGTTTCGAGATAGACTCTAACTCGAAATTTTGAAGATACTTGGAATAATTTGGCAATTTTTGCAATAAAAACAACAATTAAATTTTGCCAAATTAATATAAATATCAATTCAGGGATTTTTAACAAAGCAAATAATTAAAAACATTCCTTTACAATTCTAAGGCCTCTGAATTAACAAAAATTACATGAAAAACACAGGTAAATTCATCAAAAAATCATGAAAAATTTAGAGTAATATGAATTTAAATCCCCCTATGATCATGCAATCTAACCAACATAAATTCAAAGTTATAACCAATAATTACACGTAAAACACAATGAATTTATGTAAAATAACACCACATGCATCATATAATACTCATTAATTAACCATTTTAAAGTCTAAGTCCATAATGATTAATTAGCATGCAGATGTGATATTTTGAGCAAATGTAGATATTATTTACATATGTTTTCAACTATGCACAAACAAAAATTGGCAATTGTAAAGACTGAAAACATATGAACATGATTAAAACTGGAATTTTACAGATAGGAGAAATCACTAACTTGTGTTAAGCATCCCCAATTCACTAACTAACCTATTGAATATTACTTCATCAAGAGGTTTAGTGAAAATATTTGCAATTTGTTGCATTGTGGGCACAAAATGTAACTCCATAGTCCCCTCCTCGACATGTTCTCTAATGAAGTGATACCTGATATCTATGTGCTTGGTTCTTGAGTGGTCTACAGGATTGTTGGTCATGGCAATGGCACTTGTGTTGTCACACATGATTGGAATCTTTTTGTGCTCCATGCCATAATCTTTCAATTGGTTCCTCATCCACAGTATTTGAGCTAAACAGCTTCCAGCAGCAATGTACTCAGCTTCAGCAGTAGAATTAGATACTGTATGTTGCTTTTTACTTTGCCAGGACACTAATCTTCTTCCTAGAAATTGACAGGCACCAGATGTGCTTTTCCTATCAATCCTACAACCTGCATAGTCTGAATCTGAATAGCCTATTAGATTAAAACCTGTATCTCTTGGGTACCAAATCCCTAGATTTGATGTTCCCTTGAGATACCTAAAGATTCGTTTGACGGCTATGAGATGTGACTCTCTAGGATCCGTTTGGAACCTTGCACACAAAAAAGTTGCGAACATTATATCAGGTCTACTTGCAGTTAAATAAAGAAGTGAGCCAATAATACCTCGATAGCTTGTGATGTCAACTGGTTTACCTGATTTGTCTTCATCAAGCTTCGTGGCAGTGGCCATGGGAGTTTTAGTTGCTGACTCTCTTCTAGATTGTACTTCTTGAGTAAATCTTTGATGTATTTGGATTGACAGATAAAGATTCCTTCTTTTCTCTGACTGATCTGTAACCCAAGGAAGAATGACAGCTCCCCCATCATGCTCATCTCATACTTATCCTGCATTAACTTGGCAAATTTCTCGCACAAGCGTTCATTAGATGACCCAAAAATAATATCGTCCACATAGACTTGAACAAGTATTAAATCACCCTTTACATTTTTATAGAACAATGTTTTATCAATTACTCCCCTAGTAAAACCACTTTCAATTAAGAACAAGGATAGGGTTTCATACCATCATCTTGGGGATTGTTTGAGGCCATAGAAAGCTTTGAAGAGAAAGTACACAAAATCTACAAGTTCTGGATCAACAAAGCCAGGTGGCTGTTCCAGATATACTTCTTCTTCTAGCTCTCCATTCATGAATGTACTTTTCACATCCATCTGAAAATCCTTGAAGTTCTTGTGTGCTGCAAAGGCCAAGAACATCCTGACTGCCTCAAGTCTTGCAACTGGAGCGTAGGTCTCATCATAATCAATACCTTCTTTTTGAGAATAACCCTTCGCTACCAAATGAGCCTTGTTTCGCGTTACAAGTCCGTCTTCATCCAGTTTATTTCTGAATACCCACTTAGTTCCAATTACTGATCTGTTCTTCGGTCGGGGTACCAGTTTCCAAACTTTCTGCCTTTCAAACTGATTGAGCTCCTCTTGCATTGCAACCACCCAATCAGCATCACCAAGAGCTTCTTCTATTTCTTTAGGTTCCAGCTTGGACAAGAACCTAGAGTATAAACAGATATTAGCCATGTCGGCTCTTGCAGTTCTTCTAGTAGTCACACCAGCATCTGGATCACCAATAATTAATTCAAACGGATGGTCTCTACTCCATACACGTTCTCTTGGAAATTGTCTTGATGATTCAGCTTGACTTTCTGAATTGTTGTGTTGACTACTTGTGTTATCTCCACTAACTCCCCTTGAGTTAGTGCCAGCTCCTACAGAACTAGTGTTATCTCTTCTTGAGCTTTGACCACTTGTCCTTGAGCTGCTATTTACTCCCCCTGAGATGTTGCCGGAACGTGCAGAAAAGTTCCACTGATCTTTCACTAGATTCAGGTATTTCTTCTCGAACACTTGGCATATTTGAAGTAACAACCAACTCAAGTTCATCTTCAATTTCATCTAAGTCCAGATTTTGAAACTTTAAGGACTCAGGTTCACTGTTATCTTTAGAAATTGATGGGAGTTTGGTATCGTCGAATCTGACATTGTAACTTTCAATCACTTTTCGATCACTCACTAAGAATACCCGATAAACTTCCACCATATCTGTAGAATAACCGATAAATATCCCTTCACGTGCTTTTGCTTCAAATTTGCCTAAATTTTCATTGTCTATTAGTACATAGCATTTAGCTCCAAAGCCATGAAAGTATTTGATTGTAGGTCTTCTGTTATTCATTAGTTCACATGGTGTCTTTTCTTTATCTTTTATAATCAAGTTTCTATTTTGAGTGTAACATGTTGTACTTACTGCTTCAGCCCAAAATTATAGAGGAAGTTTTGATTCAAACAATAAAGTTCTTGCTGCTTCAACCAATGTTCGGTTCTTTCTTTCAACTACTCCATTTTGTTGTGGAGTTCTCGGGGCAGAGTATTGATGACGTATTCCTTTAGAAACATAGAAATCATTTAATATTGCATTTTTAAATTCCGTGCCGTTGTCTGATCTAATCGTCTTCACAGTGAGTGTTGAAACATTCTCAATTTGAGTGATGTGATCAATGATTTGGAAATGTACTTCATCTTTTGTCATAACGAACAATACCCATGTATACTTGGAGAAGTCATCCACGATTACCAACGCATATCTTTTTCTTGATAACGATAGTACATTCACTAGGCCAAATAAGTCCATATGTAGAAGTTGCAGAGGCTCAATGATACTAGAAATTTCTTTACTCTTATGCGATGCTCGCTTTGACTTTCCCATTTCACATGCTTCGCAGAGTCCTTTAGGAGCAAACTCCATTTGAGGTAGATCTTTCACCAATTCTCGCCTCGCGAGAGCATTCATCGTGTTGAAGTTTAGGTGAGATAGCTTTTTATGCCATAACCAGCTTTCATCATCTGAAGTTTTACTGTAGAAACAGGTGACTTCATTCTGGTTTGCCGAATCCATATCAGCAACAAAAAGATCTTCCTTCCGAACTCCTCTTAAATCCAACGAACCTTCCATGATGTGAGTTATTGATACACCTTTCTTATTGAAGACAATTTCATAACCTGTCACAGAATTGACTGATACTCAACAGATTGTGCTTCAATCCCTCAACATAAGAAATATCTTCAATGATGACATTACCAGTCTTCAGTTTGCCATATCCCTTTGTCACTCCTTTGTTGTCATCTCCAAAGGTGACATAAGGGCCAGCCTTCATAACCAACTCTGTAAGCAGGGACTTGTTTCCTGTCATATGCCTTGATGCTCCACTATCTAGCACCCATATAAATTTATTTCTTTTCTGCTTAATGCCCTGCAATAACAGATTGATTAAACGTTCTTCGGAACCCAAGATTGATTGGGCCCGACTTTTCTATAAGATCGAGAATTATCAGATTTAACAACAGAAGATGCACTTTTTTTAACATTACTAGAGCTTTCGACTTTGTCTTTTCCTTTTTCAGACTTGACGGATTTGTCAGTCTCAGGAGAGGCCTTGTCACTCCTAACTTTAGGAGGACTAACAGTCTTAGCTCATACATGCTTCTTTTTGACATTAGAACTAGCAGAAGAATTTAGACATGATTGGCTAGTTGCATTCATCAAGTTCACAAACGTTTGCACGACGTTAAAAGTGCATGGCATACAATTTGGTTGACCACATTGTGCATGATTCTGATGCATATTATTCATTGTGTGTGGTACAGGCATGGCATGTGTAACAGGAATATTCATGTTAGATTTACATGCATAAGAAAGATGTTCAGTTGATTTACAGTGATAACATGCTTTCTTTATTCGTTCTGCCTTAACCTCTTTTTAGCCTTTTTCCTTTTTACTCTGTTGTTTAACAACCTTAACTCCTAATCCTGGTCTAGATTCTTCTCTAGGGGATTTGATTCTAACTGATTTAGTAAGAGTTACAGGTTGTTCACTCTTGCGATCTTCCATCTCTATCTCATATCTAACTAATCATTCAGTCTCTTCTTCTTCACGAGGAACGAAGTGTTTAAAGATAGGTTTGACAGCAGATTTAAGAATAGAAGGTATTTCCTTATTAATCTCACTGGAACTAGTGTCTACAGGCCTTTTTCCTTCTTTCTTAGATAAGTTAGAATAGTCAAGTCCTACACCGACTCTAGTTATCTTCTTAAATGTGCCACTATCAACATTCACTTTACTAGCTGCTAGTTTATAAGCTTCACATTTAGTTTCTAACTCAGCTAGTTTATTCCTAAGACATGCTTCTATTTCATCCTTAAGGTTGAGCTTGTGTTCCAGAGTTTTAATAAAGTCTCTTAGGGAAGTATCTATAGTGCAAGCAGCCTCTAATTCTTCCACTTTTGCCTCAAGCATTCTGCATTTGGCAACAAGTGTTTTTTGTTCTTTTTGAGAAGTATTTAGGCTTTTGCACAACATATAGATCTCTTCGCTAAGAGCCCCGTTCTGCACCTTATAATCATCAATAGACATTTCCTCTTTAAGGGTTAGAACTGGTACCTCTGGTTCATCTGATGTCTCAGCAATGAGTGCAAAGTTTGCTGTACGAGTAACTTCTTCCTCATCTGAATCATCCCAAGCTCCGCCTTCTGTTACAACTAAAGCTCTCTTTCCATGTCTTTCCTTCACCAGGGCTTCATACTTGCTTTTGAGGGCTTCATAAGTTTTTTTGGGATATGTCTGTTTCGGCTTCTTGCAGTCTGTAGCAAAATGTCCAGCTTCACCACAATTATAGCATTTGAACTTCATTTTAAAATCCAACGGTGATTTGTAACTGGCACTCTTGGCTTTCCCTTTGTAACCTTGAGAACTACCACCACCCTTAGTAACCTGATAGTAAGATGAAGATTTTTTTTGTGGACGGTTACTCTTTCTGAATCTTATATTGCTGAACTTCCTTGCCATGTATGCTACGACACTATCATCCATGTTGTCCAGCTCTTCTTGGGTGAAGTAGTCATCATCACTATTTGATGTGCACTCGTCATCATTTTCAACTTGATGTGGTGCAGGCGATGATCTAGGTTTCTCTGCAATCATTGCCTTTTTAGACTCTTTCTCGTCAGCAATTAATCCTGATACCGCTTCCTTTCCTCTTGAATCATTATCCCATGCTTGATCTTGAAGGGTCTCCAGCTCATAGGTCTTTAAAATTCCATAATATTCTTCCAGAGAAGTTGTGTGTAAATCTCTGGTTTCTCTAACAGCGTAGACTCTATGTTCAATGCTTTTTGGCTGGTTCCTTAGATATCTCGTGTTGACTTCAACCACGGGGAGAGTTACACCTCTCAGATTCAAATCCAAAACTAACTGACTGAATCTTAGATAGACATCTGTTATGCTTTCACCTTTTCTTATTCTGAAGGTATCATACTCCATCTTGAGTATAAGTGTTTTGTTGCTTCTGACCTCAGCGGTACCTTCCATGACGACCTCTAGCTTATCCCAAATCTTTTTCGCTGTAGTTAGTCCTTTAACTACATTAAACATCTCATGATCTAGGGATTCCATCAGTGTTTGTCGAACGGATGTATCGAAAGCTATCTGTTCCTTATAAGCATCTGAAAAGTCTACTGCCTTCTTAGGCTCAGACCGTTGTGGTACTACCACATCTCCTTCCATATGCTCAGGAACAACAACCATTGGTACAAATTTACCTTTGTCAAGGATTTCCAGATATTCAGGATTGACAGACTCAAGGTAAAGTTTCATTCTCAACACCCATTCTTCATAATGATCTCGGTCGAACATTGGAATATTGAAATTATTTTTAGGTGCCATCTTAATGTGGATTTAAAGTAAAGATAATAAACTTTTCTTATTACTTGAGTAGTAATTAAAAGAAAATTAAATTATCTCAAAATAAATCAAGGTTCAAGTTCTGGACACCAAAAATTTCTAAGTACCCAAGACTAGGCTATGTAGAATATCTATGTAGAACTACTGCCTAAGTCGAAATTCTCTAAGTAGAACTTCAAGTCGAATATTCAAGTCAAATATTCAAGTAGAATATTCTATGTAGAACTTTTGTCCTTAGAAGAAATTTGCTGCAGGTCACTTTAATATTGAATAAACAATATTACTTTTCACACTGTGACTTTTGTGGCTTTTCTCACCTAACTCACCTAACCCACGTGCTAGGTACTGAATATCTTCTGTAATACTTTTTGTTGTGAGATATATGTCAAATCAAAAGCCAATAACACATTTTTTACTTTTTGCCTTTTGAAAAGGTAATCAAAAGTCGTTGGGTTTGTCTTCTTTATCAAAAACAGTGATGACTTCTTGAAGAACACCAAAAATCAAAGTACCCAGAATAATTCACAAAAATTATCTAAAGTCCACCCAAGCTAAATAATCACACCTGGAGTATTTAAATAATTTTTAGACTGATTTTTCTCTGTCAAACAAATTAAAGCACACTTTCCAAGAAAAACTTGAAAAATTGATCTGTAAAAGAAAACTCACGAATCTTCTACCAAACACAAGGATCTATGTTTTGTATGTTAAACATGAAGCTCTGATACCAATTGTTAGGTCCAAATGTGTTGTAGAGGGGGGGTGAATACAACTTTTCGAATTTAAGAAGCAATAAATACCATGTAATAAATGAACACAATGATTCAAGGAATATATGTCTTATATATAACTTGAAAGGGTTGCTGCAACATTCATTACAAAGTACACCAGAAGTAAAGAGGGTAGTAAATGATACTAAGCTCTGTGAATACTCTCTCTCTCTTTTATAAGTGTTTATCTCGAAAATATTGCTATCTTAAAATAATACACAAGTACTTCTATTTATACTACTTGTAATCTATGTCCTGTAGTCTTCAAAGACTAAGATATACGTGGCCCAATGATGTCCACATAAATCTTATCTTATCTTGAAAGCTTGAAAATCTGCCAATTAGATGATGCCATGTGTCATGTTGAAACTGCCCTCTATGTAGAACATCTACTTGGCCATCTCGAACATTTAAGTAGAATTTCTACATAGGAATATTCTACTTGGCTATCTCGAACATTTAAGTAGAATTTCTACATAGGAATATTCTACTTGGCCATCTTGAACATTTTGTACTTAGAGAAATTCTGGGCTTCAACTTGAAACTTCAATGCAACATCTTAAACTTCTGATTTCTTTATGTCTTCCATATTCTTCAACAAGCTCTTGAACCTGGATCTCTATTACTGACATAAACTTGCTATCAATGTCCTGACACTTGATGAAATGGTCTGATTCATAAGTGACTAGTCTTGATAGTATCTCTGCTTCTTGAATAGATTACCATATTCAATTAGTAATGTGGTTTTCCAATTATTGCTTTCCTTCTTGTTCACTTGGAATCAATTAGTCTTATTGATACTGATAGTTATGATCTTGAACCTTTAAGTTACAAATCACTGAGGCATGAACAACTCTGTCTTGAACTTGTTTCAATGATTTCTTCTTTGTTTGATCATAGTTAACATGTTGAATTGTATCAATTACCTTGTCTTCATTTAGTATTGATTTCTTTGTGGCTTCATGTTCTTGATTGTCTTCCAGTTAAGTATCTTTTCTTTTAGTTGAGTTACATAAGTTATAGTGTTACAAGTTTAGACACTCTGCCTTTCAATCCTGTTCATCCTGGATTTGTATAATATCTTCTCAAAGTACTGTATGGTTTGAAACAAACACCTAGAGCCTGGTATGACACACTTTCTAAATTCTTGATTGAGAATACTTCACAAGATGTATTGTTGATAAAATTCTCTTTCATAGAAATGTTAATGGTTCTATTATTCTTGTTCAAATCTATGTAAATTGAATTATTTTTGGCCCAACTAATGAGAAACTTTGTCAAAAGTTTGCTAAGCTGATGCAGAGTAAATATGAAATGTGCATGATATGAGAACTTACCTATTTTCTTGGTTTGCAAGTCAAACAAGTTAAAGATGGTATCTTTATAAATAAAACCAAATATATTTATGACTTATTAAGGAAATTTCATTTAAATGATTGTTCTTCTGCAAAAACTCCAATGGCCACTGCAACTAAACTTGAATTGAATACTAAGAAAGATAAAGTGGACATTTCAAGTTATAGAGGCATGGTTGGCTCACTACTTTATTTAACTGCAAGTAGTCCAGACTTAATGTTTGCTACATGTCTTTGTGCTAGGTTTTAGGCTGATCCTAGAGAGTCTTATTTAATTACTATAAAAAGAGTATTCAGATATCTCAAAGGAACACCAAATCTTGGAATTTGGTACCCTAGAAAATCTGGATTTGATCTAATTGGTTATTCAGATGCAGACTATGCATGTTGCAGAATTGACAGAAAAAGCACCACAGGCACCTGTCAATTTCTAGGAAATAAGCTTGTATCATGGTTTAGCAAAAAGTAAAATTCAGTATCTACATCCACGGCAGAGGCTGAATATATTGCTGCTGGAAGTTGTTGTGCTCAAGTGTTATGGATGAATAACTAACTGTTTGATTATAGATTTAATTTAAGCAAGATTCTAATTTTCTATGATAACACAAGCACAATTGCCATAACTGAAAATCCAGTTCTGTGATGCCCTCCCGATCCGGGGTCTAGATCGGGGAGTCACTAACTCTAAATGCATGCACCCTAAATAACAATAATAGAAAATACGCATAAATATGACCCCGACTACTAGCCTGGACCTTTCAAGGTAATGGTATGAAACAAGCACACAACTACATCCATTTATATTTACATTTACAGTAACCAAAATAATATTACAATTCCTGAAACATCTCAAAATCTACTAATAAAAGTACAAGACTAAACAAAGTCTTTTCCTTCCAACTCTGCCTCGATCCTACCTGTTCAATCTCAGCCAGCCTCACATAGTTCATGTATGACATATTCTTTCTGGCCGTCTGCTTAATACGGACCATGATTCTCAGAAGCTGTAGATGTTAGAAAAATAAAAGAATGAGCTACAAAAGCTCAGCAAGTAACCATATAGGTTAAAAACAGTTCTACAGGCTTATATATAATTTAAACAAAATCTTTTTCTCAAAACCATGCTTTAAATCATTACTGGACCTCATTGTCCCAAAGTTGTAATTAAAATTCTCATCAGGGTATTCATTACTCGCAAAACTTTCTTTTATAAACCACTGGCAGGGTTAAATAATTTCAATAACTGGTGCAAGGTAAATAAGAAACTGGAAAGTAATAATCAATTGCAGGTATAGGAGTAATCTGCAGGGTTAGATGGACAACAGGAAGTAATGTATATCAATTGAAACAAGTCAAATCAAGGTATATCTGACAGATGAAGCTGTATATGACAGGTTATAACAAGGCATTTCATTATTCATTACTAATCATTTCAAAGTCCATGTGTACAAAACTGTCCTCTCATTAGGACTGATTCTTTCAAAACATTTTATAAAACTGTCCTCTCATTAGGACCTTGCTTTTCAAATCATTTATCAAACTGTCCTCTCGTTAGGACCTTTACTGTTTAGAAACAATTCATTTTGGTTGAAGTTTTCTCACAACGCCAGACAATACGGGTGATCAGCCACGTAAAGTCCCCATAACGGACTAAAGTCCCTCTGGACATAAAGAGTACTCATAAAGGCACTTATTTCCATTGGCCTTGGGCTATCTCATTATAGCCATTGACTATCTCATTATAGTCTTTACAAAAAAAAAATGCTGGACCGGCGTCACTCGGCCTCTTATGCCTCCAACCTATAGGAATCCGCAGAAACCATTTTGATCGGAATTCCTATAATAACCAAAACCTTTCTTTTTAAAGTTACCAAATCATTTGATGAAAAAGACTTCTTGAAAGTCGGATTTCATATTTAAATCCATTTTTAAAGATCATTAGACAGAGGTAGAGTTTATTCCAGGATAAGTCTCAAAACAAGTCTCTGTTGTAATAAAGTAGGCAGAAATCTTGAATTAGGGACCAAAACCAAGTTATAGTAGTGAAGTCAGGTTGCAGGGTCAATTCACAAGTATAACAGTTGTTTTTGAAAACAGTTGTAAAAACATTTAATCAGGACAGCAGTTAGGCCTAAATAACAGGGTTCTTTTAAGGTTTAGGTTTAAGCAATTATTGTTAAGAAAGTGGTGATAGCATAAGTCACAGCTCAAGATCACTGGTTTAAGATTTGTAAAACTAGTTTATAAGTTGTCAATAGTAGTTCAGGGATTGAAAAGTTTAAAGTACAATCAAAACTGGTATAAGGTTGCAGTTTAAGTAAAACAATTAAAGTAAGGCAGGCTATAGCTTGAAACAGTTGAAATAAGATAACATGGTTGCAGGGTCTTAAAACAGTCTATAAAACAATGCTTAATTTAAAAGAGATTAGGCAGTAGTTACTTGCCTTAAACAGAATGCTACAGCTGTTGAACAGGTAGATCGCCTACACCAGACACTAACTCTCTACTTTAGCTTTCCCTCTGTCTTTCACCTCAACGTCCTTCGTAGCTACACATAAATAATACTATTTCAGTATCTCATAAACTCTCGACGTTTTCATTAACGTCTAACTATTCTACCCTTTCGATAATGTAACCCTTTAACACATATGCACAATCCACTGTAGACATACTCTGCTATATACTCACTCCTATACTGGCAAGCAAATAGCACATAGACACATATATTGATTCACAGTATTCTTGACTGATAGTCTTTCCTATACAGAAGTGGTGTGCCAATAATATTTTACAAAGTCATTTTAGTTTTTTTTAGAAATTTTGGCAGCACTTCCCCTGTAATTGGAGCTACCTGTCGGAATACAACCGACACAACCAAACATCAATGTCAATCATATACCATTATACAACCATATTTGCACCAAATCCATATCAAACAAGCAATAGCTATAAACAATATGCAATACTATTGTCATTCAAGATGACTGAAACAATCCAAGTACCAACTGCCTAGCTATACAATCGATTCAATTCTTAACTTACTCTTATATCATATCAACTCATGTCCACTTAGTTCATAAAAATTAAAGCTCATATTGGCAATTAGTGTATGACATTCGAATATGGAATACACATATACATTCGAAAGTAATAGCTATTATGTTTATTATAGTACAATCAAGCAATTACTAAACCATTTTAATAGTACCTTTAAATCATGTACTATAAATTTCTGCCTTCAACTTATACTAGCATACCATTAATAAAGTTAAACACATAATAGGATCATAGCATTTCTAAATTAATTAATTACTGAGATTAGCATTAGAAAATGCTTCTTAATTCGAAAACATATATATATATATGTCTAAAATCAGAAAATCAGCCCTACCCTTAACTCATACATATGAAGTATGTATAGATTATGACTTCATTTTAATTCAAACAAAAACCCCAACTCAAATATAGTATTTATATACCATTCGAATATTAAATTATTCAAATAATTCAAAAGCTTCGAACTAATTACAATTAATCAACATGCAGTCCTTGATTAATCATCTAACCACTACATTGCAGCTGTTTATCACACCCAAAGCTCAAATCTCGAGCTACACATGAGGCCATGACCGGAAAAATGTAAAATGTGGCCGGAAAATTTGATTATAAATTCGGAAAACTCGAGAACAAACATGCAATCACAGCAGTCTTTAGATTAGTACTCATACTAATCATTACCATAAAAAAAATCGAAGCTAAATGGAGCTAGTTGAGTCGCCGGCTCGCCGGAGCTCATCGCCGGCGACGGTAGCCCTTGAAAATGGCTCAATCGAGTCCAAATTCAACAGCTACTACTTCTAGACTCCGCAAATCACTTACTACAGCCTAAACAAGATGAAACAAGTTGGAATTAAGCTTTGCATGCAACTCAAATTCAAACCCCAACATATACACACGGCACACACCTATATATATACATATTATGATAGAAAACAAAACCAACAAGCTTAATTACTCGATTACTAGCAAGATATCCTAGAACAATTACATAGAAATCGGAGAAAACTGTAAAAACGTAGTAAGTGGTCGAAGTAGAGAGAGAGGCAGGACCTGAGCAAGAAAACGCAGAATGGGGAGAAGAAAGAAGACTGCTGCTGTTTTAATAATAGGCAGGGGTAATTTCGTAATTTCACAATTGCTGAATTCTGAATTAAATCAATTAGTAATTCGAATTTTTATGGAAAATGGGTACAAAAACAAGTTTTATATTTTTAAAATTAATAAAATGAATTTAGAAGCTTCCCAATATTTTTGAAATATTTTTCTGATGAATAAATAATTAAATAAAAATCTTTGAAGTTTTAGCACAGAAATAGAAAATAAGAGTAGGAAAATATTTAAAAATAATTTTGGGCTCAAATAAAATAAAATTCTATTTTTCAAAAGTCTCAGAATATATAAGGAACATTTTGGAAAAGATTTCATGATTTTTGGACATTCCAATAATTAAATATGGAATTTAGAAAAGTAATATCTCTAGAATAAAACAGGAATGAAAGATTTATATAAAATCACTGGGACTAGAATTAAATACATCACTATTTTTAGAAAGTCTCTAAAATCACATAGAAGCTACATATAAAATTTCATAATTATTGGACACACCAATAATTTTATAAAAATCAAACAGTTACTCAATTAAGCATAGAAAATCAGTTAATCACTGAATTAAAACACTTAAGCATAATGCAGTCAAACGGGCAGTCAACTAGACATATAAAATGACCACATATCATATCTTAACACATTAGAACACATAAATCATATACCTCATATTACTCAAATATATTTAATTATCTCGATCGTTACATTCTCCTCCCCTTAAAAAGATTCTGTCCCCAGAATCAGCCTAAGCAAACAAATAAGGATACTTTTCGAGCATTTCACTCTCAAGTTCCCAGGTGGATTCCTCAAATCGAGGATTTCTCCACAAAACCTTTACAAGCCTAACAGACTTATTCCTTAAAACTTTATCCTTACGATCCTGAATCTCTACAGGCTGTTCTACATAAGACAAGTCGGGTTGAATCTCCAAGGGTTCATACTCTATCACATGACTCATATCAGGATTATACTTTCTAAGCATAGATACGTGAAAAACATTGTGAATGTGCTGCATCTGCGGTGGTAGAGCCAATTCATACGCAACTTTCCCAACTTGCTTCAAGACTTCAAAAGGTCCTATATATCTTGGATTAAGCTTTCCTCTCTTGCCAAATCTACTAACACCTTTCCACGGAGAAATCTTTAGCAACACTTGGTCACCTTCTTCAAAATTCATATCCTTCCTTGACTGGTCAGCATACTTCTTTTGCCTATCTTGAGCAGCTAACAATCTCTTCTGAATCAACTCAATCTTTTCTTTAGTTTGTTGGACTAAGTCTGGACCCAAAATCTTACGCTCACCAACTTCATTCCAACACACTGGTGATCTGCATTTTCTTCCATACAAAGCTTCATACGGGGGCATCCCAATACTGGCATGATAGCTGTTGTTATAAGAAAACTCCACTAACGGTAGATGCTCGTCCCAACATCCTTTAAAATCCAAGGCACAAACTCTCAACATGTCTTCAATGGTTTGAATTGTTCTTTCACTCTGGCCATCTGTCTGAGGATGATATGCAGTACTCATATTTAGCTTTGTTCCCAAACACTCTTGAAACTTCTTCCAAAATCTTGAATTAAATCTCGGGTCTCTGTCTGACACTATTGATACAGGAACACCATGTCGCATAACAATCTCTTTCAGGTACAAATGAACCAACCTGTCCAGTGAAAATCTTTCGTTGATAGGTAGAAAGTGCGCTGACTTGGTTAATCTATCTATTATTACCCAGATAGCATCATGATTAGCTTTAGTCCTTGGCAGACCTACTACAAAATCCATAGCAAGATTCTCCCATTTCCATTCTGAAATCTCTAGTGGTTGCAACAATCTACTGGGCCTCTGATGTTCAGCTTTGACTCTCTGGCACGTATAACATTTACTGATCCATTCTGCCACATCTCTTTTCATGTTGGGCCACCAAAAAATTTCCTTCAAGTCTTTATACATCTTTGTGCTTCCTGGATGAATAGAGTATCTTGAACTATGTGCATCATGCAAAATTTCATTCTTGAGCTCTTGAACATTGGGGATCCAAATTCGTGAGGAAAACCTAAAGATTCCTTTACCGTCCTTCTGACTTCTTAACTCTTCTCCAGTCAACTTGGCTCTGTCTTGACTCATCATTTGTTCTTGACATCTCTTGATCTTTTCTAACAATTCTGGCTGAAAAGTCATTGTATATACCATCTCTTCCACCGAATCAGCACCACATACTTCTATTTCCAATTTCTCAAATTCTTTGATCAATTCTTCAGATGAAACCATTATATTCAATCTTTCCTTTCTACTTAAAGCATCTGCTACAACATTTGCCTTGCCTGGATGATAGTTAATCGTGCAGTCGTAGTCTTTGATCAATTCCAACCATCTTCTCTGTCTCATGTTCAATTCTTTCTGAGTAAAGATATACTTCAAACTCTTGTGGTCAGTATAAATCTCACACTTCTCTCCATACAAGTAGTGCCTCCATATCTTCAGTGCAAACACAATAGCAGCTAATTCCAGATCATGTGTAGGATATTTCAATTCATGAGGTCTTAACTGCCTGGAAGCATATGCAATAACTTTCCCATGTTGCATCAGAACACATCCCAAGCCTTTGTGAGAAGCGTCACTGTAGATGACAAAATTTCCTTGATCGTCAAGTAACACCAACACTGGGGCAGACACTAGTCTTCGCTTTAACTCTTCAAAACTTTCTTCACACTTTTCATTCCATACAAACTTTTCATTCTTCCTTGTCAACTTGGTCATAGGGGTAGCTATCTTTGAGAAATCTTGAACAAATCTTCGATAGTATCCCGCTAAACCCAGAAAACATCTGACTTCCGTTGGAGTCCTTGGTCTTTCCCATTTCATCACTGCTTCTATCTTTGCCGGATCAACTTTGATACCTTCTCTGCTGACAACATGACCTAAGAATTGTACTTCCTTCAACCAAAATTCACATTTTGAAAACTTCGCATACAGCTTTTCCTTTCTTAAAGTCTCTAAAGCAATTCTCAAGTGATCTGCATGCTCTTCTTCTGACTTGGAATATATCAGGATGTCGTCGATGAAAACAATCACAAACTTGTCTAAATATTTCTTAAAGACTCTGTTCATCAGATCCATAAACGCTGCTGGGGCATTTGTCAATCCAAAAGCCATAACTAAAAATTCATAGTGTCCGTACCTTGTTCTGAATGCTGTTTTAGATACATCTTTAGGTTTGATCTTGAGTTGATGGTATCCGGACCTTAAGTCAATTTTTGAGAACCATTCGGCTCCTTTCAGCTGGTCAAAAAGATCATCGATCCTCGGCAACGGGTACTTGTTCTTGATGGTTAGCTTGTTTAATTCTCGGTAATCTATGCACAATCTCATGCTTCCATCTTTCTTTTTCACAAACAACACTGGTGCTCCCCAGGGGGACACACTAGGTCTTATAATTCCTTTATCCAAGAGATCTTGTATTTGACTCGCCAAATCTTTCATCTCAACTGGCGCCATTCTATACGGAGCTTTGGAAACTGGCTCAGTGCCTGGGGCCAAATCAATAGAGAATTCTATTTCCCTATCGGAAGGTAAGCCTGGCAATTCATCTGGAAACACGTCGGGAAATTCATTGACTATAGGAACATCTTCTAATTGAACTGGCTCCTTCTCAGTGTCTACAACATAGGCTAGGTAAGCCTCACATCCTTGACACAGAAATCTCTTTGCCTGAACAATATTCAAAAACTTCTTGACTTGCCGGGTACCTCGAAATTCCACTTCTTCTCCTTCTAAGGTTTTCACTTTTAGCTTCTTATTCCTACAATCTATCTGAGCCTTGTATTCTGACAACCAATCCATCCCTAGAATTACATCAAATTCACCTAACTTAAAAGGTATCAAGTTAGCGAGAAAATGACAACTGCCTATTTCAATGTCACAACTAGGACAAACTTGGTTTACTGGAATCTTTGCCTGGTTAGCTACTTCTATAACTAAGGCTTGCTCCAAAGGTCGGACTTCACATTGCAATTTACCAAGAAAATCTTGAGATATAAAAGACTTAGTAGCTCCGGAATCAATCAATACACTAGCTTGGACTGAATTAACAGGAAGTGTACCTGATATCACATCCACATCCTGGATAGCCTCTTTCTGAGTCATGTTGAAGGTTCTTGCTCTAGATTGATGTGCTGAAGATTGAGACGGAGTTCCAGCTATCCTGAGAACATTGGTAGGCTGTGTAGGTTCCTTGCATTCCCTTGCCATGTGACCTAGCTTGCCACACTTGTAGCATTTGATCCCAGACTTTTGATTTTGATTCTGACTTTGACTGTTGCACTCTGCTGCATAATGTCCTTTCCTGTTGCATTTGAAGCAGGTAATATTGGGCTTATTACAAACTCCAGAGTGCTTCCTTCCACAAATCTTGCACTCAGGAACAAACTGTCTGACGGCCTTTGGCTAGTTAAAACCTTGAGCTTTATTTTTTTGTCTCCCTCTTCCATCATTACCGTTCTTGATCTGCTGGAAGTCACTTCTCTGACCTTCTGGCCTTCTGTGAAACTTGTTTCTGAAATTACCATGTCCCTGACTGTCTTCCCTAGCACCAAACTTTCTCTTTTTGTTGTCCTTCTCCTTCTGGGACATATCACTTTCACCTTCCACGATCATTGCTTTCTGAACTACTGCAGTAAAGCTTTGCAGCTCAAAAACTGCCACCCTACTTCTAATCCATGGCCTTAGGCCTTGCTGAAACCTCTTAGCCTTCTTAACATCAGTATTGACAAATTCTGGCACAAACCTGGCCATCTCAGAAAACTTGGCCTCGTACTCTGCTACACTCATACCTCCTTGCTTCAGTTCTAGAAATTTAATCTCCATCTGGTCCTTCATGAAACTAGGAAAGTACTTTTCTAAAAACAATTCTGTAAACTGATCCCAAGAAATCACTCCTTCACCCTGAAGCATCTTCGTAGACTCCCACCAGTAACCGGCTTCAGCTTTAAGAAAATAACTAGCATACTCAGTCTTCTTATCTTCATCTACGTCTACCAACAGAAAAGCTTTTTCCATCTCCTTAAGCCATGTCTGGGCTTCTACTGAGTCTGTGGATCCTTTGAATTCAGGTGGTTTCACTGCTTGAAAAGATTTAAAGGTAACTGCTGGGGGTGCAGAAGGTCTTTGCTGTTGCTGGGTTAAAAGAGCTGTTTGCTATTGTAGCAACTGAATGAGTTGGGCAACTGTAGGGTCCATGGGATTTTGATCTTGAGTATTATGGTTCTGAGACGAATTTGAGGTGTTTCTTTTCCTTGGCGGCATTTACTATAGGGAAACAAGCAACTTATTAAGCAATACACTACACCATATTGTAAACAGTTCAAATACTTTTGAAACCATTTGAGCATTAGAAACTCTATTTTAGAAATCAATCTTGTAGCATCATTACTACATAAGTTGCCTGTACAACAAGGATATAAAGGTTCTATCGAAAACAGGTTAGCACAACAGGTATAAATAAGGTACTGGTAAAGGTAAGAAATAGTTTATGGTCAAATGTGCGAAAACGAAAATGACAGATATATCGGAAGATACTGGAACTGAAAAGCAAACATACATAGATACTAAAAGTGCCAAAGTGCAGGATACGTTAAAGTACAACCACGAAATAAAAGTACTGGGAAAAAAAACAGAAATAACATCTAGGCAAGTGTGCTAGAGGGCTCTAACAAATGTCCCTTGTAACACTCAAACATCCTGACATCTAATCACCCCTGTGATCCCTGTCTCTGGCAGCCCTGAGTCCAATCAGCAGTCCACTAAGCACCCGGGTCAGCTCTCCTGCCCGCTCTGCCACATCATCTGGAAATGCTCTGGCCGCTATCTGCCTACGTCCCTCTTCCTCGACAGCCCTAATGCGCTCCTCCCACCACTCGACAGGATGCACTGGTACTCGCAACTGGCCTAGGGTAACGGATGGCCTATAAACTCTACGGCGAACAGGGACACCAGCACTCCCTGAGGGTAGGTCAGGCTGAGCAGGGGGCTCAGGAATCAGCTCCTCCTCCTCGCTCTCAGAACTAGATATAACTATCGCATCATCGTCAGTATCCGAAGAAAATTCAGAAGAACCAGGAGAGGGTGGTTGTTGTGAAACAATGCCACGAGCCTGCAATAATATAATATGCAAAGCAAAAAGGGATAAGATCACCTTAAATCTATAGTTAAAATCCTAATGTCTAAACCACTCTTCGATATCTAATCCTATCTTACCATTACTCTCTCTTCTTTTATTAAATGATCTACTTGTTTAACTTAATCCTGGCTTGTTTCAGTGACCAAAACCTTAGCTCTGATACCAACCTGTGACGCCCTCCCGATCCGGGGTCTAGATCGGGGAGTCACTAACTCTAAATGCATGCATCCTAAATAACAATAATAGAAAATACGCATAAATATGACCCCGACTACTAGCCTGGACCTTTCAAGGTAATGGTATGAAACAAGCACACAACTACATCCATTTATATTTACATTTACAGTAACCAAAATAATATTACAATTCCTGAAACATCTCAAAATCTACTAATAAAAGTACAAGACAAAACAAAGTCTTTTCCTTCCAACTCTGCCTCGATCATACCTGTTCAATCTCAGCCAGCCTCACATAGTTCATGTATGACATATTCTTTCTGGCCGTCTGCTTAATACGGACCATGATTCTCAGAAGCTGTAGATGTTAGAAAAATAAAAGAATGAGCTACAAAAGCTCAGCAAGTAACCATATAGGTTAAAAACAGTTCTACAGGCTTATATATAATTTAAACAAAATCTTTTTCTCAAAACCATGCTTTAAATCATTACTGGACCTCATTGTCCCAAAGTTGTAATTAAAATTCTCATCAGGGTATTCATTACTCGCAAAACTTTCTTTTATAAACCACTGGCAGGGTTAAATAATTTCAATAACTGGTGCAAGGTAAATAAGAAACTGGAAAGTAATAATCAATTGTAGGTATAGGAGTAATCTGCAGGGTTAGATGGACAACAGGAAGTAATGTATATCAATTGAAACAAGTCAAATCAAGGTATATCTGACAGATGAAGCTGTATATGACAGGTTATAACAAGGCATTTCATTATTCATTACTAATCATTTCAAAGTCCATGTGTACAAAACTGTCCTCTCATTAGGACTGATTCTTTCAAAACATTTTATAAAACTGTCCTCTCATTAGGACCTTGCTTTTCAAATCATTTATCAAACTGTCCTCTCGTTAGGACCTTTACTGTTTAGAAACAATTCATTTTGGTTGAAGTTTTCTCACAACGCCAGACAATACGGGTGATCAGCCACGTAAAGTCCCCATAACGGACTAAAGTCCCTCTGGACATAAAGAGTACTCATAAAGGCACTTATTGCCATTGGCCTTGGGCTATCTCATTATAGCCATTGACTATCTCATTATAGTCTTTACAAAAAAAAAATGCTGGACCGGCGTCACTCGGCCTCTTACGCCTCCAACCTATAGGAATCCGCAGAAACCATTTTGATCGGAATTCCTATAATAACCAAAACCTTTCTTTTTAAAGTTACCAAATCATTTGATGAAAAAGACTTCTTGAAAGTCGGATTTCGTATTTAAATCCATTTTTAAAGATCATTAGACAGAGGTAAAGTTTATTCCAGGATAAGTCTCAAAACAAGTCTCTGTTGTAATAAAGTAGGCAGAAATCTTGAATTAGGGACCAAAACCAAGTTATAGTAGTGAAGTCAGGTTGCAGGGTCAATTCACAAGTATAACAGTTGTTTTTGAAAACAGTTGTAAAAACATTTAATCAGGACAGCAGTTAGGCCTAAATAACAGGGTTCTTTTAAGGTTTAGGTTTAAGCAATTATTGTTAAGAAAGTGGTGATAGCATAAGTCACAGCTCAAGATCACTGGTTCAAGATTTGTAAAACTAGTTTATAAGTTGTCAATAGTAGTTCAGGGATTGAAAAGTTTAAAGTACAATCAAAACTGGTATAAGGTTGCAGTTTAAGTAAAACAATTAAAGTAAGGCAGGCTATAGCTTGAAACAGTTGAAATAAGATAACATGGTTGCAGGGTCTTAAAACAGTCTATAAAACAGTGCTTAATTTAAAAGAGATTAGGCAGTAGTTACTTGCCTTAAACAGAATGCTACAGCTGTTGAACAGGTAGATCGCCTACACCAGACACTAACTCTCTACTTTAGCTTTCCCTCTGTCTTTCACCTCAACGTCCTTCGTAGCTACACATAAATAATACTATTTCAGTATCTCATAAACTCTCGACGTTTTCATTAACGTCTAACTATTCTACCCTTTCGATAATGTAACCCTTTAACACATATGCACAATCCACTGTAGACATACTCTGCTATATACTCACTTCTATACTGGCAAGCAAATAGCACATAGACACATATATTGATTCACAGTATTCTTGACTGATAGTCTTTCCTATACAGAAGTGGTGTGCCAATAATATTTTACAAAGTCATTTTAGTTTTTTTTAGAAATTTTGGCAGCACTTCCCCTGTAATTGGAGCTACCTGTCGGAATACAACCGACACAACCAAACATCAATGTCAATCATATACCATTATACAACCATATTTGCACCAAATCCATATCAAACAAGCAATAGCTATAAACAATATGCAATAATATTGTCATTCAAGATGACTGAAACAATCCAAATACCAACTGCCTAGCTATACAATCGATTCAATTCTTAACTCACTCTTATATCATATCAACTCATGTCCACTTAGTTCATAGAAATTAAAGCTCATATTGGCAATTAGTGTATGACATTCGAATATGGAATACACATATACATTCGAAAGTAATAGCTATTATGTTTATTATAGTACAATCAAGCAATTACTAAACCATTTTAATAGTACCTTTAAATCATGTACTATAAATTTCTGCCTTCAACTTATACTAGCATACCATTAATAAAGTTAAACACATAATAGGATCATAGCATTTCTAAATTAACTAATTACTGAGATTAGCATTAGAAAATGCTTCTTAATTCGAAAACATATATATATATATATGTCTAAAATCAGAAAATCAGCCATACCCTTAACTCATACATATGAAGTATGTATAGATTATGACTTCATTTTAATTCAAACAAAAACCCCAACTCAAATATAGTATTTATATACCATTCGAATATTAAATTATTCAAATAATTCAAAAGCTTCGAACTAATTACAATTAATCAACATGCAGTCCTTGATTAATCATCTAACCACTACATTGCAGCTGTTTATCACACCCAAAGCTCAAATCTCGAGCTACACATGAGGCCATGACCGGAAAAATGTAAAATGTGGCCGGAAAATTTGATTATAAATTCGGAAAACTCGAGAACAAACATGCAATCACAGCAGTCTTTAGATTAGTACTCATACTAATCATTACCATAAAAAAAATCGAAGCTAAATGGAGCTAGTTGAGTCGCCGGCTCTTCGGAGCTCATCGCCGGCGACGGTAGCCCTTGAAAATGGCTCAATCGAGTCTAAATTCAACAGCTACTACTTCTAGACTCCGCAAATCACTTACTACAGCCTAAACAAGATGAAACAAGTTGGAATTAAGCTTTGCATGCAACTCAAATTCAAACCCCAACATATACACACGGCACGCACCTATATATATACATATTATGATAGAAAACAAAACCAACAAGCTTAATTACTCGATTACTAGCAAGATATCCTAGAACAATTACATAGAAATCGGAGAAAACTGTAAAAACGTAGTAAGTGGTCGAAGTAGAGAGAGAGGCAGGACCTGAGCAAGAAAACGCAGAATGGGGAGAAGAAAGAAGACTGCTGCTGTTTTAATAATAGGCAGGGGTAATTTCGTAATTTCACAATTGCTGAATTCTGAATTAAATCAATTAGTAATTCGAATTTTTATGGAAAATGGGTACAAAAACAAGTTTTATATTTTTAAAATTAATAAAATGAATTTAGAAGCTTCCCAATATTTTTGAAATATTTTTCTGATGAATAAATAATTAAATAAAAATCTTTGAAGTTTTAGCATAGAAATAGAAAATAAGAGTAGGAAAATATTTAAAAATAATTTTGGGCTCAAATAAAATAAACTTCTATTTTTCAAAAGTCTCAGAATATATAAGGAACATTTGGGAAAAGATTTCATGATTTTTGGACATTCCAATAATTAAATATGGAATTTAGAAAAGTAATATCTCTAGAATAAAACAGGAATGAAAGATTTATATAAAATCACTGGGACTAGAATTAAATACATCACTATTTTTAGACAGTCTCTAAAATCACATAGAAGCTACATATAAAATTTCATAATTATTGGACACACCAATAATTTTATAAAAATCAAACAGTTACTCAATTAAGCATAGAAAATCAGTTAATCACTGAATTAAAACACTTAAGCATAATGCAGTCAAACGGGCAGTCAACTAGACATATAAAATGACCACATATCATATCTTAACACATTAGAACACATAAATCATATACCTCATATTACTCAAATATATTTAATTATCTCGATCGTTACAAGTTCAACACTCAAGGACCAAGCACATAGACATAAGGTATCACTTAATTAGAGAACATGTAATGAATGGTATTGTTGAATTACATTTTGTCCCTAGTGAAAGACAAATAACAGACATTTTTACCAAACCACTAGATGAATCGACCTTCAATAGATTAGTCTGTGATTTAGGTATGCTTAACTATGTTTAATCCTTGAAATGTCTAACAAGTTATTTTTTTATGTTGTTTTATTATTGTAGCCATTGATTATGTTAATCTGTTGATTTTTCCATAATCAATTTATAGAAATTTTATGCATCAATGGATATTTCCAGCTATCGAGAGATAAATATATCAATTGATGATATATTTATCGATGGATAGTGTTACCTTCCAATGGATAAATTTCTTATCGATCGATGACATGGAAGTTTTAGGGTCAATGTCATCAATCGACCTGTAATAAATCTAGTCATTGATTACTTATTCTATCAATCGAATTATACTTACACCTCTATAAGTATAACAGTCGATTGCCCGAATTAGTAAATCTATTAATTTACTTTTTATCTAACGGTAGATTGAGTTCCATTTTGAGAAAGAAATCATTTGAGTAATCAGTTATTCTTCGAAAATATATATAGTGAGATTAAATTTTCTTTTAATTCTTGTTATTTTTCCCAGAACAATGCCAATATGATTTATAGAAAGGGGTTGAATACAAATTATTAAACCTTTTTCTATTTTAATAATTTTTCTTATAGTTATGAGTGTTTAGAGAAAATATGATTAACATTAAGAATTGAAAAGTATTTGAACAACAATGTTTAAAATTACTGATGGATTAGTTTTTCCATTAACGTATATTTATTCTCAAATTATGTAGGTTAATAAAACCTAGCTGCTTTTTACAAAGTTAGAGAAATGAATCAACTAATCTTATAAAGTGCTCTTAGGCTTGAACAATTGATTCTGAGATGTCTTTTTTTTCTTTTTCTCTTAACAATGTTACCACACTTGTTTATATACCACAAGTGTGTTTACAATACCAAGAAAGAGTATAAAATAATTAATCTAAATTAGGATTGTTTCTAATCTATTTTTCCTTTTGCCTTTTTCCATTTCTGGAAAAGTACTTCAGACTTGGAAAAACAACTTCAACTTGAGTCTCCACATTCATCATAGACTGTCTTCCATAGGTGTGCTTTTGTCTATCAAATTGTCAACTTCTGCTGTCTCAATCAATTGATAATTTGTTGTTAGGCATATCAATTGATTCTTCCTTTTATCCATCAACTAATATTCTTCTTCGATTGATCTTTATATCCATTGATTGATAAATGATAACTTATCGATTGATAGATGTTATCAATCAATATATCAATCGATCGGTCATTATATCAGTTGATGCTCTTCAATCTTTGACTTGGCTTCTTATCATTTGATCTTCTTTCCATTGATGCTTCCATATCAATTAATCATCCTTCACTTGCATAATTTTCCTGTCTTCAGATAATTATAATTTGACAGTCGAAGTTACACATCAGTTGATGACCTATATCAATCGACACTAGTATCAATTGATGAGAATAATATCAATTGACTTACACCTTATCAATTGAAGTAAACTAAATACACATATGCTATAATCCATATTATAAGTTGATCTACATAAATATTTCAACTGATAAATGGTTTCCTAACCAATCGATATTTATAACTTTCATATCAATTGATCAGTTACATCAATTAAATTTCTACGATTCTAAGATTAAAGTTATCATCAAGTTACATGTAGATTCCTAACAATCTCCCCCTATTTATGTCTGTGACATGAACATGAATAAATCTACTTGATGATAACAAAAAAACATTTAATTATTTTCATTAAGATAGAATTAAGAAATTTAATTAGCACCTTGAAATTGAAAGTACCAGTTGATGTGTAATTTCTGCAAGCTGCTCCAATGTGTTAGGAATATATTAATTTGATGATGTAAAAAAGACTAGAACAGGAGTTAGTATAGCTTATTTGTAATAAGTCTTTTTAGTCTCTGAAATTTTATAATCAGAGTCTAGTTAGTCAACATTCTTTTACTTAGAAGATGTTCTGTAGAATGTGAAATCAGAGTCTAGATGAAGATCAGAGTCTGAGTGATGGTCAGAGTCTATAGACTATCGGAGTCTACAATTTGTCAGAGTCTAAAAATGATCAGAGTCTATAGTCTATCAGAGTTTATAGTCTGGCAGAGTCTGAAGATTTCAGAGTCTATGAAGTCAAAATTGAATTTGGAAGATGATCACAGAAAAGGGAAGTCTTCGAAGATAAAGCCAAATATATTGCAGATATGCTATGGGAATGAAGGAAAATTACAGAAGGAAACTGTTAACTAATAATTAGGAATTATATTCCTATTGTAATTTGATTTTCTATTATTAGTTGATAGGAAGCTCTCTATATAAACACCATATATAACCTAATTAAATAATGTGAAATAAGTCAAAGTTTTTGAAAGCATAGAGATAGAGAGAGTTGCTGTGAGAAACAGAGAGAAACTGTTAGGGTTTGTGTACACCTTAGGAGAATGATTTTATACATCAATAAAACAAACAGTTTCTATTCATATCTTTGTGTTTAATCTTTATTCTGTATTCAAGTCTTATTGAGTGATTTTAATCAGGCAGAAAAAATACACAAGTATTCAACCCCCCTTCTACTTGTGTAACTGGGAAAATAATTGGTATCAGAGCCTACGTTTAAAATCAATCAAAGATGTCTGGAAACAAAGATGACAATTCTAAGATTCTTATGATTAAGAGAAACGAGTTCATCCACTGGAAGGTTAAGATGTTGCACCATCTAGAGGCTACAGACCCTGACTATCTTGAAAGAATTCATGAAAGAACCTATGTGCCCTTAAAGCTTGTGCCTCAAATCATTGATGAAGGTAAAGTAATTGAAGAACACTTCATCGAAAAGCCAAAGGCTGAATGGACAAGAGAGGACAAGGAGAATGTCCTTAAAGAGACTAAGGTAAAAAACATTATCTTTAACAGTTTGGATTATGTCCTTACAAACTATGTTATATCATGCAAAACTGCTAAGGAGATGTGGACAAAACTTGAAGTGCACTATCAAGGGACTAAAGATGTCAAGAAGAATGCTAGGTCTTTGCTAATTCAGGAGTATAAATATTTCGAAGCTAAATCTGGAGAATCTATTACTGAGATGTATGATAGGTTTACAAAACTCTTGAATGAGATGACTATGCTTGGTAAGATTTATTATTCTGAAGATACAAACACCAAGTTTCTGAGAGCTCTTCCTGAAGAGTGGGACAACAAAACTACAACCATAAGGGAATCTAGAGTTATGGATGACATAACTCTAGAAGAATTATATGGCAGACTCAAGACATATGATTTAGAGATGCAATAGAGGAAGAATAAGAAATCTATAAAGACAAAATCTGTGGCACTCTTAATGGAGTCTGAGAAAGAACAACATGAACAACCCATAGAAGCTAGAATCAAGGATTCAAGAAAGAAGGGTATAGTTGTTGAGGATTCATAGTCTACTGACACAGACTCTGATTCTGATGAAGAGATTGATCGAAGTCAAATGATGGCTATGTTTGTAAAAAAATTTAAAAGAATGAAATTTAACAAAAGAACTAGAAAATTTAGCAAGAGGCCATCATTCAAGAAGAAAGATGAGAAGGTTGAGAAGAGCAAGAGCACTATAATCAAACTTGACAAAGCAAAGGTTAAGTGTTTTAACTATGGAATATTAGGGCACTTTGCTAGTGAATGAAGAAAGCTAAAATGTCAAGGGAAAGGGAAAGAACTTCTATCAACAGGAAAATATTGGGCAAATTCAAGCTCAGAGGATGAAATTGACTATGAAAATCCAGCATTGATGTCATCATCCTCAAGAAAATCACAATCTCCCAAGGAACCCTCATCTCCTAAAACTCCAGTAACAATCTTCACTCCTGAATCCTTACTTAATTTAGACTCTAATGGTATACCAATTGTGCAAAGTGTGGTTAATAAAATAATGATGAATTGTAGATCTCTCACTAGTGAAAGTGAAAGGTTAAGAGAAGAAAATTTAACCTTGACAAATAGGAATGACCATTTAGAGTCTGAGTTAAAATTAATGGAACAATACAAGAAGGATTATGAGAAATATAGTCACAACTACACTGAAATCTTGAAAGCCTTTGACTATGTAAAGAAATAACTAGAGAAAGAGAAACTTAAGTTCAGAGTCTGGACAGACTCTAGAAGAAAAGTTCAGGAAATTCTCAATAATCAACATGTGTGTCAAACTGCTGGTCTAGGCTATGAAAAGAGTCAAGGAAAAACACCTATTATTGAGAGTGATAACATTGTTGAAGCTAGTCAAATTGATAAGACTAAGGACAAAAGTACCTTTATCCCTGTTAAGTTTGTGACTTCTGAATTAAAGAATGATTTGCCTAAAGAAATCACAAACTCATCTTTCAATATTCCCCCTGTTGTTGATAAAAAGACAGATGAAACATGAGTAAATAAGACTATGAAAAACATTAACATAAGATACATGTCTAAGTCTAAGTTAAAAGAAAGGCTAGAGAATTTATCAGAGTCTACCAAAACTAGGAAAAATAGGAATGGTAAGGAAGGCATTAACAAGACCAATAACTATCGAAATGATCCTAATGCTCCTAGAAAGAAGTGTTACAGATATGGTAACAACAACCATTTAGCTCTAGATTGTAAAGAAAAAATTGAAAAGAAATTAGAGTCTATTCCTTCACAGACTCTGAAAAGTCACTACATTCCACAGAAGGCTTGTTATCACTATGGTAACATATTTTATTCTATATATATGTGTAGAGACTATCATGATTTGTATTACAACTTCTATGAGCTAAAATCTTCAATTGATAAAAGTTGGTATGACACTGTCAAGACTCCACCAGAGTCTAAAGCAATAAAGGAGACATGTAAAACAAAAGTCAAGAACTCTAAACTTGTTTCACCCAAAGTTAGTTGAAAAGGATCCAAAATAGTTTAGATCCCCAAAACATCTAACTAGTTGTTTTATGTATGCAGGGAACTAGGGAAAAGAAAGTAACCCTAATCCTGGACAGTGGATGCTCAAGACACATGACTGGAAAGAAATCCCTGCTTACAAACTTTATGGAGATGGCTGGCCCAGAAGTATCCTTTGGAGATGGCAACAAAGGACAAATACTGGGATATGGCAAGATTGTACTTGGAAATGTCATCATTGAAGAAGTAGCTCTATTTGATGGATTAAAACACAACCTAATAAGCTTTAGTCAACTTGGAGATAAAGGTTACCATACTGGCTCTGACAACAAAGAGTGTCTTGTAACTCACAAAGAAACAAGCATTTTAGTCTTTAAAGGGCACATACATGGTAACATATATGAAGCAAGCTTGGAATATTGTATTTACAATAAAGTCACTTGTTTATATAGTAAGATCTCAACTGAAGAAAGCTAGAAATGGCATAAGAAACTGTCACACATCAACTTCAAAACACTTAACAAGTTGGTTAAACAGAATCTTGTGAGAGGATTACCATAGGTTGATTTTGTGCAAGATGGACTTTGTGAAGCATGTCAACTTGGAAAGCAAAAGAAAGCATCCTTCAAGAGCAAGACAATAAACACAATTTATGAACCCATTTATTTATTACATCTTGATTTATTTGGTCCAGTAAATGTAATGTCAATTAACAAAAAGAAATATGCTCTTGTCATTGTAGATGATTTTACAAGATTCACATGGGTTTTCTTTCTACATCCAAAAGATGAAGCTTCACAACACATAATAGACCATATCACTTTTCTGGAAACAAAATCAAAGAAAACAATTAGAGTTCTAAGAAGTGACAATGGTACTGAATTCAAGAATGCAACCATGGAGGAATACTGTGCACAAAAGGGAATTACTCAACAATTCTCTGCACTAGGAATACCCCAACAAAATGGAGTTGTGGAGAAAAAGAATAGAACACTCATAGAAGATGCCAGAACAATGTTGGCAGAGTCTAAACTACTAGTATATTTTTGGGCTGAGGCATTAAGTACAACATGTTTCACTCAAATTGTATATTGATTAATATGCATGGAATGACTCCATATGAGATGGTAAAGAACAAGAAGCCAAGTGTGAAGCATTTTCACATATTTGGATGCAAATGTTTTGTACTAAAGGTACATCTAGAAAATCGAAGCAAATTTGAACCCAAGGCTGATGAAACAATTTTTCTTGGATATGCATCAAACACAAAGGCATTTAGAGTATTCAATCTCAGAACTAGAATTACGATGGAATCTATTCATGTTGCATTTGATGACAAAAAGATTACAGGAATCAGAGTCTACCACATTGGAATTTGTAAAATTGAAAAATTCTGAGATAGATGAGGATGAAGGGATTCATATAACTCTTGAAAAAACACAGAATCCTGTACACTCTAAGGGGGATCTAGAAAATTCAACTCCAAATATTTCAGAGTCTAACCATTCAGAGTCTACCTAGACAGAGTTTAGATAGACAGAATCAAGTTTTTTAGAGTCCAACTCTTCAGGGTCTGGATCAGGAAACTTTGAATTCTTCTCAGAGACAAACAATTCAGGGAGAGCCTCTTCATTTGATTTTCACTCACAAACAGGAAATGCCAATGATTTAGGGGGAGCTTCAAGTTCAAGAACCAATCTTCCACCAGCTAGAAAATGGACAAGGGATCACACTCCTAATTTGATAATTGGGGATCCTGAGAGTAGTATATGTTAGTATTTGTGTCCTAGAGACAATACTTTTAATGTTTTATTGAAAATAATTAAGAATTATGTTATGTGATTATTTAATAATATTTATTATGTCTTTATTTACTGCATCATAAATTAAAAGAATAATAAATGTCCTTGGAATATTAATACGTAATATATATCTTTAAGTATGTGACTTAAAAATAAGATTATATGAATAGTATTTTATTCCTAAAATTCCGTAGTCAAGTATTATTATTTAAGGACAATAATAATGTAATAAGACTAGTATGTTTATTGACAGATGACCATATCTCATTGGTCATAGGTATGGTGATACTAAAGTCAAAAACATAAGTGTATGTATCAACACATGACACTGGGAAAGACCCGTCGTGAGATTCTACATGTTAATAAGTGTCATAAGAAATCTCACAATGATAATGATGTAATGATCCTCTGATTTGAAATCATTATATTTCTATACGAGAATTAATACACTTTGATTACACTCAAAGTTACCTTTAACCGGGTAATGATAAAGGTGGACATTGGGTATGCTATGAATCGTATGAGGAATATGAATGATAGATATAGGATTTAACCCTCCAATTCTAGGAGTGATAGTATTGGCCTTTTGATTGAGTGAGACTATGAAATGCATGACCATGCTCAAATATTGATTTGTTTAAATAGTCAACTCATTGATCAAGGAAACCAAGATTAAACGTTAAAGAGGATGACACTATACATGCCTCGAGTTTGATGTATAATATAAGGTAAAATGGATTATATTACATGGAACATTATTTACGAAATGTTTAATTGAATCACCAATTATTATTGTTACTTGGGTAACAATGATGTATTACTAGATGCCACTCATTGTTTATAATTTTATTATTAGATAATAAAATTATTGCCAACGTAATAATAACCTAAAGGGTCACACACAAAGAACGTCAAAACGAAGGTTTATTTAAATTACGAATTTAAATATATTATTATTATTAATTTGAATTTAATTATTGAATTAATTAAGTGGGACTTGATTAATTATATTAGAATTCAGATTTAATAAGAATTATTATTAATTCGAATTTAATTAAGTGGGACTTGATTAATCCAAAATCATAATGGGTTTTGGAAACCACATGGATTAGGGTTAGGCCCAAAATATCTATTTCCCCTATATATACATAATGATGTATAGTATTAGGGTTAATCATCAGATTTCGTTTTTAGAGAAAAACTCTAGCTGCTCAACATCAAGAGAGGCTAAAGAAAGAGAGAGAGAGAGAGGCAAGCAATTCGGTTAGTACCGGTTCCGGTGATCGTAGGACGATCGGGCGTTCGTGTGGACTTCTTTGGAGAGCAGATCTTTGCAACAAAGGGCTGCTGTGATTCATCTTTTCTGGACCTCCATTAAACAGCATACATAAAGCTTTGTTAAGGTATAGACTTCTTCACCATAGTCATCCAATATTATACATGGATCCTGCGATAGGGTTTCATTTTTTTATTGTTTATGTTATATCCGTTGCGTTTTCATGCCCGAAACCTTTCAATATACAAACTAGATCATCCACTCAAAATGAATGTCTTTATAGTTGTTTTCTCTCAAAGAATGAACCTAAGAAAGTTGATGAAGCATTACAAGACCCTGATTGGATCATTGCAATGCAAGATGAATTGAATGAATTTGAGAGAAATAAAGTGTGAAAACTTGTACTAAGACCAAGAGATAGGTCAACTATTGGAGCCAAATGGGTGTTCAGAAACAAGCTTGATGAAAATGAGACTATAATTAGAAACAAAGCACGACTAGTTGCAAAAGGATACTCTCAGGGGGAAGGAATTGATTATGATGAAACTTTTACACCATTAGAAAGATTGGAAGCTATCAGAATGTTTCTTGCATTTGTAGCCCATTCAAAATTCAAGATGTACCAAATGGATGTGAAAAGTGCCTTCTTGAATGGGAAATTGGAAGAAGAAGTCTATGTTGAGCAGCCACCAGGATTTGATCCAAAGTTTCCTGATCATGTTTACAGGTTAGACAAGACACTATATGGATTGAAGCAAGCACTTAAAGCATGGTATAAAACTCTATCAAAATTTCTTCTTGAAAATAAATTCAGAAGAGGTACCATTGACAAAACTCTTTTTATTAAAAAACATAAAGGTGATATTTTACATGTCCAAATTTATGTTAATGATATTATATTTGGTTCTACTAATGTAAAACTCTATGAAAAATTTAGCAAATTAATGCAGTCAAATTATGAAATGTGCATGATGGGAGAATAGAACTTCTTTTTGGGACTTCAAGTTAAACAGAATGATGATGGAATCTTCATCAATCAATCAAAGTATGTGAAAGACCTATTGAAGAGGTTTGATATGCAAGACTGTGCAACTGCCAAAATTCCCATGTCAACAACCACTAAGCTAAACTCTGATCCAAAGGGTAAGAAAGTTAACAACACTAACTATAGAGGTATGATTGACTCATTGCTATATTTAACTGCAAGTAGATCAGATATAATGTTTATAACATGCCTATGTGCTAGATTTCAGGCTGACCCAAGAGAATCACATTTGTTAGCTGTAAAAAGAATTTTCAGATATCTCAAGGGTGCACAAACATTTAGACTTTGTTATCCTAAAGAGTCATATTTTTCACTAATTGGATATTCAGACTCTGACTATGCAGGATGCAAAGTGGATAGGTAAAGCACAACAGGTCAATGCCAATTTCTTGGCAACGGGTTAATTTCTTGGTTTAGCAGGAAACAACAAACAGTTTCAACCTCAATAGCTGAGGCTGAATACATAGCAGCTGGAAGTTGCTGTGCTCAAATTCTATGGATGAAAAATCAGTTACTTGATTATGGACTAACTTTCTCAAATATTCATATGTATTGTGACAATACCAGTGCTATTAAAATTATAGAGAATCCAGTCCAACATTCCAGAACAAAGCACATTGATGTCAGGTATCATTTTATTAGAGAACATGTTGAGAATGGTACTGTGACACTTCATTATATTTCAACTGACAGACAGATTGCAGACATATTAACCAAACCACTTGATGAATCTACATTTCTCATACTGGTAGGTGAATTAGGTACGTTAAATATGTAAGTATTCTATCATGAAAGAATCAAGGTATGTACTTTAATTATAGTCCTTGATTTCTCAAACTATGACTTGCTCTTACAAAATTTTTGAGGTACTGTATCTTGACAGAGTCTAACTCCTAGACTCTGACGAGTCTGTAGACTCTGAAAATAGTTTAAGCACCTAGACCCTGAAACGGTTAACATTCATGCCTACAAACTCTGATTACGTTTTAAACTTTTCAAATGACTTAAAATATGCGGTAATAGTTACTTTTGACTGGTGACAGGCTGTAGACTCGTGTGTATTGTATGTAAGTTAAACAAAATAGAAAATTCTCATACATTTTACTCACTTGTTTATTGCAAATTATTTTCTAAGGCAGAATATTCGCAGAGCTTTTCACAAATCCTAGCTAATTTCTTCAAGCATTTTCATCACTTTCAACTCAACAATTTCAATAGATGCTATCCCAACTGTCATGAGGGGACCCAAGGCGATTACATTCTCTTTTGGTGATTTCGAATTCATGACCACGAACCATGTTGCAGCTCTTGGAGACAAGAAAGGGGTAGACGCTGACTACTACCCTGTGATGGACTTCTTGGAGAAATCTGAGCTCAACTACATATTGAAAGAATCATCAGTCATTCACATGGATGCTGTCTCTCAGGCTTGGAGTTCAGCGAAGGTAGTTGATCCTTCTCAGGATCAACCAGGTAAAATCTTATTTACATTTGGTGACTTCACTTTTGATGTCACTGCTGATGTGATTAATTCTGTATTTCAATTGCCTGTCAAATCTTCAGTTGATAATACTATGTCTGATGATGAAATAAAGAGCATGTTTAAGGCAATAGTTTTTTCTACTAGCTTAGACAATATGATTAAAATAACTAGGCCTTACTAGAGGAAAGAATGGTCATTTTTCTTTGACCAAATTGCTAAGTGCTTCACTGGTAAGTGTAGTGGTTTTAATGTTATTACATTTATTACTTATCAAATTGGTTACAGTCTCTTCTTTGACAAGGTGATCAACATTGGTGATATGTTGCTCACTCAAATGGGAGAAAAATTAAACAATGTACAAGAGGGGAGGAAGAAAGTCTACTATCATAGATTTCTAATGATTCTCCTAAACCACTTCATTCCTGACATGTCAACTAGATTGGCATATGCTTATTGTATGCAGGCCTATAAACAACAAAGAAGGATATTCTCTGACATCAAGAGAATAGATGACAAGAAGAAGAGTCTACTTGCAATGACATATCCACAGGTAATGCAGGTAAAACTCTCCAAGTACAAACCTTCCATCTATAATGCTTCATTTTTTGGTAGTGAAATGGTGCAGAAACAAGTAATGGAGAACCCCCCTGCACCTACCCAAGTAACTAAATCCCTTTCAACTAAAAAATCTTCAAAACCAAAATCCAAAAAGAAACCAACCTCTGGTGTCTCTCAACAGGAACCAATTGTAAAGAGGAGGAGACTGGTTTAATCAAGGCTTGTAGATGAGTCAAGTGATGAGGAGCTCAATCCCCTAGAGAAACAGGTGGTTGAAGGACTCTCTTTACTAAAAGCGGGTCATGAAACACCTAATTCTAACCTTTAATCTAAGTCTGTAGAATCTCAAAAGGCTACAGAATCTGATAAAACTAGGGAAACACCTCAGGATTCTCAAATTGGGTCTCCTGAGAAATCCATTGCTCAGAAATACAAGAGGTTAATGAAGGCTTATTCTGCACACACACACAAGCCTATTACTGCTACTAACCCTGTTTTGTAGGAAACAGATGCTCCCAAGGCTTCTGTAAGGCCAGACTCTAAAAGCAAGAAAATACCATAATCAGAGTCTAATGTTGAGTCAGAGTCTAGATTGTCTTTAGACTCTGATTATGATACATTTTGGGAAGGAATGGCATTGGATGCAGCCACTTGTCTCATTGATGAAATCATTACTCCACATAATGAGGTACTGCTATTTTTATATCCATTGTTAAAATCATTAGAAGATCCTCAAATCTACAAGACACAATCTCAAGTCTTGGATCTTCTAACAACTTATGAAGCCCTAAGGAAGAGAATGGAGGTGGAGCTACATATGTCTGCACAAAGTTTGGTCACCAATCTATACATCTATCTCTTCAAATCTTCATTACAAGTTAAAGAAGATGGGCTCATAGAAGGTAAGACAAATGAAGTTCTCAAAGCACTAGGTCTGCTAGACTCTGAACGGCCAAAATCAAAGAATCCTAAAAAGCTTAAGGTCCACAAAAGGATAGAATCAGAGTTTGTTGCTGAGGTGGAAATTGAGGTTGAGCAACTAGTTTTTGACTATGAAGCAATTTGGGATAAAGGAGTTATTTACAGGACAACTATTGATTGGATTTCAACTATTCAGCCTCTTTCAATGAAGATGGTTGATTTTCTTGTCCACAATGTAGGAAAGGTGGCTAACAAATATATCTATCCAACCTATCAGAGTAGATTGGATCAAATCAAGGGCTCCTATTATCAGAAGGTTACAAGGGAACTACATGATTACTTTCACATGACTTTTGTCCAGGCCATCAATGCAATCCATGCAAGGACTTTTCTAAATGACAAATTGGATGCATTAACATTTGTAGAACCACAGGAGGTAGCAGGAGATGCAAGGAAGTTGGAGGATGGGACTAGTGCACCAGTGGTGACTAGTGAGAAAGATTTTCAGTCTGCCTCACCCACATAAGAATCACCTAGTCAGAGGTTGAGTGATAGTGGAGCAGGGGAGTATGCTGATAGGCCCTCCTTGACAACTCAACAAAATGCTGATGAAAGTGATATGGGAAGACATACTCTCGTGGATGCTCATTAAAAAAATTTCCAATCTATTCTATCATAGTCTATCCACCTAGAGGGGGAGTCTCATGTACCAACTGTCAAAGATGGTGACACTCAGACTCTGGCTTCTAATGAAGTTATACTGAAGCAGTCAGAGTCTAGAGTATACCCTAAGACCGGAATACTGGAGCCAACAGACTCTGGAAAGAAAGAAGATGCTTGTGAAGGGTTTCGAGGCACAAACGCAGCGAAATAAATGCGAAAAATAAATCAAAATAGCGAAACCCTCCGCAGGATCCATGCGAAAACAAAAGATTTAATTCGGAGATAAAGAATAAATACCCTTAGAAGGTTTAACATTTCATTAATGGAAGATTAATGGAGGTCCAAAGCTTGTTTAATCACCACGTATCCCGCTCTCGCGATCTACGCTCTACGGTATATAGTAATACATCATTGTTACCCAAGTAATAATAATAAATCGGTGATTCGATTAAGCCTTTCATGAATAATATTCTATGTAATATAATCCCTTTAATCTTGATATTATAGATTAAACTCAAGGCATGTCTTGTGTCATCCTCTTCATAATTTAATCTTTATTTTCTTGATCGATGAGTAGACTATTAAAATTAAAACAACATTTGAGCATGGCCATGCATTTCATAGTCTCAATCAAACAAGAGGCCAATAATATCACTCCTAAAATTAGGAGGATTAAATCCCATATAGATCATTCATATTTCTCATACGATTCATAATTTACCCAATGTCCACTTTTATCATCACCCGGTCAAAGGTAACTTTTAATGTAATCAAAGTATATTAATTCTCGTATAGAAATATAATGATTTCATGTCTAAGGATCATTACACCATTATCACAGTGAGAATTACTTATGACACTTATTTAACATGTAGAATCTCACGGCGGGTCATTCCAGTGTCATGCATTGAGACATGCACTTATATTCTTGACTTTAGTATCACCATACCTATGACCAATGAGATGTGGTCATTTGTCAAGAAATATACTAGTCTTTGTGCATTATTATTGTCCTTAAATAATAATACTCGACTAGGGAATTTTAGGAATAAAATACTATTCATATAATATCATTTTTAAGTCACATACTTAAAGATATATAATACGTATCAAAATTCCAAGGTCATTTATTATGCTTTCAATTTATTACCCAGTAAATAAAACATAATAAATAAATAATAATCATTAAAACATAATCCTTAATAATAAATATTTTCCTTAGAATATTAAAAGTATTGTCTCTAGAGCACAATTACTAACAGCTTGTAAGGATTCAGAGTCTGTTGATGCCCACCCCTTGGTGGAAACCCCTAGCCTTCAGACATTTGAAGGGGTTCCCCTCCATCAAGGTGGTTCAGGTATTGAAGCAAACCTTACTTCTCTCACCCCCTCTTCTGTAAGATTTTTGAGTGCACCATCCAAATTGAGTGGAAAAATAATTGAGAGGCTGGCACTGGTCCAGGCAAAAGGAGAGGTAGAAAAGGCTGTTGAGAGCCTGAGTGGGAATGAGAGAATGGATTCTCAACCCCACTGTGAGGATGAGAGAATAGGGTATCTTGAACCTTACTTTACTTATTGGGATCAAGACTTTTCAAAGAGTTGGTCCAATGAGTTGAGGCAGGTGATGGATGAAAATTCATTCTTGTTGATTATGCAGATTGGCAAAAAAGTGGAGGCTCTAGCTACTTAAAAATCAATTACACAGAGGCCACAACAGCATTTGATGGATTCTATAGCAAGGAGAGCAAACAGAGTCATGGAGGCTTTGGTGGATACAACAAACATTCAACCTGAGAATGCAAAATTGAAGTCAGAAGAACCACTAATGTATAAGGGCTAGGCTTCTAGAGTCTACAGACTCTGATCACTCTAAAGAGGAGTCAGGGTCTATAGTCCCTTTTGTAGTTTCAGAGTCTACACCACCACTAGAGTCTACACCTCCAGTTACTAAGATTGAACCTGTTGCTGAGGATTACACTTCTGAGGATGATGGACCAGTTAATCCATCTTTTGTTTATTTTGATCAGGTGTTTCCTCAGTCTTGGGAGTCTGCACAACAAAAATGGATAGAGGATAAAGAAACATTTGACTGCATTTTGAGTATTCATCAGTCTAAAAGACTTGAGGCCTTTCAGAAAAAATATTTTCTACAAGAACATGGTCACTATCCTGGTGAAGAAGATCAAGCAATTGATGGAGATGTTAAAATTGACACAGAGAATGTTGATACCCAATTGGCTAGTGTGGTTACAGACATATCTCATATTCAAACCAAACTTACCGGTGTTTATAATATAACTTCTCTACTCAGTACCAGATTTGACAGAATTCACTTCCTTCAATTATCCAAAGAAGTTGCCTTGAAGGATGCTATTGCTGGTATCACTGCAAATCAAGCTCAGCTTCAATCTACAGTATCTGCTTTAAATAACATGGATGATTCAGTCATTGCTGCACAAGTCAATCTTTCCACAGTACTTGAGCAGATTCTTTTGGCTGTCACAAGTGGTGATGATGTCAAAAAGGGGGAGAAAAAAGTTGGTGATTCCTCTAGGAGAAATAAGGATGAGCTGTGCAAAGAAGCTAAAAAGGGAGTTAAAAGGAGAAGAGATGATGATGATGAAGCTGATGATAGTTCTCATGGTCCTAGGGGTCCTGGTGGTGTGCAATAAAAACAATCTGGAATGGCTGGAATAGTAAAAACTCAAACACACCAGTCAGGGACTGGACATGGGAAATCATAGCCTAAGCCAAAATCTGATAAAAAAAAGAAAAATGTCAGACTCTGATGAGTTCAAAGAACCTTCTTACTGGAAACGTAGTCAATTTAATCTATAACTGAGAGCCAAAAAGATGACAGGTCTTGGAGGCTTTGAAGAATCAGATATTGACAGAACATCAACTCTATCCAGGGATCTTCAATCCTTGACAGATAGGCAGTTTGAAAAGATCTCACAAAAGCACTTAAACAAAGTTGTGTCTGCTCAAATTGTTTATAATGACTTTGAAAGAAAGATCCAAGGAGGACAGGGAGGCACAAAAAAGTTGAAAAATGAGATGCTGGTATATTTCTTAGAAGGTGGATCTGAAAGATGGATTATTCAATCAAACGTTATCTTTTTCATACAGGCTGAGGAATTACAATATATTATATTTCTCTTACAAATTTCTTATGAAGTAAATAAAAGAAAAGAAGTTGTCACACACAAATGGTTCAAGGAGATTGACAGGAAGCTGACTCTGCACAGACATGCAAATCGACAGATGGGCAAATTTTCTTTAAAATATGTTGATGCTGAAGGAAATGATCAAGACATGCCAGTAGAAGAAAAGCAAGTCAAATTTTAAAAGGGTGTGGGTCATTACTTTGGATTTTAACCTATGAGTGGGAAAGTTAGTGTTATAATCTTGAAGGATTTAAAAGAACAAGAAAACAATGCAAATGATCTGAGAGTAGCTTACTATCAAATCAAATGTTCCAATGAAGAAATGAAGAAATTAAAGAAGTATGTTGGTGAAGCTCTTGCTACTGTGGAGGAAAATATGTTGAAATATTTTCTGAAAAACAATCCAGCTTTTGAGAAGATCAAGTGAGATATAATTCTTTTTCCTTATACAAATTTTTGTTCTAGATTAATTGTTTCATTCTTTAGTTTTGACATCATCAAACCTTGATTTATTCTTACCTTTTATAAAGCATAAATAGGGGGAGATTGTTAGGAATATATTCATTTGATGATGTACAAAAGACTAGAACAAGAGTTAACATAACTTATTTGTAATAAGTCTTTCTAGTCTCTGAAATTTTATAATCAGAGTCTAGTTAGTCAACATTCTTGTACTTAGAAGATTTTCTCTAGAAAGTGAAACCAGAGTCTAGATGAAGATCAGAGTCTGAGAAATGATTAGAGTCTATAAACTATCGGAGTCTACAGTCTGTTAGAGTCTAAAAATGATCAGAGTCTATAGTCTGGCAGAGTCTGAAGATTTTAGAGTCTATGAAGTCAAAACTGAATTTGGAAGATGATCACAGAAAAGGGAAGTCTTCGAAGATAAAGCCAAATATATTGCAGATATGTTATGGGAAGAAAGGAGGATTACAGAAGGAAACTGTCAACTAATAATTAGGAATTATATTCATATTGTAATTTGATTTTCTGTTATTAGTTGATAGGAAACTCTCTATATAAACACTCTATGTAACCTAATTAAATAGTGTGAAATAAGTTAAAGTTTTTGAGAGCATAGAGATAGAGAAAATTGTTGTAAAAAACACAGAGAAGCTGCTAGGGTTTGTTTACACCTTATTAGAGTTTGTTTTTATACATCAATAAAACAAACAGTTTCTATTCATATCTTTGTGTTTAATCTTTGGTTTGTATTTAAGTCTTTAAGTCTTATTGATTGATTTTAATCAAGAAGAAAAAGCACACAAGTATTCAACCCCCTTCTACTTGTGCAACTGGGAAAACACAATGTCTTCTACTCTTCATGATCTTCATTCTCCACTCACTTCTTCTTCTTTTTCTTCTTAGCATTTTCTTTTAGCTGTCTCATAAAGGAACTCCTCAATATTGCTTCATCTTCATCAGTTTCTCCAAGTTGCCTCATTAGATAGTGAATTTCTTCATCTAAGATTTTGTCCAGATATTTGTAGATATCAAAGAACTTTGTGTTTCCCTCCACATCTGTAAAAATCATAACATATTTTGGATCCAACACCACCTTCTTGACTTGAGATTTCCATAGATTAAGAGGTTAATCAGGTTCAACTTCAGCCTTTACTCTCCTTAGCTTTAAAATTTGATGTTGAATTTCCTGAGCAATTGTAACATTGAGTTTTTACCTTCTGTTGAGAAGAGTTAAAATGGTTTTCAGGACCACATCTGTAAAAATCATAACATATTTTGGCTCCAACACCACCTTCTTGAGTTGAGATTTCTATAGCTTAAGAGGTTAATCAGGTTCAGCTTCAGCCTTTTCACTCCTTAGCTTTGAAATTTGATGTTGAATTTCCTGAGCAATTGTAACATTGAGTTTTTATCTTTTGTTGAGAAGAGTTAAAATGGTTTTCAGGACATTGTAACTTTGCTTCATTATCACCTTCATTAAGTAAGTGATTTTTGATCCATTCTTGATATGTGTAAAAAGTAACCCTAAGGAAATAATAATTATAGCATTTATTATTTCATTTATTAGACCTAGCATGGTCCGAAGCCTTGGGTCCTTGTAACAAACAAGGATAATAAATCGTAGGATCAACTGGATTTGTAAGTCCAACCTACAAGCTCTGTCGAAGCCATATGCCCATTAAGTCTTTATTATTAATTAATTTCATAATTAATCAATAAAGGCTTAGTAAAGGCCCAAGAAGCCTGCTGAAGGCCCTCATCCAAAGACTCCAATGAGGGCTCTCATTCCTTGAAGGTTACAACAACCTTACGTCACTAAAAGACTTGGCCTTCAAGTCTCCTAACCCTAATTTAACTCCAAGGCCCTCGTGCACCTATATAAAGGACCTAACCATTCAACAACATAACTACGTTACTGGCTTGATTCTCACACACACTGAGATACGTAGGCAGTTAACGACGACCCGAGATATTCACGAAATCTTAGTGCAGCCATAAAAGCTTGAAGATCCCCAAAACTCTAGTATTAATTACACATTAAAGACGACCTAGTTTTTAATCCGTAATATTTGGCGCCGTCTGTCGGAAGAGAATAACAACCATGGCAAGAACACGAAGTACCGCGAGCACCCTCAAAGAAGAAATCCCTAACACCACTATTGACACCAACGTTCCCCTTGCTACGGCGCGGGAATAAGAAGTCATTGTTCCAACCACCTCCGTTGAGGGCCCTGAAGCAAGTACCCGGCGTACCAGACCCCTTAGCATCGTCGTTCATCCTTCCAACCCCGATGTGTCTATTCATGCTTCAGCTCCTCTAGTCCACGTAATTCCACCCCTTAGTATAACTTTTATCGCTCCTCCTTCCTTGCAGGTCTTGTCTGATGTAACACCCGACCTTCGCTATGGGTTCCCGAAGAACTACGAGCCCCCTTATGAGCAAGGGCTGCTGCCCCACTATACCTCGCGACGAAGGAGTCAGGACTTCTCTGGACCTTACTCTACTGATGATGAGGAGTTGTTTGACGAGGATGTTAACCCCCGAAGGAGGCGACCCGGTAAGGAGCCCCTTGGAGGGAGGATTACCCAGCCCCGAGGGCCTCAAAACACTGACTCCGTGAACCTTTAGGAAAGGATACATGCTTATGAAGCCGAAGCTCAACGACTGAGGAGAGATCTAGAAAGGTCATTAGAAAGGCGACAGCGCCCTAGAGTTGAGGGGGTTGAAGGGTTGATAAGGAATGCACCTGTGATAGATCTGGATGAGCCCCCAGCCAGAGGAAAAATAAGGTCAAGTCGTGCTATGGATGATCCCCAATACTTGTTACCACTTGAAGATCCTGATGATCCAGTCCCTCTCTTCACGGAGGAGATTATGAATGAAAAAATTTCGAGAAAGTGGAAGATGCCCACCATCAAGGCCTATGATGGGACTAGAGACCCCTCAAACCACGTTCTCACATTCTCAAATGCACTGTTGTTGCAACCTGTTAACGACGCTGTCAAGTGTAGGACGTTCCCTCAAACCCTGAGCGGTATGACACAAAGGTGGTTTAGTCGTCTACCCCCCAACTCCGTTGGGTCATTCAAAGATCTGAGCAGGGCCTTCATTGGTCAGGTTATTTGCAGCAAAACTCATGAGAAGAGCTCAACTTTGCTCATGAATATACATAAGGGGAAGAATGAGTCCTTGAGGGACTATATGAGAAGATTCACTAAGGAAGCCATGAAGGTCCCCGATCTAGACAAAAAAATAGCTATGATAGCCTTATAGCAGGTAAGTTTAGACGAGAATTTCAGGAGATCGTTAGCTAAGAGGGCCCCCAAAAGTACGAATGAGCTCCAAGAGAGAGCTGGAAAGTACATCAAGGCTGAAGATAGTATGAGGAAAGCCGAAGGGTTTTAAGCCTCGAACACCTATTCTAAAAAGCGAGCCAGTGATACCGAATATACGGTTGATGCCAAGTATGCAAAGAGTGATGATGCTAACGATTCCAAGAAGAAAGGAGGATCAAGGTTCACTAAGTATGCAAGGCTAAACACCGCCCGTAGCTAAATATTGATGGATATTGAGAAGGGTAAGGACCTTCGATGGCAGAAGCCACTAAGGACTGATCCTAAAAAGAGAAATAAGAATGCTTACTGCCGGTTCCATAGAGATGTGGGACATGACACTGATGATTGCCATTAGTTAAAAGATGAGATCTAGTTTCTGATTAAAAGAGGAAAGTTAGAAAAATACACCAAGGATGGTGCTAGACATGATAGAGGTTACAATGACATACGAAGGGACTCAGATCCCAAAGAAATAAATAATCAGCCCCGAGGGCCTATGATCAATGTAATTTCATGCGGACCAACCGCTGTAGGTAACTCCTGAAATTCTAGAAAGGCTTATGCCCGAGAGGTAATGAGCATTGTAGGAGAGCCTCCTAAGAGAGCAAGGACTGAGGTCTCTTTATCCTTTGATGATTCTGATTTTGAAGGGGTGAGGTTCCCCTACGATGATCCCTTGGTGATCACCTCCGTCATAGGAAACTTTCCTGTGAAAAGAGTCTTGGTAGACAATGGGTCGTCTTTAGACATCCTATTTTATGATGCTTTTATGAAAATGGGATACAACAAATTCACAACTGACCCCCTCCAACATGCCTATCTATGGTTTCAATGGAGTGGAATCTCGGATTGAGGAAATTATACAACTACCTATGACTATGGGTGAAAAACCTCGGCAGTCCACTCAAATGCTGAATATCCTAGTTATCAAGGCAATCACTACCTACAATGCAATCGTTGGGAGGACTGGGCTGCATGCATTCAAGGCGATAGCCTCCACATACCATCTAAAACTCAAATTCCAGACTAGAAATGGAGTGGGAGAAGAGAAAGGAGATCAAAAAATGGCCAAGAGTTGTTACGTGGCCGCCTTGAAGCCTGATGGCATTGGGGCAGGTTCTCCCCATCGAAGACATGGATGTCAGAGATCGATAAGAAAGATGGGAGAAGCCTGCAAAGAACTTGGAGCCAACTCCTTTAGATCCTCTAGATCATGAGAAAGTGACATATATAGGGACTTCGTTCCCCAAGGACCTGAAATGACAGCAAGTTCTGTTCTTACAAGACAATAGAGATTTCTTTGCTTGGACAGCAGCTGACATGTCAGGGATAGACCCCAAGATCATAATGCATCGGTTGAATGTGGATCTTAAAATGACAGAAGTCAAGTAGAAGAAAAGAAATTTTGCTCTCGAAAGGCAAAAGTCCATTAAGCAAGAAGTAGAGAAGTTATTGAAAGCCAGATTTAATGAAGAAATTCAATTTCCTGAGTGGCTAGATAACCCTGTGATTGTCAGGAAGATTAATGGAAAGTGGAGAATGTGTGTGGACTTCCTAGATTTGAATGATGCTTGCCTGAAGGACTGTTACCCTTTGCCAAGGATTGACACGTTGATTGATGCCACAAATGGTCACGAAATGCTTAGCTTCATGAATGGCTTCAGTGGCTACAACCAGATTAAAATGCACCCCGATGACATCCCTAAGGTATCATTCATTACTAATTCTGGTGTTTTCTATTTTTTGGTTATGACTTTTGGGCTTAAGAATGCAGGATCTTAGACAAGGCCGATCATCTTGAGCACCTGAAGGAGGCAGTTAAAGTTCTGAGAACCCATAAGATGATGTTGAACCCAACCAAGTGTGACTTTGGTGTAGGATCTGGGAAATTTCTAGGCCTGATGGTCTCCAAAAGAGGCATTGTGGCCAATCCTGAAAAAATTCAAGCAATCTTGGACATGGAGCCCTCTAAAACAGTAAAAGATGTCCAAAAGCTCACAGGAAGGGTAGCAGCCCTGGGGCGCTTCATATCCATGTCTAGAGAAAAGTGTTTGACATTCTTCAAGGCCTTCAAGAAGGTCAAGAACTTTGAATGGAATGAGGAGAGCCAAGAAGCATTTGAAGAGTTGAAAAACATATGGCTGAGCCACACTTGCTTGCCAAACCAACACTTGAAGAAGTGATATACTTGTACCTTGCTGTCTCTAGCTCAGCTTTGAGTGTTGTTCTTGTGAAAGAGGAAGCCAAGGTTCAAAAACCCATTTATTATGTCAGTAAGGTTCTGCATGGTGCAGAGCTGAACTACTCAAAGGTTGAGGAGTTTGTTATAACATTAATAATGGCTTCAAGGACGCTACATCCGTACTTTCAGGCATGTTATTGAAGTCTTGACAGACCAACTCCTGAGAAATATACTGCACAGCCCTAAGGCCAGTGGGAGGCTAATCAAATGGGCCATTGAGGGTTGAGAGTTCGAGATTAGATACAAGCCGAGAATGACCATCAAGGCCTAGACTCTAGCTGACTTCGTGGTTGAATGTACCATTCCCAACCAAGAAGTCGGGGGGCAAGAGGAGAATAAAGAAAATAGAGATAAGGAAGAAAAAGAGGAAGAACTCAAAGAATACTGGGTGCTCTTTTTTGACGGAGCTTCAAAAATGAAAACTAATGGAGCTGGCCTAGTTTTGCAAAGCCTGGATGGGTTTATTGTCGAATATGCAATCAAGTTAGATTTTCCAACTACAAACATTGAGGGAGAATATGAAGCTTTAATAGCTGGGCTTGGCATGGCCAAACCCCTAAGGGTGAAAAACATGAAATTATGTAGTGACTCAAGGCTAGTAATCTCTCAAGCGAATGGGGAGTTCGAAGCCCGTGAAGAGACAATGACAAAATATTTGTGAATTGTCAAAGCTCAAGCCACGCAATTTGAAGAATGTCACTTTGAGTATATCCCCAGAGAGGAGAATGTAAAGGCTGATGCCTTGTCTAAATTTGCATCATCAAAGATTGAGAGTTACTCTGGTAGTGTTTATTTCCAAGTCTTGAAAATCCCAAACATTGATGCTAAACTAGTATCCCCGGTTGGGCTGGGAGCATGTTGGATGGATCCCATCAAACTCTACTTGGAAACGGGGAAAACACCAACTAATGCCATGGAGGCACCCAAGCTATCAGTGAGAGCATTGAAGTACACACTCATAGAAGGAATACTTTACAAGAAGTCCTATGTGATACCCTACTTGAAGTGTCTGACACCCCATGAGGCTAAAGTTGCCCTAAGGGAAGTTCATGAAAGAGTATGTGGCCAACATATTGGAAGCAGGGCTCTTACTCATAAAGTTATGAGGCTGGGATTTTATTGGTCTGAGTTGCTTAACAATTCTAAAGCTTATGTTAAGAAGTGTGATCGTTGCAAAAGGTTTGAACCCATCGTTGGCCAGGCCCCCTGAGATGTTGACATCTATCAACTCTCCACTCTCTTTTGTTATGTGGGGAATGGATATCTTAGGTCCGTTTCCTATGGCCAGCGCACAAAAGAAGTTTCTCATTGTTGCCATCGACTACTTCACTAAGTGGATAGAAGTCAAGCCCTTGGTAAAGATTGACACTAGAAATGTGACTCAATTCTTCTATGAGAACGTTATATGTAGGTATGGGTTACCTAAAATCCTAGTGATGGACAACGGAACTCAGTTTAACAACAAGGACTTCGTAGAGTACTGTGGAAACTATAACATTGAACTACACTTCACTTCAGTAGCTCATCCATAGTCAAATAGGCAAGCTGAGGTTGCTAACAGAATTATCCTAGATGGACTCAAAAAGAGGATTGAGTGATCTCAAGGGATTTGGGTTGACGAGTTACTCCTAATCATGTGGGCATACAGAACTACTTGTAAGGCTTTAATAGGGGCACCATTTTTTCAAATAGTCTACGGAGCTGAGGCAATGGTGCTCATCGAAATCACTCAAACGTCACCAAGAGTGCAGGAGTTTCAAATTGACACCAATGAGAAAGGCATGAAATTGGCTCTAGACTTGATAGATGAGCTGCACGATGAAAGCAATGCCAGAATTGTAGAGAACCAAAAGAAAGCTTCTTTCTACTACAACCTCAGAGTTAAGGAAAGATTCTTCCCCGAAGGAAACTTAGTCATGCAAAAGATTGAGGTATCCAAAACTGGTCCCAAAGGCAAGGTAGCTCCAAATTGGAAATGACCATACCAAGTGAAGGAAGTCACAGGGCAAGGTGCATACAAGCTCCAAACCCTTGAAGGGGTTGAAATCCCAAGAAGCTGGAATGCTGCCAACTTAAGGATTTATTATGTTTATGTTTATGGCTTTGATTTTCACAAACATTCAAATGTTGTTTTGTTATCCTGTAAGGCAATACTTGAAGTTTCATTTGAAAACTTAATAGCTTCTAAGGAATGATTTTCGTTCTCATCCCAGGCCCACTCTCTCGTTCTCTCCTCAGCCGATTTTAGAGGAGTTACCTCATGTATGATTTTCTTAGGCACGACAGGCGATGAGAGGGAGTAAAAGTTGGATCGCGAGTTCTCTCTTGTCTAACATCAAGACTGTTATCCCCTTCAGTTTCTTCTTCTTGTGCCTCGATCTTGGCTGACTGAGGACTTTTGAAGTCCACCTTTGGGTCAAACAAACCCGGATGCCTCTCTAGCACCGCCTTCAGTTCCTCGCTCCACCCAATCGTATAGTTGGCGGGGTAGAGGAGGTCGTCATGCTCCTGGATTAGGTCCTAATACTCCTCCGAGGCCATGTACTTGTCAATGATGACATTTTTGTCGGCCTGGAGTTCGATTACCTCGGCCTGGGCCTGCGTTAGAAGCCCATCCTTCTCGATCAACTTTTCTTCCAAGTGCTTCATTTTGGCATTTGCCACATAAAGTTCCTTCTTATGCTTCCCTGCCTGAGCCTTCCATGACCCTATCTGGTGCAGAGAAGCCTGAAAGTAGGCATTGGCCTGAAAAGCCAACAAACCAAGGTGGATCACGATAGAAATCCAATAAATCATAGAAATGGCTAAAAAGAAAAAATACTGAGTACTAAAAGCTAAAAGATGTGTGTGTCTTCTAAGGGCGTAAAATGTGAATTAGTCAAGTAAGGAAATTTACCGATGCCAATGCCTACGCGCCAAGAGCCTTAGTGCTCTCCTCGTCACGTCCCAACACTATATCCTTGTAGTCACAAGGAGTAATAGACTGAAGGGATCAATCCATTACGTGGTCTGTGCATCCAACCATAGTATCTGTTTTTCTAAATCCCCAGCAAGGTTTGTAAGCCAGGGATTTGGGTGCTCTGAATGACCCAATGCCCTCAGCCTCAGTTGGCCCAGTGTGGGGCTGCAAAAAAGCTTGATGCTCCTTCCCTTGCCTAGGGTCATTCATCAGCCTAAGCCGTTTCATATGGCCTGTTTCCTCCACGGGAGAAATGGTTCACTCGTTAATTAGTGCAGCAGCTGGAAAAGAGACATGATAAAAACATTAGCAAAATAGTTAAACATCCAAAGTAAAAAGAAAGTGAATCTAAGTAATATACCTTTACTAGATGCCCTCGACATGCCCACAGCCTTTAACCTACGCTCATCCAGAAGAACCCAAGAAACTTCATTGGCTTCCACTTGAGTGAGCGCGACATTGGCTGCCTACTCCTCCTATGAGAGCATAATGGAGTCGGCAATCCCATCAGCTACTTTCCCAAAAGGGGACCTGAAGAGGGTTCCCCATTCTCCCTCTTCCCATTTGATTTGAACAAAATTCTCTTTCCAATGGGGGATATTTTCAGGAATGGAAGAGTTGTAAAAAATATGGGGCCTATTGGGTCTATGACCTATATGAACTCAGCCCAAGGAAAGGCTGGAGGAGTTTTTGAATTGAAATATTTTTCAGAAAATGGGGACAGTCATTTTGATTTTCTTCTCTAAACAAAAAACCACGAAACAATAGATGAGCCTCCATCTATTGGGTGCGATTTGGCAAGGGTTTAGCTGGACATCGGCCAGAAGAGTGGGGATAAATTTGTGCACAGGGAACCTGAGCCCCGCTAATAGGGTGTCTACATAAACAAATAATTAGTTGGGCTTCTAGTGGCAGGTCCTATCACCAGGCTCCACCAAAGAAATAGTGTAACGTGGGGGAAAATTGAACATTCGATTATATTCTTCTACAACATCAGTATCAAAATATTTATTGCTATGGCTATATAAGTCTAGGTAGGATTGGCTGGGATATTCATCCCCCCTTTGATTTATCATATCAAGCAAAGACATGTAAGTGGAATAAATGGGGATGGGATGAAGGGGTTTACCTCTCTTAGTGGACCCCGCGTTCATAGGTGCTAATCTGGATGTCTTCTTGTCAGCCATTGATTCTTCGATTTTATGAATACCCTTGAGAGAATTGAAAACTGGATTTGCTTAAAAACGAAGAGCTACAATGTGTGTAAGAAATTTGAGAAGTAAGAAATAAGAAGTGTGAGAAATGAAGCCCCTCACACATCTCATATATAACCCTCTAGCCGGTCACTTGACCGTTTAAATTCACCTTTTAACAGGTGTTTCTAGGTCACAAGACCATTGAAGGAAAAATCAACCGGTATGATCGGTGAATCGGCTCATCTAACGAGGCCCATGATTGAAGTCCCGAGAGTTACAAAATAAAAAATAAATAAAATATATGTACTAGAGCTCAGAAGAAGGATCTAGAACTTGGGCTTTTGAAGTCTACGACCCATAAGCCATGAAGGCCCACTATGCAATGTTAAAAGCCCCCAAAGCCTAGAAGACTCAGTAAAAATAGAAGGCACGTGATCCAAAAGCCTTGAAAGCCCACTAATTTGAGAAACCTGTTAAACTCTTCAATAAAAGGCCTAATTAAAGCCCACATTGTTGAGGGCCCAAAAAGCCCAAAGCCCACAAGGCTCAACTAACTTGAATTCCTGATGGGACAAAAAGTTTTTGATCTAGGTGGGCATTTGAGGTTTAAATCGACCTCAATCCAAGTCAAAACATATCAAGGTTATGAGACCCAAAGAAAATTGACTTAAGTGGTGAATGGGAGTATAGTTTGACCTCAATCCAGGTCGAAGACAATAAAGGTTTTAAAACCCAAGCCAAATCGACTTGGGAGGTAAATAGAGGTTTTAATCGACCTCAAACCAAGTCGAAAGCCACCAAAGCACTGGAAAATAAGTGAAATCAACTTGGATGTGCAGTTGAGGTATAAATTGACCTCAATCGAGGTTGAATTGAAGCCAAAGCCAAGAGGCCAATCAACCTCAATCGGGGTCGAATTGAAGCCAAAGCCAAGAGGCCAATCGACCTCAATGCTTTATCAACCTCAATCCAGGTCGAACTGAAGCCAAAACCTTGAGGCCTATAGACCTCAATTATTAATCGACTTGGAAACACCTTTGAGGTTTTAATCGACCTCATTCTAGGTCGATGGGAATTAAAAGCCATGAGGCCATCAACTTATTTCCCAAAATCGACCTGGGAGAAGGAGTAAAGCATGAATCGACCTCATTCCAAGTCTATGAGAAAAAAGGCCGTCAACCTCATTCCCAAAATGACCGAAGAGGTGAATTGTAAGATAATTTGACCTCATTCCAGGTCGATGAGAAAAAAGGCCGTCGACCTCATTCCCAAATCGACCTGGGAGGTGAATTGAAGGCAAATTCGACCTCATTCTAGGTCGAAGAGAAAAAAGGTCGTCGACCTCATTCCTAAATCGACCTAGGGGCAAATTGTATGCTAATTCGACCTCATTCCAGGTCGATGAGAAAAAAGGCTGTCGACCTCATTCCCAAATCGACCTGGGGGTGAATTGTAGGCTAATTCGACCTCATTCCAGGTCGATGAGAAAAAAGGTCGTCGACCTCATTCCCAAATCGACCTAGGCGATGAATTGAAGGCTAATTCGACCTTATTCCATGTCGATGAGAAAAAAGGACCGTCGACCTCAATTCCAAAATCGACCTGGATGGGATTTTGAGGCTCAATTCGACCTCATTCCAGGTTGAATTGGCCAGGCTCCCGAAAATCTCTTATTTTTTAATTATTAAAAATAAAGTCCTTGGGGAGCCAATTTATAAAATATTAATTCCTCTAAAGGATTATTAATAAAAAGGCCTGAGCCTGAAAGTCGAGATAAAATTGACTGAAACGAGTCATAAGCCCGATAAGGGACGGAAAACCCTTTGTGAAACTTATACGAAAACTCACGAAATTTTCCTAAAACTTGGGGAGGGGGGAAAAGATATGGGTAAAAAATAACTCTAAGGAAATAATAATTATAGCATTTATTATTTCATTTGTTAGACCTAGCATTGTCCAAAGGCTTGGGCCCTTGAAACGAACAAGGATAATAAATCTTAGGATCAACTGGATTTGTAAGTCCAGCCCACAAACTCTGTTGAAGCCATAGGCCCATTAAGTGTTTATTATTAATTAATTTTATAATTGATCAATAAAGGCTCAATAAAGGCCCAAGCAGCCTGTTGAAGGCCCTTATCCTAGAAGAATCTAGAAACCCTAGCGTGGGAACACTCCAATGAGGACTCTCATTCCTTGAAGGTTATAATAACCTTACATCACTAGGAGATTTGGCCTCCAAGTCTCCTAACCCTAATCTAACTCCAAGGCCCTCATGTGCCTATATAAAGGGCCTAACCCCTCAACAACAGAACTACTTTACTGGCTTGATTATCACACCCACTGAGATACGTAGGAAATTAATGAGGACCCGAGATAGTTACGAAACGTTAGTGCACCCATAAAAGCTCGAAGTTCCTCCAAACCTAGCATTAATTACACATTAAAGACGACCTAGTTTTTAATCCATAACAATTCTCATACTCCAACCTCATTGACTCTTCTTGGTTAGAGGTTGCAGGGTGAGTTCTTACTCCTATCAATCCTTTTTCACTCACCAGTGGAATTTCCTTCATTCTGTACCCTTCGATTACCACTGCTTCCTTGATTTCCTTTTGATTGACTTGAGGGTTTTCCTGAACTACTACTTCTTGAGTTGAATTTTTCTTCTTCTTAGCCATTGCAATTTTCCTCCTTTTTCTCAATAGTTGTTCTGCCAATTGTTCTTCCATATGCCATTGCATTTCCATCTGTCTAAAAATCTCTTCATTCTCTTTTTCTCTTTTTGTAGCAACTGAAATTCTTGTAATGATGGCTTCTTGAAGTAGTTTATGGCCAACTGGTTTATTTTTCTTTTTCTTCAGTTCTTTAACCATGATGGATTTTCCCTTTCTCTTTTCCTCGAGAGCTTCTTGATCTAATTGAAGAAATGTTTATGCATTCAAGTTCACTTTCTTGGCAGTGTAACGCCCCCAAATCCGGGGTCAGGGATTTGAGTCGTCACGTTACCATCCAATCTTTTAAAACCTGCAATACTCAATAATCCAACAAAATCACATCATAGACCCCTCTCTCACACATACAAGTTATAACCTTAGAAACGATATACGACTAGTACCATTAGTTATTACAAACCAAATGTACTTATCCAGGATCTCAAGCTATCAATGATAACCCCTACATGAAGTAACATTAATAACTAGATCAATACTGAAAACCTACTCAACTTACTCCTGCGGAATCATTCTGAACTGAACCACCTCAAAGGTGAATCTCTTACTTCTTTTCCTCGAAGTATGGAGCCAATCGGGTGTATTATCACTTTCTCTGAAAAATTTAATATAAAGCAAGAATGAGCGAAAGAATGCTCAGCAAATTATCCACCCAATTATCTATGTGACTCTCATCCAAGAACATGACAATCACTACTATCTCAATAGTATAACATAGGTTACCGGTATAGGGTAAGCATAACAAAGTATCTCTTGACGATACATATAGTAAGAGTTTTCTATTAAAAGCATTTATACTAAACATGAAGTTTAGAAGGATATAGCCTGAACAATTTAGTTCATTATATAAAATAACACACTATTAAATATAGTGTTACCACTCTTTCATACTTCCTCTGAAGCTTTTGAAATAGAACCCAATGAACTATTTAAGTTCACAGTTTTGAAATAATATATATCTGTAACTTACCAAAATAGCATCAACTATAGCTTTGTTAAATTCCCATAATATAATGAGTACAGAGTTCAAGTTACTGCAATAATAGTTGCTTCTCAACAGAAGCAAAACAAATCAATTTTAACCATACCACTTGTAAGGTTTAAAATCCAGTAAAACATTTTAAAGATTTATAAACTGTTTGGTGTACCTCATGTATCCACTTAAGTTTTCAAAATAACTTTTCGTCAAAATATCTCGACTGACCTGTTGTGTTGTGATATACATAAAGAAATCAAGAGTGAGCAATATAGCTCAGCAAGAACATATATAACTGTAAATATACTCTTTTTAAACATCGTTTAAAACTGCAATATTATGCATACTTTACGTACTCTACGAGTTTGCAAAATAAACTTTTTGTCAAAGTAGTTCGAAGGAGTACGAAGATCTCAACATATCAACCACTGACAACACCCTCGGTAAATCAGCTCATAGGCTTTCATTACGATGTTTAAGCACAATTCCAATTGGAAGATGGGACTGTATCTGGAGCCTTTCACCAAGTTGCTACCGCACATACACGATGATCAGTCGCAACCTACAGCAGCTCTTGTTGTTTCTCTACATGTAGAAGGGGGAGGCGACGGAAATACCTCCGACCTTGATAATCACCCTAGACCGCATAGGGGCCAAAGTGCTGGACCGTGCGTCACTCGGCCACTTACGCTGTATCTCCTAGTCCACTGGAATAATCTATAAACCTAGAACAGGAATTTAATCCTAGTTCCCCAAGTATATCATACTTGTTAATAGATGAATCTATCAGACCTGGAGCCAGAATTCAATCATGGTTCCCCAAGTATATCATACTTGTTAATAAATTCATATCTCGGAATGGAACAATCTATAAACCTGGAACAGGAATTTAATCCTAGTTCCCCAAGTATACAATACTTGTTAATAGATTTACCAAACTCCGAATAGGTACTGCCAAAAAATCGGGGCAGTCCTTTTACCACAAAGGTACATTGGCCTCCGCCAACGGATGTCCTTTATCAAAGAATGAAAATCATTTAAAACCACGACCCGAGAGTTAGTCGGAAAACCTCTTATGATTTTGATAAGTTGAAAACCCTACTACAGTAAGCAAGTGATGTCAAAACACAACCACTTTTGAGAAAGTAAATCACCTTACTCCCTTGACTGAGTTCCCTATTTTTGATAAGTCCGAGATACAGTCCCATCTTCCAATTGGATTACAACAGTATTTAAAATAACCTTCCGACTCCCGGTCTACATTTGAAAGTACGAAAACCGCTCTACTCTTAGAGCTTCTATAAAACACCGGTATATATCTATAATACCCTTATAGCATATATACCAAAACATTTAACGATTACTCTAAATCGCAATTCAATCTGTTCGTAATTTAAATTAACAATTATATCACAACAACAACAGTTTTCAACAGAACAGTAGTATAGCAAGTACAGGTTTCGAAAACTTGCATAAACATAATTTAATTTCATATGCAACTCAAGAATATAACTTTTTGAAAATAAAAGTATAAGGTTAGGAAAACTTGCTTGGAGTCCAAGATACATTCTCAGAGTCCCACTCTTTCCAGGTTTTCTATCAATAGATATTATAATCCCAATTAGTACTCTTAATCCCATCAACTACTTATATTACTAATAAGTATAATCTCATATTGAGTCCATTTATGACAACTTTAAATTGGTACTTAGTCCCTTTTACTAACACTTATTCTACCCGGCATTCACTTCATCGGGTCTATCTTAATCATTCGTAAACTGTCTTATCAACGACTTTTAATCTAATCTTTTTACTCTAATACATAGTCATGTTGTTCCTCAACATCTTTCGTATTTTAATCGACTCAAAATTATCCTAATATCTTGGCCAAAGTGTCTCGCCAAAATAATGTCTCTGTAGTTGACTTTCCTGCGAATTACTATTACGCGACTCGCATTCTAACATTTTTAGTAAATCAAAAAATTCATAATTAAATATGAAACCACTTCAAGGAGCTTCTTGAGTATTTTTAATATTTATCAAAAATATTTGATTTAAAACACTTGAGTTTAACTTAGTGAAAAGTATTTTAGAAATCGAGTAAACTACGAGGTTTTGCTATTTGCACTGCTTTCATTAAAACGCTCATAACTCATTAACCGTTAACTCAAATGATGCACCGTTTTCGCGTGCACGATCTAGAGAATGTCTAGAATACAATCCAATAAAAGTTTGGCCCTGGACAGAGGACTCATTTTCCCGAATGTCCAGAACAGGGCAGTAGCTTCTCAAATGAATAGTGTCATCGCCCAACTTTGGTTCCGACATTTTTATAAAATCGAAAAATTAACTTTTTAATACGAAACCTTTTTGCTGATCTTACTAACTGTCCAAGGTATATATCATCCAAGTTTCATAATTTTAACTCACTCTTAACTAGTACGTTCATAGCATCAAAGTGAGTACAAGGCAGCAGTTTGGTCTCCTTGCGCGACTTTCACTAAATCGAACTTAACTCCTAAACCGTAAATCGTATCGACATGATTCAAGTGTCAAAACAAACTATGAAATAAAGTCTACACATCCATGGCCAGTGGTGTCCAGAAATATGTTGGGTTCCGAGGCATAAAACGCAGCGGATTAAACGTAAATATAATGAAAAATTTCAGAACCCTAACGCAGGATCATGTATAAGCCTGGACTGATTATTGTGAAACGGAATCATACCTTTGTCTGGTCTTGACTTTCACGAACTCAACGGAGATCCTAGCTTTCACGACTTGTATCTTCCTCTCGAAAACACCTCTATGGTATCCACACGAGCACCTTCAAGAACGTCTCACGGTCTTGATTACGGAATGGATGTACTAGCCTCCTTTGATGATTTCGAATTAGCTCTTCTCTGCCTTATTGCTGTGTAGCTGCTGCCTCTAGGGTTTTTCTTATCAAAAACGTAATGCCCTATTAACCCTACATTATTTATTTATAATGACTGGTTAATAGGCCCATAACAGCAACCCATAACAGCAAAGCCTAACCCATGTAGGTTTAGGATTAAATAATAAAACCGAATTTCTATTATTTAATTAATAACTAAGTCATACTTAATTATTAAGGGCAGAAATTCATATTCGAATTTATATTATTTCAATTAATTAAGTCTCACTTAATTAATATAATAAAATTCAAATAATCATCAATTAATTTAAATCTATAATTTAAATTAACTATTCCTTTAAGTGCTCTATGTGTGTGACCCTATAGGCTATTATTTAATTAGCAATAATTTTATTCTCCAATAAAATTATAAACAATGAGCGGTATCTAGTAATACATCATTGCTACCCAATTAAATAATAATTAAATCGTGATTCGATAAAACCTTTCGTGATTAATGTTTTCGTGTAATATAATCCCTTTAACCATATATATTATAGATTAAATTCGAGACATGTATTTAGTCATCCTCTACAATATTTAATCCGGGTTTACTTGATCCATGAGTAGACTATGAAAACAAATCATTATTTGAGCACGGCCATGCATTTTATAGTCTCACTCAATCAAGAGGCCAATAATATCTCTCCTAATTATAGGAGGGTTAAATCCTTTATCTATCATTCATATTTCTCATATGACTCATGATATACCCGATGTCCACTTTTATTATCACCCGGTCAAAGGTAACTTTTAATGTAGTCAAAGTATATTAATCCTCGTATAGAAATATAATGATCTCAAGTCAAAGGATCATTACACCATTATCACTGTGAGTCTTTCTTATGACTTTATTAAACATGGAGAATCTCACTGTGGGTCTGTCCAGTATCATGTACTCCTACATGTACCTATGTATTGACTTTAGTATCCCCATACTTATAACCAATGAGATGTGGTTATCAGTCAAACAACATACTAGTCTATTTATGTATTATTATTGTCCTATAATAATAATACTCGACTATGGACATTTAAGAATATGATCTATTATATAATCTCAAGTTCAAGTCATGTACTAAACTATACAATGTGTATCATGATTCTAAGGACATTTATTATGCTAACAAATATATCGCAGTAATTAAAGTCATAATAAATATGTTTATTGAATAATCAAATGACATAAAGGTCTATTGTATTGCCTCTAGGGTACCTACACTAACAAAATATTGCCTTGACAGTTCGTAAATCTTGTTCAAAACAGTCCTTAATCAAACGGGCATTACGACGGCTATATACTTAACATTTTCCGAATTTAACTATGTTAAATCCTTTTAATATCAACCCAATCATCAACCCTATATCTTTAACAACCAAATCAGTTTATAAACTTTATGAATACACCCCAACATCAACCCATAACAAACAACCATCAAGATCCAAACATTTGAAATTCAAACTCCATGAACTAACATGTACTTGAATAAAACTCAAACTCAAGCTTATAACTTAAAGTAAATCAAAGGGTGGGTGGTGTTTATACCTTTCTTGGATCCTTAAACATATTAACAACATCTTGTAATCCTTAAGGGAGCCTTGATCTATGCTTAACATCCTTAAACTTGTAAGAGAAATCAAGAAACAAGTTATTAAATTTTCGGAGATACTATTCACCCTCATTTTCTACATTTTCTTTACCCAACCAAAACACCTCCAAAAATTATGAAATTAAATACGTACCTACCCTAGGATGTATAGAAGGCCTGGGATGTTTCTTGGGATTTTTAAGTGTCCAGAAGTTGAAGAAATAAATTGTTGAATCTTCTGCCCTGACTTGCTCAACAGAATGGTGAAATGAAGAATAAGGGGGAGAGAGCTTTTTCTACTTTACTTGCTTTTTGTGTTGGTGTATTTGTGTTTGTATAAAGTGTATATGGCTGATATCTATCAAGAGATATGGCCTTGATGGATGTCAAGTACATCAAATAGTAACCAATGTATGGCTTGACAACTTGACCCTTAATTCATGGTACTATGTTTCCTTAACTTGGCTAGCTTGATCACTTGGTTTGGTTTATTTCTAACCAATTCGGTTGCATGGTTATTGTATGGGACTTGTCTTTAGTCACTTATCATCCAATACTTAACAATTAATCCTCAACGTAAGTTCGATTAATTTCCAAAATCTTTTCGTCGTAGAAATTTCGTAACGTAAATCCTTAATATTGCAAATACTCTAATTCAATTATAATAATGAACTTTCTAAATTATAATCCTCTTGGTCACAACTTATCTTATTACTTGATACCTCGTAAATTACGAAACAATTAGTAAAAGCGAAAATCTTCGAATTCCGACGGCTTTTACATACACTCGTTTTTTTCATACAATAATATGACATCTCCGGATTTCTAATATTCCAACACTTACTTAGTGTGGGCTAAAATGTTTTTCATAATCCGTAGAATCACTATTCATCAGGATCATTTATAAATAAAAAAAAATGTGTCCAAAAATCCGGGTTATTACAGGCAGCCTCCAAAGCATTCTCATTTACTTTTCTAACTTGAGAAATGAATTCTTATAGATTTCCTATTTCTGCAGCCTTGGACACTAACTTTGTGTTTTTCTTCAAAGTTTCAAACTTCTTCCTTTATTTCTCAAACATTTCTTGAGTTTCTTTTTTCTCTAGAAATTCTTCTAGCTTCTAGATCATCTTCAAACTTTTTCATATCTCTCCTTTTATTTTCTACGTCATCTTTTGTTGACTTAGATGACTTTGAAGATTGATCTATATCCCTGTTGCTTCCACAAGCTTCACTTTTATCATCAACCTTGGTTGCAACACCACCAACACTAGGCTCTACCAACATCAGAACCATCAACACAAGCTCTACCAACATAAGAACCACCTACACCACCACTGCCAGATTCATCATCACCATCCTTCTTCTTAGCATCATTGTCCCCCTTTTTCTTATCATCAATTTAAAGAGGCAGTGGCATCCAGTCAAGAAATTTTTGAAGAATTGAGTCATGAAGGACTTGACCTCTAATGATGTCATCCATTTTGGACTCTAAGGATGATACCCTCTTCTCCCAGTCATTGAAGTTCTTAGACTCCTTGAGTAGTTTATCCTTCATTTTATTAAAAGTGCTGAATGGAAATTTCTTATCCAATCTTCTTTCTAGTGCATCCTTGGTAGATTTGATAGATACTTTAATAATTTCCAATTCTCTTATAACTCATGTCACTGTTATCTTTTGAGTCTTCAATGATACCCTCATACAGTGTGCAATCCTCCTTTGAGTAGGATCTGTAATCTCTACTTCCATATTTGATATTCTATACGGAGAAAGAATTTCAATTTCAACAACTTCTAGAGATCCATCAAATGTACTCATCCAAGGTTCTTCATCAGAATCATCCTCCAAATCTTTAGGTGACCTATAACATGTATCTGTTGTATTGAAAATTCTCTTCTTTAGATTCCTGGTCCTTTGCTCAGTGTGCTCAATTCCCAAGATTTGTTCTGGACTTTTGTTACTTGATGTAGCCAAATCTTGGTATCTTGGATCTGGATAAACAAATTTGCTTGGATCCAAATCACTAGCATCAACCTCTTCATCCTCCACAACTTCATAATTAGGGACTCCCCCTATCTCCTTCACTCCCCCCTCTGACATCAATTCATTTTCCAACTCTTGTTCATATAAAAGAATGTTTTTATCTCTCTCACTCATATCTTTATTTTGCATCAGGTTCTCATCCTGAAATCTCACCTCTCCCTCACTCATAACCTGTGCACCTACTAAGGTGGGACCCTCAAGTGTTTCACTCATATTCCTCAAAGAAGTTAGAATGACCTCACTCACTCCCTCTCGTTTTGCCAGGCTGCAATCCTGCCTCTCACTCAACTCACTCATTCCTAGAAGTGTTTGTACAACATCAATTGATTGAGTATGAATTGATGTAAGGAAAATAGCAGTTGATGTGTTTGGGATATCCGTCGATTGATGCATACCAAACAATTGATCTTGAGTATCAATCGATGGCTTATCAATCGATGGTTGAATATCAATTGATGAAGTAGAAACAGTTGAAGTATTGATTTGAGAAGTGATAATTGATATTACATTTAAAATGGAATCCTGAATTTCCAGAGAGGAAAAGTCAAGAGAGAGAGTTGGCTTCTCCTTGAGTACCAAAGAAGGATAATTTGAAAATGTCTGATTGTCTATCAAAACATTTTCTAAAGAGATTTGCTGAGGTGGAGAAAGAGAAATAGATGGAATTTGAATTAAGAGAGAGTGGGGCTGCATCTCCATATTTATTGGAGATGCATGAAACTGAATTTGAGAACGCTCTGCCACAATTTCCTGTGGTTTTGCAGTTTGTGATTCCCCTTATGCAAATGTTACCTTCTTCTTCCTCCTTTCATATGATTTAGGGGTTTTGGCTTGTGTATCCTCTAATTGGTTGAATGCCTTTGATTGTGGGCTCTTTTCATTATTTGCACCTTTTTGAGAAGATGTCAATAGGAGTGTGGTATTATCCTTATTAACATCCACAGGCTTTTGAGAAACTATGGAGTGGCCTGATTTAGGTTGCACATCCTCACTCTCCTTATTCTTCTGGGTTCTTTGATATTCCTTAGTTCCCTCACCATAACCATCTCCAACTATACTATCAACACTAGGTGTTTTTCTTTTTTTGGATTTTGCAACAAGTTTTTGGGAACCTGTTGAGGTTGGTTTTTTAGATTTGGGTTTGGAAATTGGTTATGTGGCTTGGGTAGGAGGGTTGGGATCATTATTGACACCCTCCATAGCCATAGAAGGCAAAGAAGATTGAGGTTGAGAAGAATTTGAGGTAGAAATAAATAGCTGAACAAAAGGTGGATAGATCAATTCCACATTGATGTGAAGATTGATCCTTACCAAGTCTTTGAAGACCCTTTTGTTTTGGACCCATCAGTCCAGAGTCTCTATCTCCCTTGTGATTTTAATATCCTTCACAAAATGGTTAATAAATAGCGTACTAAATCTAGCATAATATATGTGATTTGATCTATTAGCCTTATTACCCAATTTTGCTGCAATCTCATTTAGTATTATTAAAGATAAATTAAAATATTTATCATACAAAACACTATAATCTGCATACTAGTTATTATTGCATCAAAGTTGCTAATTTGACCACTAAAGCACTTAATTATGGCATCAAAAAAAGTAAGACCATTCCTTCCTAAGATGTTTTCTAACATGACCAGGGATTATTTATTGTTCAACATAATTAACAGATTTTAGCATATCTCTAATTTCCTCATCTGTTGGTGCTTTATCAGTATTATTAGCAGGCAAATTAAGACATTCATTAATAGCAACAGTAGTAAGTAAATACTTATCTCCTTTGCAAGTGAATACAATTGTAGAATTATCCTTGGCCACTTCTACACTTGCCCAGAACTCTTCCACAAACTTGCAAACTATATTTGGTGCATCTTTAAGAGAATTCCTCACCTTGCAACTGTCCAAAAACCTCATCGTTAGATGGAATCCTGGTGATGCTTCCTCCACCATTGTGCAGGCCACAAAATTATTCAATTCATAGTAATAGCCGCTCTGTAAAACTTTCTTGGATGAAGAAGAAGATGAAGATGCCATTTCTTAAGTTTCTTGAAATCAAATGCACACATTTGAGAGAGATTAGAGATGAAGATTGAGAAAAGGGAGATTAGGGATTGAGTTCGTAGAGAGAGAGAGAAAGAGAAAATTAGTTGGTAAAATTGTAAGTAAGAGCTAAAATAAATTTTAATCTCACTATTTATATTTACTAAATTCTCAATCGATTTCTTACTCAAAATAGAACTTAATCGACCATTTTGATAAAGAAGTTATTTATTTTGGCAATCGACTATTATATATACAGGGTTGTATGTATTTATCAATTGTTAAAATAAGCAATCAACGACTAGATTTTGTATAGGTCGATTGATAACATGGACCCTAAAACTTCCATGTCATCGATTGATAACTAATTTATCCATCGACCGTTAGTACTATCCATCGATAGACAATTATACCATCAATTGATATAGTTATCAGTCGATAAATCAAAATATCCATTGATAGTAAAATATTTATCCATTCATTATGGAGAAATCAACATATTAACATAGACAATGGTTGTAGACTAAAACTAACAGAAATAAATAACTTGCTAGACATTTAAAAGATTAAATATAGTAAAGCATACCTAAATCACAGACCAATCTATTAAAAGTAGATTCATCTAATGGTTTGGTAAAAATGTCTACAAATTGTCTTTCACTAGGGACAAAATATAATTTAACATTACCATTCATTACATGTTCCCTAATGAAGTGATACCTTATGTTAATATGCTTGGTTCTTGAATGTTGAACTGGATTTTCAGTAATAGTAATGGCAATGGCACTAGTGTTGTCATAGAATATTGGAATTTTGCTTATATTAAATCCATTGTCAAACAATTGATTCCTCATCCATAACACTTGTGCACAATAGCTTCTAGCAGCAATACATTTAGCCTCTACTGTAGAAGTAGATATTGGATTTTTCTTTTTGTTAAACAATGAAACAAGCTTATTTCCTAAAAATCGACAGGTGTTTGTGGTGCTTTTTCTGTCAATTCTGCAACCTGCATAGTCTGCATCTGAATAATCAATTAGATCAAATACAGATTCTCTAGGGCACCAAATTCAAAGATTTGGTATTCCTTTGAGATATCTGAATATTATTTTTATTGCAATCAAATGAGACTCTCTAGGATCAACCTGAAACCTAGCACAAAGAAATGTAACAAACATTATGTCTCGCCTACTTGCAGTTAAATATAATAATGAGTCAACCATGCCTCTATAACTTGAAATGTCCACTTTAGCTTCCTTGGTATTCAATCCAAGTTTAGTTACATTGCCCATGGGAGTTTTTGTAGAAGAACATTCACTTAAATCAAATTTCCTTAATAAGTCAGAAATATATTTGGTTTGATTTATGAAAATACCATCTTTAAGTTGTTTGACTTGCAAACCAAGAACATAAGTAAGTTCTCCCATCATGCTCATTTCATATTTACTCTGCATCAACTTAGCAAACTTTTGACACAATTTCTCATCAGTTGTGCAAAAAATAATGTCATCTACATAGATTTGAACAAGAATTATAGAGCCACTAACATTTCTATAAAAAAGAGTTTTATCAATAGTACCTCTTGTAAAGTGATTTTCAATCAAAAATTTAGATAGTGTGTCATACCAGGCTCTAGGTGCTTGTTTCAATCCATACAGTGCTTTGAGAAGATAGTATACAAATCCAGGATGGATATGATCAATAAAACTAGGAGGTTATTCTACATATACTTCTTACTCTAGTTCTCTATTGAGAAAAGTACTTTTCACATCCATCTGATACACTTTAAAATTAGCATGGGCAGTATATGCTAGAAAGATTCTGATGGCTTCTAACCTTGCAACTGGTGCAAATGTTTCATTAAAATCTATGCTTTCTTCTTGTGAATAGCCCTTTGCTACCAATCTTACTTTATTTTTTTGTCATTGTACCAGATTCATCCATTTCGTTTCTGAACACCCTTTTTATATCAAAAATAGACTTGTTCTTTGGTTTGGGCACCAGCTTCTATACCTTATTTCTTTCAAACTAATTCAACTCTTCTTGCATAACAATTATCCAATTAGGATCATTCAAGGCTTCTTCAATCCTTTTTTGTTCTTCTTGAGACAAGAAGCTACTATACAAGCATTCATTTTGAGTTGTACTTCTAGTTTTGACACCATCATTTGCATCTCCAATAATCACCTCAAAGGGTTGACTTTTGGTACATTTCCTTTGTGGTGATAAATTTGTCCTTGAAGATGATACTTCATGATCACTAGAATTGTCATGATAATTGTGATGTGATTGATTATTTGAGAATCCTCCCCCTGAGATGGATACTCTATTTGAAGAGAGTTGAGCAGAGTTGTTATCTATTGAATGGTTATCAATTGATGTATTATCAGTCGATTAATGGTTATCAACTGATAAGTTATCTGTTGATGCATTGACATCAATTGATAGGGAAATTCTGGGTATTTGATTTCTTGGAATCTCCACATATTCATCACTTTCTTCACCATTGTCAGTTGATTCATTTTCAAAATGCAATAGGTCATGGTATCCATCATCAAATAACCCTTGAATCTTTTTATCATCAAAGACTGCATACATAGATTCCATAACAATGTGTAATCTAATATTGTAGACTCTATAAGCGTTGGTTGTTATTTCATATCCAACAAATATAGCCTCATCAGCTTTGGCTTCATATTTTCCCAAATTTTCACCTTGATTCTATAGGAAAAAACTACTGCAGCCAAAGATATGAAGAAAATTAACTGTTGGCTTCATCTCTTCCTTCATAAATTAATATGGAGTTTTACCTTGCAGTTGATTGACCATGGAATTATTCTGAATGTAACATGCAGTGTTGTTTGCTTCTCCCAGAAATATGTAGGAAGTTTTGCTTCTTCTAACATAGTTCTAGCAGCTTCAATTCAGGTCCTATTTTTTCTTTCAACAACTCCATTTTGTTGTGGAGTCCTTGGTGTAGAGAAATGATGAGTGATACCTTTTTCTTCACAGAATTCTTTCATTGTTGCATTCTTAAATTCAATACCATTATCACTTCTTATTTTCTTGACCTTCCATTCAGTACCATTGTCAACATTTTTCACATGATTAATAATGAATTTGATTGCCTCATCCTTAGACTGTAAGAAATGTACCCAAGTGTATCTTGTGAAGTCATCCACAATGACTAAGGTATACTTCTTTTTAGAAATTGACATGATGTTGACATGGCCAAACAAATCCATATGCAATAGTTCCAAAGGTTTATCAATTGATGATTCTGATTTTGACTTGAATGATGCTTTTTTTTCCTTTCTTTTTTGACAAGCATCACATAGTCCATCCTTGGTGAATTCTATTTGTAGAATACCTCAAACCAGATTCTTTCTAACCAATTGATTCATGGTTTTGAAATTCAAATGGGCTAGCTTCTTATGCCAAATCTAGCTTTCATTTGTATTGGCTTTGCTAAGTAGACATGTCATTGAATTTTCCTTTACAGAGTTGAAATCAGCCACAGAGACATTTCCTTTTCTTCTGCCAGTTAAGAGAATTTAACAAGATTCTTTGTTGGCTATGATGCATGATCCAGTTGAAGAACACACACCATTTCCCTTATCACACGGTTGACTAATACTAAGCAAATTGTGCTTCAACCCATCAACTAGTGCTACAGGTTCAATGATAACATTTTCACTAGCAATTGAGCCATATCCTAGAGTAAAACCTTTTCTTTTATCTGTAAAAGTAACTCTTTGGCTAGCCTTTTCCAAAACTTTGTGAACAAGGACATATCTCTAGTCATGTGCCTAGAACATCTACTATCTAGATACCAGAGTCTTTTCTTTCTTTTTCCCTGGACACAATCAAAACAATCAAGTTGCTTTTGATACCCAAGTTACCTTGGGTCCTCTTTTATTAGTTGCAGCCTGAGCCTTAGTTGCCAACTTTGATTCCTTTTATTTTGGTGGGTTTTCATGCATGTTTTCAGATTTGACATTATGACTAGCATGAATGATGTCAGATATATTATGTTTCATGGCATTCCAGACAAGTTCATATTGGCATATGCAAAGAAGGGATTATACATGTATGGAACCTGTGCATAAGGCATATGAACATTGGGTGCAACTAAATTAGAAGACATTGCATTCATGAGCATAGGATTGTTAAGCATAGAATTTGCAGACATGGTATGTGCACTTAAGTCATTTACATGTATGAAGTTCTTTTCTTTATTACAATGCATAGACAAATGATATACACTACCACATTTAGCACAAACCTTTCTAGGTGCATCCATATCAGCAGTATAATTGTTGTGCTTGTTTATGCCTACCTTCCCATTCCTGTTCTTCTTCTTTTTCTCAAACTTATGGTAAATGATTTCAACAGGTGTTATCCCTTCTAATTTCTCTTTTAATTATTTCTTAGATAAGCAACCAATGTTGATCTTTTCAACCTTAGTTTCAACTTAATTCTTGGTTTCCTTAACAAACTTGATAGGGGTGCTAAAGGTGCTCTTCTTGTTAGCCATTGATGATTTACTTGTCGATGAATGCTTATCAATTGATTCAACAACAATCGATTGATAATCCTTATTAGTTGATGAAGGATTAACAGTCGATTGATCTTTATCCATTGAAGTATCAACCAATGATTTGCCTACTGATTTAGGGGATTCTCCTAGAGTATGTACACCTTGAGCTTCAATAATTTGTTTGGCAGTTTTAGGAAACTTATTCCATTTGTTAATGGTTTCAGTTTTTCTAGCCAATTGTTCTTTTAACAATTCTTCTCTTTTTAAACTATTCACTAGTTCATCTCTAGCATCCTTACTTTCCTGCTTGAATCTATCTGAACATACAAGTTTATTTTCAAGAAAATTATTCATCTCAGTTAGGGTATCAATGGTATTCTTTAACTTGACGTTTTCTTTGTTTAGAGATTTCAGAGTGACATGCAAATTGTACAGTTCATTAGACATTTCATTGATGGTACTATTACATTCATCTTTTGAAAGCTTAGAAAAGTTAGTATTTGATGATCAACTAGCTTCCTCATCATCATGATTGGCCATTAGAGTTAAATTGATGAACTCTTCAGAATCACTGTCCTCAGCATCTCAGTTTTTCTCTTCGGTAAGAAAAGCCTTTTCTTTTTGTTTGAGAAGGTCAAAATATTTCTTTTTATAGTCAATGCCATAATATGACTTTGCATTCTTTTCCTATTTTGTCTTTCTGCACTAATTTAAGAAATGACCAACCAATCCACAATTATAGCTCTTGAATTTGGATTTATCAACCAAAATTTTGATTTGATTGTCATTCATGAACTGTGATCTATGCCTTTGAGGATTTGAATTCCTCTTGAATTTTAGCTTTGAAAACTTCCTTGACAGAAATGCAAGGTGTGAATCAATTTCATCTAGATCATCCTGAGAGCATGCTTCACTTTCTTCATACTTGTACTTTCCCTTTCCCTTGGATGATTTTTTAATAGCATCATTGGCCACCATGACTGTACCTTCTACAGAGCCACTTTCATTATTCCCTTTCTTGTCTTTATTTCCCTTGACCATCAAAGCCACAGTCTTGTCTTTTCTTTGACTCTTCTCAATCTCTTCATCTTGTTGTATTTCCAACTCATATGTTTGTAGAATACCATATAGTTTCTCAAGAGTACAATCTTTAAACTCATGAGATTGTCTAATGGAAACAGTCATTGCCTTCCATTCTTTTGGAAGAGATCTAAAAAAATTTAGATTTGTATCCTCAATTGCATAAACCCTACCATATAGCTTTAATACATTTAACAACTTCTGGAATCTACTGTAGGTGTCATTGATGGCTTCACCACTTTTGAAATGAAAATATTCATACATTTGAATCAGGAGTTGCATCTTATTCTTCCTGACCTGCTCAGTTCCTTCAAAAAGAGTTTGAAGTGTATCACATACTTCTTTTGAAGTAGTATAGTTGATTACATTATCAAACATGTCTTTGTCTAGACCATTGAACAATATATTCATGGCCTTTTTATCCTTAAGCACCTCCTTTTCATCTTCTTCAGTAAACTCGGTAGTGAGTTTTGTAATGTGTTTATCAAAAGCAAGAGTTCCATGCAAAGTAACATGAGGACCTTTCTCTATGTAGTTAACATAGGAAGGGTCAAGAGAAAGTAGATGCAGGTGAATTTTTACTTTCCATGCAAAGTATACATCATTTTCTAACACTGAAATTTTCATACCTGAATCTTTTTGGCCCATATTGACTTGTTCTTGATCTTAAGCTTTTTGTATGTTGAAAGCCTACACTCTGATACTAATTGTTATTTTTCCAGAACAATGCCAATATGATTTGTAGAAATGGAGGGAGTTGAATACAAATTATTAAAACTTTTTCTGTTTTAATAATTTTTCTTATAGTTATGAGTGTTTCGAGAAAATTTGATGAACAATAAGAACTGAAAATTATTTGAACAACAATGTTTAAAATTACTTTCTCGAGTCTTAACAGTCATCATAGATTGTCTTCCATTGGTGTACTTTGGTCTGTCAACTTGTGCTGTCTTAATCACTTGATAATTTGTTGTTAGGCATATCAATTGATTCTTCCTTTTATCCATCAACTAATATTCTTCTTCGATTGATCTTTATGTCCATCGATTGTTAAATGATGACTTATCAATTGATAGATGTTATCAATCTTTATATCAATCGATGGGTCTTCATATCAGTTGATGGTCTTCAATCTTTGACTTGGCTTCTTATCATTTAATCTTCAATTCATTGATGCTTTCATATAAATGGATCATCCTTCACTTGCATAATTTTCCAGTCTTCGGATAATTACAATTTGACAGTCTAAGTTACACATCAGGTTATGACCTATATCAATCAACTATAGTATCAATTAGTGAGAATGATATCAATTGACTTACACCTTATCAATTGAAGTAGACTAAATACACCTATGCTACGATCCATATTATCAGTTGATCTACATAAACATTTTAACTGATAAATGGTTTCCTGATCAATCGATATTTATAACTTTCATATCAATTGATCAGTTACATCAAATAAAATTTCTAGGATTCTAAGATTAAGGTTATCATCAATTTACATGTAGATTCCTAACGATTCTTACTTATACTTTTGCTGATTATTTCTCTATTTCTCCTCTCTCTCTAAGTATTCAAGCCCTAAATTCTATCTGTGTGCAATCTATTCTATCTCTCTCAATTATTTTTAGTCTCTTGATTACTAATATTCTCTAAAGCAATGGCATCTGCATCATCAAAGAAAGTTTCTCAAAATGGATGCTACTATGAATTGAACAACTTCGTAGCCTGCACAGTGATAGAAGAAGCTCCATAGAGATTTCATCCTATAATGAGATTTCTCGATAGGTGCAAAGTTAAGAAAGCTTTGAAGGAGGCCCCTAAAATTGTTTGCAATATGGTTTAAGAGTTTTGGGCTAGTGCAGAAGTTACCAAGGATTACTCAAGTATCTTATTTACTTGCAAGGGATATAAGTATATTTACTTACTACTATTGCTATAAATGAATGTTTAGATTTGCCTGTTAATAACACTGATAAAGCACCCACATACACTGAAATTAGAGACATGCTTAGGTTTGTTAATTATGTTGAACCTGAGATTAGTCTAGGTCATGTAGTTAGAAAACATCTTAGAAAAGAATGGTCTTACTACTTTGATGCAATTATTAAGTATTTTAGTGGTAAAATTAGTAATTTTGATGCCATAACAACTAGTATGCATCAAATAGCTTATAGTATATTGTTTGATAAGTATCACAACTTGTCTTCAATCATTTTAAGTCAAATTGCTGCTAAATTAGGGAATAAGGCTGGTAGATCTAATCATATATATTATGCTAGATTTATTATGATGTTTATTAATCACTTTGTCAAGAATATTGAGATAAGTAGGGAGACAGAGACTTTGGACTGTTGGGTCCAAAACAAGATGGTATTCAAAGACCTGGTCAGAATCAATCTCCACAGTGATGTGGATTTGGTTTATCCAGCCTTTGTATAGGTATACATTTCTTCCCTATCTTCTTCTTCTCAACCTTAAATTGTTTTGCCTTCTGTGGCTACGGAGGGCGTTAGTAATGACCCCAACCCTCCTACCCAAGCCACACAACCAATTCTTAAATCCAAGTCTAAGAAACCAACATGATCCATAGGTTACCGAAAGCCTGTTGTTGTAAAAACAAAGAGAAGAAAAACACCTATTATTAATAGATTAGAGGATGAAGTTATTGGTGAGGGAACTGTCGAACATCAATGAACCCAGAAGGATAAGGAGTGTGAGGGTGAGACAACCCATCCAAGCCCCATCACAGTCTCCTAAAAGATTGTGGTTGTTGAAAAGGAAGATACCACATCCATGTTAACAACCTCTCAAAAGGGTGTCAATATTGAAAAGAGCCCCCAACCAAGGGCATTGATCAAGGGTGGGGACACATAAACTAAAACCCCTAAGTCCTATGAAAGGAAGAAGAAGAAAACCAAAATTGTACATGGGGACAAACACACTGTAAAGCCACATACAGTTGTGGTGGAGCCTTTTGTTTCTTTGATGCATCTCCAATAAATGTGGAGATGCAACCCCATTCAATATCTATCCCAATTCATCAATCTCCACTACATCAAATTTCTTTAGAAAATATTTTGATAGATAATCAAACATTTTCAAATTATCCTTCTTTGATATTCAAGGAGAAGCCAACACTCCCTTCTGATTCTCCTTCACAGGAAATTGAGGATACAATTTCCAAAGTAATCCATGACATAAATTCTCAATTTACCTCAACTTCAGTTGTTTCTACTTCAGCAATTGATGCACTCTCATCAATTGATATTCAGCCATCGATTGATACTCAACATCAATCAATGGGTATGCCTCAATCGATGGATATCCCCACCTCTTCATCAACTTCAATTCTGGAGACGTCAATTGATAATCAATCAATTGATGTTGCTGAAACATTATTGGGATTGAGTGAGATGAGTTTAAGGTAGGATTGCAGCTTGACAAAAGGAGAGGGAGTGAGTAAGGACATTTCAATTTCTTCCAGGAATGAGAGTGAAATACTTGAGGGCCCCACCTTAGAACGTGTAAATACTTTGAGTGAGAGAGATGTGAGATTCCAGGATGAGATCCTGATGCCAAATAGAGAGATGAATGAGAGTGACTGGAAAATACTATTATTTGCACAGAAATTAGAGATGGAACTCATGTCTGAAGGTGAGGTGGTGCAGGAGATAGGGGGAGTCACTAATGCAGATAGAGCTAGTGGGAGTGGAGTGAATAAGGAGGATAATTTAATGGAGAATTCCATTGATGAAAATGAAGATGTTGATGCTGGTGAGTTGGATCCAAGTAACTTTATCCATCATGATCCAAGGTACCAAGATTTAGCTATATCAACAAACAAAGATGAAGAGAAAATTCTTGGATTAGAGCACACTGAGCAAAGGACCAGAAATTTGAAGGACAATTTGGCCAACACAACAAACACCTGTTACAAGGCACCTGGTGATATTCATGATGACTCTGATGAAGAACCATGGTTGAGTGCAACTGAAATGTCCATTACTGATGTTGAGAGTGAAATTGGATGTCACTATAGGAGGGCAATGATGGAGGTGGACATTGAAGACCTAATTCATAGAAGAATTGCCAACTACTACAAAGAAAGTTCTTCAAGAATTGTCTATACAAATGCAGAAAAATTTCTTCAAGAAAATGCTCTAGAGGAGAAAAGAAAGGGAAAGGCCATTATGGTTGAAGAGGAGAAAAAGAAAAGAATGTGCTAACAGGGGAGAAGCTACTAAAAGGATCCATTGTTATATCATTCAAAGATGCTTCTATGAGAGATAAGGATGATGAAGAGATAGCAAGAAAATGGAACTAGAATGGATCATAAAGGACTCAACTGTAGATCAACCCATCAAACCAAAGAGACAAATCTCAATGGCCAAGAAGAAAACCAAGGAATCTCAAACTGAGATTCAGCAGAAACAAGGAAGAGTCCAAGAAGAAAATCATGCCCAAAGAGACAGTCAAAAGGAAATAGTTATTAAAGGGTACAGATTGGAAGGTGTTAGGTCCAAATGATTATAGAAGGGGGGGTTGAATACAATCTCTAATAAATATAAAATTCTGTTTCAGAAAATTTTTTATTAAACAATTTTAATTATTATCACGAAATAATAATCAAAGAAACACAGTTCAAGTAAAATATTTATATTAAACTTGAAGTTGGTTACAAGATAATATCAGAAAATATTCACTAATTAGCTCTTAAAATTCTAGAGTAATTTTGACATGAAATGCTCTTTGAATTTTGTTTTTAGCCAAATAGAATGTGAATTGAATTATTTTGAATACTATTGACTTAATCTGGTATATATAGGCAAATCTTGACTTGGGAGACTTTTTCTGCTCGGAGAGACTTTTTCTCCTCGGGGAGACTTTTTCAGGGCTGGAAGACTTTTTCTTGGAAGACTTTTCTTTGGCTGGAAGACTTATTAAGCTCGGGGAGACTTTTGACAAATGGGAAGACTTTTTATTAATATTCGGGGAGACATTTTGAAATGTCTCGGGGAGACTTTCAAAATGTCTTCCCGAGTATAATCTGCCGACTTGCATTGATTCTGTGAAATGTATATCTTCTGGGGTTTTTTTTATAATTAAATTCTATTACTTTTATTATATATCTTGTAAATTAAATTAATTCTTTTTGAATTAATCTAATTAAATAGGATCCATAATAAATTATCTTTTTGATAATAAAATTAAATTAAAGTCTTCTTCATTCTAAAATAATTCTAAATTAATTAATTTCTTAATTAATTTAAGGAATAAATTAATTCTGATTGAATTAATTTATCAATTAAATTAACTAAATAATTTAATCAATTAGTAGAGAATTAAATTAAAGTCTTGACTCCACCACTGTTGATGATATTATTTTAAATCTTCTGTCTTCACACCAATGTCTGTAGCTGATCACTTCTTCTATAATAAAGAATCTTCTCTGTATTTTGCTAACACTCCGTTTACTGTCTGGTTCACGAGTGATTCACAACAAATAAAATTCTTCACTTGACTTTTATAATGTGGTTCACTTCTGCTCCTTCTGACTTGACTATATTTGTTGTCACACAAATTGAAATCTTCTGACACTGTAGCTTCTTCAAACTTAAATACTCCACTGAGGCATGATCAATTAAATTGAGCTTCTTTCAATGTAGTACTGCTTCAAGTCTGTAGATTGACTTTGATCTTCTTTTTCTTGTCAAATAATACCTGCTGAAGATTCCTGTGACAGATAATATATTTACTTACAAATTATCTATGTTTGAGTTGAGTTGTCATCTCTCTAAATAATTAGGCTTCTAAACATATGCCTTTCAATCTCCCCCTATTTGTTTGTTAAACAATAACAAGCAAATCACTAGAGGATAACTCAATTAACAAACAAGAAAAAGATATAACAATAAAACTTCTAAATAAACAAACTTAGTTCTAGTTTATATTAAACATTTCCAGATTCAAACATTAATAATAATACAAGATAGTTGTTCCTCTAGACTGAACAAATAGAACAAAGTTCTATCTTGACTTACCTATCACTACCAGCTTCAGAAGTATCAACTTCACCTTCTTCTAGAGTTTAACTTTTGTGACTAGGTGTCATTGATACATCTTCAGTGGCGGTTTCTCTGGATCAGATTGTACATTTCCAGATTTCTTGAGTAACTGAAATGAAAGATGTTTGTTCCTCTAGAACTGAACATATAATACAAGTAGTATTATCTTCATTTCTCAGACTCATCACTACTCCCCCTTAGGATGGCAGGGATGAAGTCTTGTTCTCTTCTTATTACCACTTCTCCTCTATTTCTCCAACTCCTGTCTTCACTTCCAAGGTGAATTCATTATCCCCTTACGTGAATTATTCAACCATTTTAATAGAGGTAACAACACACATGGCATACATTCAGCATTAAACCATCGCAGATATAAAAAAATGTAAACTATGACATGTTATGCATTTTAGAAAATTCAGTTAATCTTATATACAAGAATCTTCTAAAATCAAATGGAATAGAAGAAGTAATAAATAATCATTAGTTATATCCAATCCAAGCATGTTGTTATATACCCCCTTTGGATCTTGTTCAACAATTCTCCTCCTATTTGGATGTTGTTATATACCCCCTTTGGATCATGTTCAACAATTTTCCTCCTATTTGGATCTTGTTCAAACTTCTCACCCTTAGTGGAGTAATCCTCTTCAGAAAAAATTTATTTCCCCTTAGTTGAGTAACATTTGAAATCTGTAACAGGGAATTGGGAATGTGATTTGGTAATTGTGCTAGTGTGTGATTTTACTTTGTGTTTCTCACAAGTGTTTCGCTCATATACTCTCTAAGTATTTCACTCATAGAATATATATTTTCACTCTTTCTCACTTGTATTTCACTCTTTTCTCACAACACTGTTTCTCTCTTAGTACGGATGACACAGTCTTTTGTACCTGCAAGAAAGATCATCATAATACCTTCAAGAGAGGTCACTGGTGGTGCAATGGGGTTTCATAAATCCCCGTCCTCAATTGAATCCATTAAAATATTTAACTTTGAAAACTGAATTGCTTCAGGAATAGATTCAATGAGTTGCTGATTATCTAAGATGATCTATTCTATTAGGAATCCAGATATGTTCCATCTGGGGAGGGAGACAAGGATCTATAATGTAGCAAATGATCCAAGTTTCCTCATGACACCTGTGAAGGCATGTTGATTCAGTCAGAATCATCAATCATTCTCCCTTCCTTGATATGGAAGTTTAGAATAATTGATTCCGTTAATTCATCCTTAGTGTGTAACAATCCTTACAGTGCATTTGAATATTACATATATGGTTTGCAGTGTTTGAGAGTGTCTAAATGAAGTTGACTCTTTATAAATGACCTTGGCTGACAGACCGAATTCAATAGACTCATCATGTTAAGATGACGAACCTAGTAACGGTTTTGCCATTTATAAATCTATACCCTTTTGGGAGGATATAAATTAGTTAGCAGTTGCCTTGGTTTCAATTTCATATTCTAACTAGAGGCAGAGCTGCTGGAACACTCATAGATACTTCTCTTTTCTAGTGCACTAGAGGCACTTACTCTCTCACCCTCTTTAGTTGATCAAACTTTTATTTTCAGGGGTTTAGTAGATGAAGTTGTATCTGTTTGAGTGTTTGTGGTTCTATGATCTGTGTTAGAGAATGTAGGTTTTCAATCCCTTGATCTCGTCCTATAGCCACTGAGGGCACAATATATCAATTGATTAGTGAATATATCAAGATCGAGATTACCTGCTTTTACCTCGAGTCGATTGCTCTTGGTTTGGCAGAACACATATATGCTTTTATTATTAGAGATTTTGAGATAAACAACATATATATTATCACTAACAACAAAAATCACAATTAATTGCAATGAAATAATAACAAATTATCAATACATGATAATTAATAATAATTTCAAAAAGCAAGTAATTATGCTCATAATATCCCATCGTATTAAAATTCTGAAACTAATAAACATTTAATTGTTTCAATTCATAATTTTAATAAGATAAAATATCATCGCTAAATACTAAATAATCATGGGAAAGAAAATTCGCACTTAACTTCATACATTATATCTAATAATTGTTACTCAAGCATATGACAATTATACTCATAACAATTATCAGTGATATGTGTAAGCTCGAGAAAATAAATATAAAGAAATTCACAAGTCCTTTAAATATTGATATTTAATACTTATGATTCTTAGAATAATTTCTCGTTGACAAAAATAATTTTAAAAAATGAAATAAAAATAACTATAAAATAAAAGTATGATAAAAAGTTCTATTAACCTATTTATTAAACTTAACATATATAATATATAACTCGGGGAGAATTATCAAGGTCGGGGAGACTTTTGAAAAAGTTCGGGGAGACATTTGAAAAAGTCTTTCTGGGACGAAAATGTCTTCCCGAATTAAATTTTCAAAAAGTCTTCCTGATTTAAAGAGTCTGCCCGATTTATATATAAATAAATAAGTAAATAAAATAGTTCTATAATCCTATTAATTAAACTTAATATATATATATATATATATAATATATTAATAATAACTATACTTTAATATTTGATTATTTTCACATAAAAATAATTTTTACCAAAATTCTAACTTGTAAAATTTTGATTAAATTATTTTAAAGATAATAATCTAAGATTAAAATATAGTAGAATACAACTAAAAATAGATAAACTAAAGTAATATAATAATTTACACTAAACACACATTCGAAAACTAGAATTTAGTAAAATAACTTCACAAGTGTTATGACAAATATTCACATAACAAACACTTGTAATTTTATTTAAGAACATAATACAGATGTGAACTGGAATTTAAGATGAAGAACTATTCAACATCCCAAGTTCACCAACCAACCTGGTGAATGTGGATTCATCAAGTGGCTTAGTAAAAATATCTGCAGTCTGTTCTTCTGTGGGTACAATGTGCAACTCCACAGTACCATTCATAACGTGTTCTCGAATAAAATGATACCTGATATCTATGTGCTTTGTCCTCGTGTGTTGTACATGGTTGTTGGAGATCGCAATGGCACTTATGTTATCACATAAAATATGAATTTTATTTAACACAAAGCCATAATCTCTGAGTTGATTCCTTATCCATAAGATCTGAGTGCAACAGCTTCCCACAGCAATGTACTCAGCCTCTGCTGTAGAATTGGAAACCGTTTGTTGTTTCTTGCTGTACCCAGAAATCAATCTTCTCCCTAGGAATTGACAGCTCCCTGAGGTGCTCTTCCTATCAACAACACTACCTGCATAATCAGAATCTGTATATCCTATTAGATTAAAACCAGATTCCTTAGGGTACCAAATACCAAGATTAGGTGTACCCTTAAGATATCTTAAGATTCTTTTCACAGCAACAAGATGAATATCTCTAGGATCCTCTTGGAACCTTGCACATATACAAGTGGCATACATAATATCTGGTCGACTTGCAGTTTGGTAAAGTAGAGATCCAATCATACCTCTGTAGCTTGTGATATCTACCTTTATTGAGTTTTCACATACTCCAAGCTTGACAGTTGTATATGAGGGAGTTATTGCAGATGTTGAATCTTCCATGTGATACTTCTTTCGAAGTTCTTTAAAGTACTTGGACTGATAATTGAATATTTCATCTATTCTTTGACTCACTTGAAGTCCAAGGAAGAATTTCAGCTCTCCCATTAAGCTCATCTCGTACCTACTCTGCATTGACTTAGGAAACCTTTTGCACAAGTTATCATTAGTAGACCCAAATATTATGTCATCAACATATACTTGTACCATTATCAGATCATTATTTTGTTTTTTATAAAATAAAGTTTTGTCTATGACTCCTCTAATAAAACTATTTTCAAGAAAGAATTCAGAAAGAGTGTCATACCATGTTCTGGGTGTTTGATTGAAATCATAGATAGCCTTGAAAAGAAAATATACAAAGTCCACGTGATCTGGATCTTCAAAGCCTGGGGGCTGTTGTACATATACCTCTTCTTCACGTCCATTTGATAAACTTTAAAATTGGAGTGAGCTGCGAATGCCAGAAACATCCTGATAGCCTCAAGTCTTGGGTTTCATCATAATCAATTCCTTCAGCTTGGGAATAACCTTTTGCAACCAGTCTGGCCTTGTTCCTTATCACAATGCCATCTTCATCCAACTTGTTTCTGAATACCCATCGTGTGCCAATTACAGTCTTGTCCTTCAGTCTGAGTACCAGTTTTCAAACATCTTGAGATTCAAATTGATTGAGTTCATCTTGCATAGCAATCACCCAATCAGGATCAGACAGTGCTTCTTCTATTTTCTTAGGTTCCATTTCAGATAGAAACCCAGAATAATTGCATTGATTCTGTGTAGCACCTCTTGTTCTAACACCAACATCTGGATCACCAATGATTAAGTCAAAAGGATGAGCTGTACTCCAAATTCTCTGACTTGGCAGATTAGATCTTGATGATTAGCCTTGATTTTCATTATGATGTTGTGTTTGATTTGCTGATCCTTCATCTCCTCCCCCTGAGTTGCTGCTAGGATCTCTTGATGAATCTCCTTGTGTGTTAGGGGTATCTCCAGATTTTCCACTGTTTCCACCACTAGCACTTGGATCATCAACATTATTATCATTGTTATTTCCTGTTGTAGCCTCAGGTTCGTTTTCATCATCTGAGTGTGAGTCTGGCAAATTGTTGAACTTAAGAGTTTCAGATTGATCATCATTTTGGATGTCAGGGAATTTTGTGTCATCAAAAGTTACATTGACACTTTCTTTGGCATGATGTTGATCAATAATATACACCCGATAAGATCTTCTAGAATAACCAACAAAAATAGCTTCTTGAGCTTTAGCCTCGAACTTCCCAATATGTTCTTCTCCATCTTTAAGTACAAAGCATTTAGCACCAAATACATGAAAGTATTTGAGCGTTGGTTTCTTGTTAGCCATTATTTCGTAGGGTGTCATCATTAAGTCCTTGTTGATCAGAGTCCGATTCTGGGTATAATATGCAGTATTTACAGCTTCAACCGAAAAGTACATTGAAAGCCTTGATTCACTCAGCATAGTCCTTGCAACTTCAATTAATGTATGATTCTTCCTTTCTACCACTCCATTCTGTTGCGGAGTTCTAGGTGCTGAGAATTGTCTTGTTATTCCCTTTTCAATATAAAAGTCATTCAGAACTGTATTCTTGAACTCAGTTCCATTGTCTGACCTTATAGCTCTAACTGGAAACTTCGAATCCAACTCAATCATCTTGATATGATTAATCACCATTTGAGGAGTTTCATCCTTTGAGTGCAGGAATAAAACCCATGTATACTTTAAGTAGTCATCAATAATCACCAAGGCATATCTTTTATGTGATATTGACATAACATTAACTGGACCAAATAAATCCATGTGAATAAGTTACAATGGTTCAGTAATACTAGATGTGTCAGTGCTTGGATGTGATGCTTTCTTTGCTTTCCCTTTCTGACATGCCTCACAAAGTCCTTCTTGTGTGAATTCCAATTGAGGCAGTCCTCTCACTAATTCTCTTTTGACTAGAGAATTCATAGATTTGAAATTAAGGTGTGAGAGCTTCTTGTGCCATAGCCAACTTTCATCTGACGAAGCCTTAGCATAAAAACAATTGACTTCATCTTTGCAACCTGAGTTCAGATCGGCTACGAACAAGTTTCCTTTCCTTACTCCCTAAAGAGAAATCTTTTCATCCTTCTTATGAGAAATCAAACACCTTGTTAGTAATTGTGCTCTAGAGACAATACTTTTTATATTTTAAAGAAAATATTTATTATTAAGGATTATGTTTTTTGATTATTATTTATTTATTATGTTTTATTTACTGCGTAATAAATTGAAAGCATAATAAAGTCCTTGGAATTTTGATACGTATTATATATCTTTAAGTATGTGACTTAAAAATGAGATTATATGAATAGTATCTTATTCCTAAAATTCCCTAGTCGATTATTATTATTTAAGGACAATAATAATGCATAAAGACTAGTATGTTTCTTGACAGATGACCACATCTCATTGGTCATAGGTATGGTGATACTAAAGTCAAGAATATAAGTGCATGTCTCAATGCATGGCACTGGAATGACTCGCCGTGAGATTCTACATGTTAAATAAGTGTCATAAGTAATTCTCACTGTAATAATGGTGTAATGATCATTAGACCTGAAATCATTATATTTCTATACGAGAATTAATATACTTTGATTACATTAAAAGTTACCTTTGACCGGGTGATGATAAAAGTGGACATTGGGTATATTATGAATCGTATGAGAAATATGAATGATCTAGATGAGATTTAATCCTCCTAATTTTAGGAGTGATATTATTGGCCTCTTGTTTGAGTGAGACTATGAAATGCACGGCCGTGCTCAAATGTTGATTTGATTTTAATAGTCTACTCATCGATCAAGAAAATAAAGATTAAATTATGAAGAGGATGACACGAGACATGCCTTGAGTTTAATCTATAATATCAAGATTAAATGGATTATATTACATGGAACATTATTCACGAAAGGCTTAATCGAATCACCGATTTATTATTATTACTTGAGTAGCAATGATGTATTACTAGATGTCCCTCATTGTTTACAATTTTAAATAGATATTAAAATTGTTGCCAACGTAATAATAACATACATGGTCACACACAAATAACGCTTGAAGGAGAAATAATTTAAATTGTGAATTTAAATTAAATAAGTAATTTATTTTATTTATGATATTAATTAAGTATGACTTAATTAATTATATAAATAGAATAAATGAATTATTGAAACTAATTCCAAAATTAATAATTAATTAATTAAGTGAGACTTAATTAAATAATTTAGAATTTTGGATTAGTATTAATTATAATTGGATTATAATTAGAAAACTTATTCCTCTCTCTCTATATAATCTCTTTATGGGCTGATTTAATTTAAGAGACAGATTTTTACTAAAACCCTAGCCGTTTTGAGAAAAGAGGAAGATAGAGAGAGAGAAGCAGTTTTTGGGTGCTAGTACACATCAATCCTTCATGAAAAGTGTTCGTGTGGATACCATAGAGCGTAGATCGCGAGAGCGGGATACGTGGTGATTAAACAAGCTTTGGACCTCCATTAATCTTCCATTAATGAACTGTTAAAGCTTCTAAAGGTATTTATTCTTTATCTCCGAATTAAATCTTTTGTTTTCGCTTGGATCCTGCTGAGGGTTTCGCTATTTTGATTTATTTTTGCGATTATTCCGTTGCGTTTGTGCCTCGAAACCCTTCAATGGCATCAGAACTACTTGCGAAACGTTTTAATTCGGCTATGTGCTTAATAGTTTTTGATATGTAAGCATGTATGCGATCTATCATGATTTTGTATTGATACAATATGTATATGTTTTATATATTATGAATATATGATATTCATATGATGTATAATCATGTGGTGATTGTGTGTATTGATGTATGTATATGATACATGTTTGTTCTTATTATGTGAAACGTATTCGATACGAATTCTGAAACGGCTGTCGTAGATTTTCTGAAATCTGTGTCCGTTGTCCGATTTTCGCAAACGATATGTGTTTTATGACTGGAATCGGGTCACTGAGCAATACTGACAAAATCAGCTCTGTGTCTGTAAGCCATTACATGTCGTTACAGGCCCAAAAATGGTGATTTATTATTTTCTGAAAATTATTTGATTTTCTAAAATTTTGAGTATATGTGTGTATATATTATGAATATATGATATTCATGTGATGTATAATCATGTGATGATTGTATGTATCACTGTGTATGTATATATGATATATTCTTGTTTGATATGGGGATTGTATATGATACGATTTCCGAAACACCGTCAGATTTAGTGAAATCTGATTGCCAAATCCGATTTTCGCAAATGATATGTGTTTTCTGACTGGAATCGGGCCAATGAACAAAACGGATAGCATAGCTATCATCGACAGGTCTGTAAGGCGTTTAACGTCGTTAAGGGCCTTGAAACAGCGATTTATTGTCTTCAGAAATCTGTTTTTAAATTTCTGAAATTTCGAAATTTGTTATATATGATTATATGATATGTTTATATAATCTTAGATATATTATATGTGTTATGTGATAGCATGGTGAATGGTTATGGCCTAAAGACCCATAGTATAGTGGTTTTGATTTATGGTTTTGGTTTCTAAATACGACTTGCATGTCATTTATTCATTGTAATTTAATTATCTCGAATGTAACTCGAGTTGTTCTTGTAATTTTATTAGAATAGTTTTATTTTTATTATTCAATGTAATTATCAATGAAGACTTCCAAGCAAGGAGGCGATCCAAAAGGGGATGATGGAGCAATGAAGAAAGAAGACATGTAGTAGATAGTATTTTAAAACAACCATAGACTAACCTTGATATTTCCATTAGCTTGGAAAGATCACATAGGATGGGGCCATAACCAAACACGTTTAATTTACGCACATTACATATATGTATATGATTGCATGTGTTAGTATGTATGCGTAGATATAATCAAGATGCATGCTTAATATTGATTAATCATGTATGTATTAGATACAACACCCATGCCATGTTTGCTTATGAAAGATAAAATCTATAACGATTCAAGATTTTAAAATTGAACAAACGATCATGAGATTCTTGTATTTATGAACACGGTATTAAATATGAATTTTCTTTTTCTGATATGGGGAGATTTTGTCAAAAGCGGATTATTAGTTTAATTCATAAGGAAGTTGGGTTTTAAGTGAGACCGCTTGTGACTTCTCCGACGACCTGGAAATCAATCCATTGACGAATATTGAAATGAATTATTTGATCAAGGAAAAATTGAGAATCTCTTTATGATGAGATTATGATCATTAAAATAAACAATAAAATCCCTAAATACATATTAAGTTAATCGGATGCCTTCTAATGTTTAATACTCGTCAAGATTTAGATTAAGAAGGAGTGAGTTTGCCAAAGCAAGGTACTTTTATCAATCATGGGAAGACGTGATAAGTAAGTGTACTTAGTTTGTTGAAACATTGGGTCTAACTTAACTAAATCACCACAATAGGATTGTGGGTTTAGAGGCATAGAGTTTGGTGAGATTTATTGGATAAATGTGTACAAAGGGTTGTTCCACCAAACTTTCTAAGAGTTATATTTGATATAATCGACAAATGTTGTCTACCTAAATAGTCATGTTTTGAGTGTATTAGCCAACGCTATCTTAAAACATGGATGAAATATGGATCTTGGCTCACTAGAAAGATTTAAAGAAATATTTTCCGAATTAATAGTTAGGGCTATTAGTTTGATAAAAATAGTGGGAGGTATATGGTGATATACCATAATCACTTAAATATAATTAATATTAAATTTGCAATCTAGTTTATTTTATACACTTTAATATTGTAGATATCAAATGATAAACACAAACAACTTCTCTATGCGATCAGTTCTTGAGAAGGACAAGTTGACGAGAATATATTTCCTTGATTGACATATGAGCTTGAGGATAGTCCTCGGACACCACGATGTTAGTCAAATCTCTTCTGTTGTTCTTAAAGTTGAGAATGTAACATGTGCAAATCATAGTGCTTATTGGAAGCAAATTGATATTGTGACTGATGTTTCATGTCTCATGCTCGCAAATATGTGTGCTGAGCTTAAGAAGCAACACGAGCATATAGATGCTTATGAGACGATTGAGCACAAGATATATTTGAAAATAAAAGGGCACTATACACTTACAAGTAGGGAAAGTGAGACCCGGTTATACCACATGTTCTAAAGATTATAGGGTATAATGAGTACCTTTGATATTTTGGGTTTCCAGAATGGTCTGGAGACTTAGTTAGATTTGATCTTACAACCTTTGGACATATATTATTCTTAGTTTGTTATGAACAATAAAATGAATAAGATTGGTAAAACACCCATTGAGTTGCTAAGCATGTTGAGAACTGCTAAAAGCAATATGATAAATGCATGAACTACTACTATATTGATGGTAAACATAGGGAATGCAAAAGGGAAAGGAAAATGGAAAGGCAAGGAGAAGATTTGATCTAGTTCCGTTGTCAAACCAAAGTCCAATCCCTAAAGTAGACTCTAAAGTCTGAATGAGGTGTTGATAAAGAAGACGATTGTCACTTTTGTGGAAAATTGGGAGACTGGAAATTAAACTGTCATGATTATTTGGAAGATCTGAATAAGATGATCAATAAGGGTCAAGCTTCAGGTATCGGGTTGGAATTGGAGTAAAAGTAGTTGCTCTGGTTAGAGGGACTCGTTACTTAACTTTTAGCCTATAAGGAAAATTTAGAACTTGATAATTGTTATAACGTGCTTGCAATTGACAGAGACATTATTTCAGTTTCTTGTTTGGACAAGGAAGGCTTTTTCATTTTAATTAAATAACAATAGTTGTTTATTCTATTTTTATGATAAGGCTTATAATGTTGCAAAACTAATTAACAATTTATATGTTCTAAAGTGACTCAAATCAAATATTACCTTTGGCACTGTTGTTGAGGCCATATTAATGAGAAACGCATTTCCAGAATACATAAGGATGCATTCATGGATAAGTTTAATTATGAATTATACAAAAGGATGCGAATCTTGGTTTATTTGGCAAAATGACTAAAGCTCCTTTTACCGGACATGGTGAAGGGGTTATTGAACGGGTATGACTTATACATAGTGATGTATGTGGTCATATGTGTACGATGACAAAAGGTAGATTTTATTAACTTCATAAAATTTACTAATTATTTTAGTAGATACGGATATATGTATCTTTTAAAAAACTAATCTGAATCATTTGAAAAGTTCAAAGACTATAAAGATGAAGTAGAAAATATCAAAGAAAAGTTTTTTTGATAGAAGGGATCACACCTTGTTGGACATGGTGCGATCAATGTTGAGTCAATGAATCTTCCAATTAGTTTCTGGGGTTGCACCCTGGAAATGGCTCCATATACACTAAATTGTGTTCCTACTCAAATGTTTCAAAAGACTCCTTATGAGATATGGACTAAGAAATGTCACAGCATGTCATTTATGAAAATTTAGGGATGTGAAGCGTTTGTGAAACGTCTAATCTTTGACAAGCTAGGACCAAAATCAGATAAAAATAATTTTGTGGGATACCCAACTAAAACAAGGGGTTATTCTTTCTATAATCCTTCCGAGAACAAAGTGTTTGTTGCTTGAACTGCTATGTTCCTTGAGAGAGATGCTCTCTAAGAAAGACAGTGGGAGGATAATAGATCTCGATGAAGTTCGAGACCCACATGATAACATTGAACCAATGGAGGAACCTAAGCAGAATATATAAGAAAACAATATTGCTCAAGAAACACAGGTTGTTCGTAGGTCTGGTAGGATTCGCCATGAGCCCAGGAGATATTATGGATTTCTCTTGACTCAAGATGGTGATGTGATGCTTGTGGATGAAGATGAGCCTCTCACCTAACAAGACGCTATGAACACTACAGATTCTAAGAGATGGAACATTTATTTTCATGAAACGGTCAAAAAGAGTTTGACTTTATTCAGAATGAAGATGAAACTTGTGTTTACAAGTAGTTTAGTGGGAGCCATGTGGCATTCTAGTATAATATGTTGATGATATATTACTAATAGGGAATGACATTCCTTCTCTAGAGACAGTGGAGACTTAGTTGAGAAATAATTTCTCAATGAAAGACTTAGGCGATGCGACCTATATATTAGGGATCAGGATCTATAGAGACAGATCAAGGAGATTGATCGGCCTAAGTTAGAGTACATATATTGACAAAGTTTTACATCGATTTCGAATGCAAAGAGGCTAAAATGGATATGTCCCAATGTCTCATGGGATAGTGATCTCAAAATAAAATTTGTCTTAAATCATTTGATGATAATGACCGCATGATTAAAGTTCCATATGCGTCAGCAATAGGTTTTATAATGTAAGCAATGATATGTACTCGTCCTGATGTCTCGTATGCTTTAAGCATGACGAGTAAATACTGGTCTAATCCAGGTAAAGGTCACTGGACGGCAGTCAAGAATATTCTTAAGTACTTGAAGAGGACTAAAGATTCATTCTTGTTATAGGGAGGAGATGTGAAGCTAGTTGTAAGAGGTTTCAGTGTTGCTAGTTTCTAGACAGACAACGATGTGTTGGACTTAAATCAAGCCTAGCCTATTTAACTATCTGTCTTGCTGTAACTCAGTTTGTGCTTCTGTAATAGACTAGTGACTTAGTAATTCATGTGTAATTTGTAACTATAAATTTTCTCTGTTTACCTTCTAATTGTAAAATAAGTCAGAAATAAAGTCAGTTAGAAGATTCAAGTTGAATCATGCAACCAGACAAAGAAGACTGTGAAGAAAATAAAAAGAGAAGTTATCTGAGAATTCTACCAAGGCAAATTACTTGATCGAGAAGTCAGCTATTCGAGAAGTCAGAACTGTGGAAACATTTCAAGAAGTCTCAAAACTTTTATCTGCTCAGTACTCGATCGAGAAGTCAGTCATTCGACAAGTCAAGTATTGAATCCAGTCGAGAAGTGTTAATTATGAGTCATTCGAGAAGTGAAAATAAACAATTCGAGAAGCTAGCAAATGGAGCATTCGAGAAGTAATAAGGCTGAGTCATTCGAGAAGTCAATATCAAGCATGTATTCGAGAAGTCAATATCAAGCATGTATTCGAGAAGTCTAATCTGATCGAGAAGTCATCAAGCTAAGTATGCGATCGAGAAGTCTAGTCATTCGAGAAATCAAGTACTCAGGACTAATTGAAAAGTCACAGCTGTTCGAGAAGTCAATCTTCTTGACTTATCGAACCAATTTCAAGAAGAGTACTCGACTGCAAAAGAAGCTAGTTTCAAGGAAGAATTGCAGAACAAGACAGATGGTGTTGCAGCTCTGTTTATGCAGGATAAGTCAAACCTGCACAGATAGAGACAAGTCTACAATGTAGCTGGGAAGATAAGTCAAGAAAAGTGATAGATGAGATAAGGCAGAATGGAGCAGACTGTCACTGCAGTGTTAGCTAGAAATAGTCATTAGTCAAATGTAAAGCAGTTTCTGTCTATTTCTAGTTTTAGCTAAACTATCTCATGTGAGCATGTGCACAGGACATGTTGTCTATATACTTTATGCACAGCCACATTTGATAGTGTCTTGAGTATTTTTACAATAGTAAGAATCCCAGAACAAGAAGCTGAAATTCAAACTGAATTTCAGATTGTAGCAAAGATCATTCTAATACAAATTAGATTGAAAGTTACATCTGTGTTTATATTATTTCCTGTTACATGTCTTGATAAACACTTTCGTAATTCCATCAGTTCTTCAAGCTTCTAACAAAGTTCATTTCTAAAAGCAAGAAAATTTTTGAAGTATACATTCACCCCCCCGCCCCTCTGTAACTTCTGGGTCTCTAAATTCCTAACAAGTGGTATCAGAGCCAGGCTGTAAACAAACATACAGACTAAAGATCAAGATGAGTTCTCAGAGGTTAAGCAGCATAAAGATTCCTACATTTGACAGAGAAAATTATAACCTATGGAAGAGGAAGATGCTGATGTTCATAAGGGCTGTAAACCCCATGTATCCAGAAATATTAAAGAATGGTCCTTTCATGCCAGTAACTCTTGTTCCTGAAACTACTAGTGGGTCTGAAGTTATTCCTGCAACATGGATACCTAAAGATCCATCTCAGTACACAGACTCAGAGAAGGAAAAGGTTTCTCTTGACAATAGCTTAATGCTAATATTAATTGAATCACTGGATCTTGTTATGTACAACAATATTGTTAATTGTACATCTGCCAAACACATATGGGAGACAATAGAAATTCTGTGTGAGGGAACTGAGGAAGTAAGAGAGAACCAAAGGCAGCTCCTTGTTTCCCAATATGAAGCATTCATGTCAAAATCTAATGAGGGCATAACTGAAGTATTTGAAAGGTTCAATAAACTGATCAATGATCTTCAACTTCATGGGAAATATTATGAAACAAAGGAGAAAAACATGAAGTTTTTGTTAACTCTTCCAGAGCACCTGGAGCATAAAATCTCTGCAATAAGAGAAGGAAGAGATTTGACAAAACTTCCACCTGAGACACTCTATGGAATACTGAAAACATATGAGCTGGAATTTTATCAAAAGAAGGCCATTTTAGCAAATAGAGGAAAAATGGCAAATGTCTCAAATGCCCTGTTTGCTAAGGAACCATCAACAATTGAAAAGACTGGTACAAGCAGGAAGTTGAAATCTGAGGTGATTGAAGATCAGGAACAGGAAGACAAGGACTCCATCAAGAGTGAGTTAGAAGAAGATGACTTCTACACCATTGAAGAACTTGAAGGCATGGACAACAAAACAATGGCCTTCATGGCAAAGAAGTTTGGAAATTTGAGATTCAAAAGAAACAAAAGTTTCAAACCAAAACCAACCTTCAAGTCTTCAAGCAAAGGAAGGAATCCACAGAGAAGCTCCAATAATGGAGGATACAAGAGTGGAACAGTTGATAGATCCAAGATAAGATGCTATAACTGTAATGATCTTGGACACTTTGCAACAGAATGCAAAAAACCTAAGTCAATCAAGAAAGATAAAGACTACTTGGAGTTGGAAGCCAAGTATGAAGCTCTTCTCCAAAAGCAGACAAGAAAAGCCTATATTGCTGAAGGAAAATGCTGGGATGATACAGATGAAGATGAGGAGGAAGAATATGGGAATCTGGCACTCATGGCAAACTCACATGATGGAACTTCATCCTCAAGCTCTCAGGTACCTTCTTTAATCTCTCTTGATATGTCAAATTCTCAATACAAGAAAACTGTGGAAGATTTAAGTATTGAAATGTTTAATATTCACACTAGTATGACTGCTGCTTATGAGGAGATTGCTAGGTTAGTAAAAGCTAATGAGGAACTAGTTGCAAGAAATGAGACTCTAGAATTGTCTGTTATAAACATGGAAAACTTGAAACAGGAAAATGAGTATCTCAAGAACAAAATTGTTTGTTCTGAACAAATTGAGAAGTTTCTTAAAGAACAAATTTCTGAAAATGAGTTGAAAATTAAATCTTATCAAAACTCAGCAACCATTGTTAAAGAGTTTCATGAGAAGAACAAGGAAAGTACTAGGATTGGAGTTGGTTTTGATTATGAGAATCTTAAAAAGAAAAAATATGTTTTAACAAAAGGCAAAAAGATTGAAATCCAAGGTAATACTCATATTTTGAAAAATGTCAAAGAACCAATTTTTAAGAAAGCTACTGTTGAACTAGATGAAGCCAGTATGGTTATCAAACAACAGTTAGATGATGAGGATAAGGAAGCAATTGAAAGAAATTTGGCCTCTGTTGAGAAAGAAGAACCCACAATCAGAACCAAGTCCACTCCTGTTCAAACTAAAACTAAACAGGATGCTCAGAAAATTGATGCTATGCATGCTAAAAAGAAAAAGGCTAATAGAAATGGAAAAATAGGCATTAACAAACACAACAACTATGCACCTGTTCTTAATGCACCAAGAAAGATTTGTAAAAACTGTGGTTCAACAAATCATCTTACTCACTTGTGCAAGAAACCTGTTGTGGGAAATGATAAGTTTGCCTGTGGTTATGTCAAGCCTTTAATGCATGATAATCATAAATTTTGTGACAAATTTGACTGTATGCCATGTAACATGAATGTCATGAATACCTGCTTTAGGCTCAGGAAACAGTTTGTTGATGGATGCATAAGTCAGAATTTGTATATCAACAGTCCTAGGTCTAAATCTGCTAGTCCAGTGAAATATAGAAAATACTCCATGTCACCTAAGCATGCATCTAGTTCTGGAAGCACTAATCAAGCAAAAAATCAACACAAGAAAAATGAAAATGTGCATGTGCAAGTGACTGAGACTGTTAAGAACAGGAATGACATTCATGTGACTAAGCATAAAGGACCCAACCTTGTTTGGGTACCAAAGAAAACTTGATTTGTATTTGATTGCAGGGCACAAGTAAGAAGAAGGTCATGTGGATTTTGGACAGTGGCTGTTCAAGGCATATGACTGGTGACAAGGCCCTGCTGTCACAGTTCAAGGATGAGGCTGGCCCAATGGTAACCTTTGGAGACAACAGCACTGGTTTCACCATGGGATATGGCAAATTGATTCATGGGAATGTTGTCATTGAAGATGTAGCCCTTGTCAGTGGTTTGAAGCATAATCTTCTCAGCATCACTCAATTCTGCAACAAAGATTTGAAGGTGGAGTTTGATAAGGAACTGTGTCTCATATCACACAGGAAGACAAAGGAAATTGCTCTGCAAGGAGTAAGAAAAGGAAGCCTGTTTGTAGCAAATTTGGACTCTGCAAACAAGGAGAAGATTTGCTGTTTCTACACAAAGGCCTCAAAAAAGGAAAGTATGCTTTGGCATAAGAGATTATCTCACCTAAATCTCAAGAACATTAATTCTTTAGTCAAAAGAGAATTAGTGAAAGACCTGCCCACACTTGAATTCTGCATAGAAGGATTATGTGAGGCATGTCAAAAAGGGAAAATGAAGAGATCTAGTCACAAGAGTAAGGAATTCACTTCAATCACAAAACCCCTACAGTTAATTCATATGGATCTGTTTGGACCAGTAAATGTCATGTCCATGTCTAAGAAAAGATTTGCTCTAGTCATGGTGGATGACTTTTTAAAATACACTTGGGTGGAATTCTTGCACTCAAAAGATGAAGCTCCTGAGATCATCATTGAAAATTTGAAAAGATTGGATAAAGGCCCTACACCAGTAGTTGCCATAAGGAGTGATAATGGTACAGAATTCAAAAATGCTATACTCAATGAATTCTGCAAGGAAAAAGGAATCACTCACCAATTTTCAGCCCCAAGAACTCCACAACAAAATGGAGTAGTTGAGAGAAAGAACAGGACTCTCATTGAAGCTGCAAGAACCATGTTAGCAGAAGCCAGTTTACCAACTAGCTTTTGGGCTGAAGCTGTTAGAACTGCATGCTACACTCAAAACAGAACACTCATCACAAAACCAGTTGGAAAGACTCCTTATCACATCATGACAAATAGAAGACCATCTGTAAAATACATGCATGTGTTTGGAACCAAGTGCTTTGTTCTCAAAGATGATGTCAACAACCTTGGGAAGTTTGAAGCCAAGGCTTATGAAGGAATTTTTGTGGGATACTCTTTGGACAAAACTGTCTATAGAGTATATGTGATTGATCAACAGAAGATTATGGAAAGCTCAAATGTGACATTTGATGATTTCAAGTTCCCTACTATGAATCTGGAAGGTGAAAACTGTGACACCTTGAGGTTTGAAAATGAAATAGAAACTGGAACATCTGCAACTGAAAATGTTATCAATATTCATGAAGAGTCACATGTAGACATCTCACATGGAACAAATGTGGAAAGAGAAAATGAAGACTTCAGTCATATTCAACTTGAGAATTCTCCACACAACCCTAGCATTCACTCAGGGGGAGGTTCTCAAGGATCTGCAACAATTGGCAATCACTTCAATCAGGAAGAAGCAAGTTCAAATGATAGAGATGGAGCTCATCAAATTAAATGGAGCAGAGCCCACTCAGCTGATCAAATCATTGGAAACCCTGATGAAGGTGTAAGGACAAGAAGAGCAACTATGAATGAATGCCTATTTGCTTGCTTTCTGTCCCAAAATGAACCAAAAAGGATTGAAGAAGCCATGTTGGATCCAGACTGGATAATTGCCATGCAAGAGGAATTGAATCAATTTGTGAGAAATAATGTTTGGGAATTAGTGCCACCTCCAAAGGACAGGTCAGTAATTGGCACTAAATGGGTCTATAGGAACAAAATGGATGAACATGGAATAGTAATAAGAAACAAAGCAAGGCTGGTTGCAAAAGGCTATTCCCAGGAAGAAGGCATTGACTATGATGAGACTTTTGCTCCTGTTGCAAGATTGGAAGCAATTAGAATTTTTCTAGCCTTTGCAGCACACTCAAACTTTAAGGTATATCAAATGGATGTGAAAAGTGCATTTCTCAATGGTGAATTAGAAGAGGAAGTTTATGTGCAACAACCTCCTGGCTTTGAAGATCCAAATTTTCCAGACTTTGTTTACAGACTCATTAAAGCATTGTATGGACTCAAACAAGCCCCTAGAGCATGGTATGACACCTTGTCAAAATTTCTTCTGGAAAATCAATTCACTAGAGGAACAATTGACAAAACTCTTTTCTACAAAAAGCATGGGGATGATATCATACTAGTTCAAATCTATGTGGATGACATCATATTTGGATCTTCAAATGAAAAGCTATGTCAAAGGTTCTCTAAGCTGATGCAAAGTGAATATGAAATGAGCATGATGGGAGAGCTAAATTACTTTCTAGGCCTTCAAATAAGTCAAAGGCCAGATGGCATTTTCATAAGTCAAACTAAGTATGTCAATGACTTACTCAAGAGGTTTGATATGCAAGATTGCTCAACTGCCAAGACCCCAATGTCTACAGCTACAAAACTTGATGAAGACAAGAAAGAGAAGAATGTGGACATGAAGACCTACAGAGGAATGATTGGTTCTCTTCTCTATCTCACAGCTAGCAGACCTGACATTATGTTTTCAACCTGTCTATGTGCAAGATTTCAGGCAAATCCCAAGGAATCTCATCTCATTGCTGTCAAAAGAATTCTGAGATACCTCAAAGGAACAACTCTCATGGGACTATGGTATCCTAAAGAAACAGGATTTAACCTTGTTGGATACTCAGATGCTGATTTTGCTGGGTGCAGAGTGGATAGAAAAAGCACCTCAGGAAACTGTCAATTTCTTGGACAGAGGTTGGTATCTTGGTTTAGCAAAAAGCAACAATCAGTCTCTACCTCTACAGCTGAGGCTGAATATATTGCTGCTGGAAGCTGCTGTGCTCAAGTGCTTTGGATCAGGAATCAGCTAAGGGACTATGGACTAGTGCTAGAGGGAATTCCTATTATGTATGACAACACTAGTGCCATCTCAATTGTAGCCAATCCAGTCAATCATTCCAAGACAAAGCATATTGATGTAAGGTACCATTTCATAAGGGAACATGCAGAAAATGGAGTAATTAAAGTATTCTATGTTCCTACACAAAAACAGTTGGCTGATATATTTACTAAACCACTTGATGAAGCCACCTTCAACAGGTTGGTTAGTGAAATTGGAATGCTAAACTCTTCAAGTTAAGTGGCCAAATAAATATATCTTTTCAACTGTTACAACAATTGTTTCACAGACATGAATTCAAATGATTTATCTAAGTGAAACAAAACTGGTATATGTTTATAAATATGTCAATCATATTGTTGTACATATTATTAACAAATGATTTTTTTTTATACTTGTGCTTTATTAAATAACAAGTGTGATAATTAAAAATTAAGGAATATCTATCAGACACATTTCTCTTTTTAAGATGAATAAATGGAGTTTATTTATCTAAGAAATGAAGTCTGTAAATTATTATTCTGTTTTCTAAGTGAGAATGGAATAATCTTTTAAAAACTGGAGTTTATAGTCAAGTTTGCCATCCTTACTGACTTCTCGACTAAACAGTTCAATTCTGTGAGTTCTCGAATCGTTCATTCTGTGAGTTCTCGAATCGTTCATTCTGTGAGTTCTCGAATCGTTCATTCTGTGAGTTCTCGAATCGTTCATTCTGTGAGTTCTCGAATTGTTGATGTTGTGAGTTCTCGAATCATTCAATCTTGTGAGTTCTCGAACAAGTTTTTTTTGGAGTTCTCGATTGTCTTAATTCTCGACTGAATTCTGACAGTTCTCTACTAAAACAGCTTTAGAGTTCTCGATCACTAAAATCGATTACTATTCTAGTCGAGTTGTCTGTATCAGTTAAATAGCAAAGTAGATCTAACATTTCATTTCTACGCTTAACTACAAACTCAAAGGAATCCCTGCATTACAACTGTTCATCTTTAACTCTTACTTTCACTCTTTCTCTCTAAAACCTTCGCTTCTTCCTTTCTCTATTTCTATACACTGATTCAATGGCGTCCTCAAGCTCAGTTTCAACCGAAGTTTTTGTCATTCCAGAAATCAACTTCTTAGCAATATCCAGAGACGCAGATGCCAAACCCCAGTACAAATGTTTCATTAGGTTTCTCATAGATTCCTACCTACAAGAAGCTCTATTGGCAAACTCCACTCTATACCTGGATATTCTTGAGCAGTTTTGGGCAACTGCGAACTTGGAAAGCATAGCTCTTGCGGATGGAAACTCAAAGATCGTGGTAACCTGCAAGATTCAAGGAGTGGATATTAGCTTTGATGAAGCAAATGTTAATAGGAGCTTAAAGATTCAACCTGCAGAGTTTAATGATGAACCTACTGAAGATGATTTTCTAGATTTCCTGGACTTCATTAGGTATGCTGATACTTTAAAAAGAGGAGTTGATGAGAAGTTCAAGCTGGGTAAATTAAACAAGAAATACATGAGGAAGGAATGGTCATTCCTGTTTGATACCATCCTAAGAGTCTTCACCTGCAGAAAAACAGGGTTTGACCAAATAAGCCTAATTGCCTTGAAGCTGGCCTACTCATTGGCATACAACCAAAAGCTCAATGTTGGAAAGCTAGTTCTTGGGGAACTCATAACCAGAATTCCCAAGAGAGGTAATGAAATTTTCTTTCCTCGCTTTATTCAATTAATTCTCAATGATAAAAATGCTAGTTTAATTGAATTGCCTGGGATGAACAAACAGAGAATTGGCTACTCCAAATCCATGTCAAAAATCATTTTTGCTACATTGGATAGGAGAACCACTGTGAATGTCCCTCTCATAATCACACCTCACATGAGGAGTGTATTTGAGGGATATCCACTAGTGCAGCCTAAATATGGTCATCTTGATGCAGTAGAGAGTCCTAAGGTTGCAGAAGAACTAAATGCACCTAACCCAAGGACCTCCAACCCAACTGCTAGCCCTTCTTTGAAATCCTTAGATATTAGCAAACCAACCTCTACATCCTCTCAACAGGGTGTAGTTGCAAAGAAGAAGAAGGAGAAAGCTGTTAAGAAAAGAATGTTAGAAACAGTTGTAGAAAATGAAACAGATGAGTCACCTGTGGAGCCTTTGACCAGGAGAAAGAAAAATAAAAAGGCCACAACAGACCACTCTACATCCTCTCAACAGGATGTAGACGTTAACAAGGGATTAAACCTACTTCTAGGTGCACTTTCTCATCAAGGTGCATCTATTGAAATTGGGAGCCAACCCACTCCATCCTGTACAGAGTCTGCACCATTGCAGGAATTCACTCCTGTCAATGAAGAAGTTTTAGTTGAAAAAGAGACACACTGTGCACCAGTAGGATCTTCTCTTGAAACTTCCCCATTTTCTCAGGGGGAGTTGCCAAAACTCAATTCTACTCACACCTTTTCTTCCACCTCTCAAATCTCTTCTCAACCAAATGTGTCTAGTCAAACACATGAGGTTGTTGATCATCAGGATTTTTATTTCCCTGGTGAGCCAAACTCAAGTGACTTGGTGCATGACACCTTGTTCACCACTCAGGACACTCATTTAGATGGTGAGGGAATGCATGCTGAGGCATATCCTGATGACACCATCAAAACCACAGAGGTTCCAGAAGTTTTTACTTCAGACTCTGTGGGGACTCAGGCATGTCACAGCCAAGTGTCTTCACAGACATTGGGTAATCTGGGGGATCTCCACACCATGCAAATGGCATCCCCTAGACACTCCCCAGTCATTCAAAGACTGTCTCCTCAGGAGAATTCACCTATCCATCCAGTGTCTAATGAATCATCTGAGAAATTGGATGAAGAAATAGATGCTGAGGGGACTACTGTCACAAGTGGCCCTAGCTCTCACTCTCTGTCACAATGGCTGGAACCTGTGCAACATGACAGGAATTCAGGACCATCATCTCTTAGTGGGTCACTTTCTGATGAGAAACTAAAGGAGCTATATGGAGATCAGTTGGAGGGATTCTATCACATTGCTCAGCAGCTTGTAACTTCTCATTTACCAAACAAAGACTATGCTGCAATCATGCTTGAATATGTAAAGGATCAGGAGGAGTTGAAAGAGAAAAATGCAAATTTGGATGATGATGAAGGAGAAAATGTGGATGCCTGGCTGGATGGTAAATCTGCAGTTAGCATGAAAGATGTTTTGGAATGGACTAGACAGAAGTATCTCACTTCCCTTGGCTCTTGTGAGAAGATCTTCACTCCAAGTGCCATGTATGATGCAATTCATGAAGCTGCTAAAGTCCAACTGCAGTCAAATCATTATCTTGCCAAAGGTGTGCAATCCGAGATAGAGGATCACAGGGCTAAAGTAGAGGGCACCTTGAGAACAGTGGAAGATAAATTGAAGCCTGGAGGTCTTTTTGCTCACACCTCAAGGGCAGATTCAGGAAAGTCCTCCATTCTTCACACCAAGATAGACTCCATGGAAAAGGTGTTTAGGGAAATGGTTCAAGGACAAACAACCATCCTAGATAATCAAAGAAGGATCAACAGTATGGTTGAAGTTTTGTACAAGAACAGGCATGCAGATAGGCTGCCTGAGGATGTGCCAATTCACACCTTGTCTCCATTTCAAGTGGATCTGTTCTATCAGTCTAAGGCCAAAGATGAAGCTGCAAAGGCCTCCACCATTGATACTTTAAATGCTAGAGTGGATTCTCTCACATCCACAGTTTCTCAAGTTGTCTCAGATGTTCATAGTCTGAAAAATGAATTTGTCTCATCTTCTGCAAATCTAGGGACTTCACTTGTCAGCATTTCAGCCCACCTCACATCTCTACAATCACTCATCTCCAACCTAGGCACTCCTAGTCAGGCTCCTCCAGCACCTTTGCCAACTCAGAGCTGGACTCAAATTAAGCCAAGTCATTCTTCCTTTCTCCAAAGACAAGATATCAACCCTAAGGGGGAGAAGGAAAGGAGAGAAGAGATAGAGGCTGAAAGGCAAAAGGCAGTTATGAGAAAGCTCAGGAGTGAAATTTTAAAGCCCAACTCTGACAAGCAATTTCTGGAATTATTGCATCATATCAAAAAGCAAGTCCAGGGAAATCATTGGAATTATAAGAAGATGCTTGAAAATGCTATTGTTGCAGTGAGGGGAGTTAAGTTTGAACAGAATGGACAAATATTCAGAGAGCCACTCATTCAAATGGAGTCTGGCTACTTTAAAGTCTCAGTTACTCTATTTCAAAGGCTTTCATATACTGAACTGGAATGTTTGTACAAGGGAGTGGAATTGGTAACCCAGGAAGATGAAGAACTGAAGAAGAAAATATTGGGGCCTCTCCTACCTCTTGCTCTACCTGAATCTTACTGTAGTCCAGATGGTGTGATGTATATGGCTAGAGAAGAGAAACTTGCTCATTTCAGGATCCCTCAACATCTCAATTCAGGCAACAGAAGTCAAATTATTAACCTAATTGAGTTAATTGAAAAGAAGAAGGTGAAGCAGATAGAGGACAATGAAATTGTAGTGAAAATGAAAAAGTTTATATCTGGACAAATCTCTGAATTTGCAAAAGAAGAGTTGAAGAACAAAAAGAAAGATGATGACAATGAGGATCAGGACAAGAAGGATAAAAAGTCTGAATCAAGGAGTGATAAGGAAGGAAAGAAAGAAGACAAGAAGAGGAAGGATGAAGACAAGAAGAAAAGAGACAACTCTGAGGACAATAAACAGTATCAAAGAAGAAATTCCTCTAAGCAGCAAGCTGCTGACACTCATTCTAGTTCACCTACCAAATCTCAGGGTACTAGTGTGATGTCAACAATTTCTGAAACTACAACTGCCATCAAAACTAAATCTCCAAGAAGGATGTTCATGAAAGTTACTGCACATGGAGTGATAAGGAGGGAAATTAAAAAGGAACAGTCAAAGAAACTGAAGCCAAGCCAACATCTCAAAGTCAACACTGCCACATCAACCAAATTCAAGAACTCTACTAGCTCTTTGCTAGTAAGATGTCCTAAGTGGAGAAAACAACTCATTGTTCCTGATAAAGGTCTACCTATTAGACCTATTCAAGAAATTGCTGAAACTGACAAGGTGAGGATCAAACTGTGGAAGGCTAACAGAATTGTCAAGGTAGAAGTCAGAGACAAGAGGATGTTTGTTACTAATGTTGATGGAGAAGAAAGAGGATTTCATCATGACAACAGTGATGCTACCACTCATGACATTAGGAGAGTGATTAGCCTGTTTGACAAGAAATGCATGATTAACAAGCTGAGAATGATGGAAATGGCTCAGTACTTGGAAAGGAAGTATCAGAAAAAGATTGACAAGGTAAGATACATGTAGGAGATGTTTGAGAAGAAAAGGAAGGAGGAGGAGAGAATAGAGCAGTTGTCTGAAGAATTGAGAAGACAGGGTAAAAGTAGAGTGTTCAAAGATCCTGACAGAGTTGAATTCAAACTGAGAAGTGGAGTCACTGTCAAAATTAGACTCAAGCTTGTTCAGGACTATCCAATGCTCACTCTACAGATTGCTGTAGACTTACTGAAAGATGCAATTCTGATTGAGGAAATCATGGCCAAACAAATGATACTGCAGGCAATTGAAGAAAACAAGGCCAGGGAAGAAAAGGAAAGAAAAGAAAAATATGATCAGACAGCTAATCAACAACAACAATATAGGTAGGCTTGATATCTTGTATTAATTTGTAAAATTCACCATTTTCCAAATTGGGGGAGATTGTTGGACTTAAATCAAGCCTAGCCTATTTAACTATCTGTCTTGCTGTAACTCAGTTTGTGCTTCTGTAATAGACTAGTGACTTAGTAATTCATGTGTAATTTGTAACTAGAAATTTTCTCTGTTTACCTTCTAATTGTAAATTAAGCCAGAAATAAAGTCAGTTAGAAGATTCAAGTTGAATCATGCAACCAGAAAAAGAAGACTGTGAAGAAAATAAAAAGAGAAGTTATCTGAGAATTCTACCAAGGCAAATTACTTGATCGAGAAGTCAGCTATTCGAGAAGTCAGAACTGTGGAAACATTTCAAGAAGTTTCAAAACTTTTATCTGCTCAGTACTCGATCGAGAAGTCAGTCATTCGACAAGTCAAGTATTGAATCCAGTCGAGAAGTGTTAATTATGAGTCATTCGAGAAGTGAAAATAAACAATTCGAGAAGCTAGCAAATGGAGCATTCGAGAAGTAATAAGGCTGAGTCATTCGAGAAGTCAATATCAAGCATGTATTCGAGAAGTCAATATCAAGCATGTATTCGAGAAGTCTAATCTGATCGAGAAGTCATCAAGCTAAGTGTGCGATCGAGAAGTCTAGTCATTCGAGAAATCAAGTACTCAGGACTAATCGAAAAGTCACAGCTGTTCGAGAAGTCAATCTTCTTGACTTATCGAACCAATTTCAAGAAGAGTACTCGACTGCAAAAGAAGCTAGTTTCAAGGAAGAATTGCAGAACAAGACAGATGGTGTTGCAGCTCTGTTTATGCAGGATAAGTCAAACCTGCACAGATAGAGACAAGTCTACAATGTAGCTGGGAAGATAAGTCAAGAAAAGTGATAGATGAGATAAGGTAGAATGGAGCAGACTGTCACTGCAGTGTTAGCTAGAAATAGTCATTAGTCAAATGTAAAGCAGTTTCTGTCTATTTCTAGTTTTAGCTAAACTATCTCATGTGAGCATGTGCACAGGACATGTTGTCTATATACTTTATGCACAGCCACATTTGATAGTGTCTTGAGTATTTTTACAATAGTAAGAATCCCAGAACAAGAAGCTGAAATTCAAACTGAATTTCAGATTGTAGCAAAGATCATTCTAATACAAATTAGATTGAAAGTTACATCTGTGTTTATATTATTTCCTGTTACATGTCTTGATAAACACTTTCGTAATTCCATCAGTTCTTCAAGCTTCTAACAAAGTTCATTTCTAAAAGCAAGAAAATTTTTGAAGTATACATTCACCCCCCCCCCCTCTATAACTTCTGGGTCTCTAAATTCCTAACACGATGATTTAATGTTTCTGTCTGGGTTTGTGTTTTATCTATTTTTATTGAGATGTTGTATGCTGGAATGGTTCACAGCAGAGACAGTTGTTGATTCTACAATAGAAGCCTGAGTATATTGATGCTTGCGAAACAGCCTAGGAGGCTGTTTGGGCTGTTTGGGCATGTACTTAGGAGATATCACCTAATTAATGAGATTAATGATCAAGGAGATATACATATATATAAAGTGCATACTAATAATAATATTGCAGACCTACTGAGTAAGGCTTTGTCGCAGCAGAAACACGAAAGTCACACTAGTTCCATGAGTATTGGATACTTGGGTAATTGGCTCTAGTGCAAGTGGGAGATTGTTAGTAATTGTGCTCTAGAGACAATACTTTTTATATTTTAAGGAAAATATTTATTATTAAGGATTATGTTTTATTGATTATTATTTATTTATTATGTTTTATTTACTGCGTAATAAATTGAAAGCATAATAAAGTCCTTGGAATTTTGATACGTATTATATATCTTTAAGTATGCGACTTAAAAATGAGATTATATGAATAGTATCTTATTCCTAAAATTCCCTAGTCGAGTATTATTATTTAAGGACAATAATAATGCATAAAGACTAGTATGTTTCTTGACAGATGACCACATCTCATTGGTCATAGGTATGGTGATACTAAAGTCAAGAATATAAGTGCATGTCTCAATGCATGGCACTGGAATGACCCGCCGTGAGATTCTACATGTTAAATAAGTGTCATAAGTAATTCTCACTGTGATAATGGTGTAATGATCCTTAGACCTGAAATCATTATATTTCTATACGAGAATTAATATATTTTGATTACATTAAAAGTTACCTTTGACCGGGTGATGATAAAAGTGGACATTGGGTATATTATGAATCGTATGAGAAATATGAATGATCTAGATGAGATTTAATCCTCCTAATTTTAGGAGTGATATTATTGGCCTCTTGTTTGAGTGAGACTATGAAATGCACGGCCGTGCTCAAATGTTGATTTGATTTTAATAGTCTACTCATCGATCAAGAAAATAAAGATTAAATTATGAAGAGGATGACACGAGACATGCCTTGAGTTTAATCTATAATATCAAGATTAAATGGATTATATTACATGGAACATTATTCACGAAATGCTTAATCGAATCACCGATTTATTATTATTACTTGGGTAGCAATGATGTATTACTAGATGCCGCTCATTGTTTACAATTTTAATTAGATATTAAAATTGTTGCCAACGTAATAATAACCTACATGGTCACACACAAAGAACGCTTGAAGGAGAAGTAATTTAAATTGTGAATTTAAATTAAATAAGTAATTTATTTTATTTATGATATTAATTAAGTATGACTTAATTAATTATATAAATAGAATAAATGAATTATTGAAACTAATTCCAAAATTAATAATTAATTAATTAAGTGAGACTTAATTAAATAATTTAGAATTTTGGATTAGTATTAATTATAATTGGATTATAATTAGAAAACTTATTCCTCTCTCTATATAATCTCTTTATGGGCTGATTTAATTTAAGAGACAGATTTTTACTAAAACCCTAGCCGTTTTGAGAAAAGAGGAAGATAGAGAGAGAGAAGCAGTTTTTGGGTGCTAGTACACATCAATCCTTCATGAAAAGTGTTCGTGTGGATACTGTAGAGCGTAGATCGCGAGAGCGGGATACGTGGTGATTAAACAAGCTTTGGACCTCCATTAATCTTCCATTAATGAACTGTTAAAGCTTCTAAAGGTATTTATTCTCTATCTCCGAATTAAATCTTTTGTTTTCGCATGGATCCTGCGGAGGGTTTCGCTATTTTGATTTATTTTTGTGTTTATTCCGCTGCGTTTGTGCCTCGAAACCCTTCACACCTTTCATTCATAAAGTTCACTGTGTATCCCTTGTCACAAAACTGACTGATACTCAGAAGATTGTGTTTGAGACCTTTCACGAAAGATACATTATCAATGACGACATTGCCAGCTTCTAAACAGCCATATCCCTTAGTCATACCCTTGCTGTCATCTCCAAAGGTAACTATTGGGCCAGCTCTCTCAACAACATTTGATAGCAGGGCTCTATCTCCGTTCATGTGTCGGGAGGATCCACTATCGAGAATCCAAATAACCCGGTTCACCTATTTTACACCCTGCAATTATCAAATGAGTTAGGCCTTCTTCGGAACCCAACATTGATTGGGTCCGACATATTTGAAAAATTGTCCTTTGTCAGGTTTAACAACAGAACCTAACTTGGCAAACTCATCTGCTACTTTGACTGAACATTCCTCTTTGTAAACAACCTTAACACCTTTGTATGCAGGTTTAGGAGAAAATGTCTTCTTCTGTGAATCAGGAGGACTGGCAATCTTTGATCTAGCATGCCTGTGATTTATGTGTTGTCTAGATGTAGTATTGACATTTATAGCATGCATGCTTTTAAAATATGCAGACATAACATTGAAAGCACATAGCATACAGTTATCTACACCACAATGTTTATGGCATGCATCAATAGTAGGCATTTTATTCACAATAGCAGGAGTCTTAATAGTTTCTACATCAACTTTATTAACATTCTTAAAGTTCTCAGTAGCATGGAATCTGTTATTACTATTCCTACTATTAACAAACTTATTTGGTCTGTTATGATTTTTCTTAAGCTCATTAGCACCTAAACCAGGAGTGGATGAACTAGCAGTGTTCACATTTTCTATTGGTCTTTTAGGTCCATATTTAGCTTTCTGGACATTTATTCTTTTTATGTCCCTAACAGGTTTTTCTTGTACTTTCTCTTTCTCTTTAAGGTCTTCAAGTTTAATTTCATAATCCACTATTAAACAACTATCAAGAACTGGTTCTGCAATAGGAGTTATGAAAAGAGATTTCTTAGTGTCCTTAATAACATGTGGAATTCCCCTCTCTATAGCAGTCTCTTTAAAAGGGGTGATGTTGCTAGCCTTTCCTACAGATTTATTATATTCAAAACCTATCCCAACTTTCCGTTTAATCTCTTGTTGGTCAACTAGGTCTTTCATAACAAATGAAGTAGTTCTATAGGCTTGACACCTGACTTTCTCTTTTTCAATTTTATCCTTCAAGAAAGCTTCAATTTCAACATAGCAGTTGACTCTATTAATTTGAAATGCAACATCTTCAGTTAATTTCTCATTTATAAGTTTCAGCTTTTTCAATTCAAAATTCTCTTCTGATAAAACTTTATTCTTGAGAGTTAAGACTTTTATTTGATCTCTAGCACCAGTTAAATTTTCACCTAGAAATTTAAACATTTTAGGACAGCTAAGGTTTACCTCAATTCCTTGTCGATGTGGAGATTTTGATCCTTCAGAAGAAGAGGCCATTAGAGCAAGATTTCCCATATCTTTTTTTTCATCATTGTCAGAATCATCCCATCTTTTTCCTTCTGCTAAGTATGATCTTCCCTGATGCTTCTTCAGTAGAGCTTCATATTTCTGTTTAAGCTCGTCATATGAATCATTCTTTCTTTCCTGCTTGGGCTTTCTACAATCCGTAGCAAAGTGTCCCATTTCATTGCAGCTGAAGCAATGAATCTTGCTTCTGTCTACCATCCCTATCTTGTATCCACCTCTTGTATTGGATGAGCTAGAAGAACCACCTCTCTGAAGTCTGTTTGCCATAGGCTTGAATTTGAAATTAGGGTTCCTCCTAAATCTTGTATTTCCAAATTTTCTAGCAATCAGTGCCAGAGATTCATCCTCAAGTTGATCAAGTTCTTCCATTGAGTAGAATTCACTTTCAGATGAATTCATTTTAGTTGCACCAACTTCTGCAACAATACCCTGATCAATGACTTTGACTGAAGAAGATTCAGTCATAGCTTCTCTGTATTTTAGTACTTCCGCTACAAGAGTTGTAGACTTGCTGACCACCTTGCCTGTACCATATATTTCCTTCTGTTGAATCTGCTCTAGCTCATAGGTCTTCAGTATGCCATAAAGTCTTTCCAATGAAATTTCATTCATGTCCCTTGACTCCCTGATGACAGTAATCCTATGCTCTAAGTGAACTGACATTGTCAGCAAAAACTTCCTATTGATCTCCTTCTTCGTATAGTGTTTGCCATTGAGATTTAGATCATTTATCAGTTTGTTGTATCTCTCAAAAACATCAGAGATACCTTCTTCAGGATTTGATCTAAAATGTTCATATTGAGATGTTAAGATTTCCAATCTGTTCTCCCTCACTTCTTCTATTCCTTCATTCAGTATCTCTATCGTTTCCCATATGTGTTAGTATCTTTGCAATTAACAACATGATTGTACGTTCCGGGATCAAGAGATTCCACCAAAATTAATTGCAGGCTGGTTTCCAATGAATCCAGTTCCTTTTCTATTTCAGTGTACTTCGAAATATCTTTTTCAAATTGTCTGTGCGGAATAAGTACACCATCTTTCAGATGCTCAGGAATGATTGCTATTGGAACAGCAACACCAGTCTTCAAAATAACATTGTACTTAGTGTTTGCATTTCGAAGAAACAAGGTCATTTTCCTCTTCCAAAGATTATAATTATCTTTATCAAATGGAGGAATTTTAATGTTACTCACTCTTTGAGTACTCATCTTAAAATAATAGAAGATTAAAAAGATTTGATATTTTTAGGAATTAAAGAGATTTTGATTTTTTTAAAAATTAAAAATTTTGAATTTTTTAAAGAATAAAAAAATTCAAATTTTTAATGAATTAAAAGTTTTGAAATTTTTAGGAGTTAAAGAGATTTCGAATTTTTAAGAAATTAAAATTTTTGAATTTTTAATAAATTAAAAATTTCAAATTTTTAATGAATTAAAAGTTTTGAAATTTTTAATATGTAAAAATGTTAGGATCTTGATTTTTATGTCAATCAGATGACTCGGATACCAATTGTTAGGTCCAAATGAGTGTAGAGGGGGGGGGGTTGAATACAATCTCTAATAAATATAAAATTCTGTTTCAGATAATTTTTTATTAAACAATTTTAATTATTATCACGAAATAATAATCAAAGAAACACAGTTCAAGTAAAATACTTATATTAAACTTGAAGTTGGTACAAGATTAAATCAGAAAATATTCACTAATTAGCTCTTAAAATTCTAGAGTAATTTTGACATGAAATGCTCTTTGAATTTTGTTTTTAGCCAAATAGAATGTGAATTGAATTATTTTGAATACTACTGACTTAATCTGGTACATATAGACAAATCTGGACTTGGGAGACTTTTTCTGCTCGGGGAGACTTTTTCTGGGCTGGAAGACTTTCTCTTGGGAGTTTTTTCTTTGGCTGGAAGACTTATTAAGCTCGGGGAGACTTTTGACAAATGGAAAGACTTTTTATTAATATTCGGGGAGACATTTTGAAATGTCTCGGGGAGACTTTCAAAATGTTTTCCCGAGTATAATATGCCATCTGCATTGATTCTGTGAAATGTATATCTTCTGGCTTCTTTTATTTTTTCTTTTGTTTTCTTTTTAATTAAATTCTATTCCTTTTATTATATATCTTGTAAATTAAATTAATTCTTTTTGAATTAATCTAATTAAATAGGATATATAATAAATTATCTTTTTGATAATAAAATTAAATTAAAGTCTTCTTCATTCTAAAATAATTCTAAATTAATTAATTTCTTAATCAATTTATGGAATAAATTAATTCTTATTGAATTAATTTATCAATTAAATTAACTAAATAATTTAATCAATTAATAGAGAATTAAATTAAATTCTTGACTCTACAACTGTTGATGATATTATTTTAAATCTTCTATCTTCACACCAATGTCTGTAGCTAACCACTTCTTCTATAATAAAAAATCTTATCTGTATTTTGCCAACACTCCGTGTACTGTCTGGTTCACGAGTGATTCACAACAAATAAAATTCTTCACTTGACTTTTATAATGTGGTTCACTTCTGCTCCTTCTGACTTGACTATATTTGTTGTCACACAATATTGAAATCTTTTGACACTGTAGCTTCTTCAAACTTAAATACTCCACTGAGGCATGATCAATTAAATTGAGCTTCTTTCAATGTTGTACTGCTTCAAGTCTGTAGATTGACTTTGATCTTCTTTTTCTTGTCAAATAATACCTGCTGAAGATTCATGTGACAGATAATATATTTACTTACAAATTATCTATGTTTGAGTTGAGTTATCATCTCTCTAAACAATTAAGCTTCTAAATATATGCCTTTCAAAAGGAATACTAGTCATAAGTGAAAAATGTCTAATAGCCAGCAAGACACTTCCTGCATCTTCATGTCATGAAGAGTCAATGAGGTTGTAGTATGAAGATGGTACAAAGGTCACTTATTCAATGAAGATGATAATGAAGTAAATCTACAATACACTGAAGACAATTCTTCCTCTACTCAACAAAAGATACAAACCCAACATCACAACAACTCAGGAAATCCAACACCAAATCACTAAATTGAGGAGAGAAAAAGCTGAAGTTGAACCAGATTCACCCCTCAGGATTTGGGAGTCTCAAGTGAAGAAAGTGGTTTTCAAACCAAAATACACAATGATCTTCACATATGTAGAACAAAATCAAAAGCACTTTGACATCTTCAAATATTTGGAAAAAACCACAGATAGAGAGATTCAATATCTTTTGAGGCAACTTGGAGAAAATGACAGGGATGAAACCATCTTGAGAGGATCTTTCTTGAGGCAATTAAAAGAAAATGCAGAAAATAGAAAGAAGAAAAAGTGAATGAAGATTTGAGGAAGTTGAAGAAATGGAGCAGCTTGCAGAAATCCAAATGATAAGTCAACTGGTATTTTTAAATCTTAAAGTTCTCTCAATTTCATGATTCTAATTGACAAAATTCACATCTATTAGGATTTTTTTATCATCAAGTAAAATTTATGCCTGTTAGTCTCAATATAATCATGATGATAAACTTAATCTTAGAATCATAGAAGTTATTTTGTAACTGATCAATTGATATATGTTATAAATATCAATTGATTAGGGAACCATTTATTAGGTGAAATATTTGTATTAATCAATTGATAATATGGATATTTTTATTATAACATAGTTGTACTTGGTCTTAGTCAATCGATAAGGCTAGATCAACTAATAGTGTTTAATTCATCAATTGATACTAGAGTCGATTGATAAAGGTCATCGATTAATGTATGTCTTAGACTGTCAAATTGTAAATGTTTGTAGACATGAAAAATAAACAAATGAAGGATGATCATTTAATTTTGAGGAATCAATGGATGAAGGATCAATTAATATCAAGCCAAGTCAAAGATTGAAGACCATCAACTGATAAGAAGACCAATCGATTGATAACATCTATCAATCGATAAGTCAACTATTATTATCAATCGATGGATATCAAGATCAATTGATATGCTTAACAGTAGATTATCAATTGATAGGGATAACACAAAGGACAAAATGCCAGGAATCTTCAGAGAAAAATGTAACTATGGAAGACAATTTACATTAACTATGAAGACTCAAATTGAAGTTGTCTTTCCTAGATTGAAAAACTTTTCCAGAATGGAAAAAGACAGAAATGAAAGATAGATTAGTAACATTCCTAGAATAGGTATTTTGTTTTACTCTGTTCTTGAAATTGTAAACACTCTTGTAATATATAAACAAGAGTGGTAGCATTGTTAGAATAGTCAGAATTAGAATATTTTCTTAGAATTAATTGTTTAAGCTGTAAAGCACTTGTAAAAACAGTTGATTCCATTTTAACTTTGTAAAAGCAGCTAGATTTTTCAACCTAGGATATTTGAGCAATCAATTCACTGGTGGAATACAAAACCCACCAATAATTTTTTATATGTGTTCAAAGTTTTAAGTTATCAGTTTTTATCAATTTTAATACTATTCTCAAACACTTAAATACAACAGCACAAATATTAAACTTGTAAAGCCTTGAAAAAGTTTCAATATTTGTATTCAACCCCCATTCTACAAATATTGACATTGTTAAGGGACAAATAACACTACAACTTATGAGCCCTATATTAAGAAAATAGAAAAGGCTCAGAAAATTGAAAACATGCATATCAAGAAAAAGAAACAGAACAAAAATTGTAAATTTGTCATTAACAAGCATAACAACTATGTACATGTTCCAAATGCTCCAAGAAATATTTCTAAATATTGTGGTTCAACAAATCATCTTACTCATATGTGCAAGAAACCTGTTGTTAATAAGGATGACTTTGCATGTGGTTATGAAAAGCCCTTAATGCCTGATAAATTTGAATGCATGCCATATAACATGAATGTTATGAACACGTCCTTTAGACTTAGAAAATAGTTTGTTGGAGGATGCATAATCAAATTGTAAACAACAAAACTTCTAGGTCTAAATCTTCTAGTCCTATCAAAGAAAAAAACATTCCTTGTCACCTAGGAATGCATCTAGTTCTGGAAGCACCAGTAAAATTACAAACAAAGAAAAGAAAATGAAATGTGCATGATAAGGTGTCTATGATTGTTAAGAAGATGTTGACATTTATGAAACTAAACAAAAAGGACCCAACCTTGTTTGGGTATCAAAAAAAATGATATGTTTTTTATTGCAGAGCACATGTAACAAAAAGATGGTCATGTTGATCTTGGACAGTGGATGCTCAAGACACATGACTAGTGACAAAACCCTACTGTCATAGTAAAAGGAAGAAGTTATCCCAATGGTAAACTTTGGAGACAACATCATTTGTTTTACTATGGGAAATGACATGTTGATTTATTGAAATATTTTCATTGAAGACATAGCCTCGATGGATGGATTGAAATACAACTTGTTAAGCATTTCTCAGTTCTGCAATAAGGACCTAAAAGTTGAATTTGACAAGGAAATGTGTCTTATTTCACATAGAAAAGGCGGATATATCCTCCTCTCTAGAGGGTAAAGAAGAAATAATTATAGTAGTAGAGAAGAAAGAAGGGGAAAAGATAAGTTCGAGTGTTGGCTGCTCCATAGAATTAAAATGTGAAGCATCAAATTGAAAGGATGATTCATTCATGTGTTCTACATCTACTGTGTGTGTTTGTTCAAGTAAAAGCTCGTGTTGAGTGGGGTCAACATGTTGTGTAGATTCTTTACAAGACGTCATGGGAGACTAGTTTTTTTCAATAGGTACCTCTTGTTGAGAGCAAGCACCTAGGGATGTGTTTGATTCCCTATTAAGAACTGTGTCCTTTTGACAGGGCACATAATTGGCTACAGGGGTTGAAACCTTTCTAGTCTTCTGTTTCTTAGGCACTCCTAAGCTCCATGTGTGTTCTATGATAGTTCCATCTTTATTTACAACATATAGTGCAATTTATCCCTCTTCAGCAACAGACTCAGTTTCTAGCCTAGTGATTAAAGTTCTCTTCTTTTGAGTAGCATGTTCTTGTTGAGAGGAAATAGTCGATTGGCTAGTCTGTTTAGGAAGTCTAGAGGCTCTATGAGCCTTAAAGGATTGTGAGTCTGGGTTAGGAGTAGATAGGATAATTCTACCCTCATCAGTCAAGGAGAAAATCCTACCACCCTCAGGCATACATAAACCAAGGTTAGACACTTGATCAGGCATGAACTAAGTTATAAACAGGAGTAATAAGGAGGAAGTTACTGTGAAGAAACACAAGATGACACAACGTGCCAAAACTTTTCTATACAGTCAAAACTTGTCTACTGTGAAGAAACCCTGGATGAGACACCTTGTTGAGAAGATGTCAATAGGAGTGTGGTATTATCCTTATTAACATCCACAGTCTTTTGAGAAACTGTGGAGTGGCCTGGTTTAGGTTGCACATCCTCACTCTCCTTATTCTTCTAGGTTCTTTGATGTTCCCCAGTTCCCTCACCATAACCATCTCCAACTATACTATCAACACTATGTATTTTTATTTTCTTAGATTTTGCAACAACAGGTTTTTGGGAACCTGTTGAGGTTGGTTTCTTAGATTTGGGTTTGGAAATTGGTTGTGTGGCTTGGGTAGGAGGGCTGGGGTCATTACTGACACCCTCCACAGCTATAGTAAGCAAAGAAGATTGAGGTTGGGAAGAATTTAAGGTAGAAATAAATACCTGAACAAAAGGTGAATAGATCAATTCCACATTACTATGAAGATTGATCCTTACCAAGTCTTGGAATACCCTTTTATTTTGGACCCAACAATCTAGTGTCTCTGTCTCCCTTGTGATTTCAATATCCTTCATAAAATGGTTAATAAATAGCATAATAAATCTAGCATAATATATGTGATTTGATCTATTAGCCTTATTACCCAATTTTACTGCAATCTCATTTAGTATTGTTGAAGATAAATTAAAATATTTATCATACAAAACACTATAAGCTACTTCCTGCATACTAGTTGTTATTGCACCAAAGTTGCTAATTTTACCACTAAAGCACTTAATTATGGCATCAAAAAAGTAAGACCATTCATTTCTAAGATGTTTTCTAACATGACCTAGGCTTATTTCTGGTTCAATGTAATAACCCGTATTTTTGACGCTTGGGGTTATTAAGATTTTTGGATAAAATTTTTCATTTTTGAATAAATGATTTTATGAATTTATTTTCTTCATAAGGTACTTGAGATGTGAGGCCGTATTATTAATATACGGGGTATTCGAAAATATGATTTCATTCAATGAATATTTTTATTCTCATTCTTATTTATTTTTAAAATGAATTTTATTCTCAAAATCATTAAAAGATTTAATGATTTGTAAAATGCATATCAATTTGGAAAAATTAGATTTAATTCTAATTCTTTTTCCATAAATCTTCTAAAGTATTCTATTATTTAATTATGTTAGAAATTGATTTTTTACAAATTAGAATTTCTAACTTAGAATTATGGTTTAGCCGAGTATGGTAGCAAAAACGAGGAGTAAAGCTAGCATTTATTTGTGTGGGTTGCAAACTTCCACCTAAGCTAGTTTTAACCACATAATTGTGGTTAACCTAATAAAATCAGCACCCACCCCATTTGCTATGAAAACCCCGATTGAAAAGAAGAGAGGAAGAGAGAAGAGAGAAAAGAGATGGAGAAAGGAAGAGGAAGAGGAGAAAGGATGTAAGCAAGCTACTCTCCACTTCCATGTCAGCTGATTGAAGATTAAGGAGGAGAGTAGAGATTGGGGGAAATCAAGAAGCTTGGTGGAATTTAGAAGCAATCAAGGTATGGTGGTTCTTGATGCTTGTTCTTTGTTTTTGAAGCTTCAATTTTAATTTTATTTTGTATGAGCATGTTTCCTTAATTTGGGCATACTCCTAGGGTTCATGTGAATCAGGTTGTGTTGGAGTGATGATTACTGATTTGGGTTGTTTATTGTAATAGCGATGATGAATGAGGATGGTTGTGTGCAGCTTGCCAAACAACTACTCAGCAACTGCCCTGTTTTGCCGAATAAACTGGGACGTTTGAGCACTGTTTTGTGCAGTGGGTATGTGATAAATTTGTTCCTTAAGTTTGCTAGTTTATTTGGGCGCTAATTTTGCATTGTTTGGATAAACGAGTAAAAAGTTATGCGAGTTTTAGTAAAGGCTGTACAACCCAGAATTTGCTGCGTTCGATTTGTGAGTTTGGTTAATTCGTTTTTGGCCTAAATGAAATGTTTTGGATATGAAATTTTTATTCAAGATTGGTTTGATATCCAAGAAGAGTCTGTAGCAATTTGGTAGTAAAATGGTTAATTTTCAATATATGAAAAATGTTTAAGTGGACTGGGTGCAGTAACATTTTAAGGTCCAGATTTGTCTGCCCTGTTTTAGAGAATTGTTTTGGAAAGGTTAAAGACTTTATTTGATGCGAGTCAAATGATGAAAGTTGTTCATAAATGTCTTTCCTAGAAGCTTGCAAAGTTTAATAATTTTTGAACTTTGATTGAAAGAGTTATGGGTAGTTGTTTAAGAGCATGTTTGATCATAGAATACTTGAAACCCTTATGTGGTGATTGTAGTTGTGTTATGCCATGTTTGAGTAATAATCTTAGAATAAATCATGGTAAATTGTGATCTTAGTTGTTAAACAAGTATCTTGATTGGCTAAGGTTGGGTGATGGAAATTGTATGAGTTGATTATGAATTGAATTGGTTGTTATGGAGTAGTATGAAATTGTGGCTTGAATGAGTAAAGCTAGTAGCTGTGCTTTGATGATTTATTGGTAACAAATGGATGCTTGTATAATTGTGAAACCACTTGGGATTGAGTCTTCATATGTTCAAGTAGTTGTATAAATTGTGTTGGAGTAGTTTTGGGTGAATTTAAACAGGTTAAAAATTGAGGAAATGACGAGCGTACAAACATAACCATGCCATTTTTTTTCTGACCTTAACTGTTCATAGACCTTCGAAGGGGATACCCTGTTTTGTTTTGTGATTTCTATACATGGTCAGTTAGATAATGATCTCAAGATCGTGTAGGCGCAAAATTCATGTCAATCGGAGTTACGAGAGAAAATATATGAATTAATTAGTAACGGTGACGCAGAAACTTAACAGCCCTGTTTTCTACTAACTTTGGAGCTGTGATCACCCTAGTTAGGGGGCTCCATAAATCTAGAAACTTTTATTTAAAACACTAGGAACATATATGAGCACCTGGAAAGAATAATTGGGGTAAAAAGATTAAAACCTGAATTATTAAAATTGTTTGAATCCAAGTGGTGTAAATGAAAAGTTAAGGGAAATGCTAATGTTTTAGTCCTAGCTATTCCTTATTAGGAAACGACATTTGAGGCTAAACTAGAAAACGAAACCTCAACGAAAGATGTCTTGTGATGACATAAGAATGCTATAAGCTAATGGACTTGTTTATTGTGTGTTGTTTGGAAAGGCTAAGGTAGTTATACGAGTAGGTTTAATAGAGCGATTAAGATATGCTCGTATAGCTAAACGTGTTTTGTTTCCGATTCGTAGATACTCGGACGAAGCCAGGAAGGAGTTTACTTCCGCGGGAACATACAGGCAAGTTTCCGACTCTATCGTTTAATTTCATATCAGAATATTATTAATTCATGGTGATGCCAAATTTTTTGAAATCTTTGACTTAATGATAAGTTCTTCGCTTATACATTTTGTTGTGCTTGGAACCACTTAGCTCATTGTTGTCATGGGAAATGCACGTCGACATTTCACCTTGAACTGTCTTGTTCATATATAACTTGATTCTTCTGCTACTCTGAATTTCTCGAAAAGTTAGAGTATGCAAGTATCCGACGCTTTGTCATTTTAATTCGGATTTATGACAAGAGTATGCATAGGTTGTTAAGATTGCTTATCGTGAGTTGTTTCGAATCTCTTTCAACCTAATTATGAGACAACTCTGAACTTCTTGAAAAGTCAGAGTTCGTATAGCAGCTTTCTAAACTCTAGACTTTATAACGGTTTATTGGTTATCAAGCTCTGTGGTGTTTGAAGTTCCATTCAGATGGAACTATATACTGTGTGTTCGCGCCTCTGAACTTCTTAAAAAGTTAGAGGACGTTTGCTTTCAGTTTTGTATAACTGAATCTGGTGTCGAGTACATTTTTTTTTGGTGCTCGATGGTCGACCGGGAGTAGTCTAGCGTGCCTCGACGGTTAGTCGAGGTTCAATGTTTTAAATAATATTTAGTTTATTAAATATTATTTAAAGAATATAGAAAGTATTTAAAGGTTAAGTAAATACTTTCAGGGCGTTTGAAATTATTTAAATATTATTTAATATTGATTAAATATTATTTAAATATTTTGGGACATTTAAAAGTATTTAACTACTGATTAAATACTTTCAATTCGTTTTGGTTTATTTAAATATTATTTAATATTGATTAAATATTATTTAAATATGTTGAATCGTTTAAGATTATTTAAATATTAAATAATCTTGATTATATTGGGATTAAATATTTTAATTCTTTTAAATCCTTTTAATATTTTTCGAGGACTATTCTGGGCCTCCTAAATATTAATAAAATATTTATTTGTCCTTTAAAAATATTCTGGAGTTGTCTAAGCGTCTTTGATTATTATTTTTCATTAAATAATAAATAGCGAGCGATGACTCGGATATTTTGGATTTATTCTGAGTCGATAACTCCAAGTTCGGGAGGTAACGTCCGACTCCGATATTCCTCCCAGTTGTATTGGTGCCTTTAAGGCCCATTTTTTTCACTCCAAAACTGTAATGTTTTGTGGAGTCTATTTTAGCTAGTATTAGCGGCTCCCCGGTCGCGTTCTTGAGTCTCTTGATTCAAGGGTTTCTGTCTTGTTGAATTCGTTGACTGAGAGTCAACCCAGATGTTTCGAGAGAACTCCCACTTGGTTTAGGGAGCCAAGCTATTGTCAGATATTGAAATCTTACAATAGGTCGTTGTTGTTCTGGAAGGTTGTATTAAATTCCCTTCCTTATTTATTGATCGAAATTCTGTGATGGATTGTCGTTGTTGTTCTGGAAGGTTGTATTAAATTCCCTTCCTTATCTGTTGATGAAATCCTGTGATGGATTGTTGTGTTGTTCTGGAAGGTTGTATTAAATTCCCTTCCTTATCTGTTGATGAAATCCTGTGACGGATTGTCGTTGTTGTTCTGGAAGGTTGTATTAAATTCTCTTCCTTATCTGTTGATGAAATCCTGTGATGGATTGTTGTGTTGTTCTGGAAGGTTGTATTAAATTCCCTTCCTTATCTGTTGATCGAAATCCTGTGATGGATTGTCGTTGTTATTCTGGAAGGTTGTATTAAATTCCCTTCCTTATCTGTTGATTGAAATTCTGTGATGGATTGTCGTTGTGTTCTAGAAGGTTGTATTAAATTCCCTTCCTTATCTGTTGATGAAATCCTATGATGGATTGTTGTTGTTCTGGAAGGTGGTATTGAATTCCCTTCCTTAACAGTTGATTGAAATCCTAGAGTGGATTGTTGTTATTCTAGAAGGCTTGATTAAATTTCCTTCTAGGTTTGATGAATGTTTAAGTATTCATCAGGGACTGGAGTAAGGTTGCGTAAGAGGTCGGTGACGCACGACCCAGCCGTAAACTAAAGGCCCATGTGTTGCCTAGGGTGACGTCCCGATAAGGGGTTGTCCTTCTACTAGTAGAGAAAGTGACTGGTTTTCTATTGTACAAGGCGACTGATCATCGCGTACAATAGGGCGTTGAAAAATTTCCAGATTAAGCCCGTTTATTCCAATTGGAATTTGACGTTGCATTGTAACGAAAGCCTAGGTGCTGTGTTACCGATAGTGTCAACGGGAATGTAATCCACTCTGAGTTGGTTGGTTGTTTTGAGTATTGTTTTATTCGCATATATCAGTTTCACTATTCCTACACTATAACGAAAGCCATGGTGCTAAGTTACTGGTAGTGTTAATGGGAATTGATGAACTTTCATTCATTCTTTTCGCAGTATATTGATCTGCTTGCTTATTGGTACTCAAACGAATGGTACTCGGTGATTGAGGCCATTGTGCTAAGTTATTGATACTGTCAGTCTCAAAAATTATGAACTTAAATTGTTGTATTACAGTAACGTGAACTGCATTATTGTTGTGAATATCTTCTTGCATCGTGAATCTTGAGTCATTTATTGTCAAGATATAACTGGCTATACATCTTCAAGTAGATTGCTAGTTATGTACTTTATTGTTGAATATCCAGTTGGAATAATTATGGCTATCACCTTTTCCTTGAAATATTCTGATATATATAACTTGCTGAGCATTCTTTGGCTCATTCTTGCTTGTTGTAAATCTTATATCTTGCAGAAAGAGATGACTATGAATTGTCTACCTCGGGTATTATGTTAAGGAACAAGAAGATTCGAGCTTGAGCTAGTCAGGTTCAGGACTTCGATAAATGGTGCAAGAAAGGCGGGATTCCAGTTTAGAATCCTAGACTTATTGAAAAATATATAATGTGACAGTAGATCTTGGATTAATGTTTACTTCTAATGTAACATCATGTGGAAGTTATATTAGTAGTGTGAGATCCTGATGATACATTGGTTTGTAATAACTATTACTATTTTAAGTTCGTTCCCTGAGACTATAACTTGAGTTGTGTATTTGGTTTGGGGTCACTACTTTTATGTTTGGTTATTATAATGGTTAAATCAGGTGAGTGATGTTATTGTGGTGAAAAATTGGACTGTGATGACCCGGATCCCTGACCCCGTATCTGGGGGCGTCACAGAGATGGTATCAGAGCTCTAGGTTATAGTACTCAGGAACGAGAGAGTTAAGAGTTATGTTTGGATAAGATTGATAGAGAGCGAGCTCCTATCGAATTCATATTCGGGCTATCGGATGTAGCAGTGATTTATATTATGAGGCTAATATACTCATATATGGATAGTTAGGAAAGATAATAAGAACTTTCCTTACAAAGATGTCGAACACTAGCCGAGGAGACTCATCTGAGTAAGATGATTTATGATTGAGAATGAGAGTTTGAGAATTATGGAGCACTTGTAAAGGAGCTCAGATATGCTATAAGTGTAGCACTAAGTATGCTAGTACCCCAGGACTGAGGGGAGCATTACTGAGAAAAGAAAAACCACTTCATTCTTGGCACAATCGTTAAGATGACCATGTTCAAATTGATGGCGTGTCAAATCTTCACCAATCTTTCATCAATTGGCAATAAGCCGAAGAGATAGTTTACATTTCAGTAAACCCTTATTAATGTTATGGAGCGGATGTGATTGATGGTCCATGATATTGACCATTAATATTGTTGTTGATTGACTTGTGGATACTCGAGAGTGGGTATATTTATATATAGTGACTCATAGTTATTTCCCCTTTTGGAATACATTATGTTATAAGTGACCGATGAGATGTTGATGTTTGGGAACTGTGAATGTTTTGGGATTATAATTGAGGTGTTTTTACACCGGGCATAGTCCGATATATGAATAGGTCATGCCCAATTGTCTGTGGAAAATACGTTCCCATTAGTTTAATGAAATTTAGAAATAAGAGGACGTGTAAATGGGATGTTTCAGGGTAAAATGGAGTAGTATGGCTTAAAGGATATGGCCATCTATACATGAGTAATATTGAGGATTCTGTTGGGAATTCTCTGAGAATAAAAAGTGAAGCCCTAATTTAAATGATGTATGGTATGCATACGATGTAGAGTCGCAACAAAGAGGTGAGATCCACACTTGATATAATTTTTGAATATATTAAGGATGTTGGATTAAAGTAAGCCTTGGGGTAGAGATGACCGCCACATTGTAAATATGGTGGTTGGATTAACTAGTATAAATGAGTTATGGCATAAAGGCTTATATGAAGTTACTTATTTTAATAGTGGAATTTCGGACTAGAGAGCGGTCCGAGTAGTCATTGATGAACCTAAATTTCTGAAAAGTATTTGGTCGAGGCCTAAAAAGGTCGTTGATTCAGCAAGAATTCTTATGAACTTGGTTGAACAAAGAATTCTTTAGCCATAGCTATATCTTGCATTATGCAACTGTTTCGTAAGTTTCTGGAAATTCAGATGTAATGAAAGTTCTAGACCTGAAACAAGAGTGTGTCAGATCATGAATTAAAGTCTATGAGAATTGCCAAGATTGTCCCAAAAGAAGTGAATTGAGAATAAAGTCACAGGGTTGGCAAGAATCAACTATGACAGAATATGAAAAATAAAGTGGCTACATATATGGAAATACCATGAACTTTTAACAAGGAACCAGAGTTCTACTTCTGGAAGAACAGTGGATTAAGAAATATGAGCGGGTTGGTGTACTGCTAATTATGGTTCACCCAAGCCAATCGAGGCCTCACTTACTAAACAGTGAGCCTGAAATGGGAGAATATGTGAAATGGACAGCAAGAAGCTATAATTGTAAAGTCTAGATGTTATGTTAATGATTGCCCTAAAAGAAGGGATGACATGTTTTAAATATGGAGAGATAAATTGAGAAGGTTCGAATTAAGATTCGAATAAAAAGTACATTACGCTTTGGATGCTAAGTTATGGGGCACTGGTAATGGATATGAAAAAGGAACTATTCCATAAAGAGAGTAGTTAAAGAATTGGGAAAAATAACCCTTAGTGATATTTTGGGGTTACCACCCATTATATATTATATCATCTACCATTGACCTAGTGTTATGAGCAACTTCAGCATTGGAGGCATCTTAGAGGATGGCACCTGGAAGCATAAGAGGTTAGTCACTCAGTTATAAAGACTATTATATATAAAGGTGTCATAAGATTGAAAGTGTTACTATGAAGTGCACGTGTTTTGCTTGTTAGGGAAAAGGATAGCGGCATGAGACCGCGCATACATTGGTGAGAATGGATTAAGTGAATTGATTAAGTTAGAAATCAATATTGGATATCTATAATATGGATAGACATAATATTCGACCACTCGAAGAGATTAGTCTACTGGTGAAGATATATCGAGGATAGGTTATCACAAGCTAAATAATTGCCTTGATAGTATGCCAATGATGGCGTTTAGTACGTGATAAGGATATTGTGAGTCTTGGATGAAGTAGGTTGTATTAATGAATGCACCTGTACCTTCTAAGGATTAATTGGAATTGTAAGAAATAATTGGACAAGTTGTCATAATCTTCACAGAGGATATCCTGATCTGTCTAAAGATGAAGGAAGAACCCGAAGGTAAATATATATATCATTAGAAAACCTTAAGAGAAGAGAGGTTGGATGACAAATCCCATAAGAATGAGTTTGGGTAAAATGAGCTGAAATTGTGAAACATATAGTAAGTGGCGGAGAAAGTTTGAGGAAAGTGAAGAATAGAAATGGGAAATAAGAAATTTGGGGATTTTGTCAGCAGGTTCCTAAACGAGTAGGGACTGTTGTATATTGAGTTGTAATGCATTAAGGAATGAAAATTTCAAAATATATTTTCTCTCCCTTTCAAAATCATTTTCTTCTAAATGTTGACTATTTTTCATCCGATTGAGATGAACAATGCATATGGTGTGACTTCTTGTTTATGTGACAAAAGTCTGATGGGCAACCACTCGATTATGTATTATAAACCAGAAAGTACTAAAGACTGGCCATCTTGAGTACAGATATGGTTGTTCTCAGTCATATCTAAATTATTTTCTTTCTTATTTATCAAATACATTCGAAAATGAGCTTAGTGATCTACGAATCACTCTGATTGTTTTGTTACAATGATCTTCATTCAAAAGATCTTTAATAAAATTATGTACAAGGTTATAACCTTTCTATAGAAAGTTTGTACCTTGAGTTTCAAAAAGGGGTGGTGGTAGTTACTTACTATGGTGAGAGCTTTTATACGACTCTGATTACCACTCATATATAGTCATGCCACCTTACGAAGTTAGTGCGAACGAAAGTATTGATCTACTTTGCGTTAAGGGCAAAATTGATGAATGATAGATAACTGGGGACATGGACCGGTTGACAGACATGGGATACAAGTTTTAGTATGGGAAGCGATTGACGATAACTCAAGGTAGACAAAGCGAATTTGGTGATCAAGCTAGGAATGACAGAGAGTATGAAGCGAGAGGCTTCGTGTTGCTTAAAGCATTATCGTGGAAAGAAGTAACGAGATTTAGTAAGCAAGAGAACTTAAGCTCGAGGGGTATTGGATCCTTCCAAGTCTCAGAGTATATTAAGGAGGTGTATAAAGACCCTCGACTTTATAAAGAAAGTTTTGAGAAGTGAAACAATAACGCTAATGAGGTTGTTGTACGAAACCAAGAAGGTTGGAGTCTCAACCTAGAAATTAGAAAGCGAGGTGTGAAAATAGTAACCTCGGTTGTTCTCGTATGAATTCCGAGGACGGAATCCTTTTAAGGAGAGGAGACTGTAATAACCCGTATTTTTGACGCTTGGGGTTATTAAGATTTTTGGATAAAATTTTTCATTTTTGAATAAATGATTTTATGAATTTATTTTCTTCATAAGGTACTTGAGATGTGAGGCCGTATTATTAATATACGGGGTATTCGAAAATATGATTTCATTCAATGAATATTTTTATTCTCATTCTTATTTATTTTTAAAATGAATTTTATTCTCAAAATCATTAAAAGATTTAATGATTTGTAAAATGCATATCAATTTGGAAAAATTAGATTTAATTCTAATTCTTTTTCCATAAATCTTCTAAAGTATTCTATTATTTAATTATGTTAGAAATTGATTTTTTACAAATTAGAATTTCTAACTTAGAATTATGGTTTAGCCGAGTATGGTAGCAAAAACGAGGAGTAAAGCTAGCATTTATTTGTGTGGGTTGCAAACTTCCACCTAAGCTAGTTTTAACCACACAATTGTGGTTAACCTAATAAAATCAGCACCCACCCCATTTGCTATGAAAACCCCGATTGAAAAGAAGAGAGAAAGAGAGAAGAGAGAAAAGAGAGAAAAGAGATGGAGAAAGGAAGAGGAAGAGGAGAAAGGATGTAAGCAAGCTACTCTCCACTTCCATGTCAGCTGATTGAAGATTAAGGAGGAGAGTAGAGATTGGGGGAAATCAAGAAGCTTGGTGGAATTTAGAAGCAATCAAGGTATAGTGGTTCTTGATGCTTGTTCTTTGTTTTTGAAGCTTCAATTTTAATTTTATTTTGTATGAGCATGTTTCCTTAATTTGGGCATACTCCTAGGGTTCATGTGAATCAAGTTGTGTTGGAGTGATGATTACTGATTTGGGTTGTTTATTGTAATAGCGATGATGAATGAGGATGGTTGTGTGCAGCTTGCCAAACAACTACTCAGCAACTGCCCTGTTTTGCCGAATAAACTGGGACGTTTGAGCACTGTTTTGTGCAGTGGGTATGTGATAAATTTGTTCCTTAAGTTTGCTAGTTTATTTGGGCGCTAATTTTGCATTGTTTGGATAAACGAGTAAAAAGTTATGCGAGTTTTAGTAAAGGCTGTACAACCCAGAATTTGCTGCGTTCGATTTGTGAGTTTGGTTAATTCGTTTTTGGCCTAAATGAAATGTTTTGGATATGAAATTTTTATTCAAGATTGGTTTGATATCCAAGAAGAGTCTGTAGCAATTTGGTAGTAAAATGGTTAATTTTCAATATATGAAAAATGTTTAAGTGGACTGGGTGCAGTAACATTTTAAGGTCCAGATTTGTCTGCCCTGTTTTAGAGAATTGTTTTGGAAAGGTTAAAGACTTTATTTGATGCGAGTCAAATGATGAAAGTTGTTCATAAATGTCTTTCCTAGAATCTTGCAAAGTTTAGTAATTTTTGAACTTTGATTGAAAGAGTTATGGGTAGTTGTTTAAGAGCATGTTTGATCATAGAATACTTGAAACCCTTATGTGGTGATTGTAGTTGTGTTATGCCATGTTTGAGTAATAATCTTAGAATAAATCATGGTAAATTGTGATCTTAGTTGTTAAACAAGTATCTTGATTGGCTAAGGTTGGGTGATGGAAATTGTATGAGTTGATTATGAATTGAATTGGTTGTTATGGAGTAGTATGAAATTGTGGCTTGAATGAGTAAAGCTAGTAGCTGTGTTTTGATGATTTATTGGTAACAAATGGATGCTTGTATAATTGTGAAACCACTTGGGATTGAGTCTTCATATGTTCAAGTAGTTGTATAAATTGTGTTGGAGTAGTTTTGGGTGAATTTAAACAGGTTAAAAATTGAGGAAATGACGAGCGTACAAACATAACCACGCCATTTTTTTTCCTGACCTTAACTGTTCATAGACCTTCGAAGGGGATACCCTGTTTTGTTTTGTGATTTCTATACATGGTCAGTTAGATAATGATCTCAAGATCGTGTAGGCGCAAAATTCATGTCAATCGGAGTTACGAGCGAAAAGATATGAATTAATTAGTAACGGTGACGCAGAAACTTAACAGCCCTGTTTTCTACTAACTTTGGAGCTGTGATCACCCTAGTTAGGGGGCTCCATAAATCTAGAAACTTTTATTTAAAACACTAGGAACATATATGAGCACCTGGAAAGAATAATTGGGATAAAAAGATTAAAACCTGAATTATTAAAATTGTTTGAATCCAAGTGGTGTAAATGAAAAGTTAAGGGAAATGCTAATGTTTTAGTCCTAGCTATTCCTTATTAGGAAACGACATTTGAGGCTAAACTAGAAAACGAAACCTCAACGAAAGATGTCTTGTGATGACATAAGAATGCTATAAGCTAATGGACTTGTTTATTTTGTGTTGTTTGGAAAGGCTAAGGTAGTTATACGAGTAGGTTTAATAGAGCGATTAAGATATGCTCGTATAGCTAAACGTGTTTTGTTTCCGATTCGTACATACAGAATATTAAGATATGCTCGTATAGCTAAACGTGTAGGTTTAAGGCCAGGAAGGAGTTTACTTCCGCGGGAACATACAGGCAAGTTTCCGACTCTATCGTTTAATTTCATATCAGAATATTATTAATTCATGGTGATGCCAAAATTTTTGAAATCTTTGACTTAATGATAAGTTCTTCGCTTATACATTTTGTTGTGCTTGGAACCACTTAGCTCATTGTTGTCATGGGAAATGCACGTCGGCATTTCACCTTGAACTGTCTTGTTCATATATAATTTGATTCTTCTGCTACTCTGAATTTCTTGAAAAGTTAGAGTATGCAAGTATTCGACGCTTTGTCATTTTAATTCGGATTTATGACAAGAGTATGCATAGGTTGTTAAGATTGCTTATCGTGAGTTGTTTCGAATCTCTTTTAACCTAATTATGAGACGACTCTGAACTTCTTGAAAAGTCAGAGTTCGTATAGCAGCTTTCTAAACTCTAGACTTTATAACGGTTTATTGGTTATAAAGCTCTGTGGTGTTTGAAGTTCCATTCAGATGGAACTATATACTGTGTGTTCGCGCCTCTGAACTTCTTAAAAAGTTAGAGGACGTTTGCTTTCAGTTTTGTATAACTGAATCTGGTGTCGAGTACATTTTTTTTTTTGGTGCTCGATGGTCGACCAGGAGTAGTCTAGCGTGCCTCGACGGTTAGTCGAGGTTCAATGTTTTAAATAATATTTAGTTTATTAAATATTATTTAAAGAATATAGAAAGAATTTAAAGGTTAAGTAAATACTTTCAGGGCGTTTGAAATTATTTAAATATTATTTAATATTGATTAAATATTATTTAAATATTTTGGGACATTTAAAAGTATTTAACTACTGATTAAATACTTTCAATTTGTTTTGGTTTATTTAAATATTATTTAATATTGATTAAATATTATTTAAATATGTTGAATCGTTTAAGATTATTTAAATATTAAATAATCTTGATTATATTGGGATTAAATATTTTAATTCTTTTAAATCCTTTTAATATTTTTCGAGGACTATTCTGGGCCTCCTAAATATTAATAAAATATTTATTTGTCCTTTAAAAATATTCAGGAGTTGTCTAAGCGTCTTTGATTATTATTTTTCATTAAATAATAAATAGCGAGCGATGACTCGGATATTTTGGATTTATTCTGAGTCGATAACTCCAAGTTCGGGAGGTAACGTCCGACTCCGATATTCCTCCCAGTTGTATTGGTGCTTTTAAGGCCCATTTTTTTCACTCCAAAACTGTAATGTTTTGTGGAGTCTATTTTAGCTAGTATTAGCGGCTCCCCGGTCGCGTTCTTGAGTCTCTTGATTCAAGGGTTTTTGTCTTGTTGAATTCGTTGACTGAGAGTCAACCCAGATGTTTCGAGAGAACTCCCACTTGGTTTAGGGATCCAAGCTATTGTCAGATATTGAAATCTTACAATAGGTCGTTGTTGTTCTGGAAGGTTGTATTAAATTCCCTTCCTTATCTATTGATCGAAATCCTGTGATGGATTGTCGTTGTTGTTCTGGAAGGTTGTACTAAATTCCCTTCCTTATTTGTTGATGAAATCCTGTGATGGATTGTTGTGTTGTTCTGGAAGGTTGTATTAAATTCCCTTCCTTATCTGTTGATGAAATCCTGTGACGGATTGTCATTGTTGTTCTGGAAGGTTGTATTAAATTCCCTTCCTTATCTGTTGATGAAATCCTGTGATGGATTGTTGTGTTGTTCTGGAAGGTTGTATTAAATTCCCTTCCTTATCTGTTGATCGAAATCCTGTGATGGATTGTCGTTGTTGTTCTGGAAGGTTGTATTAAATTCCCTTCCTTATCTGTTGATTGAAATCCTGTGATGGATTGTCGTTGTGTTCTGGAAGGTTGTATTAAATTCCCTTCCTTATCTGTTGATGAAATCCTATGATGGATTGTTGTTGTTCTGGAAGGTGGTATTGAATTCCCTTCCTTAACAGTTGATTGAAATCCTAGAGTGGATTGTTGTTATTCTAGAAGACTTGATTAAATTTCCTTCTAGGTTTGATGAATGTTTAAGTATTCATCAGGGACTGGAGTAAGGTTGCGTAAGAGGTCGGTGACGCACGACCCAGCCGTAAACTAAAGGCTCATGTGCTGCCTAGGGTGACGTCCCGATAAGGGGTTGTCCTTCTACTAGTAGAGAAAGTGACTGGTTTTTTATTGTACAAGGCGACTGATCATCGCGTACAATAGGGCGTTGAAAAATCTCCAGATTAAGCCCGTTTCTTCCAATTGGAATTTGACGTTGCACTGTAACGAAAGCCTAGGTGCTGTGTTACCGATAGTGTCAACGGGAATGTAATCCACTCTGAGTGTTGGTGTAGGTGCCCTAGAGGCAATACAATGTTTATTTTGATAAACCTTTATGTCAATTGATTATTCAATAAACGTATTTATTACGACTTTAATTACTGCGATATATTTGTTAGCATAATAAATGTCCTTAGAATCATGATACACATTGTATAGTTTAGTACATGACTTGAACTTGAGATTATATAATATATCATATTCTTAAATGTCCCTAGTCGAGTATTATTATTATAGGACAATAATAATACATAAATAGACTAGTATGTTGTTTGACTGATAACCACATCTCATTGGTTATAAATATGGGGATACTAAAGTCAATACATAGGTACATGTAGGAGTACATGATACTGGACAGACCCACAGTGAGATTCTTCATGTTTAATAAAGTCATAAGAAAGACTCACAGTGATAATGGTGTAATGATCCTTTGACTTGAGATCATTATATTTCTATACGAGGATTAATATACTTTGACTACATTAAAAGTTACCTTTGACCGGGTGATGATAAAAGTGGACATCGGGTATATCATGAGTCGTATGAGAAATATGAATGATAGATAAAGGATTTAACCCTCCTATAATTAGGAGAGATATTATTGGCCTCTTGATTGAGTGAGACTATAAAATGCATGGCCGTGCTCAAATAATGATTTGTTTTCATAGTCTACTCATGGATCAAGTAAACCCGGATTAAATGTTGAAGAGGATGACTAAATACATGCGTCGAGTTTAATCTATAATATATATGGTTAAAGGGATTATATTACACTGAAACATTAATCACGAAAGGTTTTATCGAATCACGATTTAATTATTATTTAATTGGGTAGCAATGATGTATTACTAGATACCGCTCATTGTTTATAATTTTATTGGAGAATAAAATTATTGCTAATTAAATAATAGCCTATAGGGTCACACACATAGAGTACTTAAAGGAATAATTAATTTAAATTATAGATTTAAATTAATTGATGATTATTTGAATTTTATTATATTAATTAAGTGAGACTTAATTAATTGAAATAATATAAATTCGAATTTGAATTCTGCCATTAATAATTAAGTGTGACTTAGTTATTAATTAAATAATAAAATTCGATTTTATTATTTAATCCTAAACCTACATGGGTTAGGCTTCGCTGTTATGGGTTGCTATTATGGCCCTATTAACCAACCATTATAAATAGATAATGTAGGGTTAATAAGGATTACGTTTTTGAGAAAAATAAAACCCTAGCAGCAGCAAAGGCAGAGAGAAAAGGCAGAATTCGAAATCATCAAAGGAGGCTAGTACATCCATTCCGTAATCAAGATCGTGAGACGTTCTTGAAGGTGCTCGTGTGGATACCATAGAGGTGTTTTCGAGAGGAAGACACAAGTCGTGAAAGCTAGGATCTCCGTTGAGTTCGTGAAAGTCAAGACCAAGTAAAGGTATGATTCCGTTTCACAATAATCAGTCCGCTTATACATGATCCTGCGTTTAGGGTTCCGAAATTTTCGTTATATTTACATTTAATCCGCTGCGTTTTATGCCTCGGAACCCAACACTGAGTTGGTTGGTTGTTTTGAGTACTATTTTATTCGCATATATCAGTTTCACTGTTCCTACACTATAACGAAAGTCATGGTGCTAAGTTACTGGTAGTGTTAATGGGAATTGATGAACTTTCATTCATTCTTTTCGCAGTATATTGATCTGCTTGCTTATTGGTACTCAAACGAATGGTACTCGGTGATTGAGGCCATTGTGCTAAGTTATTGATACTGTCAGTCTCAAAAATTATGAACTAAAATTGTTGTATTGCAGTAACGTGAACTGCATTATTGTTGTGAATATCTTCTTGCATCGTGAATCTTGAGTCATTTATTGTCAAGATATAACTGGCTATACATCTTCAAGTAGATTGCTAGTTATGTACTTTATTGTTGAATATCCAGTTGGAATAATTATGGCTATCACCTTTTCCTTGAAATATTCTGATATATATAACTTGCTGAGCATTCTTTGGCTCATTCTTGCTTGTTGTAAATCTTATATCTTGCAGAAAGAGATGACTATGAATTGTCTACCTCGAGTATTATGTTAAGGAACAAGAAGATTCGAGCTTGAGCTAGTCAGGTTCAGGACTTCGATAAATGGTGCAAGAAAGGCGGGATTCCAGATTAGAATCCTAGACTTATTGAAAAATATATAATGTGACAGTAGATCTTGGATTAATGTTTACTTCTAATGTAACATCATGTGGAAGTTATATTAGTAGTGTGAGATCCTGATGATACATTGGTTTGTAATAACTATTACTATTTTAAGTTCGTTCCCTGAGACTATAACTTGAGTTGTGTATTTGGTTTGGGGTCACTACTTTTATGTTTGGTTATTATAATGGTTAAAGCAGGTGAGTGATGTTATTGTGGTTATTATTATGCCTCGGAACCCAACAATGGCATCAGAGCTACGTGTATAAGGGACTGATTTGGTTACGTGTTTTATGTATTTGATGCATACATGCCTGTTTTGGTGACTGCCATGCCATGCTACTGCTTTTTCATAATCTGTTATGCCACTGCCATGCTTCTGTTATGAGACTGCCATGCCTGTTATGAGACTGCTATGCTTCTGCCATGACATGATATGTATGATTAAAAACTGTTATATGATGAGTATCTGGTTATTCGTATAATGAGTACATGGTTGATGATACTAGCATGTTAATGATTTGCCATGAATGATTTATATGCCTTATTGCGATTTGCATATTATGCATGAGGGTCAGTTTGTATAGTGATATAAACTGGTGGACAGATTGTGTTGGACATGATTTGTTAACTGGGATATGATAAGTATGTATATGATACATGCTTCTGAAACTGTATAAATTGCAGTGGGGAAAAAGGCCAACAGATATGATCTGTAGTTCAGAAATTGATGACTTCTGAATAGGACAGCTCGACCCCAACTGGGGGCTGCCGCCCCCAGACCCCGCCCGGGGGCTGCCGCCCCCGAACCCCCGCCCAGGGGCTGCCGCCCCCGGACCCCTGCAATATTTTATTTTGTGTACTTGAGCATGGTGCTGGTTATGACCCTTAGACCCCTAGATTAATGGTTTTGGTTTTGGTTTTATAAATACGACTTGCATGTCGTTTTCTTCATTCTTGTAATTGTGTAACCTCGAATGTAACTCGAGTTTTCTTATGTAAGTACATTAGTATAGGTTGTATTCAATTATTCATTGTAATGTACTTGAAGATTGAAGGATGATCCAAGAAGAAGAGCAAGCACCCATGGATACAAGAAGAATGAAAACATGTAATTGTATTTATATTTCACCACCATAGATTGACTTTGATCCTTTCATTAGCTCGAAAGGATCACATAGGAAAGGGGCCATAACCAAGCACGTTTACATACTGCACTTTACATATTGATGTATGAATGTATGTGTAGAGTAGAAGATGCATGCTTTAATTAGATTAATGATGTATGCATGTATTAGATACGTCACCCATGCCATGCTTGCCATGCTAAATAAGATAAAATCTGTAACGATTTAAGATTTTAAAACTAACAAACGATCATGAGATTCTTGTGTTTATGAAATATGGATTTTTAAAACACGGAATTGAATATGGATTTTGATGTCTATAATTGGGATTTTCTGACAAAAATGGATATGCGTATTCGTAAGGCTGATGGGTTTTAAGTGTGACCACTGGTATCCTCCATCTACCTGGGAAATGAACAATTTAAGATGTCAATTTGAAATATTTAGTTCAAGGAAAAATTGAGGATCTCTTCATGATGTGATCATGATCGTCGTAAATTTTCTAAACCCCTTAACAAAATATTAAGTTTTAATCGGATGCTTTCCAATGAATGAACACTCATCGAATCCTAGATCGATTAGGGGAAAGACTGTCAGTGGCAAGGGACTCCTATCTATCGTGGTGAGATGCGACGAATATAAACGGTTATATTCGGCCGTTGTATCATTGGGTCAAACTTAACTGAGTCGTCATAATAAGGTGAAAGTAAACGGTTATATTCAACCATTATGAACTTAAAAGCATAGAGTTTGGTTAAAATTCTATTAGATAGATAAGATCAATCGTTGCTCACCAAACTATCCAAGAATTATATATGATATAATTGACAAATGTTGTCTACCTAAATAATCATTCTTAAGGACTTCCAGTGGTTGACTTGAGACATGACGAAATATGGATCTTGGCTAACTAGAAAGAATTATGGGATATACTTTCCAAATTAATAGTAAGGGCTATTGATTTGATAAAAATAGTGGGAGATATATTATGAATGTATCATAATCATTTAAACATAATAAATAACTCAGACAATCTAATGTTTATTTTGCGCTTTTATCATTGTAGATACCAAATAATGACAAACAACACAAACACACTATCCGTACGATCTGTCCTTGAGAAGGATAAGTTGACAGGAGGAAACAACTTCCTAGACTGGCAGAGGAATTTGAGGATTGTCCTCAGGCAGGAGCGCAAGCTTCATGTCATTGATATTCCTCCGGCAGGTCTCCTTCCTGAGGGCGCTACTATTGAGGAACGAGCGTCCCACACAAAGGATGAGAATGATGCAACTGATGTTGCATGTCTTATGTTGGCAACTATGAGTGCTGAGCTTCAAAGACAGCATGTGCATATGGATGCATATACTATCTATGAGCACTTGCAAAGCATGTTTGCAAGCCAAACTCGTCAAGAAAGGTTCAACACGAGCAAGTCACTTTTTAATTGTAAACAAAGGGAAAGTGAACCAGTTGGCCCACATGTTCTGAAGATGATTGGTTACATTGAGTATCTTGATACTTTGGGTTTCCCGATTATTCAGGAAATTGGTATTGACCTAATCATGAATTCTTTGAACAACAAATTCACCCAGTTTATCATAAACTACAACATGAATGAATTTGACAAAACACCTACTGAATTGTTGGCTATGTTGAAAACATATGAGACCAACATGAAGACGGTTGAACCTGCTCCCATACTGATGGTGGGCAATAAAGGTAAGGCCAAAGGGAAAGGCAAGTGGAAGGGTAAGAAGAAGACAGGTTCTGATTCTACACCCAAGCCAAAGTCAGGTCCCAAACAGGCTTTAAAGCCTAAAGGTTGGGTCGCTAAGGGTGAATGTCACTACTGTAAGAAAACTGGTCACTGGAAGAGAAACTGTTCAGTTTACTTGGAGGATCTGAAGAAGAAGAGGGCTGAGCAAGCTTCTACTTCAGGTATATATGTTGTAGAAGTCAATCTGTCTATTTCTACGTCTTGGGTATTGGATACTGGATGTGCTTCTCAAATTTGTATAAATGTGCAGGAAATGTAGAGAAGTAGGACATTGGCTAAAGGAGAAATGGACCTACGAGTTGCCAATGGAGCAAGAGTTGCTGCTTTAGCTGTAGGAACATATTATTTATCTTTGCCCTCTGGGCTAGTTTTAGAACTGGAAAATTGTTATTACGTGCCTGCGATTCGCAGAAACATTATTTTTGTTTCTTGTTTGGACAAGAAAGGTTTTTCGTTTACCATAAAGAACAACAGTTGCTCTTTTGCTTTGAATGATTTAACCTATGGTGTTTCGCGTTTGTTTAATGGTTTATATGTTCTTGACTTAGATAATCCTGTCTGTAATATAGAAAACAAACGACTTAAAGTTAATGACTCAAATCAAACATACCTCTGGCATTGTCGTCTAGGCCATATAAATGAGAAACGCATATCCAAATTACATAAGGATGGATATTTGGATAAGTTTGATTTTGAATCATACCAAGAATGCGAATCTTGCTTGCTTCGCAAAATGACTAAAGCCCCTTTCACTGGTAAGGGTCAAAGGGCCACTGAACGTCTGGAGCTAATACATAGTGATGTATGCGGCCCAATGCGTGTGATGGCTAGAGGAGGCTACTACTACTTCATAACATTTACTGATGATTTCAGTAGATATGGATATGTATATCTTATGAAGAATAAATCCGATTCTTTTGAAAAGTTCAAAGAATACAAGGCTGAAGTAGAGAAGCAAATTGGCGGAGGCTCAAGTATTAAAATCTTACGATCTGATCGTGGAGGAGAATACTTGAGCACAGAATTTAAAGATTATTTAAAGGAGTGTGGTATTGTATCACAACTCACTCTGCCAGGTACACCTCAATGGAATGGAGTTTCAGAGAGGAGAAATCGCACCTTGTTGGACATGGTGCGATCGATGATGAGTCATGCAGATCTTCCAATTAGTTTCTGGGGTTACGCTCTAGAAACAGCGGCTTTCACACTTAACCGTGTTCCTACTAAGAAGGTTCAAAAGACTCCATATGAGATATGGGAGAAGAAACGGTCAGGCATGAACTTTATGAAAGTTTGGGGATGCAAGGCGTTTGTGAAACGTCAAGTATCTGACAAGCTTGGACCTAAATCTGAAGAGTGCAATTTTGTGGGATACCCTAGGGAAACAAAGGCGTATTATTTTTATAGTCCTTCTGAGCAGAAGGTGTTTATTGCTCGAGACGCTGTTTTCATGGAAAGAGATTTTGTTTCCAAAAGAAACAGTGGGAGAACTATAGACCTCGATGAAGATCGAGAACCACAAAATAGCATTGAACCTGGAGTGGAACAAGAGCAGGATAATGATAATGCTCAACAAACACAGGTTGTTCGTAGAACTGGTAGAATTCGCCATGAGCCAGAGAGATATGGATTTCTCTTGACTCAATGTGGTGATTTGATGCTCATAGATGAAGATGAGCCTCTCACATACCAAGATGCTATGAACAGTCCAGACTCTAAGAGATGGCTAGAAGCCATGAAATCCGAGATGGATTCCATGTACGAAAACCGAGTATGGACTTTGGTTGATCCACCTGAAGGGGTAAAACCCATAGGGTGCAAATGGGTTTTCAAGAAGAAAATTGACATGGATGGAAATGTTCAGACCTATAAAGCAAGGCTGGTTGCAAAAGGTTTCAGACAAATTCATGGTATTGACTATGATGAGACTTTCTCACCAGTGGCTATGGTCAAGTTCATAAGGATTTTGCTTGCTATTGCAGCATTCCATGATTATGAAATCTGGTAAATGGATGTCAAAACAGCCTTCCTTAACGGAATCCTTGAAGAGGATGTGGATGTGTACATGACACAACCTGAAGGTTTTGTCGATCCAAGGAATGTTAGCAAGGTATGTAAATTACGTCGATCCATTTATGGATTGAAGCAAGCCTCTAGGAGATGGAATATCCGTTTTGATGAAACAGTCAAAGAGTATGGCTTTGTTCAAAACGAAGATGAACCTTGTGTTTACAAGAAGGTTAGTGGGAGCCATGTGGCATTCATAGTACTGTATGTTGATGACATATTACTAATGGGGAATGACATACCTTCTCTCAAGGCTGTTAAGATTTGGTTAGGGAGCAACTTCTCTATGAAAGACTTAGGTGAAGCATCCTACATTCTAGGAATGAGGATCTATAGGGATAGATCTAGAAGGTTGATCGGTCTAAGTCAGAGTACATACATCGATAAGGTTTTGCATCGTTTTGGTATGCAAAATGCAAAAAGGGGATATGTCCCTGTGTCTCAAGGGATAACGATCTCTAAAGATCAGTGTCCGAAATCATTGGATGACAAGGACCGCATGAGTAAGGTTCCATATGCCTCAGCAATTGGATCCATCATGTATGCGATGGTATGTACTCGCCCAGATGTTTCGTATGCTTTAAGCATGACGAGCAGATACCAATCTAATCCAGGTGAAGGTCACTGGACGGCTGTCAAGAATATTCTAAAGTACTTGAAAAGGACTAAAGATTCATTCTTGGTGTATGGAGGAGAGGAGAAACTGGTTGTAAAGGGTTACACCGATGCAAGTTTCCGAACAGACAGGGATGATACTGTATCACAGTCTGGTTTTGTGTTTTGTCTAAACAGAGGTGCTGTAAGTTGGAAGAGTTCAAAGCAAGAAACAGTAGATGATTCTACAATGGAGGCTGAGTACATTGCAACTTGTGAAGCGACTAAGGAAGCTGTTTGGATTCGAAAATTCCTTACTGATTTGGGAGTGGTTCCATCGATCGCAGATCCCATTGATCTATACTGCGATAATAATGGAGCCATTGCACAAGCTAAAGAACCTAGAGCTCACTCCCGAACCAAACACATACTCAGGAGATATCACCTCATTCGAGAGATTAATGAAAGGGGTGACATACACATATGTAAAGTGCACACAAATGATAACATTGCAGACCCACTGACCAAAGGCTTGTCGCAGAAGAAGCACGACGGTCACACTAGTTCCATGGGTATTAGATACATGGGTGATTGGCTCTAGTGCAAGTGGGAGATTGTTGGTGTAGGTGCCCTAGAGGCAATACAATGTTTATTTTAATAAACCTTTATGTCAATTGATTATTCAATAAACGTATTTATTATGACTTTAATTACTGCGATATATTTGTTAGCATAATAAATGTCCTTAGAATCATGATACACATTGTATAGTTTAGTACATGACTTGAACTTGAGATTATATAATATATCATATTCTTAAATGTTCCTAGTCGAGTATTATTATTATAGGACAATAATAATACATAAATAGACTAGTATGTTGTTTGACTGATAACCACATCTCATTGGTTATAAGTATGGGGATACTAAAGTCAATACATAGGTACATGTAGGAGTACATGATACTGGACAGACCCACAGTGAGATTCTTCATGTTTAATAAAGTCATAAGAAAGACTCACAGTGATAATGGTGTAATGATCCTTTGACTTGAGATCATTATATTTCTATACGAGGATTAATATACTTTGACTACATTAAAAGTTACCTTTGACCGGGTGATGATAAAAGTGGACATCGGGTATATCATGAGTCGTATGAGAAATATGAATGATAGATAAAGGATTTAACCCTCCTATAATTAGGAGAGATATTATTGGCCTCTTGATTGAGTGAGACTATAAAATGCATGGCCGTGCTTAAATAATGATTTGTTTTCATAGTCTACTCATGGATCAAGTAAACCCGGATTAAATGTTGAAGAGGATGACTAAATACATGCCTCAAGTTTAATCTATAATATATATGGTTAAAGGGATTATGTTACACTGAAACATTAATCACGAAAGGTTTTATCGAATCACGATTTAATTATTATTTAATTGGGTAGCAATGATGTATTACTAGATACCGCTCATTGTTTATAATTTTATTGGAGAATAAAATTATTGCTAATTAAATAATAGCCTATAGGGTCACACACATAGAGTACTTAAAGGAATAATTAATTTAAATTATAGATTTAAATTAATTGATGATTATTTGAATTTTATTATATTAATTAAGTGAGACTTAATTAATTGAAATAATATAAATTCGAATTTGAATTCTGCCATTAATAATTAAGTGTGACTTAGTTATTAATTAAATAATAAAATTCGGTTTTATTATTTAATCCTAAACCTACATGGGTTAGGCTTTGCTGTTATGGGTTGCTATTATGGGCCTATTAACCAACCATTATAAATAGATAATGTAGGGTTACTAAGGATTACGTTTTTGAGAAAAACAAAACCCTAGCAGCAACAAAGGCAAAGAGAAAAGGCAGAATTCGAAATCATCAAAGGAGGCTATTACATTCATTCCGTAATCAAGATCGTGAGACGTTCTTGAAGGTGCTCGTGTGGATACCATAGAGGTGTTTTCGAGAGGAAGACACAAGTCGTGAAAGCTAGGATCTCCGTTGAGTTCGTGAAAGTCAAGACCAAGTAAAGGTATGATTCCGTTTCACAATAATCAGTCCGCTTATACATGATCCTGCGTTTAGGGTTCCGAAATTTTCGTTATATTTACGTTTAATCCGCTGCGTTTTATGCCTCGGAACCCAACACTGAGTTGGTTGGTTGTTTTGAGTACTATTTTATTCGCATATATCAGTTTCACTGTTCCTACACTATAACGAAAGTCATGGTGCTAAGTTACTGGTAGTGTTAATGGGAATTGATGAACTTTCATTCATTCTTTTCGCAGTATATTGATCTTTTTGCTTATTGGTACTCAAACGAATGGTACTCGGTGATTGAGGCCATTGTGCTAAGTTATTGATACTGTCAGTCTCAAAAATTATGAACTTAAATTGTTGTATTGCAGTAACTTGAACTGCATTATTGTTGTGAATATCTTCTTGCATCGTGAATCTTGAGTCATTTATTGTCAAGATATAACTGGCTATACATCTTCAAGTAGATTGCTAGTTATGTACTTTATTGTTGAATATCCAGTTGGAATAATTATGGCTATCACCTTTTCCTTGAAATATTCTGATATATATAACTTGCTGAGCATTCTTTGGCTCATTCTTGCTTGTTGTAAATCTTATATCTTGCAGAAAGAGATGACTATGAATTGTCTACCTCGAGTATTATGTTAAGGAACAAGAAGATTCGAGCTTGAGCTAGTCAGGTTCAGGACTTCGATAAATGGTGCAAGAAAGGCGGGATTCCAGATTAGAATCCTAGACTTATTGAAAAATATATAATGTGACATTAGATCTTGGATTAATGTTTACTTCTAATGTAACATCATGTGGAAGTTATATTAGTAGTGTGAGATCCTGATGATACATTGGTTTGTAATAACTATTACTATTTTAAGTTCGTTCCCTGAGACTATAACTTGAGTTGTGTATTTGGTTTGGGGTCACTACTTTTATGTTTGGTTATTATAATGGTTAAAGCAGGTGAGTGATGTTATTGTGGTGAAAAATTGGACTGTGATGACCCGGATCCCTGACCCCGTATCTGGGGGCATCACATTCAACATAATTAACAGATTTTAGCATATCTCTAATTTCCTTATCTGCTGGTGCTTTATCAGTATTATTAGCATTCAAATTAGGACATTCATTAATAGCAACAGTAGTAAGTAAATACTTATCTCATTTGCCAGTGAATACAATTATAGAATTGTCCTTGGACACTTCTACACTTGCCCAGAACTCTTCCACAAACTTGCAAAACTATCTTTGGTGCATATTTAAGAGAATTCCTCACCTTGCAACTGTCCAGAAACCTCATCATTAGATGGAATCTTGGTGATGCTTCTTCCACCATTGTGCAGGCCACACAAATTATTCAATTCATAGTAACAGCCACTTTGTGAAACTTTCTTGGATGAAGAAGAAGATGAATATGCCATTTCTTAAATTTCATGAAATCAAATTCACACACTTGAGAGGGATTAGAGATGAAGATTGAGAACAGAGAGATTAGGGATTGAGTTCGTAGAGAGAGAGAAAGAGATAGAAAATTAGTTAATAAAATTGTAAGTAATAGCTAAAATAAATTTTAATCTCACTATTTATATTTACTAAATTCTCAATCGATTTCTTACTCAAAATAGAACTTAATCGACCGTTGTGATAAAAAGTAAATAAAGAAATTATTTATTTTGGCAATCGACTGTTATACATATAGGGGTGTATGTATTTATCAATTGATAAAATAAGAAATCAACGGCTAGATTTTGTACAGGTCGATTGATGACATGGACCCTAAAACTTTCATGTCATCGATTGATAACTAATTTATCCATCGACCGTTAGTAGTATCCATCGATTGATATAGTTATCAGTCGATATATTTGAATATCCATTGTATTAAAATATTTATCCATTGATTATGGAGAAATCAACAGATTAAGATAGACAATGGCTGCAGACTAAAACTAACAGAAATAAATAACTTGTCAGACATTTAAAAGATTAAACATAGTTAAGCATACCTAAATCACAAACCAATCTATTAAAAGTAGATTCATCTAATGGTTTGGTAAAAATGTCTGCAAGTTGTCTTTCACTAGGGACAAAATATAATTCAATAGTACCATTCATTACATGTTCCCTAATGAAGTGATACCTTATGTCAATATGTTTTGTTCTCGAATGTTGAACTGGATTTTCTGTAATGACAATGGCACTAGTGTTGTCACAGAATATTGGAATTTTGGTTATATTAAATCCATAGTCAAACAATTGATTCCTCATCCATAACACTTGTGCACAACAGCTTCCAGCAGCAATATATTCAGCCTTTGCTGTACAAGTAGATACTGAATTTTGCTTTTTTTAATCCATGAAACAAGCTTATTTCCTAAAAATTGACAGGTGCCTATGGTGCTTTTTCTGTCAATTCTGCAACATGCGTAGTCTGCATCTGAATAACCAATTAGATCAAATCCAGATTTTCTAGGGTACCAAATTCCAAGATTTGGTGTTCCTTTGAGATATTTGAATATTCTTTTTATTGCAATCAAATGAGACTCTCTAGGATCAGCCTAAAACCTAGCACAAAGACATGTAGTAAACAATATGTATCACCTACTTGCAGTTAAATATAATAATGATCCAACCTGCCTCTATAACTTGAAATGTCAACTTTAGCTTCCTTGGTATTCAATTCAAGTTTAGTTGTAGTGGCCATGAGAGTTTTTGCAGAAGAACATTCCCTTAAATCAAATCTCCTTAATAAGTCAGAAATATATTGGTTTGATTTATGAAAATACCATCTTTAACTTGTTTGACTTGCAAACCAAGAAAATAGGTAAGTTCTCCCATCATGCTCATTTAATATTTACTCTACATCAACTTAGTAAACTTTTGACACAGTTTCTCATCAGTTGTGCCAAAAATAATGTCATCTACATAGATTTGAACAAGAATCATAGAGCCACTAACATTTCTATGAAAGAGATTTTTATCAACAGTGCCTCTGGTAAAGTGATTTTCAATCAAGAATTTAGATAGTGCGTCATACCAGGCTCTAGGTGCTTGTTTCAAACCATACAGTGCTTTGAGAAGATAGTATACAAATCCAGGATGAATAGGATCAATAAAACTAGGAGGTTGTTCTACATATACTTCTTTCTCTAGTTCTCTATTGAGAAAAGCACTTTTCACATCTAGATGATACACTTTGAAATTAGCATGGGCAGTATATGCTAGAAAGATTCTAATTGCTTCCAACCTTGCAACTGGTGCAAATATGTCATCAAAATCTATGCTTTCTTCTTGTGAATAGCCCTTTGCTACCAATCTTGCTTTATTTTTTGTCACTGTACCAGATTCATCCATTTCGTTTCTGAACACCCTTTTTGTACCAAAAACAAACTTGTTCTTTGGTTTAGGCACCAGCTTCCATACCTTATTTCTTTCAAACCGATTCAACTCTTCTTTCATAAAAATTATCCAATCAGGATTATTCAAGGCCTCTTCAGTCCTTTTTTGTTCTTCTTGAGACAAGAAGCTACTATACAATCACTCATTTTGAGTTTCACTTCTAGTTTTGACACCATTGTTCGCATCTTGAATAATTAACTCAAAGGGAGGACTTTTGGTCCATTTCCTTTGTGGTGGTAAATTTGTCCTTGAAGATGATGCTTCATGATCACTAGAATTGTCATGATCATTGTGATGTGATTGATTATTTGATAATCTTCCCCCTGAGATGGATACTTTACTTGAAGAGAGTTGAGAAGAGTTGTTATCTATTGAATGGTTATCAATTGATGTATTATCAGTCGATTGATGATTATCAACTGATAAGTTATCCGTTAATGAATTGACATCAATTGATAGGGAAATTCTGGGTATTTGATTTCTTGGAATCTCCACATCATCATCACTTTCTTCACCATTTCCAGTTGATTCATTTTCAAAATCTAATAGGTCATGGTATCCATCATCAAACAACCCTTGAATCTTCTTATCATCAAAGACTGCATGCATAAATTCCATAACAATGTGTAATCTAAGATTGTAGACTCTTTAAGCTTTGGTTGTTATTTCATATCCAACAAGTTTAGCTTCATCAGCTTTGGCTTCATATTTTCCCAAATTTTCTCCTTGATTCCTTAGGACAAAATACTTGCAGCCAAAGATATGAAGAAAATTAACTGTTGAGTTCATCTCTTTCTTCATCAATTAATATGGAGTTTTGCCTTGTAGTTGATTTACCATGAAATTATTCTGAATGTAACATGCAGTTTTGATTGCTTATGCCCAGAAATATGTAGGAAGTTTTACTTCTTCTAATATACTTCTAGCGGATTCGATTAAGGTCCTATTTTTTCTTTCAACAACTCCATTTTGTTGTGGAGTCCTTGGTGCAGAAAAAATGATGAGTGATACCTATTTCTTCACAAAATTCTTTCATTGTTGTATTCTTAAATTCAATACCATTATCACTTGTTATTTTCTTGATCTTCCATTCAGTACCATTGTCAACATTCTACATATGATTAATAATGAATTTGCTTGCCTCATCCTTGGAGTGTAAGAAATGTACCCAAGTGTATGTGGTGAAGTCATCCACAATGACTAGGGCATACTTCTTTTTGGAAATTGACATGATGTTGGCAGGGCCAAACAAATCCATATGCAATAGTTCCAAAGGTTTATCAATTGATGATTCTGACTTTGATCTGAATGATGCTTTTTTTTCCTTTCCTTTTTATCAAGCATCACATAGTCCATCCTTGGTGATTTCCATTTATAGAATGCCTCTAACCAGATTCTTTCTAACCAATTGATTCATGGATTTGAAATTCAAATGGGCTATCTTCTTATGCCAAATCTAGTTTTCATTTGTATTGGCTTTGCTAAGTAGACATGTCATTGAATTTGCCTTTACAGAGTTGAAATCAGCCACATAAATATTTCATTTTCTTCCACCAGTTAAGAGAATTTCACCAGATTCTTTATTGGCTATGATGCATGATCTAGTTGAAGACCACACACCATTTCCATTATCACACGGCTGACAAATACTGAGCAAATTCTACTTCAACCCATCAACTAATGCTACAGGTTCAATGACAACATTTTCACTTGCAATTGAGCCATATCCCAGAGTAAATCCTTTGTTGTTGTCTCTAAAAGTAACTTTTGGACCATCTTTTTCCACAAACTTTGTGAGCAGGGACATATCTCTAGTCATGTGCCTAGAACATCTACAATCTAGATACCAGAGACTTTTCTTTCTATTTCCCTGCACACAATTAATACAATCAAGTTACTTTTGATACCCAAGTTACCTTGGGTCCTCTTTTATTAGTTGCATCCTGAGCCTTAGTTGCCAACTTTGATTCCTTTGTTTTGGTGGGTTTAAATCCACTTTAACTTTGGGAGTTGACTTTTAGGGCCCAAACATCTTGGAACTCATGGCTGACATATCATGCATGTTTTCAGACTTGACATTATGATTAACATGATTGATGTCAGATATATGCATGTTTCATGGCATTCCAGACAAGTTTATATTGGCATATGTGATAGGTCCATAATTAATACATCTTTAATACCTATTTTATGTTTGTTTTCGTAATTTTATTAGTTAATTAATTATTTTTATTTTGTTTTGTAGGAAATTAATTAAAATCAGAATTGTAGCAGAAAAAGGAAAATACAAGGAAGGAGGTGGAATTACTTGGAGGCAAAGAAAAAGGAGATAAAATCGAATGCTTGTTGGAGAAGAAAAAGGAATAGAAGGAAATATTTAGAATTCAATTTGTAATCGATTTAGAAAACCTACATTATTTCCCCTATATATATGGGTCTCCTCTCTTGTATTTGCTAACCCTAGAATTTAATATTTATTTGCTTATTCAATTTTCTCTGCTTCGTCTTTTCTGCCAACAACTTGCGTTTTCTTTTTATATTCTAGTTTAGTATGTTAACATGGTTCATATTCTTATGCTGCCGCAGTAACATGTTTCTATGGTTTAGTTTATTATTTTAATAACATTAGTAACTAGTACATCTATCCTGTTAAACTTGCATGCGTAGTTTACTTAAATAATTAGTTAATTCTTGTTCGTATGATAATTAATTTTTATCGTCATAATTATATTATTTTAATTATTATCATGTCTAGCTAATTCTCTTGTCCTAGGATGAAGATGAAGTTAATTAATTATGTTTAATATTTACTTGTTCTTATTAATTGATTCTCATAATTTTTCTTGGTGCTTAATTGTTTGATTAACAAAGTGATTTTGATATATTATTGTTACCGAATTTATTTTTCATAGCCTATGCTTGCTCCATGAAGTTTTGATGGGTTATTGTTAGATAATAAGTTTCATAGTATATGCTTGTCTCGTTAATTGATATTTGATTTTTGAAGAAAGAGAATTGATTTTTAAGACAAGTTGGATATTAATTGCAATTAATTGATGGATCTGGATTCCTAGGTTTTTCATATTTATTTGATCTTATTTGCTTATTAGGTTAATTAAATCTCTCTCACAACTATTTGTCTAGTCTGCCTGATTTATTTGTTAGGGTTTGAAAATTTCATAGTCTCTGAGGATCGATCTGTGATTGCTACAATTAACCACTGTGCGCTTGCAGTATTTTTACACATCAAGTTTTTGGCGCCGCTGCCGGGGACTATTGGTAATTTTTACTCCTTAATATTTAATTCTTCGGATTAGTTTCTTGTTTTTCTTTGTATTTTTTTAGGGATTTGTGAAGCGGAGAAAAGTTTGGACAAGAAGATCGTTAGAAGGCATCGTTGTCTCCTTAGAAATTTTTGGAAAGCACTTTTCGGTATTCCGTATCACCTCTCTAGTTTTGTTTTTTTTCCTCGCAAATATTTAAAAAAAATCCAAAAAAAATATATATTAAAAAAAATCAAAAAAATTAGTTAGTTATTTGTCTTGTTAAAAACCAATTTGTTGCATCATTCACATCTCACATAGGAGCACATCATCTAGATTTTCTTTATTGTATTTTATTTCTTTCCATCTTATAATTGTGGTGATTGCTGGAGGAAAGAGGTACGTACAATTTAGATTAATTCACGTAGTATAGTGCATCCATAGTTGTTTATTTCCTCGTTTTTTTTGTGTTGCATTCATATAATCAATCTTAAGGGTGCCACCCAATACAAGATAAGGTAAGGGATTTCATCACCCTTTCCTTGGCCCACAAATCACTAATACGTTCATCTTGCATTCCCCTTACCTTAATAAAATCAAGTAGACGTTGGCCCCTAGGATTTCGCGCTCACTTAGGAAGAGAACCTAAGACGAGACAAATTTTTACGTATTCTTACTTTTGGTGTCTAGGAAAGCGATAGCTTACCTGGCCAATTTGGATTGGTGTCTAGAAAGGTGGTTAGCCTCTTGGCAATGCTTCCATCTACCTGGCCAATCGGTTTGAATATTTTTAGATTTGTGACTCTTAGTATTATCTTAAAGTTAGGAGCAGGTCTAGATTTTCTCTAGGTTAACATAGACATAGGATTTTTCTTTTGCATTTTTTTGGTGTTTACTTCTATCTCTTTCCTGCTACGTGTTTACTTGCTTACTTGTAAGTCATGTCTATTTCACTTAGAGAGCGTTTTTACCCCACTCGTTCCGCCCAACCTTCATGCATAGTCCTACCAACAGTAAATGGTAATAATTTTGAAATCAAATCTCATCACATTAGCATGTTACCTAGGTTTACTGGGGTAGAGGGCGAGGATCCATATCTTTTCATCCGAGAGTTTGAGGAAGTTTGTGCCCTACAGAAAATTCAACAATTGACTGATGACTCCATTAAATTGAGACTTATCAACTTTGCTCTTAAAGAAAATGCTAAAAAATGGTTATATAGTCTACCCATTAATTCTATTTCAACTTGGGAGGGATTTGTAAGCATATTTCTAAAAAAATATTTTCCAAACCATAAGGCCAACAAACTTCGGAATGAAATCAACCAATTTCAACAAAATCAAAATGAGTCTTTTTGGAAATATTTTGATAGATTTAAAATTCTGTTGTCCCAGTGTCCTCAACATGGTATAGAACAATGGAGACTTTGTAAAATTCTTTATGAAGCCTTAGATAGCCCAACCACTTCTTTGTTAGAGTCAATGTGTCAAGGTAAATTCATGGATAAAAATGAGGAAGAAGCTTGGCAATTTTTTGAAGAGTTAGCTGAAAAAACGATGTTGTGGGAGTCAACTAGGGAATCTAGTCAAGAAATTGAAAAACCTAGCTCATCTAAAGGCATACACGTAGTTGGTAATTCTATTGCAACTGAAGCTAAATTAGCTACACTCACAAGAAGATTAGAAGCCTTAGAAACCAACAAAGTGTCTTCACAAGTGTCTGTCTGTGCAAATTGTAACTCATCTAATCATGTGATAGAAAATTGCCCTGAAATTCAACAAGCTAATGCCATGTTTCAAGCGCGAGTAATGAATGATCCCTTTTCACCCACATACAACCCTGGTTGGAAAAATTACCCTAATTTCTCATGGAACCAAGGTTAATACAATCAGTATAACCAACCATCTCAAACTATTTTTCAAAATCCCAATCCTGGTCCATATCAAACTCAAAATCCCAACTCATTTCCTGCTCAAAACTTTGGCTCATATCCAACTTCTATTTCAATTCCTTCGAATCCTCCTGGTTTTAATGAAACTGATAAGAAAATGAATTTCTTGGAAAAGAGTATTGAGGCATTATTGAAATCCCAAGCTAACATAACTCAATCTCAACAGGCTTTCATGCAAACTATGACCCAAGATAGGCAGTTACTAAATTCCAATACTCAAGCCATATCTAAACTAGAGGTCCAAATCAGTCAGTTAGCCAACACAATTAGTGAGAAAGAGAAAAACCGATTTCCTAGTCAACCTGAGGTTAATCCTAAATTTCATCCAAACCAAAAATCTCATGAAAATGTGAATTCCATCATCTCTCTTAGGTCTGGTAATCAATTCAACAATCATGCTAGTCTCAATACTCAAGAGGAAGAAAAACTCACTTCTGAACCAAATCTTTTACTCTTAAATCCTAGTCCTGACCAATCCTTGTTTCCTAATAATTCTGAAGTAGTAGTGCAATCTAGTGAGCCTTCCAAATCTGATAAATCACCTTCAAAACCCATCTCTGATATGTCTAGTGAAAAAGTCTTCAAACCAAAAGCCCCATTTCCTCAAAGACTTACTTCAAACAAGCAATCTGCTCAATTAGATAAGATTTTGGAGGTCTTTAAACAAGTCAAGATCAACATTCCTCTTTTAGATGCAATTCAACAAATTCCCTCTTATGCGAAGTGTCTAAAAGATTTGTGTACTCATAAAAGAACCACTCATGTTCCTAAGAAAGCATTCCTAACGTCTCATATTAGTTCTATCATATCACATCAAATCCCTGTGAAGTATAAGGATCCTGGTTGTCCTACAATATCTTGTGTCATAGGTGATACTTTCATTGACAAAGCGTTACTTGATTTAGGAGCTAGTGTGAACCTTCTTCCATTATCTGTCTATCAAACTTTGGGTTTAGGTGAGCTTAAAAAGACTAATGTCACTCTTCAGTTAGCTGATCGTTCTATCAAAACTCCTAAGGGCATAGTGGAGGATGTGTTAATTAAGGTTGGTGATTTTATCTTTCCCGTGGATTTCGTTGTTCTCGAGACCGAACCTGTCAAAAATTTCAAAAATCAAATTCCTATCATTTTAGGAAGACCTTTTCTTGCTACTTCCAATGCTTTAATCAACTGTAGGAATGGTTCGATGAAACTAACTTTTGGAAACATGACTCTAGATCTTAATATCTTTAATGTGGGTAGTCAATCCAATGATCTATATGACCAACCTGTAGGACTTAATTTCATTAATGACGTTGTATCTTGGTCGAATCTTGAAGATAGTTTGATTGAGTCTTTTCTTGAACATGATGTTTTGTTAGAGTATGAGAGTAATAGAGAACTTCATGAGCTATATCAAAATTTCACTTCTGATGAGATGTTAGATGAATTGAATATCATTTGTTCTAAACATGAAACCCAATTGAAGGATATTGCGTTTGAGCCTAGGTCCGTTGTTAAGACTTCTGTAGGTGAGCCACCCCCACTTGATTCAAAACCATTTATATCCAGTTTTGGTCAGTCCTTTGTAGGTTTCAATGAAACTCATCATGCTTTTATTTCTAATGACTTAGTCCATGATCACAAATATCAAGTAATAAATCTGCTTAAACAATTTAAAGAAGCGTCTAATTGGTTTATGGTTTATGTTATTAATATGAGTTTTATCTTGTTGCGAGATCGTATATTTCTAGTGGATAATGTTGTTTTTGAGAATGTGTTTCAACAGTGTGCTTACTCTATGATGAAAGAAGTTTTTCCTCGATGTGGTGTTGGTTAGTAAGTTATTCTTGATTGTCTCCCATAGTCAAGTGTAGGTATGGGGGAGTAACTATGTGTGTGTGTTGTATAGTAGTTCCTTTTGCTTCCTCCATCATGCTTTTATCAGGTATTCTCGTCCTTTTACTTTGTCATATCTCTCTTTGCATACATTGAGGACAATGCATGATTTAGGTATGGGGAGGGAATTAGTAGTATTATAAAAAATCAAAAATCCAAAAAAAATAAAAAATTAGAAAATCCAAAAATAGAGATGTTTTAGCTAAGTTTTTCACTCTTGTACTTTGATGCTAGTTGGTGTTAACAATGTTTTATAAAATTATATATATATAATGCCTTGAGATAATTCGAACGTAGTTGAGTAAGGTTTTCTTCATGAAACTTGTGTTGAACAAATTTTTGCTTAAAAGTCCAAGACGACACTTATTGCACAAGGTCTTTGTTGGAAAGATTGTCTAGGGAAGTTTTCGATACCTGAGAGAGAGCCCACATGTTAAAACAATGTCGAATCAAATGTTTGTGAAAAAATATATAAAGCATCAAGTACTCCTTTGAGATCAATGGGTGGAAAATACAATGTTATATGAAAGGAACGATCCATATACATGTGCTGGTATTAAGTGCAATTGTATGAGAAATAAATTTTTCTTGGTGACTTTTCACTGCCCTTGGTTACTGGAGAAATACTTGACGAGCTAGGATAAAAGTAGTAATTGACTAGTCTTGTTTTGTAGCCTTTGTTACTCGAGTAATTAAGTCCGTAGGGGTATTTTGAAACCTAGTGCCCTAAGACCAACTGGTTTGGGAGTCATTGACCCAAAGCTCGCTACATGGGTAACATAGAAAGCCTAAGAAAACAGACATTGCACAGTCAATTGGAAAAAAACTATGAAATTTGGCTAGATACTTGTTTTGATAGAGATTGGGTCAGTTCAATATTGGTTGAAAAAGAGGAAATGTACTTATTCAATTGATTCTTCAGAGACCTATTTTCACGACACACCTTGGGAGTTTTTGCAAACGTTTAACTTCGATATAAGTGGATTCTAGATACCTACATCTTATCTATTATTAGAAGAGTCTTTAAGGCATGTATTTTCCTAAAAATCTTCTTTTGTTGACACCGATGAACGTTATTGATAGAGTGGGATGCTTGCTAGAATATTTCACGGATTTTATGGGTATATCTTCTGTAAACCCTTAGGAGACAACACTCCTCTGGTAGAGATCGTCTACGAGTTTAACGGGTTGGTAAACCTAAAATTATCCGTCACGCCTACGAAAAGGAGCATAGGACTTTTATAATTTTTTTCTTTTGATTTTTCTCGAGGACGAGCAAAAGATAGGTATGGGGGCATTTGATAGGTCCATAATTAATACATCTTTAATACCTATTTTATGTTTGTTTTCGTAATTTTATTAGTTAATTAATTGTTTTTATTTTGTTTTGTAGGAAATTAATTAAAATCAGAATTGTAGCAGAAAAAGGAAAATACAAGGAAGGAGGTGGAATTACTTGGAGGCAAAGAAAAAGGAGATAAAATCGAATGCTTGTTGGAGAAGAAAAAGGAATAGAAGGAAATATTTAGAATTCAATTTGTAATCGATTTAGAAAACCTACATTATTTCCCCTATATATATGGGTCTCCTCTCTTGTATTTGCTAACCCTAGAATTTAATATTTATTTGCTTATTCAATTTTCTCTGCTTCGTCTTTTCTGCCAACAACTTGCGTTTTCTTTTTATATTCTAGTTTAGTATGTTAACATGGTTCATATTCTTATGCTGCCGCAGTAACATGTTTCTATGGTTTAGTTTATTATTTTAATAACATTAGTAACTAGTACATCTATCCTGTTAAACTTGCATGCGTAGTTTACTTAAATAATTAGTTAATTCTTGTTCGTATGATAATTAATTTTTATCGTCATAATTATATTATTTTAATTATTATCATGTCTAGCTAATTCTCTTATCCTAGGATGAAGATGAAGTTAATTAATTATGTTTAATATTTATTTGTTCTTATTAATTGATTCTCATAATTTTTCTTGGTGCTTAATTGTTTGATTAACAAAGTGATTTTGATATATTATTGTTACCGAATTTATTTTTCATAGCCTATGCTTGCTCCATGAAGTTTTGATGGGTTATTGTTAGATAATAAGTTTCATAGTATATGCTTGTCTCGTTAATTGATATTTGATTTTTGAAGAAAGAGAATTGATTTTTAAGACAAGTTGGATATTAATTGCAATTAATTGATGGATCTGGATTCCTAGGTTTTTCATATTTATTTGATCTTATTTGCTTATTAGGTTAATTAAATCTCTCTCACAACTATTTGTCTAGTCTGCCTGATTTATTTGTTAGGGTTTGAAAATTTCATAGTCTCTGAGGATCGATCTGTGATTGCTACAATTAACCACTGTGCGCTTGCAGTATTTTTACACATCAATATGCAAAGAAGGGATTATACATGTAAGGAACCTGTGCATAAGGCATATGAACATTGGGTGCAACTAAATTAGAAGACATGGCATTTATGAGCATAGGATTGGTAAGCATAGCATTTGCAGACATAGTATGTGCACTTAAGTCATTTACAGGTATGGAGTTCTTTTCTTTCCTGCAATGCATAAACAAATGATATACACTACCACATTTAGCACAGACCTTTCTAGGTGCGTACATATCAGGAGTATAATTTTTGTGCTTATTTATGCCTACCTTATCATTCCTGTTCTTCTTCTTTTTCTCAAACTTAGGGTGAATGATTTCAACGGGTGTTATCCCTTCTAATTTCTCTTTTAATTATTTCTTAGATAAGCTACCAATGTTGATCTTTTCAACCTTAGTTTTAACTTGATTCTTGGTTTTCTTAACAAACTTGATAGGGGTGCTAAAGTTGTTCTTGTTGTTAGCCATTGATGATTTACTTGTCAATGGATGCTTATCAATTGATTCAGCATCAATCTTGTTATTAGTTGATGAAGGATTAGCAGTCAATTGATCTTTATCCATTGAAGTATCAACCAATGGCTTGCCTACTGATTTCGGGGATTCTCCTAGAGTATCTAAACCCTGAATATCAATAATTTGCTTGACAATTTTAGAAGACCTATTCCATTTATTAATGGTTTCAATTTCTCTAGCCAATTATTCTTTTAACAATTATTCTCTTTTTAAACTATTCACTGGCTCATCTCTAGCATCCTTACTTTCCTTCATGAATCTATATGAACAGACAAGTTCATTTTCAAGAAAAGCATTCCTCTCAGTTAAGGAGTCAATGGTATTCTTTAACTTCAAGTTTTCTTTGTTTAGAGATTTCAGAATGACATGTAAATTATACAGTTCATTAGACATTTCATTGATGGTACTATTACATTCATCTTTTGAAAGCTCGAAAAATTTAGTAACTAATACCTTATTTGGTGATGAACTAGCTTCCTCATCATCATGATTGACCATTAGAGCAAAATTGATGAACTCTTCAGAATCACTATCCTCGGCAGCCTAGTCTTTCTCTTTAGTAACAAAAGCCTTATCTTTTTGTTTGAGAAGGTCAAAATATTTCTTTTTATAGTCAATGCCATCATATGACTTTGCCTACTTTTCCTGTTTTGGCTTTCTGCACTCATTTGAGAAATGACTAGTCAATCCACAGTTATAGCACTTGAATTTGGATCTATCAACCAAATTTTTGATTTGATTGTCATTCCTGAACTGGGATCCAGGCCTTTGAGCATTTAGATTCCTATTGAATTTTAGCTTTGAAAACTTCCTTGATAGAAATGCAAGATGTTCATCAATTTCATCTAGATCATCCTGAGAGCACATTTCACTTTCTTCATACTTGCACTTTCCCTTTCCCTTGGATGATTTTTCAACAACATCATTGGCCACCATAACCGAACCTTCTACAGAGCCACTTTCATTATTCCCTTTCTTGTCTTCATTTCCCTTGACCATCAAAGTGTTGGTGTAGGTGCCCTAGAGGCAATACAATGTTTCTTTTGATAAACCTTTATGTCATTTGATTATTCAATAAACGTATTTATTATGACTTTAATTACTGCGATATATTTGTTAGCATAATAAATGTCCTTAGAATCATGATACACATTGTATAGTTTAAGTACATGACTTGAACTTGAGAAAATATAATATATCATATTCTTAAAGGTCCCTAGTCGAGTATTATTATTATAGGACAATAATAATGCATAAATAGACTAGTATGTTGTTTGACAGATAACCACATCTCATTGGTTATGAGTATGAGGATACTAAAGTCAATACATAGGTACATGTAGGAGTACATGGTACTGGACAGACCCACAGTGAGATTCTTCATGTTTAATAAAGTCATAAGAAACACTCACAGTGATAATGGTGTAATGATCCTCTGACTTGAGATCATTATATTTCTATACGAGGATTAATATACTTTGACTACATTAAAAGTTATCTTTGACCGGGTGATGATAAAAGTGGACATCGGGTATATCATGAGTCGTATGAGAAATATGAATGATAGATAAGGGATTTAACCCTCCTATAATTAGGAGAGATATTATTGGCCTCTTGATTGAGTGAGACTATAAAATGCATGGCCGTGCTAAAAAAATGATTTGTTTTTCATAGTCTACTCATGGATCAAGTAAACCCGGATTAAATGTCGTAGAGGATGACTAAATACATGCCTCGAGTTTAATCTATAATATATATGGTTAAAGGGATTATATTACACGGAAACATTAATCACGAAAGGTTTTATCGAATCACGATTTAATTATTGTTTAATTGGGTAGCAATGATGTATTACTAGATACCGCTCATTGTTTATAATTTTATTGGAGAATAAAATTATTACCAATTAAATAATAGCCTATAGGGTCACACACATATAGCACTTAGAGGAATAGTTAATTTAAATTATAGACCTAAATTAATTGATGATTATTTGAATTTTATTATATTAATTAAGTGAGACTTAATTAATTGAGATAATATAAATTCAAATTAGAGGAGTATTTCTGCCCATAATAATTAAGTATGACTTAGTTATTAATTAAATAATAGAAATTCGTTTTATTATGTAATCCTATACCTACATGGGTTAGGTTTTGCTGTTATGGGCCTATTAATCACACATTATAAATAGATAATGTAGGGTTAAGAGGCAAGTTACGTTTTTCATAAAAACCCTAGAAGAGGCAGCAACAAAGATAGGTAGGAACAAACTCGAATTGTCAAGAGGGAGGCTAGTACATCCATTCCGTAATCAAGATTGTGAGACGTTCTTGAAGGTGCTCGTGTGGATACCATAGAGGTGTTTTTCGAGAAGGAAGACACAATTCGTGAAAGCTAGGATCTCTGTTGAGTTCATGAAAGTCAAGACCAGAATATGTATAATTCTGTTTCTCCATAATCTGTCCAATCTTATACATGGATCCAGGGTTTGGGTTCCGATTTTTTTTGTTATATTTACGTTTATCCGCTGCGTTTTATGCCTCGGAACCCAACAATGGCATCAGAGCTACGTGTATAAGGGACTGATTTGGTTACGTGTTTTCTGTATATGATGCATATGTGCCTGCCATGCTACGTTCTTCATGTATATTCGAATTGTAATATGTTATGATGACTATATGTGATCTGCAATGTTATAATCTGTTATGGCATGATATGTGTGATGCATAGTATGTATGTGATACGAGATACAGTCATACGAAGATCGTCGGAATCGTTCTGAAGCGTTTAAAAACACAACTGCATAAGATGCAGTTTTCTGTGAATAGTGATTCTGCAGTGAATAGTGTTTTTCGACGGAGTCAGAATGGGTTGAAATTACTCTTTCTGGAAAGGGAAAATCGCCACGAGCAAAAATCATGGATAATCCATGACCTATGGTGTTTTTTGGACATCTGACATCGGTAAGGGCCTTAAAAACGCAGTTTTCTGTTTTTAGATCATAATTTTGAAATTTTGGTAATTTTATGATCATGATATATATGATGCATGATGATATGATTATGCATTCTGAGATGTCAGTAATTGTTATGTGAGCATGATGCTGGTTGTGGCCTTTTTTACCCTAGATTAATGGTTTTGGTTTTATAAATACGACTTGCATGTCGTTTTCTTCATTCTTGTAATTGTTGAACCTCGAATGTAACTCGAGTTTTCTAATGTAAGTACATCAGCTTAGGTCGTATTCAATGTTTTCTTGTAATGTACTTGAAGACTGAAGGATGATCCAAGAAAAGGAGAAGGCACCCATGGATACAAGAAGAATGAAGACAAGTAATTGTATTTATGTTTTACCACCACCCTAGATTGACTTTGATCCTTTCATTAGCTCGAAAGGATCACATAGGAAAGGGGCCATAACCAAGCACGTTTTCATACTGCACTTTACATATTGATGTTAGTGTAGAATAGTTAATGATGCATGCTTTAATTAGATTAATCATGTATGAATGTATTAGATACGTCACCCATGCCATGCTTGTCATGCTAAATAAGATAAAATCTGTAACGATTTAAGATTTTAAAATTAACAAATGATCATGAGATTCTTGTGTTTATGAAATATGGATTTTAAAACACGGAATTAAATATGAATTTTTGATATCTATAACTGGGATTTTCTGACAAAAGCGGATATGCGTATTCGTAAGGTTGATGGGTTTTAAGTGTGACTACTGGTATCCTCCATCTACCTGGGAAATGAACAATTTAAGATGTCAATTTGAAATATTTGGTTCAAGGAAAAATTGAGGATCTCTTTATGATGTGATCATGATCGTTATAAATTTTCTAAACCCCTTAACAAAATATTAAGTTTTACTCAGATGCTTTCCAATGAATGAACACTCATCGAATCCTAGATCGATTAAGGGAAGGACTGTCAGTGGCAGGGGACTCCTATCTACCGTTGTGAGATGCGATGAATATAAACGGTTATATTCGGCCGTTGTATCATTGGGTCCAACTTAATTGAGTCGTCATAATAAGGTGAAAATAAACGGTTATATACAACCATTATGAACTTAGAAGCATAGAGTTTGGTTAAACGTCTATTAGATAGATAAGATCAATCGTTGTTCACCAAACTATCCAAGAATTATATATGATATAATTGACAACTGTTGTCTACCTAAATAATCATTTTTAAGGACTTCCAGTGGTTGACTTTGGACATGACGAAATACGGATCTTGGCTCACTAGAAAGAATTATGGGATATACTTTCCAAATTAATAGTAAGGGCTATTAATTTGATAAAAATAGTGGGAGATATATTATGAATATATCATAATCACTTGAACATAATAAATAACTCAGACAATCTAATGTTTATTTTGTGCTGTTATCATTATAGATACCAAGTAATGGCAAACAACACAAACACACTATCCGTCCGATCAGTCCTTGAGAAGGATAAGCTGACAGGAGGAAATAACTTCCTAGACTAGCAGAGGAATTTGAGGATTGTCCTCAGACAGGAGCGCAAGCTTCATGTCATTGATATTCCTCCGGCAGGTCCTCTTCCTGAGGGCGCTACTATTGAGGAACGAGCGGCCCACACAAAGGATGAGAATGATGCAAATTATGTTGCATGTCTTATGTTGGCAAGTATGAGTGATGAGCTTCAAAGACAGCATGTGCATATGGATGCATATACTATCAATGAGCACTTGCAAAGCATGTTTGCAAGCCAAACTCGTCAAGAAAGGTTCAACACGAGTAAGTCACTCTTTAATTGCAGACAAGGGGCAAGTGAACCAGTTGGCCCACATGTTCTGAAGATGATTAGTTAAATTGAGTACCTTGAAACTTTGGGTTTCTCGATTATTCAGGAAATTGGTATTGACCTAATCATGAATTCTTTGAACAACAAATTCACTCAATTTGTTATAAACTACAATATGAATGAATTTGACAAAACACCTACAGAATTATTGGCTATGTTGAGGACATATGAGACCAACATGAAGACGGCTGAACCTACTCCCATACTGATGGTGAGCAATAAAGGTAAGGCCAAAGGGAAAGGCAAGTGGAAGGGTAAGAAGAAGACAGGATCTGATTCTACACCCAAGCCAAAGTCAGGTCCTAAACAGGCTTTAAAGCCTAAAGGTGGGGTCGCTAAGGGTGAATGTCACTACTGTATGAAAACTGGTCACTGGAAGAGAAACTGTTCAGTTTACTTGGAGGATCTGAAGAAGAAGAGGGCTGAGCAAGCATCTAATTCAGGTATATATGTTATAGAAGTCAATCTGTCTATTTCTACATCTTGGGTATTGGATACTGGATGTGCTTCTCACATTTGTATAAATGTGCAGGAAATGCAGAGAAGTAGGACATTGGCTAAAGGAGAAGTGGACCTACGAGTTGGAAATGGAGCAAGAGTTGCTGCTTTAGCTGTAGGAACCTATTATTTATCTTTGCCCTCTAGGCTTGTTTTAGAACTGGAGAATTGTTTTTACGTGCCTGCGATTCGTAGAAACACTATTTCTGTTTCTTGTTTGGACAAGAAAGGTTTTTCGTTTACGATAAAGAACAACAGTTGTTCTTTTGCTTTGAATGATTTAACCTATGGTGTTGCGCGTTTGTTTAATGGTTTATATGTTCTTGACTTAGATAATCCTGTCTATAATATAGAAAACAAACGACTTAAAGTTAATGACTCAAATCAAACATACCTCTGGCATTGTCGTCTAGGCCATATAAATGAGAAACGCATATCCAAATTACATAAGGATGGATATTTGGATAAGTTTGATTTTGAATCATACCAAGAATGCGAATCTTGTTTGCTTGGCAAAATGACTAAAGCCCCTTTCACTGGTAAGGGTCAAAGGGCCACTGAACGTTTGGAGCTAATACATAGTGATGTATGCGGCCCAATGCGTGTGATGGCTAGAGGAGGCTACTACTACTTCATAACATTTACTGATGATTTTAGTAGATATGGATATGTATATCTTATGAAGAATAAATCCGATTCTTTTGAAAAGTTCAAAGAATACAAGGCTGAAGTAGAGAAGCAAATTGGCGGAGGTGCAAGTATTAAGATCTTACGATCTCATCATGGAGGAGAATACTTGAGCACAGAATTTAAAGATTATTTAAAGGAGTGTGGTATTGTATCACAACTCACTCCGCCAGGTACACCTCAATGGAATGGAGTTTCAGAGAGAATAAATCGCACCTTGTTGGACATGGTGCGATCGATGATGAGTCATGCAGATCTTCCAATTAGTTTCTGGGGTTACGCTCTAGAAACAGCGGCTTTCACACTTAACCGTGTTCCTACTAAGAAGGTTCAAAAGACTCCATATGAGATATGGGAGGAGAAACGGTCAGGCATGAGCTTTATGAAAGTTTGGGGATGCAAGGCGTTTGTGAAACATCAAGTATCTGACAAGCTTGGACCTAAATCTGAAGAGTGCAATTTTGTGGGATACCCTAATGAAACAAAGGCGTATTATTTTTATAGTCCTTCTGAGCAGAAAGTGTTTATTGCTCGAGATGCTGTATTCATGGAAAGAGATTTTGTGTCCAAAATAAATAGTGGGAGAACTATAGATCTCGATGAAGATCGAGAACCACAAAATAGCGTTGAACCTGAAGTGGAACAAGAGCAGGATAATGATAATGCTCAACAAACACAGGTTGTTCGTAGAACTGGTAGAATTCGCCATGAGCCAGAGAGATATGGATTTCTCTTGACTCAATGTGGTGATTTGATGCTCATAGATGAAGATGAGCCTCTCACATACCAAGATGCTATGAACAGTCCAGACTCTAAGAGATGGCTAGAAGCCATGAAATCCGAGATGGATTCCATGTACGAAAACCAAGTATGGACTTTGGGTGATCCACCTGAAGGGGTAAAACCCATAGGGTGCAAATGGGTTTTCAAGAAGAAAACCGACGTGGATGGAAATGTTCAGACCTATAAAGCAAGGCTGGTTGCAAAAGGTTTCAAACAAATTCATGGTATTGACTATGATGAAACTTTCTCACCAGTGGCTATGGTCAAGTCCATAAGGATTTTGCTTACTATTGCAGCATTCCATGATTATGAAATCTGGCAAATGGATGTCAAAACAGCCTTCCTTAACGGAAGCCTTGAAGAGGATGTGGATGTGTACATGACACAACCTGAAGGTTTTGTCAATCCAAGGAATGTTAGCAAGATTTGTAAATTACGTCGATCCATTTATGGATTGAAGCAAGCCTCTAGGAGATGGAATATCTGTTTTGATGAAACAGTCAAAGAGTATGGCTTTGTTCAAAACGAAGATGAACCTTATGTTTACAAGAAGGTTAGTGGGAGCCATGTGGCATTCATAGTACTATATGTTGATGACATACTACTAATGGGGAATGACATACCTTCTCTTAAGGCTGTTTAGGCTTGGTTAGGGAGCAACTTCTCTATGAAAGACTTAGGAGATGCATCCTACATTCTAGGAATGAGGATCTATAGGGATAGATCTAGCAGGATGATCGGTCTAAGTCAGAGTTCATACATTGATAAGGTTTTGCATCGTTTTGGTATGCAAAATGCAAAAAGGGGATATGTCCCCGTGTCTCAAGGGATAACGATCTCTAAAGATCAGTGTCCAAAATCATTGGATGAGAAGGACCGCATGAGTAAGGTTCCATATGCCTCAGCAATTTGATCTATCATGTATGCAATGGTATGTACTCGCCCAGATGTTTCGTATGCTTTAAGCATGACGAGCAGATACCAATCTAATCCAGGTGAAGGTCACTAGACGACAGTCAAGAATATTCTAAAGTACTTGAAAAGGACTAAAGATTCATTCTTGGTGTATGGAGGAGAGGAGAAACTGGCTGTAAAAGGTTACACCGATGCAAGTTTCCAAATAGACAGGGATGATACTGTATCACAGTCTGGTTTTGTGTTTTGTCTAAACGGAGGTGCTGTAAGTTGGAAGAGTTTAAAGCAAGAAACAGTAGCTGATTCTACAATGGAGGCTGAGTACATTGTAGCTTGTGAAGCAGCTAAGGAAGCTATTTGGATTCAAAAATTCATTACTGATTTGGGAGTGGTTCCATCGATCGCAGATCCCATTGATCTATACTCCGATAATAATGGAGCCATTGCACAGGCTAAAGAACCTAGAGCTCACTCCCGAACCAAACATATACTGAGGAGATATCACCTCATTCTAGAGATTAATGAAAGGGGTGACATACACATATGTAAAGTGCACATAAATGATAACATTGCAGACCCACTGACCAAAGGCTTGTCGCAGAAGAAGCACGACGGTCACACAAGTTCCATGGGTATTAGATACATGGGTGATTGGCTCTAGTGCAAGTGGGAGATATTTGGTGTAGGTGCCCTAGAGGCAATACAATGTTTCTTTTGATAAACCTTTATGTCATTTGATTATTCAATAAACATATTTATTATGACTTTAATTACTGCGATATATTTGTTAGCATAATAAATGTCCTTAGAATTATGATACACATTGTATAGTTTAAGTACATGACTTGAACTTGAGAATATATAATATATCATATTCTTAAAGGTCCCTAGTCGAGTATTATTATTATAGGACAATAATAATACATAAATAGACTAGTATGTTGTTTGACAGATAACCACATCTCATTGGTTATAAGTATGGGGATACTAAAGTCAATACATAGGTACATGTAGGAGTACATGGTATTGGACATACCCACAGTGAGATTCTTCATGTTTAATAAAGTCATAAGAAAGACTCACAGTGATAATGGTGTAATGATCCTTTGACTTGAGACCATTATATTTCTATACGATGATTAATATACTTTGACTACATTAAAAGTTACCATTGACCGGGTGATGATAAAAGTGGACATCGGGTATATCATGAGTCGTATGAGAAATATGGATGATAGATAAGGGATTTAACTCTCCTATAATTAGGAGAGATATTATTGGCCTCTTGATTGAGTGAGACTATAAAATGCATGACCGTGCTCAAATAATGATTTGTTTTTCATAGTCTATTCATGGATCAAGTAAACCCGGATTAAATGTTGTAGAGGATGACTAAATACATGCCTCGAGTTTAATCAATAATATATATGGTTAAAGGGATTATATTACACGGAAACATTAATCACGAAAGGTTTTATCGAATCATGATTTAATTATTGTTTAATTGGGTAGCAATGATGTATTACTAGATACCGCTCATTGTTTATAATTTTATTGGAGAATAAAATTATTGTCAATTAAATAATAGCCTATAGGGTCACACACATAGAGCACTTAGAGGAATAATTAATTTAAATTATAGATTTAAATTAATTGATGATTATTAGAATTTTATTATATTAATTAAGTGAGACTTAATTAATTGAGATAATATAAATTCAAATTAGAGGAGTATTTCTGCCGATAATAATTAAGTATGACTTAGTTATTAATTAAATAATAGAAATTCGTTTTATTATTTTATCATATACTTATATGGGTTAGGTTTTGCTGTTATGGGCCTATTAATCACACATTATAAATAGATAATGTAGGGTTAAGAGGCAAGTTACGTTTTTCATAAAAACCCTAGAAGAGGCAGCAGCAAAGATAGGCAAGAACAAACTCGAATTGTCAAGAGGGAGGCTAGTATGTCCATTCCGCAATCAAGATCGTGAGACGTTCTTGAAGGTACTCGTGTGGATACCATAGAGGTGTTTTTCGAGAAGGAAGACACAATTCGTGAAAGCTAGGATCTCTGTTGAGTTCGTGAAAGTCAAGGCCAGAATAGGTATAATTCTGTTTCTCCATAATCTGTCCAATCTTATACATGGATCCAGGGTTTGGGTTCTGATTTTTTTTGTTATATTTACGTTTATCCGCTGCGTTTTATGCCTCGGAACCCAACACAAAGCCACAATCTTGACTTTTCTTTTACTCTTCTCAATTTCTTCATCTTGTTGTATTTCCAACTCATATGTTTTGAGAATACCATAGAGTTTCTCAAGAGTATAATCTTTAAAGTCCCGAGATTGTCTAATGGAAACAATCATTGTCTTTCATTCTTTTAGAAGAGATCTAAAAAAATTAGATTTGTTTCCTCAGTTGCATAAACCCTACCATATAGCTTTAATCCATTTAACAACTTCTGGAATCTGTTGTATGTGTCATTGATGGCTTCCCCACTTTTGAAATGAAAAGATTCATACTTTTGAATCAGGATTTGCATCTTATTCTTTCTGACCTACTCAGTTCCTTCACAAAGAGTTTGAAGTGTGTCATATATTTCTTTTGAAGTAGTACAGTTGATTACATTATCAAACATGTCTTTGTCTAGACCATTGAACAGTATATTCATGGCCTTTTTATCCTTGAGCACCTCCTTTTCATCTTCTTCAGTAAACTCAGTAGTGAGTTTTGGAATGTGTTTATCAAAAGCAGTAGTTCCATGCAAAGTAACATGAGGACCTTTCTCTATGCAGTTAATATAGGAAGGGTCAAGAGAAAGTAGATGCAGGTGCATTTTTACTTTCCATGCAAAGTATTCATCCTTTTCTAACACTGGAATTTTCACACCTGAATCTTTTTTGCCCATATTGACTTGTTCTTGATCTTAAACTTTTTGTATGTTGAAAGCCTACGCTCTGATACCAATTGTTATTTTTCCAAAACAATGCCAATATGATTTGTAGAAATGGAGGGGGTTGAATACAAATTATTAAAACTTTTTCTGTTTTAATAATTTTTCTTATAGTTATGAGTGTTTAGAGAAAATATGATGAACAACAAGAACTGAAAAGTATTTGAACAATGTTTAAAATTACTGATGGATTGGTTTTTCCATCAGTGTATATTTATGCTCAAATTATCTAGGTTAATAAAACCTAGCTGCCTTTTACAAAGTTAGAGAAATGAATCAATTGATCTTTCAAAGTGCTCTTAGGCTTGAACAATTGATTCTGATATGTTGTCTTTTTTTTTCTTTTTCACTTAACAATGCTACCACACTTGTTTATATACCACAAGTGTGTTTACAATACCTAGAAAGAGTATAAAATAATTAATCTAAACTAGGATTGTTTGTAATATATCTTTCCTTTTGCCTTTTTCCATTTCTAGAAAAGTACTTCACACTTGGAAAGACAACTTCAACTTGAGTCTTCATAGTCATCATAGATTGTCTTCCATAGGTGTACTTTTGTCTGTCAACTTGTCAACTTGTGTTGTCTTAATCACTTGATAATTTATTGTTAGGCATATCAATTGATTCTTCCTTTTATCCATCAACTGATATTCTTCTTCGATTGATCTTTATATCCATCGATTGCTAAATGATGACTTATCAATTGATAGATGTTATCAATCGATATATCAATCGATGGGTCTTCATATCAGTTGATGGTCTTCAATCTTTGACTTGGCTTCTTATCATTTAATCTTCAATCCATTGATACTTCCATATCAATTGATCATCCTTCACTTGCATAATTTTCCTATCTTCGGATAATTACAATTTGACAGTCTAAGTTACAGATCAGTTTATGACCTATATCAATCGACTCTAGTATCAATTGATGAGAATAATATCAATTGACTTACACCTTATCGATTGAAGTAGACTAAATACACATATGCTATAATTCATATTATCAGTTGATCTATATAAACATTTCAACTGATAAATGGTTTTCTGATCAATCGATATTTATAACTTTCATATCAATTGATCAGTTACATAAATTAAAATTTCTAAGATTCTAAGATTAAGATTATCATCAAGTTACATGTAGATTTCTAACAATTCTTACTTATACTTTTGCTGATTATTTCTCTATCTCTTCTCTCTCTAAAACTCAAGCCCTAAATTCTCTATGTGTGCAATCTGTTTTATCTCTCTCAATTACTTTTAGTCTCTTGATTACTAATATTCTCTAAAGCAATGACATCTACATCATCAAAGAAAGTTTCTCAAAGCGGATGCTACTATGAACTGAACAACTTCGTAGCCTGCACAGTGGTAGAAGAAGATCCAAAGGGATTTCATCCTATAATGAGATTTCTCGATAGTTGCAAAGTTAGGAAAGCTTTGAAGGAGGCCCCTAAAATTGTTTTCAATCTGGTGGAAGAGTTTTGGGCTAGTGCAGAAGTTGCCAAGGATTACTCAAGTATCTTATTTACTTGCAAGGGAGATAAGTATTTACTTACTACTATTGCTATAAATGAATGTTTAGATTTGCCTGCTAATAACACTGATAAAGCACCCATAGACACTAAAATTAGAGATATGCTTAGGTTTTTTAATTATGTTGAACCTGAGATTAGTCTAGGTCATGTAGTTAGAAAACATTTTAGAAAAGAATGGTCTTAATACTTTGATGCAATTATTAAGTATTTTAGTGGTAAAATTAGTAATTTTGATGCCATTGTTAGAATTGGTGTCCTAGAGACAATACTTTTAATGTTTTATTGAAAACAATTAAGGATTATGTTTTATGTGATTATTTAATTAATATTTATTATGTCTTTATTTACTGTTTTATAAATTGAAAGAATAATAAATGTCCTTAGAATATTAATATGTAATATATATATATATATATCTATTTAAGTATGTGACTTAAAAATGAGATTATATTAATAGTATTTTATTCCTAAAATTTCCTAGTCAAGTATTATTATTATTTAAGGACAATAATAATGTAATAAGACTAGTATATTTGTTGACATATGACCACATCGCATTGGTCATTGGTATGGTGATACTAAAGTCAAAAACATAAGTGTATGTATCAATACATGTCACTGGAAAGACCCGCCATGAGATTCTACATGTTAATAAGTGTCATAAGAAATCTCACTGTGATAATGATGTAATGATCCTCTGACTTGAAATCATTATATTTCTATATGAAAATGAATGTACTTTGATTACACTCAAAGTTACCTTTAACTGGGTAGTGATAAAGGTAGATATTGGGTATGTTATGAATCATATGAGAAATATGAATGATAGATATAGGATTTAACCCTCTGATTTTAGGATTGATATTATTGGCCTCTTGATTGAGTGATAGAAAGGGATTATATTACATTGCACATTATTCACGAAAGGTTTAATTGAATCACCAATTATTATTGTTACTTGGGTAACAATGATGTATTACTAGATGCCACTCATTGTTTATAATTTTATTATTAGATAATAAAATTTTTGCCAACATAATAATAACCTAAAGGGTTACACATAAAGAACGTCTAAACGGAGCTTTATTTAAATTAAGAATTTAGATATTTTATTATTACTATTTCAAATTTAATTATTGAATTAATTAAGTGGGACTTGATTAATTATATTAGAATTCAGATTTAATAATAATAATAACCCAAAATCATAATGAGTTTTGGAAACCACATAGATTAGGGTTAGACCCAAAATCTCTTTCTCCCCTATATATGCATAATGATGTATAGTTTTAGGGTAACACAAGTCATAAATTCGTTTTTCATATAAACCCTAGCTGCTCAACAGTTTGAGAGTCTAGAAAAAGATAGAGAGAGAGTGAGAGAGAGAGAGAGAGAGAGAGGCAAGCTATTCGGCTAGTACCGATTCCGGTGATCGTTGGACGATCGAGCGTTCGTGTGGACTTCTTTGGAGAGCAGATCTTTGCAACAAAGGGCTATTGTGATTCATCGTTTCTGAACCTCCATTATAAACATATGTAAAGCTTCGTTAAGGTAAAAATTTCTTCACCATAATCATTCATACTTTATACATGGATCCTGCGATTGGGTTTCGTTTTATTTTGGTTTTTACGTTAATTGTGTTGCGTTTACTTGCACGAAACCCATCAGCCATAACAACTAGTATGCAACAAATAGCTTATACCATATTGTTTTATAAGTATCATACCTTGTCTTCAATCATTTTAAGTGAAATTGCTGTTAAATTAGGGAATAAGGCTGGTAGATCTAATCATATATATTATGCTATATTTATTATGTTGTGTATTAATCACTTTGTTAAGAATATAGATATAAGCAGGGAGATAGAGACTTTGGACCATTGGGTCTAAAACAAGAGAGTATTCAAAGACCTGGTCAGAATCAATCTCCACAGTGATTTGGATTTTGTTTATCCAGCCTTTGTACAGGTATACATTTCATCCCTATCTTTTTCTTCTCAACCTCAAATTATTTTGCCTTCTGTGGCTACGGAGGGTGTTAGTAATGACTCCAACCCTCCAACCCAAGCCACACAACCAATTCCTAAATCCAAGTCTAAGAAACCAACTTGATCAACAGGTTCCCAAAAGCCTGTTATTGTAAAAACCAAGAAAAGAAAAACACATACTATTAATAGATTATAGGAGGAAGTTATTGGTGAGGGAACTGGGGAACATTAAGGAACCAGAAGGATAAGGGTGTGAGGGTGAGACAACCCATCCAAGCCACACCACAGTCACCCAAAAGATTGTGGTTGTTGAAAAGGAAGATACCACATCCTTGTTGGCAACCTCTCAAAAGGGTGTCAATATTGAAAAGAGCCCCCAACCAAGGGCATTGATCAAGGGTGGGGACACAGAAACTAAAACCCCTAAGTCCTATGAAAGGAAGAAGAAGAAAACCAAAATTGCACATGGGGACAAACACACTGTAAAGCCACAAGCAATTGTGGTGGAGCCTTCCATTTCTTTGTTTGCTGCATTTCCAATAAATGTGGAGATGCAACCCCATTCATTATCTATCCCAATTCATCAATGTCCACTACATCAAATTTGTTTAGAAAATGTTTTGATAGATAATCAAACATTTTCAAATTCCCCTTCTTTGATATTCAAGGAGAAGCCAACACTCCCTTCTGATTCTCCTTCACAGGAAATTGAGGATACAATTTCCAAAGTAATTGATGACATAAATTCTCAATTTACATCAACTTCAGTTGTTTCTACTTCAACAATTGATGTACTCTCATCAATTGATATTCAACCATCGATTGATACTCAACATCAATCAATGGGTATGCCTCAATCAATGGATATTCCCAACTCTTCATCAACTTCTATTCTGGAAATGTCAATTAATAATCAATCAATTGATGTTGCTGAAACATTATTAGGATTGAGTGAGATGAGTTTAAGGCAGGATTGCAGCCTGACAAAAGGAGAGGTATTGAGTAAGGACATTCCTATTTCTTCCAGGAATGTGAGTGAAAAACTTGAGGGCCCTACCTTAGAACATGCAAATACTTTGAGTGAGAGAGAGGTGAGATTCCAGGATAAGATCTTGATGCAAAATAGAGAGATGAGTGAGAGTGACTTGAAAATACTATTATTTGCACAGACATTAGAGATGGAACTCATGTATGAAGGTGAGGTGGTGCAGGAGATAGGGGGAGTCACTAATGCAGATAGAGCTAGTGTGAGTGAAGTGAATAAGGATGATGATTTAATGGAGAATGCAATTGAAGAAACTGAAGATGTTGATGCTGGTGAGTTGGATCCAAGTAACTTTATACATCCTGATCCAAGGTACCAAGATTGATAGATCAACAAACAAGGATGAAGGGAAATTTTTTGGATTAGAGCACACTGGGTAAAGGACCAGAAATTTGAAGGACAATTTGGCCAGCACAACAAACACCTGTTACATGGCACCTGGTGATATTCATGATGACTCTGATAAAGAACCATTGTTGAGTGCAACTGAAGTGTCCATTAGTGATGCTGATAGTGAAATTGTATGTCACTATAGGAGTGCAATGATGGAGGTGGACATTGAAGACCCAATTCACAGAAGAATTGCCAACTACTACAAAGAAAGTTCTTCAAGAACTGTCAACACAAATGCAGAAAAATTTCTTCAAGAATATGCTCTAGAAGAGAAAAGAAAGGGAAAGACCATTATGGTTGAAGAGGAGAAAAAGAAGAAGAATGTGCCAACAGGGGAGAAGCTACTAAAAGGATCCATTGCTACAACAATCAAAGTTACTTATAGGAGAGATAAGGATGATGAAGAGATAGCAAGACAAATGGAACTAGAATGGATCATAAAGGACTCAACTATAGATCAACTCATCAAACCAAAGAGACAAATCTCAATGGCCAAGAAGAAAACCAAGGAATCTCAAACTGAGATTCAGGAAAAACAAGGAGGAGTCCAAGAAGAAAATAAAGCCCAAGGAGAAAGTCAAAAGGAAATAGTTATTGAAGGGTACAGATTGGAAGGAATACCAGTCATAAGTGAAAAATGTCTAATAGCCTACAAGACACTTCATGCATCTTCAAGTCGTGAAGAGTCAATGAGGCTGGAGTATGAAGATGGTACAAAGGTCACTTATTCAATGAAGATGATAATGAAGCAAAGCTATAATACACTGAAGACAATTTTTCCTCTACTCAACAAAAGATACAAACTCAACATCATAATAGCTCAGAAAATTCAACACCAAATCACTAAACTGAGGAGAGCAAAAGCTAAAGTTGAACCAGATTCACCCCTCAAGATTTGGGAGTCTCAAGTGAAGAAAGTGGTTTTCAAACCAAAATAAGCAATGATCTTCACAGATGTAGAACAAAATCAAAAGCACTTTGACATTTGCAAATATTTGGAAAAAATTACAGGTAGAGAGATTCAATATCTTTTGAGGCAACTTGGAGAAACTGACAGGGATGAAGCCATCTTGAGAGGATCTTTCTTGAGGCAATTAAAGGAATATGCAGAAAAGAGAAAGAAGAAGAAGTGAATGGAGATTTGAGGAAGTTGAAGAAATGGTGCAGCTTGCAGAAATCCAAATGATAAATCAACTGGTATTTTTAAATCTTAAAGTGCTTTCAATTTCATAATTCTAGTTGACAAAATTCACATCTAATAGGAATTTTTTATCATCAAGTAAAATTTATGCTTGTTAGTCTCACAGACATAAATAGGGGGAGATGGTTAGGAATCAATATAATCTTGATGATAAACTTAATCTTAGAATCATAGAAATTATTTTGTAACTGATCAATTGATATATGTTATAAATATCAATTGATTAGGGAACCATTTATTAGTTAAAAATATTTGTATTAATCAATTGATAATATATATGTTTTATTATAACATAGTTGTACTTAGTCTTAATCAATTGATAAGGCTAGATCAATTGATAGTGTTTTAATTCATCAATTGATACTAGAGTCGATTGATAAAGTTCATCGATTAATGTATGTCTTAGACTGTCAAATTGTAAATGTTTGAAGACAGGAAAAATAAACAAATGAAGGATGATCAATTAATATTGAGGAATCAATGGATGAAGGATCAATTGATATCAAGCCAAGTCAAAGATTGAAGACCATCACCTGATAAGAAGTTTCATCGATTGATAACATCTATCAATCGATAAGTCAACTGTTATTATCAATCAATGGATATCAAAGAAAACATGATATATTTTTTATTGCAGGGCACAAGTAACAATGGTCATGTTAATCTTGGATAGTGGATGCTCAAGACACATGACTAGTGACAAAACTCTACTGTCATAGTTTAAGGAAGAAGTTGTCCCAATGGTAACCTTTGGAGACAACATCATTGGTTTTACTATGGGAAATGGCAAGTTGATTTATGGAAATTTTGTCATTGAAGACGTAGCCTCGATGGATGGATTAAAATACAACTTGTTAAGCATTTCTCAGTTCTGCAGTAAGGACCTAAAAGTTGAGTTTTACATGGAAATGTGTCTCATTTCACACGAAAAAGACGAATATGTCCTCCTCTCTAGAGGATAAAAAAGATTGGAATAGTAGAGAAAAAAGAAAGGGAAAAGATAGGTTTGAGTGTTGGCTGCTCCATGGAATTAAAATGTGAAGCATCAAATTGAAAGGATGATTCATTCATGTGTTCTACATCTACTGTGTGAGTTTGATCAAGTGAAAGCTCATGTTGAGTGGGTCAACATGTTGTGTAGATTCTTTACAAGACGTCATGGGAGACTAGCTCTTTTCAATAGGTACCTCTTGTTGAGAGCAAACAGCTAGGGATGTGTTTGATTCCCTATTAAGAACTGTGTCCTTTTGACAGGGCACAAAATTGGCTATAGGGGTTGAAACCTTTATTGTCTTCTTTTTCTTAGGCACTCCAAGGCTCTCTGTGGGTTCTATGATAGTCCATCCTTATTTACAGCACATAGTGCAATTTATCCCTATTTAGCAACAGACTCAGTTTCTAGCCTAGTGGTTAAAGTTCTCTTCTTTTGAGGAGCATGTTCCTGTTGAGAGGAAACAGTCCATTGGATTGTCTGTTTAGGAAGTCTAGAGGCTCTATGAGCCTTAAAGGGTTGTGAGTCTAGGTTAGGAGTGTTAGTAATTGTGTCCTAGAGACAATTACTTTTATATTTTAAGGAAAATATTTTATTATTAAGGATTATGTTTTATTGATTATTATTTATTGATTATGTTTTATTTACTGCGTAATAAATTGAAAGCATAATAAATGTCCTTGGAATTTTGATACTTATTATATATCTTTAAGTATGAGACTTAAAAATGAGATTATATGAATAGTATTTTATTCCTAAAATTTCCTAGTCGAGTATTATTATATAAGGACAATAATAATGCAATAACACTAGTATATTTGTTGACAGATGACCACATCTCATTGGTCATGTGTATGGTGATACTAAAGTCAAGAAAATAAGTGCATGTCTCAATGAATGGCACTTGAATGACCCGCCGTGAGATTCTAGATGTTAATAAGTGTCATAAGAAATTCTCGTTGTGATACTGATGTAATGATCCTCTGACTTGAAATCATTATATTTCTACACGAGAATTAATATACTTTCATTACACTAAAAGTTACATTTAACCGGGTGATGATAAATGTTTTCCCAGTTGCACAAGTAGAAGGGGGGATTGAATACTTGTGTGTCTTTTCTGCCTGATTTTAAAATCAAATTCAATATGAATTAAGAACAAAGATCACACACAAAGATATGAATAAGTACTGTTTGTATTATTGATGATTAAATACAAAACTCTCCTAGGATGTACACAAACCCTAGCAGCTTCTCTGTGATTATCACAACAACTCTCTCTATCTCTATGCTCTCACAAAATTTCACTCAGACAAATTTTGCTTCGACTTTTTTCCACACCTTTACAATTAGGTTACATAGTGTTTATATAGAGAGCTGCCTATCAACTAATAACAGAAAGATAAATTACAATAGGAATAGAATTCCTAATTATTAGTTGACAGTTTCCTTCTAGAATTCTCTTTCTTTCCCAGAGCATATCTGTAATATATTTATCTTGATCTTCGAAGACTTTCCATTCTTGTGATCCTCTTCCAAATTTTAACTTTAACTGTATAGACTCTGAATCCTTTAGACTCTGATGATCTTCAGACTCTGATCACATGTACACTCTGATAGTCTATAGACTCTGATCACCTTCCAGACTCTGATCTTCATGCAGACTCTGGTTTCACTTTCTACAGAAATTCTTCTAAGTACAAGTAACATGAATGTTGATTATCTAGACTCTGATTATACATTTCAGAGACTAGAAAGACTTATTATAGATAAACTAATCTAGACCCTGTTCTAGTATTTTGAACATCATCAAACGAATATATTCCTAACAATCTCCCCCTCTTTATGCTTTATAAAATGTAAGCATAAATCTAGGTTTGATGATGTCAAAACTAAAGAATAAAACTATTAATCTAGAACAGTATAAAAGAATTATAAAGGAAAAAGAATTACTTCTTATTTAATCTTCCCAAAGGCTGGATTATTCTTCAAAAATGAATTCAGCATATTTTCTTCCACAATTGCAAGAGCTTCACCAACAAATTTCTTCAATTTCTTCATTTCTTCACTTGAGCATTTGATTTGACAATAAGCTGCCCTCAGTTCATTTGCACTGCTTTCTTGATCTTTTAAGTTCTTCAACATCAGAACACTAACTTTCCCACTCATAGGCTGAAACCCAAAGTAATGACCCACACCTTCTTGAAATTTAATCTGTTTTTCTTCCAATGGCATGATTTGATCATTTCCCTCAGTATCAACATATTTTAATGAAAATTTGCCCATTTGTCGATTTGCCTGTCTGTGCAAAGTTAGCTTCCTATCAATCTCCTTGAACCATTTGTGTGTGATAGCTTCTTTGCTCTTGTTAACTTCATAAGAAATTTGAAGAAGAAATCTGATATACTGTAGTTCCTCGGCCTGTTTGAAAAAGATAAAATTTGATTGACTAATCAATCTTACACTTCCACCTTCTAAGAAGTAAACTAGCATCTCATTCTTCACCTTTTCTGTACCTCCCTGACATCCTTGTATCTTTGTTTCAAAAACATTATAAACAATTTGAGCAGACACCACTTTATTTAAGTGCTTCTGAGTGATCTTCTCAAACTGCCTATCTGTCAAGGATTGAGGATCCCTGGTTAGAGTAGATGTTCTGTCAATGTCAGATTCTTCAAATCCTCCAAGACCTATCTTCTTTTTAGCTCTAAGTTTCAGATTTGATTGACTGCACTTCCAGTATGAAGGTTCTTGAGTTTGATCAGAGTCTGACTTCTTTCTTTGCTTATCAGAGTCTGACTTAGACTCTGATTTCCCATGTCTAGTCCTTGACTGACGTGTTTGAGTTTTTGCTACTCCAGATTGCTTTTGTTGCACATCATCAAGACCCCTAGGACCATGAGAACTATCACCATCATCACCATCTCTCCTCCTTTTAACTCCCTTCGACCTATCTTTGCATCCATCATCCTTATTTCTCATGGAGGATTCACCTTGCCTCTCCTTCTCCCCCTTTTTGACATCATCATCCTTATTACTGGCAGCTTCTATGAGTGTCATATTCTTTCTTTCCACAACTCCATTTTGTTGAGGAGTTCCTGGCGCAGAAAATTGTTGAGTAATTCCCTTTGATGCACAGTAGTCCTCCATGATTGAATTCTTGAATTCACTACCATTGTCACTCCTTAGAACTCTAACTGTTTTCTTTGATTTTCTTTCCAGAAAAGTGATATGGTCTATTATGTGTTGTGGAGCTTCATCCTTTGTGTTGGGACAATCGAATCATGATGCTGCGTTTTATGATATGAAAACGAACGAGTTTGAATAGAAAATTAACCTTAATCGCTACGGCGCAAGCGATTCAAATCCACGTCTTCTACTGTATTCCCGTATTCACCTTGAGCGAAGTGTGGCCTTCGATCCTCCCAAGGTTGCCTCCCTTCTAACTTTGAGATCTTGGAACCCTAGTTCTTGGTTGCCTCCTTGAACGGCTGCTCACAAAAACCCTAGTTCTTTCCAACTCATAGCTAGAAGAGAATAAGATGAATATATAGGCTACAGTAGGGATCCTGGATAATTAGGTCAGGCCTTCCAATGACATTCTGGGTCAAGCCCAATGTCATTAAATATTAATTCAATCCACTAAAGAATTAATATTTGCACTACCTCTCCTAATGCCGTAATTTAATTATTTAATTCGGCTCCAATATTATTTGCTTATTAAATTCCCCATGTTTAAGATATCGAATGTCCATTAATTAAATTAATTTCTGATAATTAATTTAATCAATATCTTTTATCCTTGATCATCCACTCAACCTTATAATTATGCAAGAACAAATCTGCCTGCAAGACTAAAGCATAATTATCTTTATGAGCTTTCAAGAGGACATCATCACCCGAATATTTTCGGACACGGTTTCCTTTTATAGTCAATATCCCACTCTGTATGCAATGTCATTGTCCAAAACATAATATTGTGATTAACAAAAAATCACATCACATATGAATCAAAACATGTGCATTGCATACAAGTGTCAATCACTGTATCCGGATTAAGAACCTAAGCAATAATAATATTATAGAATCTTAGTTCTTCTTTATTATCAGAATAGAAGAACAATTCTAATATTTTAATCCCGTTCAATATACACAAAGCATACAGTATTATTCAATAATCAAGATAGATTATTTCCAAATAATACTTCAGTCATTCCAGTGGTTTGTTTAACTCCACTTAAACTGTGAACATTTATTATATTATATATAGACACTGACAATCTAATCTTCTGTTATCCCATTTGATACTAGATTATCCACAATATATAATATACAAACAGTGTTAAAATACACATTCAAGATTCTCAATAAAAAAGGACAATGTCATATACTTCAAACGAATAGTTCAGTATACTCCCTAACAATCTCCCACTTATACTCAAGCTATTCTTTGAGTATATCAGTGTTTTATTACAAACAATCCACTACCAATTAAATAACTATTATGTGACCATACATCTGACTCCTATCGCCTCCACGTGCTGCTCAAAAGCCTTAGCTGGTAAGCTCTTTGTGAAAGGATCTGCCAGGTTGTCCTTTGATGCTATATCAGTCACAATAATATCTCCTCGCTTAACGAATTGTCGTATAAGGTGATACTTACGCTCGATGTGTTTTGCTGCCTTATGGTCTCGCGGTTCCTTTGCATTTGCCACAGCACCAGTGTTATCACAATACACTGTAAAGCTCCTAGGCAAATTAGGTACCACATCTATGTCCAAAAGAAAGTTTCTGAACCATATTGCCTCTTTGGCTGCCTCCGAAGCTGCCACATATTCGGCTTCCATGGTAGAGTCAACAACGCATTTCTGCTTTACACTCCTCCATATTACAGCTCCACCTCCTAAGGTAAACACATATCCCGAGGTTGATTTCCTCTTATCTCTATCTGCTTGGAAATCTGAATCGGTATATCCTAGAGGTAACAAATCTGAGGCCTTGTAAATTAGCATATACTCCTTAGTCCTTCTCAGGTACTTGAGTATAGCCTTTACTGCACTCCAATGTTCCTGTCCTGGGTTTGACTGATATCTGCTAACCATGCCCACGGCAAAACAAATATTAGGTCTCGTACATAACATTGCATACATTAAGCTTCCGCATGCCGAAGCATAGGGAACCGCTTTCATGCTCTCTATCGCCTCTGGTGTCTTAGGACACTGTTTCTTTGATAGAGCAACTCCATGTTTATAAGGTAGGTTACCCTTCTTGGAGTCCTGCATGTTAAAACGAGCCAATACCTCATCAATATAGGGCTCTTGGGATAAAGCCAACATCCTTTTCTTGCGATCCCTTATAACTTTGATCCCAATGATGTATGCCGCTTCACCTAAGTCCTTCATTTCGAACTGTTTGAACAACCATGCCTTTACCGCTGATAACATCCCTACATTGTTTCCAATGAGTAAAATATCATCTACGTATAGCACTAGAAAAGTCACTGAACTACCCTCACATTTCTTGTACACACACGACTCGCTTGGACATTGATCAAATCCGTATGACTGGATTACCTGATCAAAGCGAATATTCCAATACCTAGAAGCTTGTTTAAGTCCATAAATGGACTTCTTAAGCTTACATACCAGATGCTCTTGGCCTTTCTTAATGAATCCTTCTGGTTGTTGCATATAGATGATCTCATCATCAAGACTCCCATTTAGGAAAGCTGTCTTGACATCCATTTGCCAAATCTCATAATCGAGATGAGCTGCTATAGATAAAAGAATCCGGATCGACTTTAGCATGACTACTGGCGAAAAGGTTTCCTCATAATCGATCCCTTCTTTCTGAGTATACCCTTTCGCAACAAGTCTTGCTTTCCAAGCTTTTATCTTTTTGTCAGATCCTCTTTTTCTCTTGTAGATCCACTTACATCCAATGGGTTTTACACCTTTGGGTGGTTCCACGAGCTCCCAGACTTGATTTGAATACATAGATTCCATCTCAGATTTCATTGCTTTTTGCCATAGATCTGCACCTTTGTCTTGCAGTGCTTCCTCGTATGTCATGGGATCCTCATCATGTTCCTCAGAGACCAAGTCCGAAGACTCTCCCAATAACATGAATCTGCTGGGTTTACGAATAACCCTCCCACTACGACGAGACACCGGTGTGGTATTAGTGATAGGTTGTGTGTTCTCTTGTGGCTGTTCTACTTGTACTATTGGCACTTGTTCATTATTTGTCTCTCCCACTAGTTCCTCTAAAACGACACTGCTCATGGGTTTATGGTTCATCATATAGTCCTCTTCTAGGAATCTAGCATTGGTACTAACAATGACATCCCGATCCTTAGGACTATAAAATAAATATCCTTTCGTTCCCATGGGATAGCCTACAAAAAGCCTTACTTCTGTACGAGATTCTAACTTAGTCACGTTCTTGTTCAACACATGTGCTGGACAACCCCATATCTGAATATGTCTTAGACTAGGTTTTGAACCAGTCCACAATTCTTTTGGAGTCTTAGGAACTGACTTAGAAGGAACTAAATTCAAAAGATAAGCTGCTGTTTCTAAAGCATGTCCCCAAAACGACTTGGGTAATTCTGAATAACTCATCATCGATCTAACACTCTCCAAAAGAGTACGATTCCTTCTCTTCGCTACACCATTCTGTTGGGGTGTTCCAGGTGCAGTCAACTGAGACATGATCCAATTCTTTGATAAGTAATCCCTAAATTCTCCAAGCAAGTATTCGCCACCACGATCTGATCGTAGTGACTTGATACATTTTCCATGTCGCTTCTCCGTTACAGTTTTGTACTCCTTGAACTTGTCAAAGCACTCTGATTTACGGCGCAACAAATAAATGTATCCATATCTAGAATAATCATCAATAAAAGTGAAAAAATATTCATAACCACCTCTTGCTTGAATATTCATGGGTCCACATAAATCAGTATGAACCAATTCTAACACTTCTTTGGCTCTATTCCCCTTTGCCTTAAAAGGCCTAGTGGTCATTTTACCTTCCAAACAGGATTCACAGACTGGAAATGGCTCCACTGCCAATGAGCCTAAAGGCCCATCTACTACCAGTCTTTGAATCCTCCTCAAGTTAATATGACCTAATCTTAAGTGCCAAAGATATGTTTGGTTCAAAGAAGAAGGTTCCTTTCTTTTAGTAGTGATAGAAGATGTGTTATTTAATACCCTATGTTGTAGTTGCAGTGCAGGTTGATTAGGAGTGATTATGTATAAATTGTCTTGCAATGTACCAGAACATATAACTAGTTTATTCCTCATAATTGAAACATTATGATCCAAACAAACATTATAACCATCCAAAGCAAGTTTAGAAACCGAAATTAAATTCCTTCTAAACGAAGGTACATAAAGACAATTGTTCAAAACCAAATTCCTATCATCACCAAAAGATAAATTAACATCTCCCACTGCAACTACTGCTACTTTCGTAGCATCTCCCATGAACACATATATCTCGCCATCTCTAAGCATTCTGGATTGCTGGAACCCCTGCATAGAATTACAAACATGATCAGTGGCTCCTGTATCTACACACCAAGTGCTCGTAGATATAGCCGCTATATATGTTTCTGTAACTAGAGAAAGAGACATACCAGTATTGTTTTTCTTCTTAGGAAGAGGACAATCCTGTTTCCAGTGACCCGACTGCTTGCACCTGAAGCACTTGCCCTTGGGCTTTTTCACAGCACCACCTTGAACTCCCACAGCTTTCACAACTTTCTGTGTCTGAGCCTTTTTCTTCTTCTTGGCTTTCGGCTTAGAAGAAGAAGGTTTCTCAGCCACATTGACTTGAACACTCTGCTGAAAAAGTCCTTCAGCTGCCTGAAGTTCTGTCAGAAGTTCCGCAAGACTATACATCCTTTTGTTCATGGTGTAATTCAAGCGGAACTGCTCAAAACTTTTGGGTAAACTCATAAGGATGATATCGATCTGGGTTTCCCCATCAACCTCAGCACCAAGGATCTCCATCTCATTCAGATGTGACATCATCCTGAGAACATGATCCCTTACAGGTGTCCCTTCAGCCATCTGAGTGTTCATTAAAGCTTTCATTGCTACTTGCCTTGCAGCCCTATTCTGATCTCCAAAAAGTTCTTTGAGATTAAAGAGCATATCTGAAGCAGTGGCCATAGCCTGATGCTGATGCTGCAAAACACCTGACATTGCTGCCAGAATGTAACATCGCGACATCTCATCAGCCTTAATCCACTTCTTATAATACTCCTTCTCAACTTCAGAAGCATTCTCAGCAGGCTCCTCTGGCTTGGGTTCATTAATGCAAAATTTGTACTCCTCAGCAGTCAACACAATGTCCAAATTACGTTTCCATTCAATATAGTTAGGTCCAGTAAGTTTGTTATCCTTAAGTATGGTAAAAAGTGGATTAAAGCCCATTATATCCTGAGAATCATACATATAACACATAATTAGAGGGTGTTTAAAAAAATTGGTTCCTCTAACAATTATTTAAAATTAAAACACCAACACTTAAACACCATAGGTTTCCGGTATGCCACGTTGGGTGACTTATATACCACCTAAATTTATTTAAATGTTACTTCGGTCCTACTACTAAATAATTAGTCACGTTAGGGTGATCTATATTATTTTTCATAGTTAAGTGTATACCATTATTAAATCTTAAATTAATAATAATAATACCAGATGCGCCTTTTGACTATGATAAATTCTTGCTCCTAACAATAAGATACTACTAAAATTACAAATCTAAAGAGTATTCAGACTGACTGGCCAGGCCGGTGGAAGCATTGCCAAGAGGCTAACCACTTTTCTAGACACCAATCTAAATGGCCAGGTAAGCTGCACGCTTTCCTAGACACCAACGCAAGAATACTCAAAGATGTGTTATTTTAGATTCTCTTCCTAGTTGAGCGTGAAAGCTATCAAAAAATAGGGTATCCTTTTATTATTTGAATTCTATGAAACTTAGTACGCCACGTTGGGTGACATATGTACCTTCCAATATTCATAATTAATTTTAGAAGTTTGTTCTAGTAATTTCCATAACACTCTAGACACCATAAATTATATGCCACGATGGGTGACGTATACATAATTTATATTCGACTTAGTGTTAAATTACATACAAACAATAATGGAGACCATGGGATTTAATACCAAATTAATTCCCTCTCCCACTTAGTATTTTACTATGAGGATTTTATCTAGATGCATCGTCCTATGTTATTTTTTCGCAGTCCACATGTATCATAATAACAATACATATAACACATAACATAGCAGCATACTCATCATGATTAAAGCATAATAAAACAGCCCTATGTCCATGTCGTTCTAGCATGCGAAGGGTTAGTATCACATGGCATAACAAACAAATATGGAACACATAGTAGTAATAATCAAGATCAGCAAACATTATGTAAAACATAATAAAATACATCCACTATTATGGCCCCGAAGAATAATCTTCAAAATCATCCATCGATAAATTTTCAAAAATCTTCAGCCGCCTGTTTGACTGCCTAAACGAGCTCAGAATGGCTTGAAAAATCTGGAGATGGTATCCATCTCAGCCTGTAGGTCTCGTTCTTCCGTTTCCGAAAAGGCATTATTCGCCCCAATCGGATATCGTATGCAAAATCTGTAGCCAGAACAGCGAAGCAGCCACGAAAACAGCATATAGCAGCGGAAGAACTCTGTTTCTCGCATCTTCGTTGATCAAACAATTACATACGACAAATACAACAGAAAAATCTATTCTATTACATCAGATCATAATCTAAATTGAATACAATTTGAATTACAAGATTACAATCAAAATAGAAATCAAAAATTAAAACTAATCATGATCAACCCTCATGATTTAATTTACAACCACGATAAACCACGTGGGATCCAAAAACATAATTACAACCATGGCCATAATAGTGGATAACAACCTGCATAAAAAAAACAATACAAACCCACCACTATATACATACATAATTACGACATGGACATCATATCATATAACGCAGAACCCTAGAACCTGGCTCTTGATGCCAATTGTTGGGACAATCGAATCATGATGCTGCGTTTTATGATATGAAAACGAACGAGTTTGAATATAAAATTAACCTTAATCGCTACGGCGCAAGCGATTCAAATCCACGTCTTCTACTGTATTCCCGTATTCACCTTGAGCGAAGTGTGGCCTTCGATCCTCCCAAGGTTGCCTCCCTTCTAACTTTGAGATCTTGGAACCCTAGTTCTTGGTTGCCTCCTTGAACGGCTGCTCATAAAAACCCTAGTTCTTTCCAACTCATAGCTAGAAGAGAATAAGATGAATATATAGGCTACAGTAGGGATCCTGGATAATTAGGTCAGGCCTTCCAATGACATTCTGGGTCAAGCCCAATGTCATTAAATATTAATTCAATCCACTAAAGAATTAATATTTGCACTACCTCTCCTAATGCCGTAATTTAATTATTTAATTCGGCTCCAATATTATTTGCTTATTAAATTCCCCATGTTTAAGATATCGAATGTCCATTAATTAAATTAATTTCTGATAATTAATTTAATCAATATCTTTTATCCTTGATCATCCACTCAACCTTATAATTATGCAAGAACAAATCTGCCTGCAAGACTAAAGCATAATTATCTTTATGAGCTTTCAAGAGGACATCATCACCCGAATATTTTCGGACACGGTTTCCTTTTATAGTCAATATCCCACTCTGTATGCAATGTCATTGTCCAAAACATAATATTGTGATTAACAAAAAATCACATCACATATGAATCAAAACATGTGCATTGCATACAAGTGTCAATCACTGTATCCGGATTAAGAACCTAAGCAATAATAATATTATAGAATCTTAGTTCTTCTTTATTATCAGAATAGAAGAACAATTCTAATATTTTAATCTCGTTCAATATACACAAAGCATACAGTATTATTCAATAATCAAGATAGATTATTTCCAAATAATACTTCAGTCATTCCAGTGGTTTGTTTAACTCCACTTAAACTGTGAACATTTATTATATTATATATAGACACTGACAATCTAATCTTCTGTTATCCCATTTGATACTAGATTATCCACAATATATAATATACAAACAGTGTTAAAATACGTATTCAAGATTCTCAATAAAAAAGGACAATGTCATATACTTCAAACGAATAGTTCAGTATACTCCCTAACACTTTGAATGTAGAAAGAAAACCCATGTGAATCTTGTAAAATCATCTACAATAACAAGAGTATATTTCTTTTTGTTAATTGACATAACATTTACTGGACCAAATAAATCAAGATGCAATAAATAAAAGGGTTCAGAAATGGTGTTTATTGTCTTGCTCTTGAAGGATGATTTTCTTTGTTTTCCAAGTTGACATGCTTCACAAAGTCCATCTTGCACAAAATCAACCTGTGGTAATCCTCTTACAAGATTCTGTTTAACCAACTTGTTGAGTGTTTTGAAGTTGATGTGTGACAGTTTTTTGTGCCATTTCCAGCTTTCTTCAGTTGAGGCCTTGCTATAAAGACATGTGACTTCACAGTGTATGCAATCCTCCAAGATGGCTTCATAAATGTTACCATGTCTGTGTCCTTTGAAAACCAAAATGCCTGTTTCTATGTGAGTCACAAGACACTCTTTGTTGTCAAAGCCAGTATTGTAACCTTTATCTCCAAGTTCACTTATGATTATCAAATTGTGCCTTAAGCCATCAACTAGAGCTACTTGATCAATGATGACATTCCCAAGTACAATTTTGCCATATCCCAGTGTTTGTCCTTTGTTGCCATCTCCAAAGGATACTTCTGGGCCAGCCATTTCCACAAAGTCTGTAAGCGGAGATTTCTTTCCAGTCATGTGTCCTGAGGATCCACTGTCTAGGATTAGGGTTACTTTCTTTACCCTGGTTCCCTGCATACATAAAACAGCTAGTTAGATGTTTTGAGGACCCAAACAATTTTCACCTTTGGTTTACCTGTCTCTTTTGTTGCTTTAGACTCTGGTGGAGCATTAACAGTGTCATACCAACTTTTATCAATAGATGATTTTAGCTCATAAAAATTATAATACAAATCATGATAGTCCCTACACATATAAATAGAATGAAATATGCTACCACAGTGATAACAAGGTTTCTGTGGTATGTAGTGACTTTTCAGAGTCTGAGAAGGGCTAGACTCTGATTTCATCTCAATTTTTGTTTTACAATCTATAGCTAAATGGTTCTGGTTGCCACATCTATAACACTTCTTTCTAGGAGCATTAGGATCTTTTTAATAATTATTAGCCTTATTAATGCATTCCTTACCATTCTTATTTCTCCTAGTTTTGGTAGACTCTGATAAGTTATCTAGCCTTTCTTTCAACTTAGACTTAGACAAGTACCCTATGTTAATATTTTTCTTAGAGTTATTTTCTCCTGTTTCATCTGTCTTTTTGTCAACAATAGGGAGACTATTGACAGATGAGTTTATGGTTTCAGATTTTTCTTTAGGGATCACAAACTTAACAGGAACAAATGTACTTTTGTCTTTAGTCTTATTAAATTGGCTAGCTTCTTCATTGTTATCATTCTCAACAATAGGTCTTTTGTCTTGACTCTTGTCATAGCCTAGACCAGCAGTTTGACACACATTTTGATTATTGAGAATTTCTTGAACTTTTCTACCAGAGTCTGTCCAGACTCTAAACTTGAGTCTCTCTTCTTCTAGTTCTCTCTTAACATAGTCATAGGCTTTCAAGATTTCAGTGTAGTTATGACTATGTTTCTCAGAATCCTTTTTGTATTGTTCCATTAATATTAACTCAGACTCTAAATGATTATTCGTTTTAGTCAAGGTTGAATTTTCCTCTCTCAACCTTTCACTTTCACTAGTGAGAGACCTACATGTTGTCATTATTTTATTAACCTCACTTTGCACAATTTCTATACCATCAGAGTCTAAATTAATTAAGGATTCAGGAGTAAAGATTGATACCTGAGTTTTAGGAGATGAGGGTTCTTTGGGAGATTGTGATTTTCTTGAATCTGCCCAATACTTTCCTGTTGATATAAGTGCTTTTCCTTTTCCTTGACTTTTTGACTTTCTGCATTCACTGGCAAAGTGCCTCAATATTCCACAGTTGAAACATTTGACCTTTGCTTTGTCAAGTTTGATTATAGTACTCTTGCTCTTCTCAACCTTCTCATCTTCCTTCTTGAATGATGGCCTCTTGCTAAATTTGCCAGTTCTTTTGTTGAATTTCATTCTTTTGAAATTTTTAGCAAACATATCCATCATTTGACTTAGATCAATCTCTTCATCAGAATGAGAGTCTGTGTCAGTAGACTCTGACTCCACAACAGCTTTACCCTTCTTTCTTGAATCCTTGATTCTAGCTTCTGTGGGTTGTTCATGTTGTTCTTTCTCAGACTCCATCAAGAGTGCCACAGATTTTGTCTTTACAGACTTCTTATTATTTCTCTGTTGCATCTCCAAATCATATGTCTTGAGTCTGCCATACAATTCTTCTAGAGTTAGTTCATCCAAATCTCTAGCTTCCCTTATGGCTGTAGTCTTATTGTCCCACTCTTCAGGAAGTGCTCTCAGAAACTTGGTGTTTGTATCTTCAGAATCATAAACCTTACCAAGCATAGCCATCTCATTCAAGAGTTTTGTAAACCTATCATACATCTCAGTGATAGATTCTCCAGATTTTGCTTTAAAATACTCATACTCTTGAATTAGCAAAGACCTAGCATTCTTCTTGACATCTTTAGTCCCTTGACAGTGCACTTCAAGTTTTGTCCACATCTCCTTAACAGTTTGACATGATATAACACAGTTTGTAAGAACAGAATCCAAACTGTTGAAGAGTATGTTTTTGACCTTTGTCTCCTTAAGGACATTCTCCTTGTCCTCTTTTGTCCATTCAGCCTTTCGTTTCTCAATGAAGTGTTCTTCAGTTACTTTGCCTTCGTCATTGATTTGAGGCACAAGCTTTAAGGGAACATAGGGTCCTTCATGAATTCTTTCAAGATAGTCAGGGTCTATTGCTTCCAGATGGTGAAGCATCTTAACCTTCCAGTGGGTGAACTCATTTCTCTTAAGCATAGGAATCTTAGAATTGCCATCTTTGTTTCCAGACATCTTTGATCGATTTTAAACGTTAGGCTCTGATACCAATTGTTTTCCCAGTTGCACAAGTAGAAGGGGGGTTGAATACTTGTGTGTCTTTTCTGCCTGATTTTAAAATCAAATTCGATATGAATTAAGAACAAAGATCAAACACAAAGATATGAATAAGTACTATTTGTATTATTGATGATTAAATACAAAACTCTCCTAGGATGTACACAAACCCTAGCAGCTTCTCTGTGATTATCACATCAACTCTCTCAATCTCTATGCTCTCACAAAATTTCACTCAGACAAATTTTGCTTCGACTTTTTTCCACACCTTTACAATTAGGTTACATAGTGTTTATATAGAGAGCTGCCTATCAACTAATAACAGAAAGATAAGTTACAATAGGAATAGAATTCTTAATTATTAGTTGACAGTTTCCTTCTAGAATTCTCTTTCTTTCCCATAGCATATCTACAATATATTTATCTTGATCTTCGAAGACTTTCCATTCCTGTGATCATCTTCCAAATTTTAACTTTAACTGTATAGACTCTGAATCCTTTAGACTCTGATGATCTTCAGACTCTGATCACATGTAAACTCTGATAGTCTATAGACTCTGATCACCTTCCAGACTCTGATCTTTATGCAGACTCTGGTTTCACTTTCTACAGAAATTCTTCTAAGTAGAAGTAACATGAATGTTGACTATCTAGACTCTGATTATACATTTCAGAGACTAGAAAGATTTATTACAGATAAATTAATCTAGACCCTGTTCTAGTATTTTGTACATCATCAAATGGATATATTCCTAACAATAAAAGTGGGCATTGGGTATACTATGAATCGTATGAGAAATATGAATGATAGATAAAGGATTTAACCTTCCTATTTTAGAGTGATATTATTGGCCTCTTGATTGTGTGAGACTATAAAATGCATGGTCATGCTCAAATATTGATTTGTTTAATAGTCTACTCATTAATCAAGGAAACCCGGATTAAACGTTGAAGAGGATGACACGATACATGCCTCGAGTTTGATCTGTAATATAAGGTTAAAGGGATTATATTACATGGAACATTATTCATGAAAGATTTAATCAAATCACTGATTTTATTATTATTACTTGGGTAGCTATGATGTATTACTAGATGCCGCTCATTGTTTACAATATTAATTAGATATTAAAATTGTTGCCAACGTAATAATAACCTACAGGGTCACACACAAAGAATGCTTGAAGGAGAAATAATTTAAATTATGAATTTCAATTATATAAGTAATTTATTTTATTTATGATACTAATTAAGTATGACTTAATTAATTATATAAATAGAATAAATGAATCACTTAAACTAATTCCAAAATTAGTAACTAATTAAGTGAGACTTAATTAAATAATTTGGAATTTTTGATTAGTATTAGTTATAATTAGAAAAGTTATTCCTCTCTCTCTCTATAATCTCTTTATGGGTTGATTTAATAAAAGACACATATTTTTATAAAACCCTGGCCGTTTTGAGAAAAGAGGAAGATAGAGATAGAGAAGGAGTTTTCGGGTGCTAGTACACATCAATCCTTTATGAAAAGTGTTTGTGTGGATATCGTAGAGCATAGATCACGTGAGTGGGATACGTGGTGATTAAACAAGCTTTGGACCTCCATTAATCTTCCATTGATGAATTGTTAAAACTTTTTAAGGTATTTGTTCTTAATCTCCGAATTAAATATCATGTTTTGCATGGATCCTGTGTTTGGGTTTCGTTTTTTATTTATTTTTGTTTTTTTAGTTATTTTTGCATTTATTTTGCATAGATTTATTTATTATTCAATATAATTGTTCAATGCTGACATGGAAGCAAGGAAGCTAGGAGGCAATCCAGATGATGGAGCAATGAAGAAGATAAAGACATGTAATAGTGTAGTATTTGAAACCACCATAGATTGACCTTGATAATTCCATTAGCTTGGAAATATCACATAGGATAGGGTCATAACCAAACACGTTTAATTTATGCACAATACATATATGTATATTAATGCATGTGTAGATATGTATGCGTTGGAATGATGTATGTATTAGATACGACACCCATATCACGCCTGCTTAAGAAAGATAAAATTTATAATGATTCAAGATTTTAAAATTAAACAAACGATCATGAGATTCTTGTGTTTATGAAACACGGTATTGAATATGAATTTTCTTTTTCTGATATCGGGAGATTTTGTCAAAAGCGAATTATTTTTCGTAAGAACGTTGGGTTTTAAGTGAGACTGCTTGTGACTTTTCCGACGATCTGGAAATCAAATCATTGACGAATATTGAAATGGATTATTTGATCAAGGAAAAAATGAGAATCTCTTTATGATGGGATCATGATCGTTAAACAATAAATCCCTAAATAAATATTAAGTTAATAAAGATGCTTTTCAATGTTAATACACATCAAGATCTAGATTGAGAAGGAGTGGGTTTGCCAAAGTGAAGTGCTCTTATCAATCATGGTAAAATGTGATAAGTAAATGTACTTAGTTTATTGAAATGTTGGGTCTAATTTAACTAAATCATCACAATAGGATCGTGGGTTTAGAGGCATAGAGTTTGGTGAGATCTATTGGATAAATGTGTTCAATGGGTTGTTCCACCAAACTTTTCAAGAGTTTTGGGTGTATTAGCCAACACTATTTTAAAATATATATGAAATATGGATCTTGGCTCACTAGAAAGATTTAAAGAAATGTTTTCCGAATTAATACTTAGGGCTATTAGTTTGATAAAATAGTGGGAGGTATATGGTAATATACCATAATCACTTAAACATAATTAATATTAAATCTGCAATCTAGTTTATTTTATACACTTTAATATTATAGATATCAAATGATAAACACAAACAACTTCTCTATATGATCAGTTCTTGAGAAGGACAAATTGACGAGAACAAATTTCCTCGACTGATATAGAAGCTTGGAGATCGTCCTCGAGCACCATGATGTCAGTCAAATCTCTTCCCCTGCTATTAAAGCTGAGAATGTAACATGTGCAAATGATAGTGCTTATTGGAAGTAAATTGAAGTTGCGACTGATGTTTCATGTCTCATGCTTGCAACTATGAGTGCTAAGCTTAAGAAGCAACACGAGCATATAGATGCTTGTGAGACAATTAAGCACCCTTAAAGGATATTTGAGGGACAGAGTCTACAAGATATATTTGACAATTAAAGGGTAATATACACTGACAAGTAGGGAGAGTGAGACCCGGTTACACCACATGTTCTAAAGACTATAGGGTATAATGAGTACTTTGACATTTTGGGTTTCCAGATTGTTCTGGAGGCTCACCTAGATTTGATCTTACAATCTTTGGACAACAAATGTTCTTAGTTTGATATGAACAAAAAAATGAATAAGATTGGTGAAACACCTATTGAGTTGCTAATCATGATGAGAACTGCTGAAAGCAACATGATAAATGCATGAACTACTACTATAATGATGATAAACATAGGGAATGCAAAAGGGAAATGAAAATGGAAAGGCAAGGAGAAGATTTGATCTAGTTTCCTTGTTAAACCAAAGTCCAATCCCAAAACAGGCTCTAAAGTCTGAATGAGGTGTTGACAAAGAAGACGATTGTCGCTTCTATGAAAAATCGAAAAACTGGAAATTAAATTGTCATGCTTATTTGGAAGATCGGAAGAAGATGATCAGTAAGGGTCAAGCTTCGAGTATCAGGTTGGAATTGGAGTAAAAGTAGTTTCTCTGGTTGAATGAACTCGTTACTTAATTTTTGGCCTACAAGAAAAATTTAGAACTTGATAATTATTATAACGTGCTTGCAATTAGCAGAGACATTATATTAGTTTCTTGTTTGGACAAGAAAGACTTTTTCATTTTAATTAAATAACAAGAGTTGTTTATTCTATTTCGATGACGAGGCTTATAATGTTGCATAACTAGTTAAAAATTTATATATTCTAAAGTGACTCAAATCAAACCTTACCTTTGGCACTGTCGTTGAGGCCATATTAATGAGAAACGCATTTCTAGAATACATAATGATGCATTCTTGGATAAGTTTGATTATGTATTATACAAAAGGATGCGAATCTTGATTTATTTGGCAAAATGACTAAAACTCCTTTTACTGGACATGGTGAAAGGGTCACTAAACGAGTATGACTTATACATAGTGATGTATGTTGTCATATGTGTACGATGACAAAAGGTAGCTTTTATTAACTTCATAAAATTTACTAATTATTTTAGTAGGTACCGATATATGTATCTTTTGAAGAACAAATCCGAATCATTTGAAAAGTTCAAAGACTATAAAGATGAAGTAGAAAATATCAAAGAAAAGTTTTTTTTTGATAGGAGGGATCACACCTTATTGGACATTGTGATATCAATGTTGAGTCAAGGAATCTTCCGATTAGTTTTTGATGCTACGCTGGAGACAGCTGCTTATACATTTAACCGAGTTCCAACTAAAATGGTTCAGAAGACTTTGTATGAGATATAGACTGAGAAACGTCATAGCATGTCATTTATAAAAATTTAGGGATGTGAGGTGTTTGTAAAACGTCTAACTTCTGACTAGCTAGGACGTAAATCAGATAAATGTAACTTTATGGGATATCCAATTGAAACAAAGGGTTAGTCTTTCTATAATCCTTCTGAGAACAAAGTGTTTGTTGCTTGAACTATAGTGTTCCTTGTAAGAGAAATGCTTTCTAAGAAAGACAGTGGGAGGATAATAGATCTCGATGAAGTTCGAGACCCACATGATAATATTGAACCAATGGAGGAACCTGAGCAGAATGTACAAGAAAACAATACTGCTCAAGAAACACAGGTTGTTTGTTGGTCTAGTAGGATTCGCCATGAGCCGAGAGATATTATGGATTTTTCTTGACTCAAGATGGTGATGTGATGCTTATGGATGAAGATGAGCCTCTCACCTACCAAGACGCTATGAACACTCCAGATTATAAGAGATGGATGGATGCCATGAAATCTGAGATAGAATCCATGTATACTAATCAAATATGGACTTTGGTTGATCCACTTGAAGGGGAAAAACCTATAGGGTGCAAGTGGGTTTTCAAGAAGAAGACCGACATGGATGGTAACATACAGATCTATAAGGCACGATTTGTGACAAAAAGTTTCAAGCAAATTCATGGTATTGACTATGATGAGACCTTTTCACCAGTGGCTATGGTCAAGTCCATCAGGATTTCGCTTGCTATAGCTGCTTACTATGACTATGAAATCTTGAAAATGGAATTCAAAACTGCTTTCTTAAATGAGAGCCTTGAAGAAGATGCGGATGTGTACATGACACATCCTGAGGGTTTTGTTGGTCCAAAGGATGCTAGAAAGGTATGTAAGTTACGTCGATCCATTTATGGATTTAGCCAAGCCTCGAGGAGATGTAACATTCATTTTGATGAAACTGTCAAATAGTTTGGGTTTATTCAAAGTGAAGATGAAGCCGTGTTTAAAAGAAGGTTAGTGAGAGCCATGTGGCATTCCTAGTATTATATGAGATTCTTATGAGATGATTGAACACCTTCAAAGGATATGGATGCTTATGAGATGATTGAACACCTTCAAAGGATGTTTGAAGGACAGGCTCGTCAAGAAAGGTTCGACACGAGCAAAGCACTGTACCCTTCCAAGCAGGGAGAGCGTGAACCTGTTCAACCACATGTTCTGAAGGTGAGAGGTTATATTGAGTATCTTGATACTTTGGGTTTCCCGATTGGTCCGGAAGTTCAGATTGACTTAATCTTATAATCTTTGAACAACAACTACACTCATTTTGTTATGAACTACAATATGAATGAGATAGACAAAACAACTATTGAATTGTTGGCTATGTTGCGAACAGCTGAAACCAACATGAAAGAGGCCGAACCTGCTCCCATATTGATGGTGAACAAGAAAGGTAAGGCTAAAGGGAAAAGTAAATGGAAAGGAAATAAGAAGATTGGATCTGATTCTGCTCCCAAGCCAAAGGCTAATCCCAAACAGGCTTTAAAGCCTAAAGGTGCTGTTGCAAAGGGTGATTTTCACTTCTATGGTAAACTAGGTCATTGGAAGAGAAACTGTCATGCTTATTTGGAGGGTCTGAAGAAACTGAAGTCTGTTCAGATTTCTGATTCAAGTATTTATGTTATAGAAGTCAATCTGTCTACTTCAACATCATGGGTATTGGATACTGGATGTGCTTCTCACATTTGTATAAATGTGCAGGAACTACAAAGGAGTAGGACTTTGGCTAAGGGAGAGGTCGACCTACGAGTTGACAATGGAGCAAAGGTTGCTGCTTTGGCTGTAGGGACTTATCATTTATCGTTGCCTACTAGGCTTATTTTAGAACTTGAGAATTGTTTTTACGTGCTTGCAATTTGCAGAAACATTATTTCAGTTTCTTGTTTGGACAAGAAAGGTTTTGCTTCTTCAATTCAAAACAAATGTTGTTCCTTCTCTTTGAATAATGTTACCTATGGGGTTACACGTTTGTTTAACGGTTTATATGTTCTTGATTTAGACACTCTTATTTATAATGTGAATAACAAATGTCTTAAAACTAATGACTCAAATCAAGCATACCTTTGGCACTGTTGTTTAGGCCATATAAATGAGAAGTGCATTTCCAAGTTACATAAAGATGGATACTTGGATAAGTTTGATTTTGAATCATACGAAGCATGTGAACCTTGTCTCATTGGAAAAATGACTAAAGCTCCTTTTACTAAACAAGGTGAAAGGGCCACTGAACGATTAGAACTAATACATAGTGATGTATGTGGTCCTATACGTACTATGGCAAGAGGTGGCTTTTACTATTTTATCACGTTTACTAATGATTTTAGTAGATATGGATATGTGTATCTTATGAAGAACAAATCCGATTCTTTCGAAAAGTTCACAGAATACAAAGCTGAAGTAGAAAAGCAGACTAGCAAAAGTATTAAGACTCTACGATCTGATCGTGGGGGAGAATACTTAAGCCATGAATTTAAGAGTTTCTTAAAAGAGTGTGGTATCGTATCACAACTCACTCCTCCCGGAACACCACAATGGAATGGAGTTTCTGATAGGAAAACTCGTACCTTGTTGGACATGGTGCGATCGATGATGAGTCACGCAGATCTTCCAATTAGTTTCTGAGGCTACGCCCTGGAGACGGCTGCTAAAACGGTTCAGAAGACTCCATATGAGATATGGACTGAGAAACGTCATAGCATGTCATTTATGAAAATATGAGGATGTGAAGCATTTGTGAAACGTTTAACTTTTGACAAGCTATGACCTAAATCAAACAAATGTAACTTTGTGGGATACCCAATTGAAATAAAGGGTTATTCATTCTATAATCCTTCTGAGAACAAAGTGTTTGTTGCTCGAACAGTAGGTTTTCTTGAAAGAGAAATGCTTTCGAAGAAAAACATTGGGAGGATAATAAATCTCGATGAAGTTCGAGGCCCACAAGATAACATTGAACCAATGGAGGAACTTGAGCAGGATGTACAAGAACACAACACTGCTCAAGAAACACAGGTTGTTCGTAGGTCTAGTAGGATTGACCATGAGCCTGAGAGATATTACAGATTTCTCTTAACTCAAGATGGTGATGTGATGCTTATCGACGAAGATGAGCCTCTCACCTACCAAGACGCTATGAACACTCCAGAATCCAAGAGATGGATGGATGCCATGAAATCTGAGATGGAATCCATGCATACTAATCAAGTATGGACTTTGGTTGATCCACCTGAAGGGGTAAAACCTATAGCGTGCAAGTGGGTTTTCAAGAAAAAGACCGATATGGATGGTAATGTACAGACCTATAAGGCACGATTGGTGGCAAAAGATTTCAAGCAAATTCATGGTATTGACTATGATGAGACTTTTTCACTAGTGGCTATGGTCAAGTCCATCAGGATTTTGCTTGCTATATCTGCTTACTATGATTATGAAATCTGGCAGATGGATGTCAAAACCGCTTTCTTAAATGGGAGCCTTGAAGAAGATGTGGATGTGTACATGACACAACCTGAGGGTTTTGTTGATCCAAAGCATGCTGGAAAGGTATGTAAGCTGCGTTGATCCATTTATGGATTGAAACAAGCCTCGAGGAGATGGAACATTCATTTTGATGAAACCGTCAAAGAGTTTAGGTTTATTCAAAATGAAGATGAACCATGTGTTTACAAGAAGGTTAGTAGGAGCAATGTGGCATTCCTAGTACTATATGTTGATGACATATTAATAATAGGGAATGACATTCCTTCTTTACAGGCTGTTAAGACTTGGATGAGTAAAAATTTCTCAATGAAAGACTTAGGTGATGCGACCTATATATTAGGTATCAGGATCTATAGAGATAGATCAAGAAGAATGATTGGCCTAAGTCATAGTACATACATTGACAAATTTTTGCATCAATTTGGGATGCAAGACGCTAAAAGGGGCTATGTCCCGATGTCTCGTGGGATATCGATCTCTAAATAAAACAGTCCTAAGTCATTGGATGATAAGGACTGTATGAGTAAAGTTCTATATGTGTCGGCAATTGGTTCTATAATGTATGCAATGATATGTACTCGTCCTGATATCTCATATGCTTTGAGCATGACGAGTAGATACCAGTCTAATCCAGGTGAAGGTCACTGGACGGCAGTCAAGAATATTCTTAAGTACTTGAAAAGGACTAAAGATCAATTCTTGGTATATGGAGGAGAGGAAAAGCTGGTTGTAAAAGGTTACACCGATGCTAGTTTCTAAACAGACAAGGATGATTCGATCTCTCAGTCTGGTTTTGTATTTTATCTAAATGGAGGTTCTGTAAGCTGGAAAAGTTCAAAGCAAGAGACGGTTGCCGAATCTACAATGGAGGCTGAGTATATTGCTACCTGTGAAGCAGTCAAGGAGGCTGTCTGGATTCGGAATTTTATTGCAGGTCTTGGTGTGGTTCCTTCGGTCGCAGATCCGATAGATTTATACTGCGATAATAACGGAGCAAATTTACAGGCCAAGGAACCAAGGTCTCATTCCCGAACAAAGCATATACTCAGACGATATCATCTTCTTCGAGAGATTAATAATCGAGGGGATATACATATATGTAAAGTGCATACAAATGAGAACATTGCAGATCCACTGACCAAGGCTTTGTCGCAGCAGAAGCATGAAGGTCATACTAGTTCCATGGGTATTAGATACATGAGAGATTGGCTCTAGTACAAGTGGGAGATTGTTAGTATTGGTGTCCTAGAGACAATACTTTATGATAAAAAATTAAGGATTACGTTTACTTGATTATTTAATTAATATTTATTATGTCTTTATTTACTGCGTTATAAATTGAAAGCATAATAAATGTCCTTTGAATATTAATGCGAATTATATATCTTTAAGTATGTGACTTAAAAATGAGATTATATGAATAGTATTATATTCCTAAAAGTCCCTAGTCGAGTATTATTATTTAAGGATAATAATAATGCAATAAGACTAGCATGTTTGTTGACTGATGACCACATCTCATTGGTCATAGGTATGATGATACTAAAGTCAAGAACATAAGTGCATGTCTCAATGCATGGCACCAGACAGACCCGCTGTGAGAATCTACATGTTAATAAGTATTATAAGAAATTTTCACTGTGATAATGATGTAATGATCCTTTGACTTGAAATCATTATATTTCTATACGAGAATTAATATACTTTGATTACACTCAAAGTTACCTTTAACCGGGTAATGATAAAGATGGATATTGGGTATACTATGAATCGTATGAGAAATATGAATGATAGATATAGGTTTTAACCCTCATATTTTAAGAGTGATATTATTGGCCTCTTGATTGAGTGAGACTATAAAATGCATGGCCATGCTCAAACGTTGATTTGATTAATAGTCTACTCATTGATCAAGGAAACCCAGATTAAACGTTGAAGAGGATGACACAATACATGTCTCGAGTTTGATCTATAATATAAGGTTAAATGGATTATATTACATTGTACATTATTCACGAAAGGTTTAATTGAATCACCAATTATTATTATTACTTGGGTAGCAATGATGTATTACTAGATGCCGCTCATTGTTTATAATTTTATTATTAGAAAATAAAATTATTACCAACGTAATAATAACCTAAAGGGTCACACACAAAAAACTTTTAAACGGAGTGTTATTTAAATTTTGAATTTAAATACTGTTATTATTATATATTCGAATATATTTATTTAATTAATTAAGCGAGACTTGATTAATTATATACATATTAGAATTCGAATTTAATAATAATATAAATTCGAAATCTGAATGGGTTAAGACAGAGAAGAGAAAAATATCAAAGGATGAAAGAGGAAAGGGTTAAGACATGAAAGAGATATGAGATGAGAAACGAGAGAGACGAGAGATGTGAGAGAAGCGAGAGGAGAGAGATGAACTAGAAAGAGAATATATGTATAGTAATGATATATATTTTTGTGTGATAGAAAAGTTAGTAAAGTAAATGTAGGTCCAGATTGAAAAGTATTGTTAAAAAAGGAGGGATGAGATAAAGTCTCAGTTCTCATTTTAATGTAGGGTCTCATTTGGGAACCCACCTATAAAATAAAATATATATCAATGGTTGTATACATACTAGAAGACTTGTGCATAAACTTTTAGTATAACACATTATTTTATATTATACGTAGTGAATGACATGAAGCAGGGGCATGAATTATACTCGAACAATGCTCTGCCGCACTTCACATGGTGTGCAAACTCATGACTAAGCATAGAAATCAATTATAATATATTAATTAATGTTGCTATAGTACCTTATTCAACCAGTGCACGATGTGTGAATATTACATTGCCCCTCTTCTTTACCCTTCTATTGCGGCTCTCTTATCTTATATTAGGGTTTTGATAAAACAAAAATTACACGTAATATATAGAGATTTTGGAATTATTATCTTATTTCTAATTTAATTACCATTTAATTACCCAATTTTATTTCTAATCAAATTTTATTAAAAACTAAAATTATTACTATTATTATGAATTAAATAAATAATTACATATATTATATATATACCCCTTAAAAAGGATTATGTCCCCAGAAACTAACGAAACTAAAACTCGTACCTGAATTGAATAAATGTGGATATTTCTCATGGATAGATTCTTCTAGTTCCCAAGTAGCCTCTTTGTTAGAATGATTTTTCCATAAAACTTTAACAAATAGAATGGTTCTCTTTCTCATAATTCGCTCCTCTCGAGCTAAAATAGCTTCAGCTTCTTCCTCACAAGAAAGATCATCCCTAATTTTATATAATGGATACTGAACTACGTGCAATGGGTGTTTTCCCAGTTGCACAAGTAGAAGGGGGGGTTAAATACTTGTGTGTCTTTTCTGCCTGATTTAAAATCAAATTAAAAACAAAACTCAAACACAAAGATATGAATAAGTACTGTTTGTATTATTGATTTGTAAATACAAAACTCTCCTAGGGTGTACACAAACCCTAGCAGCTTCTCTGTGTTTACCACAACAACTCTCTCTATCTCTATGCTCTCACAAAAATATCACTCAGACAAATTATGCTTCGATTTCCACACTTTTACAATTAGGTTACATAGTGTTTATATAGAGAGCTGCCTATCAACTAATAACAGAAAGATAAATTACAATGGGAATAGAATTCCTAATTATTAGTTGACAGTTTCCTTCTAGAATTCTCTTTCTTTCCCATAGCATATCTGCAATATATTTATCTTGATCTTCGAAGACTTTCCATTCCTGTGATCTTCTTCCACATTTAACTTTAACTGTATAGACTCTGAAACCTTCAGACTCTGATGATCTTCAGACTCTGATCATATGTAGACTCTGATAGATCATAGACTCTGATAATCTATAGACTCTGATCACCTTCCAGACTCTGATCTTCATGCAGACTCTGGTTTTACTTTCTACAGAAATTCTTCTAAGTACAAGTAACATGAATATTGACTATCTAGACTCTGATTATACATTTCAGAGACTAGAAAGACTTATTACAAATAAACTAAGCTAGACCCTGTTCTAACATTTTGTACATCATCAAATGAATATATTCCTAACAATCTCCCCCTATTTATGCTTTATAAAATGTAAGCATAAATCCAAGTTTGATGATGTCAAAACTTAAAGAATAAAACTATCAATCTAGAACAGTATAAAAGAATTTTAAAGGAAAAAGAATTACTTCTTATTTAATCTTCTCAAAGGCTGGGTTATTCTTCAAAAATGAATTCAACATAATTTCCTCCACAATTGCCAGAGCTTCACCAACAAATTTCTTCAACTTCTTCATTTCTTCACTTGAGCATTTGATTTGACAGTAAGCTGCTCTCAGATCATTTGCACTGCTTTCTTGATCTTTTAAGTCCTTCAACATTAGAACACTAATTTTCTCACTCATAGGCTGAAACCCAAATTAATGACCCACACCTTCTTGAAATTTAATCTGTTTTTCTTCCAATGGCATGACTTGATCATTTCCCTCAGTATCAACATATTTTAAAGAAAATTTGCCCATTTGTCGATTTGCCTGTCTGTGCAAAGTCAGCTTTCTGTCAATCTCTTTGAACCACTTGTGAGTGATCGCCTCTTTACTCTTATTTACTTCATATGCAATCTGTAAGAGAAATCTAATGTATTGTAATTCCTCAGCCTGTTTGAAAAAGATAAAATTTGATTGGCTAATCCATCTTACACTTCCTCCTTCTAAGAAATATACCAGCATCTCATTCTTCACTTTTTCTGTGCCTCCCTGTCCTTGTATCTTTCTTTCAAAAACATTATGAACAATTTGAGCAGACACCACTTTGTTTAGATGCTTCTGTGTGATCTTCTCAAACTGCCTATCTATCAAGGATTGAGGATCCCTGGTTAGAGTGGATGTTCTGTCAAAATCAGATTCTTCAAAACCTCCAAGACCTGTCTTCTTTTTAGCTCTAAGTTGTAGATTTGACTGGCTGCACTTCCAGTATGAAGGTTCTTGAGTTTGATCAGAGTCTGACTTCTTTCTTTGCTTATCAGAGTCTGACTTATACTCTGATTTCCCATGTTTAGTCCCTGACTGATGTGTTTGAGTTTTTACTACTCCAGAGTGCTTTTGTTGCACATCATCAAGACCCCTATGACCATGAGAACTATCACCAGTTTCATCATCATCACCATCTCTCCTCCTTTTAACTCCCTTTGATTTATCTTTGTAACCATCATCCTTATTTTTCCTGGAGGATTCACCTTTCTTCTCCCCCTTTTTGACATCATCATTACTGGTGACAGCCAAAAGAATCTGTTCAAGAACTGTGGAGATATTGGCCTGTGCTACAATGACCGAATCAACCTTGGAGGTCAAATCAGAGACTGTAGTTTGGAGATTGGCTTGAGTGGTAGTGATAGAAGTAATAGCATCCTTGAAAGCAACTTCTTTGGATAATTGAAGGGAGTGAATTCTGTCAAATCTGGTACTAACAGAGAAGTAGCATTATCAACACCAGTGAGTTTGGTTTGAATATGAGAAATATCTTTGACCACCAGCTAATTGAGCAGCAACAGTCTCTGTCTCAGTCTTAACTTCGCTATCTAGGGCCTGATCTTCCTCACCAGGATAGTGACCATGTTCCTGTAAAAAGGACTTTTTCTGAAAAGCTGGAAGTCTCTCAGATTGATGAATGGCCATAATACAAGCAAAAGAATCTTTATCAGTTATGCCTCTTTGCTGTGCAGACTCCCAAGACTGAGGAAACACCTGATCAAAATAGATAAAAGAAGGGTTAATCGGAGCATCATCTTCAGAAGTGAGGTCCTCAGCAACAGGCTCAAGCTTTGTGATTTGAGGTGTAGACTCTGGTGGTGGTGTAGACTCTGAAACTGCAAACGGGACTATAGACCCTGACTCCTCCTGAGAGTGATCAGAGACTGTAAACTCTGGAAGTCTAGCCCTTATAGGCATGATCAAGAGTGGTTCTTCGGACTTCAATTTTGCAGCCTCAGGTAAAATGACATGTTTATCCACCAAAGCCTACATGACTCTATCTGCTCTCCTTGCTAGAGAATCCACCAGATGAAGTTGTGGTCTTTGTGTAAATGACTTCTGAGCAGCAAGATCTTCCTCTTGTTTACCAATCTGCACAATCAAACAAAGTGACTTGTCATCCATCCCCTGCTCCAACTCATTGGACCAACTCTTTGGAAAATCTTGATCCTAATAAGTAAAACTAGGTTCAGGATACCCTAATCTCTCAGTCTCACAGTGGGGTTGGGCACCCACTTTCTCAATCTCACTCAGGCTCTCTACAGCCTTTTCTACCTCTCCTTTTGCCTGGACCAGTGTCAGCCTCTCAGATATTTTTTCACTCATTTTGGAGGGTGCACTCAATAATCCTACAGAAGAGGGGTTGAGAGATAATAATTGTGCTTCAATACCTTAACCACCTTGATGGAGGAGAACCCCTTCATATGTCTGAAGGCTAGGGGTTTCCACCAAAGGGTGAGTAGCAACAGATTCTAAACCCTTACAGTCATCTTCTTTCTTTTCAGAGTCTGTTGGCTCCAGTATTCCAGTCTCAGGGCCTACTCTAGACTCTGACTGCTTCAGTATGACTTCATTAGAAGCCAGAGTCTGAGTGTCACCATATTTGACTGTTTGTGCATGAGACTCCCCCTCAAGGTGGATAGACTCTGATAGAATAGATTGGAAAATTTCTTCATGAGCATCCATCAGAGTTTGTCCTCCCATATCACTGGGGTTCTCATCATCTCTTTGGTGAGTTGCCAAGGAGGGCCCAACAGCATACTCATCTGCCCCACTATCACCCAACCTCTGACTAGGTGGTTCGTGTGTGGGTGAGGCAAACTGAGCATCTTTATCACTAGTCACCACTGGTGCACCAGTCCCAACCTCCAACTGCCTTGCATCACCTGCTACCTCCTGTGGTTCTACCAAAGTTAATGCATCCAAGTGTCCATTGAGAAAGATCCTGGCATGGAGTGCATTGATGGCCTGGGCGAAAGTCAAGTGAAAGGAATCATGCAGTTCCTTTGCAATCTTGTGATAATGTGAGCCCTTGAGTTGATCCAATCTACTTTCATAGGTCGGATAGATGTATTTGTTGGCCACCTTTCCTACATTTTGGACAAGAAAATCAACCACCTTCCTTGAAAGAGGCTGAATAGTAGAAATCCAATCAATAGCTGTCATGTAGGTAATCCCTTGATCCCAAATTGCTTCATAGTCAAAAACTGGTTGCTCAATCTCAGTTTCCAACTCAGCAACAGACTCTGATTCTCTCCTTTTGTAGATCTTAAGCTTTTTAGGCTTCTTTATGATTTGTTTTTCAGAGTCTGGCACACCTTGTGCTTTGAGAACTTCAGTTGTCCTACCTTCTATGAGCCCAACCGCTTTTTCTTAGAATGAAGAGTTGAATAGGTAGCTGTATAGAAATTTGACCACATCCTGTGCAGACATTTGTAGCTCCTGTTCCATTCTCTTCCTTAGGGCTTCATAGGTTGAAAGAAAATCCAAGACTTGAGATTTAGTCTGATGTTGCTCTGGATCTTCAATTGACTCTACCAAAGGATATAAGAATAGCAATGCCTCATCACTTGGAGTAATGATCTCATCAATCAGACTTAAGGCTGCATCCAATGGCATTCCTTCCCAAAATGTCTCATGATTAGAGTCTAAAGGCAGTATAGACTCTGACTCAACATTAGACTCTGGTTCAAGTATTTTCTTACTTTCAGAGTCTGGCTCTGCAGGAGCCCTGGGAGCATCTGTTTCCTGCAAAACAGGGTTAGTAATAATAATAGGCTTGTGTGTGTGTGTGTGCAGAATAAGCCTTCCTCAACCTTCTGTACTTCTGAGCAAAAGATTTCTCAGAAGATTCAATTTGAGAATCCTGAGGTGCATTCCTAAGTTTTTCAGAGTCTGTAGCCTTTGGAGAGTCTACAGACTTGGCTTGAGGGTTAGAATCAAGTGTTTCATGACCTTCTTTTAGCAAAGAAAGACCTTCAACAACTTGTTTCTCTAGAGGGTTGAGCTCCTCATCACTATGCTCATCTATAAGCCTGGATTGAATCCATTTCCTCCTCTTTACAACTGGTGCCTGTTGAGAGACACCAGAGGTTGGTTTCTTTTTGGATTTTGGTTTTGAAGATTGTTTCTTTGAAGGTGATTGGGTGACTTAGGTAGGTGTAGGGGGACTCTCCATTACTTGTTCCTGCACCATTTCACCACCAATAAATGAAGCATTGTAGAGAGAAGGTTTGTAGGTTGAGAGTTTTACCTGCATTACATGTGTATAAGTCATCAATTCTCTTGATGTCAGAGAATATTCTTCTTTGTTGTTTGTATGCCTGCACACAACAATCATCTGCCAACTTGGTTGACATGTCAGGAATGAAGTGGTTAAGGAGAATCATAAGAAATCTATGATAGTAGACTTTCTTCCTCCCCTCATGCACATTATTTAATTTTGCTCCATTTGAGTGAGCAACATATCACCAATATTGATTACTCTATCAAATAGGAGACTGTGACCAATTTGATAAGTAATAGCAGTAATAGCATCAAAACCACTACATTTACCAGTGAAACACTTAGCAATTTGATCAAAGAAAAATGACCATTCTTTTCTTAAGTAAGGCCTAGTTATCTTGCTCATGTTATCTAAGCTAGCAGAATAACCTATTGCCTTAAACATGCTTTTAATGTCATCATCAGATACAGTTTCATCAAAAGGTGTTTTCACAGGCAATTTAAAAACTGAATTAAGCACATCAGCAGTAATATCAAAAGTAGTGGAGCCAAAGGTGAACATTATTTTACCTGGTTGATCTTGAGAAGGATCAACTACCTATGCAGAACTCCATGCTTTGGATACAACATCCATATGAATCACTGGGGATGCCTTCAGAATATAACTGAGCTCAGATTGCTCCATGAAGTCCATCATTGGGAAGTAGTCAGCATCTACTCCTTTCTTGTCGCCTAGAGCAGAAACATGATTTGTGGTCATGAAATCAAAATCCCCAAAAGTAAATGCAATCGCTTTGGGTCCCCTCATGACAGTAGAAATTGCAGCCATTGAAGATGTCGAGTTTGAAAGTGATGAAAAAGATTTAGAAAATTAGCTAGGGTTCGTAAAAAGCTTTGTGAATAATTCTGCCTTAGAAAAAAAATAGCAATAAACAAGTGAGTAAAATGTATGAAATTTACTATTTTGATTGAATTGCATACAATACACACGAGTCTACAGTTTATCTCCAGTCAAAAACAACCGTTACCGCCTATTTCAAGTCATTTGAATGATTTAGACACAATCAGAGTCTGCAGACGCGAACTTGAACCGTTTCGGAGTCTAGAAGATAATTGTTTTTCAGAGTCTACAGACTCTCAGAGTCTACAGACTAATCAGAGTCTACAGACTCGTCAGAGTCTAAAAACTAGATGTTGGACTTAAATCAAGCCTAGCCTATTTAATTATCTGTCTTGCTATAACTCAGTTTGTACTTCTGTAGTAGACTAGTGACTTAGTTATTCATGTGTAATTTGCAAATAGATGTTTTCTCTGTTTACCTTCAATTGTAAATAAATTCAAAAATAAAGTCAGTTAGAAGATTCAAGTTGAATCATACAACCAGACAAAGAAGATTGTGAAGAAATAAGAGAAGTTATCTGAGAATTATACTAAGGCAAATTACTTGGTCGAGAAGTCATCTATTCGAGAAGTCTCAAAACTTTTATCTGTTCAGTACTCGATCGAGAAGTCAGTCATTCGACAAGTCAAGTATTGAAGCCAATCGAGAAGTGTTAATTATGAGTCATTCGAGAAGTGAAAATAAACAATTCGAGAAGCTAGCAAATGGAGCATTCGAGAAGTAAAAAGGCTGAGTCATTCGAGAAGTCAATATCAAGCATGTATTCGAGAAGTCTAGTCTGATCGAGAAGTTATCAAGATGAGTATGCGATCGAGAGGTCTAGTCATTCGAGAAATCAAGTATTCAGGACCAATCGAGAAGTCACAGCTATTCGAGAAGTCAATCTCCTTGACTTATCGAATCAATTTCAAGAAGAGTACTCGACTGCAAAAGAAGCTAGTTTCAAGGAAGAATTGCAGAACAAGACAGATGATGTTGCAGCTCTGTTTATGCAGGATAAGTTAAACCTGCACAGATAGAGACAAATCTACAATGCAGCTGGGAAGATAAGTCAAGAAAAGTGACAGAAGAGATAAGGCAGGATGGAGTAGACTGTCACAGCAGTGTTAGCTAGAAATAGTCATTAGTCAAATGTAAAGCAGTCTCTGTCTATTTCTAGTTTTAGCTAAACTGTCTCATGTGAGCATGTGCACAGGACATGTTGTCTATATACTTTATGCACAGCCACATTTGATAGTGTCTTGAGTATTTTTACAATTGTAAGAATCCCAGAATAAAAAACTGAAATTCAAACTGAATTTCAGATTGTAGCAAAGTTCATTCTAATACAAATTAGATTGAAAGTTACATCTGTGTCTATATTATTTATTGTTATATGTCTTGACGAACACTATCATAATTTCATCAGTTCTTCAATCTTCGAACAAGTTCATTTTCTAAACAAGAAAATTTTGAAGTATACATTCACCCCCCCCCCCCCTCTGTAACTTCTGGGTCTCTAAATTCCTAACAAGTGGTATTAGAGCCAGGCTGTAAACAAATATACAGACTAAAGATCAAGATGAGTTCTCAGAAGTTAAGCAGCATAAAGATTCCTACATTTGACAGAGAAAATTACAACCTATGGAAGAGGAAGATGCTGATGTTCATAAAGGCTGCAAACCCCATGTATCCAGAAATATTAAAGAATGGTCTTTTCATGCCAGTAACTCTAGTTCCTGAAACTACTAGTGGGTCTGAAGTTATTCCTGCAACATGGATACCTAAAGATCCATCTCAGTACACAGACTCAGAGAAGGAAAAGGTGTCTCTTGACAATAGCTTAATGCTAATATTGATTGAGTCACTGGATCTTGTGATGTACAACAATATTGTCAATTGTACATATGCCAAACATATATGGGAGACAATAGAAATTCTGTGTGAGGGAACTGAGGAAGTAAGAGAGAATCAAAGACAGCTACTTGTTTCCCAATATGAAGCATTCATTTCAAAATCAAATGAGGGCATAACTGAAGTATTTGAAAGGTTCAATAAACTGATCAATGATCTTCAACTTCATGGGAAATATTATGAAACAAAGGAGAAAAACATGAAGTTTCTGTTAACTCTCCTAGAGCACCTGGAGCATAAAATTTCTGCAATAAGAGAAGGAAGAGATTTGAAAAAGCTTCCACTTGAGACACTCTATGGAATACTGAAAACATATGAGCTGGAATTTTATCAAAAGAAGGCCATTTTAGCAAATAGAGGAAAAATGGCAAATGTCTCAAATGCCCTGGTTGCTAAGGAACCATCAACAATTGAAAAGACTGGTACAAGCAGGAAGTTGAAATTTGAGGTGATTGAAGATCAGGAACAGGAAGACAAGGACTCTATCAAGAGTGAGTCAGAAGAAGATGACTTCTACACCATTGAAGAACTTGAAGGCATGGACAACAAAACAATGGCCTTCATGGCAAAGAAGTTTGGAAATTTGAGATTCAAAAGAAATAAAAGTTTCAAACCAAGACCAACCTTCAAGTCTTCAAGCAAAGGAAGGAATCCACAGAGAAGCTCCAATAATGGAGGATACAAGACTGGAACAGTTGATAGATCTAAGATAAGATGCTATAACTGTAATGATCTTGGACACTTTGCAACAGAATGCAGAAAACCTAAGTCAATCAAGAAGGATAAAGACTACTTGGAGTTGGAAGCCAAGTATGAAGCTCTTCTCAAAAAGCAGACAGGAAAAGCTTATATTGCTGAAGGAAAATGCTGGGATGATACAGATGAAGATGAGGAGGAGGAATATGGGAATCTGGCACTCATGGCCAACTCACATGATGGAGCTTCATCTTCAAATTCTCAGGTACCTTCCTTAATCTCTCTTGATATGTCAAATTCTCAATACAAGAAAACTGTGGAAGATTTAAGTATTGAGATGTTTAACATTCACACCAGTATGACTGCTGCTTATGAGGAGATTGCTAGGTTAGTAAAAGCTAATGAGGAACTAATTGCAAGAAATGAGACTCTAGAATTGTCTGTTATAAACATGGAAAACTTGAAACAGGAAAATGAGTATCTCAAGAACAAAATAGTTTGTTCTGAACAAATTGAGAAGTTTCTTAAAGAACAAATTTCAGAAAATGAGTTGAAAATTAGATCTTATCAAAACTCAGCAACTATTGTTAAAGAGTTTCATGAGAAAAACAAGGAAAGCACTAGGATTGGAGTTGGTTTTGATTATGAGAATCTTAAAAAGAACAAATCTGTTTCAACAAGAGGTAAAAAGATTGAAATCCAAGGTAATCCTCATATTTTGAAAAATGTCAAAGAACCAATTTTTAAGAAAGCTACTGTTGAACTAGATGAAGCTAGTATGGTTATCAAACAACAGTTAGATGATGAGGATAAAGAAGCAATTGAAAGAAAAGTGACCTCTGTTGAGAAAGAAGAACCCACAATCAAAACCAAGTCCATTCCTGTTCAAACTGAAACTAAATAGGATGCTCAGAAAAATGATGCTATGCATGCTAAAAAGAAAAAGGCTAATAGAAATGGAAAAATAGGCATTAACAAACACAACAACTATGCACCTGTTCATAATGCACCAAGAAAGATTTGTAAAAACTGTGGTTCAACAAATCATCTTACTCACTTGTGCAAGAAACCTGTTGTGGGAAATGATAAGTTTGCCTGTGGTTATGTTGAGCCTTTAATGCATGACAATCATAAATTTTGTGACAAATTTGATTGTATGCCATGTAACATGAACATCATGAATACCTGCTTTAGGCTCAGGAAACAGTTTGTTGATGGATGCATAAGTCAGAATTTGTATATCAACAGTCCTAGGCCTAAATCTGCTAGTCCTGTGAAACACAGAAAACACTCCATGTCACCTAAGCATGCATCTAGTTCTGGAAGCACTAATCAAGCAAAAAATCAAAACAAGAAAAATGAAAATGTGCATGTGCAAGTGACTGAGACTGTTAAGAACAGGAATCACATTCATGTGACTAAGCAAAAAGGACCCAACCTTGTTTGGGTACCAAAGAAAACTTGATTTGTGTTTGATTGCAGGGCACAGGTAAGAAGAAGGTCATGTGGATTTTGGACAGTGGCTGTTCAAGGCATATGACTGGTGACAAGGCCCTGCTGTCACAGTTCAAGGATGAGGCTGGCCCAATGGTAACCTTTGGAGACAACAGCACTGGTTTCACCATGGGATATGGCAAATTGATTCATGGAAATGTTGTCATTGAAGATGTAGCCCTAGTCAGTGGTTTGAAGCATAATCTTCTCAGCATCACTCAATTCTGCAACAAAGATTTGAAGGTGGAGTTTGATAAAGAATTGTGTCTCAAATCACACAGGAAGACAAAGGAAATTGCTCTGCAAGGAGTAAGAAAAGGAAGCTTGTTTGTAGCAGATTTGGACTCTGGAAACAAGGAGAAGATTTGTTGTTTCTACATAAAGGCCTCAGAAAATGAAAGTATGCTTTGGCATAAGAGGTTATCTCACCTAAATCTCAAAAACATTAATTCTTTAGTCAAAAGAGAATTAGTGAAGGACCTGCCCACACTTGAATTCTGCATAGAAGGATTATGTGAGGCATGTCAAAAAGGGAAAATGAAGAGATCAAGTCACAAGAGTAAGGAATTCACATCAATCACCAAACCACTACAATTAATTCATATGGATCTGTTTGGACCAGTAAATGTCTTGTCCATGGCTAAGAAAAGATTTGCTCTAGTCATGGTTGATGACTTTTCAAAATATACTTGGGTGGAATTCTTGCACTCAAAAGATGAAGCTCCTGAGATCATCATTGAAAATTTGAGAAGATTGGATAAAGGCCCTACACCAGTAGTTGCCATAAGGAGTGATAATGGTACAGAATTCAAAAATGTTATACTCAATGAATTCTGCAAGGAAAAAGGAATCACTCACCAATTCTCAGCCCCAAGAACTCCACAACAAAATGGAGTGGTTGAGAGAAAGAACGGGACTCTCATTGAAGTTGCAAGAACCATGTTAGCAGAAGCAAGTCTACCAACTAGCTTTTGGGCTGAAGCTGTTAGAACTGCATGCTATACTCAAAACAGAACACTCATCACAAAACCAGTTGGAAAGACTCCTTATCACATCATGTCAAATAGAAGACCATCTGTAAAATACATGCATGTGTTTGGAACAAAGTGCTTTGTTCTCAAAGATGATGTCAACAACCTTGGGAAGTTTGAAGCCAAGGCTTATGAAGGAATTTTTGTGGGATACTCTTTGGACAAAACTGTCTATAGAGTATATGTGATTGATCAACAAAAGATTATGGAAAGCACAAATGTGACATTTGATGATTTCAAGTTCCCTACTATGAATTTGGAAGGTGAAAACTGTGACACTTTTAGGTTTGAAAATGAGATAGAGTCTAAAACATTTGCAACTGAAAATGCTATCAATACTCATGAAGGATCACATGTGGACATCTCACATGGAACTAATGTGGAAAAAGTGAATGAAGATTTCAGCCATATTCAACTTGAGAATTCTCCACACAACCCTAGCACTTACTCAGGGGGAGATTCTCAAGGATCAGCAACTAATGGTAATCCACTCAATCAGGAGGAAACTTGTTCAAGTGACAGAGATGGAGCTCATCAAACAAAATGGAATAGAGCCCACACAGCTGATCAAATCATTGGAAATCCTGATGAAGGTGTGACGACAAGAAAAGCAACTATGAATGAATGCTTATTTGCTTGTTTTCTGTCTCAGAATGAGCCAAAAAGGATTGAAGAAGCTATGCTAGATCCTGACTGGATAATTGCAATGCAGGAGGAACTGAATCAATTTGTGAGAAACAATGTATGGGAACTAGTGTCACCTCCAAAGGATAGGTCAGTGATTGGCACTAAATTGGTCTTCAGGAATAAAATGGATGAACATGGAATAGTGATAAGAAATAAAGCAAGGCTGGTTGCAAAAGGCTACTCACAAGAAGAAGGCATTGATTATGATGAGACCTTTGCTCCTGTTGCAAGATTGGAAGCAATAAGAATTTTTCTAGCCTTTGCAGCACACTCAAATTTTAAGGTATATCAAATGGATGTGAAAAATGCATTTCTCAATGGTGAATTAGAAGAGGAAGTTTATGTGCAACAACCTCTTGGCTTTGAAGATCCAAATTTTCTAGACTTTGTTTACAGACTCATTAAAGCATTGTATGGACTCAAACAAGCCCCTAGAGCATGGTATGACACCTTGCAAAATTTCTTCTAGAAAATCATTTTACTAGAGGAACTATTGACAAAACTCTTTTCTACAAAAAGCATGGTGAGGATATCATACTTGTTTAAATCTATGTAGATGATATCATTTTTGGGTCTACAAATGAAAAACTATGTCAAAGGTTCTCTAAGCTAATGCAAAGTGAATATGAGATGAGCATGATGGGAGAGCTCAATTATTTTTTAGGCCTTCAAATAATTCAAAGGGATGATGGCATTTTCATAAGTCAAACAAAGTACATCAATGACTTACTCAAAAGGTTTGACATGCAAGACTGTTCTACTGCCAAGACTCCAATGTCTACAGCTACAAAACTTGATGAAGATAAGAAAGGAAAAAGTGTAGACATGAAGACCTACAGAGGAATGATTGGATCTCTCCTCTATCTCACAGCTAGTAGACCTGACATAATGTTTTCTACATGTCTATGTGCAAGGTTCCAGGCAAACCCCAAAGAATCTCATCTCATTGCTATCAAAAGAATTCTGAGGTATCTAAAAGGAACATCATTCATAGGGTTATGATACCCTAATGAAACAGGATTCAACTTAGTTGGATATTCATATGCTGACTTTGCTGGGTGCAGAGTGGATAGAAAGAGCACCTCAGGAAGCTGTCAATTTCTTGGATAGAGATTGGTGTCTTGGTTTAGTAAGAAGCAACAATTAGTTTCTACTTCCACAGCTGAGGTTGAATATATTGCTGCTGGAAGTTGTTGTGCTCAAGTGCTTTGGATCAGGAATCAATTAAGGGACTATGGACTGGTGTTGGAAGGAATTTCTATCATGTGTGACAACACTAGTGCCATATCAATTGTTGCAAATCCAGTCAACCATTCCAAGACAAAGCATATTGATGTAAGGTACCATTTCATAAGGGAACATGCAGAAAATGGAGTAATTAAATTGTTCTATGTTCCTACACAAAAACAGTTGGCTGATATATTTACCAAACCACTTGATGAAGCCACCTTTAACAGGTTGGTTAGTGAAATAGGAATGCTAAATTCTTCAGGATAAGTGGCCCAATAAATATATCTCTCCAACTGTTGTAACAATTGTTTCACAGACATGAACCTAAATGATTTATCTAAGTGAAACAAAATTGGTGTATATTTTCAAATATATCAGTTATATTGTTGTACATATGAGTAAACAAATGTTTTAAAAACTAACTTAGAACTATTTCTTTGTTCTGAGAAAACCTGAATCAAATAGTTATACTTGTGCATTATTAAATAACAAGTGTGACAATTAAAAGTTTCAGGAACATTAATCAATCACATTTCTTACTTCAAGATGAATAAATAAATTTTATTTGTCCAAGAAATAATGATTGTAAATTGTTATTTTACTTTCAAGTGAAGGTAAAATAATTTCTTAAAAACTGGAGTTTGTAGTTAAGTTTGCCATCCTTTCTGACTTCTCGACTAAATAGTTCAATTCTGTGAGTTCTCGAATCGTTCATTCCGTGAGTTCTCGAATAGTTCAATTCTGTGAGTTCTCGAATAGTTCATATTGTGAGTTCTCGAATCATTCAATTCTGTGAGTTCTCAAATCATTCAATTCTGTGAGTTCTCGAATAGTTCATTCTGTGAGTTCTCGAATAGTTCATATTGTGAGTTCTCGAATCATTCAATTCTGTGAGTTCTCAAATCGTCCATTTTGTGAATTCTCGAACAAGCTTTATTAAGAGTTCTCGATTGTCTTAGTTCTCGATTGAATTCTGACAGTTCTCTACTAAAACAGCTTTAGGGTTCTCGATCACTAAAATCGATTACTACTCTAGTCGAGTTGTCTGTGTCATTTAAATAGCAAAGTAGATCTAACATTTCATTTCTACACTTAACTGCAAACTCAAAGTAACCCTTGCATTTCTACTGTTCTCTTGCTACTCTTGCACTCTCTAAAACTTTTGCTTCTTCTTTTCTCTATTTCTATACACTGATTCAATGACGTCCTCAAGCTCAGTTTCAACCGAAGTTTTTGTCATTCCAGAAACCAATTTCTTAGCGATATCCAGAGATGCAGATGCTAAACCCTAGTACAAATGTTTCACTAGGTTTCTCATCGATTCCTACCTAAAAGAAGCTCTATTGGCAAACCCCACTCTATACCTGGACATTCTTGAGCAGTTTTGGGCAACTGCAGATTGGGAAAACATAACCTTGGAGCATGGGAGCTCGAAAGTGGTTGTTACTTGCAAAATCCAAGGAAAGGACATTAGTTTTGATGAAAATGATGTGAACAAAACCTTGAAAATTTCAACTGAAGAGTTTAATGAGGAACCAACTGAAGATTATCTTCTAGACTTCCTAGAGATCATAAGGTACTCAGACACTGTGGACAAGGAAGGGGAAAGGTTCAAGCTGGGAAAAATCAACAAGAAATTCATGAGAAAGGAGTGGTCATTCCTCTTCGACACAATTCTCAGAGTTTTCACTTGCAGGAAGACAGGTTTTGACCAGGTCAGCCTCATTGCCATGAAGCTGGTATACTCATTGGCCTACAATCAAAGGCTCAATATTGGTAAGCTAGTTCTTGGGGAGCTCACAACCAGGATTCCCAGGAGAGGTAATGAGATTTTCTTTCCTCGCTTTATTCAATTAATTCTCAATAATAAGAATGCCAATTTAATTTAATTGCCTGGAATGAACAAACAAAGAATTGGCTATTCCAAATCCATGTCAAAAATAATTTTTGCTACATTGGATAGGAGAAACACAGTGAATGTGCCCCTTCAAATAACACCTCACATGCTGAGTGAATTTAGGGGGTACCCACTTGTGCAGCCTAAATATGGTTACCTTGAAGCAGTAGGAAGTCCTAAGGTGACAGAAGAACAGAATGCACCTAACCCAAGGACTTCTAACCCAACTGCAAACCCTTCTTTGAATTCCCTAGATGATAGTCAACCAACCTCCACATCCTCTCAACAGGGTGTGGTTGTAAAGAAGAGAAAGGAGAAACCAGCTAAGAAAAGAGTGCTAGAAACAGTTGTAGAAAATGAAACAGATGAGTCACCTGTGGAGCCTTTGACCAGGAGAAAGAAAATCAAAAAGGCCACAACAGACCACTCTACATCCTCTCAAAAGGATGTAGAGATTAATGAGGGTTTAACCTTACTCCTAGGTGCACTCTCTCAACAAATTGCATCTATTGAAATTGGGAGTCAGCCCACTCCAATCTGTAAAGAGTCTGCACCATTGCAGGAATTCACTCCTGTCAATGAAGAAGATTTAGTTGAAAAGGAGACACTCAATGCACAGATAGGACTATCTATTGAAACTTCCCCATTTTCTGAGGGGGAGTTGCCAACACTCAAATCTATTCACACTCTTTCTTCCACATCTAAAATTTCTTCTTAACCAAATGTGTCTGGCCAAACACATGAGGTTGTTGATCATCAGGATTCTTTATTCCCTGATGAGCCCCTCTCAAGTGACTTGGTGCATGACACCTTGTTCACCACTCAGGACATACATCAAGATGGTGAGGGAATGCATGCTGAGGCATATCCTAATGACACCATCAAAACCACAGAGGTTCCAGAAGTTTTCACTTCAGACTCTATGGGGGCTCAGGCATATCAAAGCCAAGTGTCTTCACAGACATTGGGTAATCTGGGGGACCTCCACTCCATGCAAATGGCATCCCCTGAAAAATCCCCAGTCATTCAAAGACTGTCTCCTCAGGAGAAATCACCAATCCATCCAGTGTCTAATGAATCATCTGAGATATTGGATGAGGAAATAGATGCTGAGGGGACTACTGTAACAAGTGGCCCTAGCTCTCACTCTCTGTCACAATGGTTGGAACCTGTGCAACATGACAGGGATTCAGGACCATCATCTCTTGGTGGGGCACTTTCTGATGAGAAACTAAAGGAATTGTATGGAGATCAGTTGAGGGGATTTTATCATATTGCACAGCAGCTGCTGACTTCTCATTTGCCAAACAAAGACTATGCTGCAATCATGCTTGAATATGCAAAGGATCAGGAGGAATTAAAGGAGAAAAATGCAAATTTGGCTGATAATGAAGAGGCCAATGTAGATGCCTGGCTGGATGGTAGTTCTGAAGTTAGCATGAAGAAAGTATTGGAATGGACCAGACAGAAGTATCTTACTTCACTTGGATCATGTGAGAAGATATTTACACCAAGTGCTATGTATGATGCAATTCATGAAGCTGCTAAGGTTCAACTTCAGTCAAACCACTACCTTGCTAAAGGTGTGCAATCTGAGATATATGATCACAGAGCCAAGTTAGAAACTACTTTGAAAGGCATGGAAGACAAAATGAAGCCTGGAGGTCTCTATGGAAACACATCAAGAGGAGATTCAAGAAAGTCATCAATTCTCCATTCCAAGATAGACTCCATGGAGAAAGTGTTCACAGAAATGGTCCAAAGTAACTCAGCTATTATGGAAAATCAAAGAAGGATCAACAACATGGTTGAAGTCTTATTCAAAAATAGGCATGCAGATAGGCTGCTTGAGGATGTGCCCATTCACACCTTATCTCCATTTCAAGTGGATCTGTACTACCAGTCTAAGGCCAAAGATGAAGCTGCAAAGGCCTCCACTATTGATACTTTAAATGCTAGAGTGGATTCTCTCACATCCACAGTTTCTCAAGTTGTCTCAGATGTTCATAGCCTGAAAAATGAGTTTGTCTCTACTTCTGCAAATCAAGGGACTTCACTTGCCAGCATTTCAGCACAACTCACCTCTCTATAATCACTCATTTCCAACCTAGGCACAACTAGTCAGGCTCCTCCAGCAACATTGCCAACTCAATGTTGGACTCAAATTAAGCCAAGTCATTCTTCCTTTCTCCAAAGACAAGATATCAACCCTAAGGGGGAGAAGGAAAGGAGAGAAGAGATAGAGGCTGAAAGGCAAAAGGCAGTTATGAGAAAGCTCAGAAGTGAAATTTTAAAGCCCAATTCTGACAAAGATTTTCTTGACCTTCTGCATCATATCAAAAAACAAGTCAAGGGAAATCATTGGAGTTATAAGAAGATGCTTGACAATGCTATTGTTGCAGCGAGGGGAGTTAAGTTTGAACAGAATGGATAAATGTTCAAAGAGCCACTCATTCAAATGGAGTCTGGTTATTTTAAAGTCTCAGTTGCTCTATTCCAAAGGCTCTCATATACTGAACTGGAATGTCTGTACAAGGCAGTGGAGTTGGTAACCCAGGAAGATGAGGAATTGAAGAATCAAATATTGAGGCCTCTCCTACCTCATGCTCTACCTGAATCCTACTGTAGTCCAGATGGTGTGATATATATGGTTAGAGGAGAAAAACTTGCTCATTTCAGGATCCCTCAACATCTCAATTCAGGTAACAGAAGTCAAATTATTAACCTAATTGAGTTGATTGAAAAGAAGAAGGTGAAGCAGATGGAGGACAATGAAATTATAGAGAAAATGAAAAAGTTTATCTCTGGACAAATCTCTGAATTTGCAAGAGAAGAATTGAAGTACAAAAAGAAAGATGATGACAATGAGGATCAGGACAAGAAGGATAAAAAGCCTGAATCCATGAGTGATAAGGAGGGAAAGAAAGAAGATAAGAAGAAGAAGGATGAAGACAAGAAGAAAAGAGACAACTCTGAGAAAAATAAACAATATCAAAGAAGAAATCCCTCTAAGCAGCAAGCTGCTGGCACTCACTCTAGTTCACCTACCAAATCTCAGGGTACTAGTGTGATGTCAACAGTTTCTGAAACTGCAACAACCATCAAAACCAAATCTCCAAGAAGGATGTTCATGAAAGTTACTGCACATGGAGTGATAAGGAAGGAAATTAAAAAGGAACAGTCAAGGAAACTGAAGCCAAGCCAACATCTCAAAGTCAACACTGCCACAACAACTAAATTCAAGAATTCTAGTAGCTCTTTGCTAGTAAGATGTCCTAAGTGGAGAAAACAACTCATTATTCCTGATAAAGGTCTACCTATTAAACCTATTCAAGAAATTGCTGAAACTGACAAGGTGAGGATCAAACAGTGGAAGGCTAACAGAATTGTCAAGGTAGAAGTCAGAGACAAGAGGATGTTTGTTACTAATGTTGATGGAGAAGAAAGAGGATTTCATCATGACAACAGTGATGCTACCACTCATGACATTAGGAGAGTGATTAGCCTGTTTGACAAGAAATGCATGATTAACAAGCTGAGAATGATGGAAATGGCTCAGTACTTGGAAAAGAAGTATCAGAAAAAGATTGACAAGGTAAGGTACATGGAGGAGATGATTGAGAAGAAAAGGAAGGAGGAAGAGAGAGTAGAGAAGTTGTCTGAAGAATTGAGAAAACAGGGTAAAAGTAGAGTGTTCAAAGATCCTGACAGAGTTGAATTCAAACTGAGAGGTGGAATCACTGTCAAAATTAGACTCGAGTTAGTTCAAGACTATCCAATGCTCACTCTACAAATTGCTGCAGACATACTGAAAGATGCAATTTTGATTGAGGAAATCATGGCCAGACAAATGATACTGCAGGCAATTGAAGAAAACAAGGCCAGGGAAGAAAAGGAAAGAAAAGAAAAATATGATCAGGCAGCTCATCAACAACAACAATATAGGTAGGCTTGATATCTTGTATTAATTTGTAAAAATTCATCATTTTCCAAATTGGGGGAGATTGTTGGACTTAAATCAAGCCTAGCCTATTTAATTATCTGTCTTGCTGTAACTCAGTTTGTACTTCTGTAGTAGACTAGTGACTTAGTTATTCATGTGTAATTTGCAAATAGAAGTTTTCTCTGTTTACCTTCAAATTGTAAATAAAGTCAGAAATAAAGTCAGTTAGAAGATTCAAGTTGAATCATGCAACCAGACAAAGAAGACTGTGAAGAAATAAGAGAAGTTATCTGAGAATTCTACTAAGGCAAATTACTTGGTCGAGAAGTCATCTATTCGAGAAGTCAGAACTATGGAAACATTTCGAGAAGTCTCAAAACTTTTATCTGCTCAGTACTCGATCGAGAAGTCAGTCATTCGACAAGTCAAGTATTGAAGCCAATCGAGAAGTGTTAATTATGAGTCATTCGAGAAGTGAAAATAAACAATTCGAGAAGCTAGCAAATGGAGCATTCGAGAAGTAATAAGGCTGAGTCATTCGAGAAGTCAATATCAAGCATGTATTCGAGAAGTCTAGTCATTCGAGAAGTCTAGTCATTCGAGAAATCAAGTATTCAGGACCAATCAAGAAGTCACAGCTGTTCGAGAAGTCAATCTCCTTGACTTATCGAATCAATTTCAAGAAGAGTACTCGACTGCAAAAGAAGCTAGTTTCAAGGAAGAATTGCAGAATAAGACAGATGATGTTGCAGCTCTGTTTATGCAGGATAAGTTAAACCTGCACAGATAGAGACAAGTCTACAATGCAGCTGGGAAGATAAGTCAAGAAAAGTGACAGAAGAGATAAGGCAGGATGGAGCAGACTGTCACAGCAGTGTTAGCTAGAAATAGTCATTAGTCAAATGTAAAGCAGTCTCTGTCTATTTCTAGTTTTAGCTAAACTGTCTCATGTGAGCATGTGCACAGGACATGTTGTCTATATACTTTATGCACAGCCACATTTGATAGTGTCTTGAGTATTTTTACAATTATAAGAATCCCAGAACAAGAAGCTGAAATTCAAACTGAATTTCAGATTGTAGCAAAGTTCATTCTAATACAAATTAGATTGAAAGTTACATCTGTGTCTATATTATTTATTGTTATATGTCTTGACAAACACTATCGTAATTCCATCAGTTCTTCAAGCTTCGAACAAGTTCATTTTCTAAACAAGAAAATTTTGAAGTATACATTCACCCCCCCCCCCTCTGTAACTTCTGGGTCTCTAAATTCCTAACACTAGACTCTGTCAAGATAAAGTACCTTAAGAATTTTGCATTAACAAATTATAGTTTGACAAATCAGGGACTATAATTAAAGTACATACCTTGCTTCTTGTAACTTGTAATCACTTACATGTTTAACATACCTAATTCACCTACCATTCTAAGAAAGGTAGACTCATCAAGTGGTTTTGTCAAAATGTCTGCAATCTGTTTGTCAGTTGGAACATAGTGAAGTGTCACAGTACCATTTTCAACATGTTCTCTAATAAAATGATACCTGACATCAATGTGCTTTGTTCTGGAATTTTAGATTGGATTCTCTGCAATTTTAATAGCACTGGTATTGTCACAATACATAGGAATATTTGAGAATTTTAGTCCATAATCAAGTAATTGATTTCTCATCCACAGAATTTGAGCACAGCAACTTCTAGCTGCAATGTATTCAGCCTCATCTGTTGAGGTTGATACAGTCTATTGTTTCTTGCTAAACCAAGAAATTAATCTGTTGCCAAGAAACTGGCACTGACCTGTTGTGCTTTTCCTGTCTACTTTGCATCCTGCATAGTCAGAATCTGAATAACTAATTAATGAAAAATCTGACTCTCTAGGATACCAAAGTCCAAGAGTTTGTACCCCTTGAGATATCTAAAAATTCTTTTTACAGCTATTAAATGTAATTCTCTAGGGTCAGCTTGAAATCTAGCACACAGACAAGTTGCAAACATTATATCTGGTCTACTAGCAGTTAAATATAATAATGAGCCAATCATACCTCTGTAGCTAGTGTTGTCAACTTTCTTACCCTTTGGGTCAGAGTCTAGCTTAGTGGCTGTTGACATGGGAGTTTTAGCAGTTGCAGAATCTTGCATATCAAACTTCTTCAGTAGTTCTTTTATATACTTTGTTTGATTGATGAAAATTCCATCATCATTCTGTTTGACTTGAAGCCCCAAAAAGAAGTTTAATTCTCTCATCATGCTCATTTCATAATTTGATTGCATTAGTTTACTAAACTTTTCACAGAGTTTGTCATTAGTAGAACCAAATATAATATCATTAACATAAATTTGGACAAGCAAAATGTCACCTTTATACTTTCTAATAAAGAGAGTTTTGTCAATGGTACCTCTTATGAATCCATTTTCAAGAATTTTTTTTGAAAGAGTTTCATACCATGCTCTAGGTGCTTGCTTCAATCCATAAAGTGCCTTATCTAATCTGTAAACATGATCAGGATATTTAGGATCAACAAATCCTGGTGGTTGCTCCACATAGACTTCTTCTTCCAATTTTCCATTCAAGAAGGCACTTTTTACATCCATCTGATACACCTTGAATTTTGAATGAGCTGCAAAGGCAAGAAACATTCTTATGGCTTCCAATCTTGCTACTAGTGCAAAAGTTTCATCATAATCAATTCCTTCCTCCTGTGAGTATCCTTTTGCATCTACCCTTGCTTTGTTTCTTATTACAGTTTCACTCTCATCATGTTTGTTTCTGTACACCCATTTTACACCAACAACTGATCTATCTTTAGGCCTTGGTACAAGTTTCCACACTTTGTTTCTCTCAAATTCATTTAATTCCTCTTGCATTGCAATTATCCAATCAGGGTCTTGCAAGGCTTTCTCAATTTTCTTGGGTACATTCTTTGAGAGAAAACAGCTATAAAGACATTCATTTTGAGTGGCTGTTCTTGTTTGTACACCACTCTCAGGGTCACCAATTATTAAGTCATGAGTGTGACCTCTTGTCCATTTTCTAGCTGTGGAAGATTGATTCTTGAACTAGAAGCTCCCCCTAAGTCATTTGCATCTTCTGTATTTAAGTGAAATTCAAATGAAGAGGCTCCCCCTAAATTGCTTGACTCTGTCAAGGGTTCAGAGTTGCTTGATCCAGACCCTGATGAGTTAGATTCTGAGGAATTTGACTCGGTCTGTCTAGACTCTGTCTGGGTAGACCCTGACCTGTTAGACTCTAAATCATTTGGAGTTGTATTTCCTAGCTCCCCCTCAAAATGTTCAGGTTCCTGTGTTGGATTATGAGTTACTTGAGGGTCTTCATCCTCTTCGATCTTCTTCATTTATCTAAGAACTTTTTAGATTTTCAAATTCTAGTGTAGTAAACTCTGACTCATCTTGCAATTCTGTATATTTTTTATCATCAAATGCAACATGAATAGATTCCATAACAATTTTGGTTCTGAGATTAAACACTCTGAATGCTTTTGTGTTTGATGCATATCCTAGAAAAATTGATTCATCTACTTTTGCTTCAAATTTGCTCAGATTTTTAGGATGTACTTTCAGTACATAACACTTGCATCCAAATATGTGAAAATGTTTCACACTTGGCTTCTTGTCCTTTATCATTTCATAGGGAGTCTTTCCATGCATATTTATTAAAGTACTGTTTTGAGTGAAACATGCTGTATTGACTGCCTCTGCCCAAAAATATACTGGTAGCTTAGACTCTGCCAGCATTGTTCTGGCAGCTTCTATGAGGGTTCTATTCTTTCTCTCCATAACTCCGTTTTGTTGAGGAGTTCCTGGTGCAGAAAATTGTTGAGAAATTCCTTTTAATGCACAGTAGTCTTCCATGATTGAATTCTTGAATTCAGTACCATTGTCACTCCTTAGAACTCTAACTATTTTCTTTGAATTTCTTTCCAGAAAAGTGATATGGTCTTTTATGTGTTGTGGAGCTTCATCCTTTGAATGTAGAAAGAAAACCCATGTGAATCTTGTAAACTCATCTACAATAACAAGAGCTTATTTCTTTTTATTAATAGACATAACATTTACTGGGCCAAATAAATCAAGGTGCAATAAATAAAAGGGTTCAGAAATGGTGCTTATTGTCTTGCTCTTGAAGGATGATTTCTTTTGTTTTCCAAGTTGACATGCTTCACAGAGTCCATCTTGCACAAAATCAACCTGTGGTAATCCTCTTACAAGATTATGTTTAACCAACTTGTTTAGTGTTTTAAAGTTGATATGTGATAGTTTCTTGTGCCATTTCCAGCTTTCTTCAATTGAGGCCTTGCTATATAGACATATCAGTTCATTGTGTATGCAATCCTCCAAGCTGGCTTCATAAATATTACCATGTCTGTGTCCTTTAAAAATCAGAATACCTATTTCTTTGTGAGTCACAAGACATTCTTTGTTGTCAAAGCCAGTATGGTAACCTTTATCTCCTAGTTGACTTATGCTTATCAAATATTGTCTTAAGCCATCAACTAGAGCTACTTTTTCAATGATGACATTCCCAAGTACAATCTTGCCATATCCCAGTGTTTGTCCTTTATTGCCATCTCCAAAGGATACTTCTAGGCCAGCCATTTCTGAAAGTGTTTGACCTAAAACCAATCATGTATGATGAGTTAGGAAAAACTTTCTGCTACTCTTATTTGATTTCATTTAATAATAATAAAGTATTTATGTTACGGGCTTAATCTATTTGAAGTGTATTAAATAAGATGTTCCATACTTTATAGCAAAGCTTCTAGAATTATAATGAGATTGTAATAATGAGATCTAGAAGATAATAGCTTTAGACTTAAACAGTTCTTAATCATAGGATAACTAATTGGAAATTGGTAAATCCGTAAAGATCAGTACATACTATGCTACATCTCTTAGGAGGATGTCTGTTCTCATAGACATTTGTGTGGTGACACTATAGCTAGTATGTAGGTGCTTATTAAGGAATAAGTTCACTGAACATGACTCGATAAGCAGAACAACTAATGGAGTTTACTCACGTGTCGATAGTTGTTTATTAAGTAAATAGTTGTACAAGTATCCTTAGACTTGAGATCGTTAGAGTAATCTCGTACACAATGATTTATGCTTTGGTTTAGTCCTTAGTTTCTAGGACATTCATTAGGTCCATTCTGGGCATAGTGATTTGTGTATGGAGATAGTTAACGGATCAATAAAGGATCTGCCCCTTCCAGTAAAGGAAGTGAATATCCTATGTTATTCTTAGATATGCAAGTTCAGGAATCTCTGGCCAGAGTGAATGAAATTAGAAAGAGTTTCTAATTTGCATTAAAAGGAACTTTGCATTATGAATAAGAAATCATATGATTAAATTAGATAGGCTTGACACGAGTTCCACGCCTAGTATTTAATCGGGATATTGAAGGGTAGAAAGAATTAATTGTATGGTAACTAATTACTGACAGGTTCTAAGTATTCTAAGCAATGATTTCATATTATCTGGATAGTCGCGATATGTTGAGAAGCATCACTCACGATATAGAATAAATATAATTAATCAGATTAATTATATTTAATGAATTAATAGAATTTATATAAATAATAAAAAAATGTTTATTATTATTTATTTATACTACCGGCTTAATATTGAACCTAAAGAGTCACACCATAAAAGAGATTAAATTATAGATGAAGGAATAAGAAATAATAGCTAGTCATTATTTATTTATGAAATAAATAATTACTTAGCAAATGTTATAAATTAATTAAATGAGATTTGATTGATTATAAATTATTTAAGATAATATCCTAATATTATTAATTAAATATTTAATTAAAGTAATTAAATATGAAGAGAGAATAATTTTTTAAAAGAGGTTAGAAAAAGGAATTAATGATTAAAATAGTTTTAATCATTAACTAATTAATTAATAAGATTAATTAATTAAAAAGGGAATTAATAATAAGATACTTATAGAAAATATCTCAGCTGAGATATTTGCTTATAAATATAGGATTATAAACCCTAATACTAAAAAAACCCTAATATTTGTGAGAAATATTTTAAAAGGGAGGCAACCCTAATTTCCTCTCTAGCCTCCTCCTTCATCTTTTAGTTTGATTCTTGGTGGATATCTTTAGAGCACTCCACACTTTAGGGGTGATTGCAAGGATTGAAGAACAAGATCTTCTCTAGCTGTTGCCGAAAAGCAATCGAGGTATTCTTCAATTTATAAAATAGTTTTTGTATCTATATGTATGTATACATAGGAATATATGTAAATAAATGTTATTCAATGCTTCTGCTGGTGCATAAATTCCTTCAATGGTATCAGAGCTTAGGTTGTATGTATATAGATTCGTGGTCAAGTTTCAGAATTTTATGAGCATTTATGTATTTATTATGATTTATACAAGCAATATCATGTTTTAATTATGATTAATATGATACTGTTCGTCAAAATTGTTTTGATAATTTTCCTGGGTTCTATAAGTGTTGTAGATCGTCCAGTTAAGTTTTCATAATTTTCTGATGCGTAGAATATTTATTATGAATTTTGAAAGCAATAATAATGATTTAATTATGATTAATTCATTACTGTTCCTCAAAATTTATTTTATATTTTTCATGTGTTCTACAAGTGTTGTAGATCGTCCATGTATTTTTAGAATATTTTTTTGAGCAACAGATTATTTATTATGGATTTTTAAAGTTGTTTTTAATTAATTCATAATTAAATAATAATATATGGAGAGAAAAAAATCGAGGTGTAACGCATTCTGCGCATGCGTTACAAGCTAAAAAAGGGTTTTTGGCTTGTAACACATACCCGAGATGCGTGACAGGGTGTCTTGCACGCGCCTGACGCGTGTGCGCGTATGGGGATGCGTCAGAAACTTCTCGGGGCGCGTGCGGACGCGTGGGAGCTCAGAATGGGGCATGTAATATACCGTTGGATTCGTTTTTCCGAGACGGTTCTAATGGTATATTACAATAATTTTTCTGAAATTGTTTCGGACTATTTAGAGCTTCCAAAAGTGTTTTAAAGCAAGTTTTAACTGTTTTAAGTTGCTTTTAAATACACCATGTGATACATAGAGATGTATAATGCTTATATGTTGTAATATATGATTTAACATGCCTACCTTATGTTTATTCGTGATTATATATATGTGATATATGCTTGAATTATCATGAGATGATAGATTTAGGTGAACTTAATTAACATAAGGCGTATGTTAGACAATCTAGAATAATGAAATTGTTTCGTGACCTTTATTTACATATTATGAATACAATCATGAGATTTTTGTGTTTATGAAACACGTGATTGAATATGAATTTTCAACTTAAGTGAAAGGATGATTCTGTCAAACAACAGATGTTCTATCTGTAAGAAAGGGGGTTATTAAGAGACGCCTCTTGACAATGCTCCACCCCTGGCCTGGGATGACTCCAAGTATCAATAGTTGATTTGAAATATTTAATCCAATCTAAAAGAATCTCTTTATAATATGATTATGATTGTAACATAATATAATCCCCTAAAATATAAAGAATATCAAGTAGTAATTGGCCATAAAACACAAAGGGCTTGTGTTGGTCATAGCCTTCTAACATAATAGAAAGTATTTCTTGTTTTTGAAACTCTGTCGTTTTGTGCTACAGCCGAGGGCGTTGTTTCCGAAAGAAGAGATACCTGTCTATAACATGAGTTGTGTATGATGAATTGAAATCTTTTGGTCGTTACGTGCTACAGCCGTGGGCTATTTGAAACTAGTTTAATTATACGAGATGTTGGGATTGACTTGACTTAGAATATTGAGTTTGTCGTGCCACAGCCGTGACTCAAGTATTCAAGAGGCTAAAGTAAGATTAGGGAATAACATGAGATGTAGCTGACAAGAGTTGTCTGCCTATTGAACGTTACATGGCGTTTCGTGCTACAGCTGAGGTTGTGTGATGGAATGTAGGATCCCTATCCCACTATCATTATGAATGCTTAATTTCAATAAGGGATATAGAAATTAGATAGAATGGTGGGAGGCACTTATGAATAAAGACCCGATTCATATGGTGTTTTAGATAATGAAATAGAGTATTTGCTAAATGTTGTTATGTGTTTATTATTTGCAGATTTACTATATACATAATGTCTTCTGCACTATCACTCCGTTGCATGCTCGATGCACACAAATTAACTGGTCCCAACTATGCTGATTGGCTTCGAAACCTGAGAATTGTTCTCAGGATTGAGAAGAAGGAATATGTACTAGACTCACCTAAACCTGCTGAACCTTCTCAGAATGCACATAATGATGAACATATTGTGTATTGTAATTGGATAGATGATGCAAGAGTTGCACAGTGTGTTATGCTGGAGCTGAGTCAAGATCTTGTCTTGCAATCACTTTCAGATTCATTCTCGCAGTTCGTTGTGAACTTTCACATGAACAAGTTGGATGTCAGCTTGCCTGAACTCCATAACATGCTAAAAACTGTTGAGTCGAATTTTCCCACAAAGAAGAGTTTTGTTCTTCTAATTGGTGAAGGCTCTAACCCTAAGAAGAGGAAGAGGAGCCCTCCTAAGAAGAAGAAGAAGGTAAGTGAGAAAAGGCCAGTTCCGCCAAAAGCTGAAGATCCCAAAAGCAAAGCTGTTTGCTTTCACTGCAACAAAGTGGGGCATTGGAAGAGAAACTATAAGGCTTACCTTGCAGAGTTGAAGAAAAAGAAGGGTGGTGAGACTACCGCTTCTGCTTCAGGTATGTTCATGATCGAACTAAATATGTCACTTAATCAAACTTCTACTTGGGTATTAGATACCGCCTGTGGTTCTCACATTTGCAATTCGTTGTAGGGACTAAGGAGAAGTAAGACTCTTGAAGAAGAGGAGGTGATCCTACGTATGGGCAATGGAGCAAGAGTTGCTGCTGTAGCTGTAGGATCGTTTGATTTACTTATGCCTACGGGCAAGACTATTATTTTGGATAATTGTTATTTTGTTCCCTCAATTGTGAGGAATATTATTTATATTCCCATGTTAGACTTGGATGGTTTTTCGTTTGTTATTGAGAATAATAAATGTTCAATTTTTAGAAATAATGTTCTTTATGGTGTTGGTATTTTAAATAATGGTTTGTATGTATGTGACGTAGAACATAGTTTACTTCAAATTGAACATAGTAATAAAAGAAAAAGAGATGATGAAAATCCCACCTACTTGTGGCACTGCAAACTTGGTCATATTAGTGAAAATAGACTTAAGACATTGCATAAGGAAGGGTTACTAGAACCTTTTGATTTTGAATCATATCCTACATGCGAGTCTTGTCTGTTAGGCAGAATGACCAAATCTCCATTTAGTGGACATGGAGAAAGAGCTGCGGAGTTGCTTGTATTGGTACATACAGATGTGTGTGGGCCGATGTCCACGCAAGCCATGGGTGGATTTTCATACTTCATTACTTTTACAGATGATCGATTTAGATTTGGATATGTGTATTTGATGAAATACAAATCTGAAGCCTTTGAAAAGTTCAAAGAATATAAGTATGGAGTAGAGAAACAAACCAAGTATAGTATTAAAACCCTTCGATCAGATCGAGGAGGTGAATACTTAAGTGGTGAGTTTCTAGATTATCTCAAAGAAAATGGTATAGTCTCTCAATGGACTCCTCCGGCCACTCCCCGGTTGAATGGAGTATCCGAAAGGAGAAATCGAACTTTGTTGGACATGGTTTGATCCATGATGAGCTATACAGATCTTCTAGTATCACTTTGGGGTTATGCATTGGAAACATCAGCATATATATTGAACAAGGTACCTTAAAAATCTGTTCCTCAAACTCCGTATGAGATATGGAAAGAAAGGAAACCGAGTCTTAAGCACGTTAAGATTTGGGGATGTCTGGCTTATGTCAAGAAAGTTGACCCCGATAAGCTAAAATCTCGATCCGTGAAATGTAGGTTTGTAGGATATCCTAAAGAGACTTTAGGGTATTACTTTTACACCGAACAAAGGGTGTTTCTCTCCCGACATGCTACCTTCCTGGAAAAACAGTTTATCCTTGAAGGGAATAGTGGGAGCAAGATTGAACTTGATTAAGTTCATGAAGAACAAACTACTACGGTTCAAGAGGAAACACATGTTCATATTGAACAACCTTTCATAGAACAGCCCATCCGTAGATCACAAAGGGTGTCTCGCCAACCTGAGAGGTATTATGGCCTTGTCATTGAGAATGACAATGAATTGGCGGTCATTGATGGAGACGACCCTATGACCTTCAACGAGGCTGTGAGTAGTGTTGACTCAAAGAAATGGCAGAGTGCCATGAAATCCGAAATGGACTCCATGTATGCCAACCAAGTATTGACTTTGGTAGAGGCACCCAAGGATATGAAGCCTATAGGGTGCAAGTGCATATACAAGAGAAAGATTGGAGCAAATGGCCAGGTAGAGACCTACAAGTCCAGGCTCGTGGCAAAAGGATTCAAACAAAGACAAGGGATTGACTTTGATGAAACTTTTTCGCATATAGCCTTGCTCAAATCAATTCGGATTTTACTTGTTATTGCAGCTTACTATGACTATGAGATCTGGCAAATGGACGTAAAGACGGCTTTCCTCAATGGGGAACTTGAAGAAGAGGTGTATATGACACAGCCAGAGGGTTTTATTTCCATAGGAAATGAACATCTAGTATGTAAGCTACTACGAACCATATATGGGTTAAAGCAAGCTTCTCGAAGATGGAACATTCGTTTTGATGAGACAATCAAAGAGTTTGATTTTATAAAAAACATAGATGAACCATGTGTCTACAAGAAGGTTAGTGGGAGCGGAGTAACATTTCTTATTTTGTATGTAGATGACATACTCTTAATAGGAAATGACATACCAATGCTGCAATCAGTAAAAATGTGGCTATCAAAGAACTTCACTATGAAGGACTTGGGAGAAGCGTCCTACATTCTTGGTATGAAGATCTATAGAGATAGATCAAGAAGAATGATAGGTCTAACCCAAGGTACGTACATCGATAAGGTGCTTAAAAGGTTTAGCATGGAAAATTCCAAGAGAGGTCTCACACCGATGAGCCATGGAGTCTCCCTTTCTGACAAGATGTCTCCTAAGACACCTGAAGAAAGAGAGCGTATGAGTAGGATTCCTTATGCGTCGACAATAGGATCTATCATGTATGTGATGTTATGTACTAGACCTGATGTTGCTCACTCAATTAGTGTGACTAGCAGATATCAGTCAAATCCAGGTAAAGACCACTGGAAAGCAGTGAAGAACATCCTTAAGTACTTGAGAAGGACTAAGGATATTTTTCTTGTTTTTGGTGGGTCTGAGTTGAAAATAGAGGGTTACACTGACTCTAGTTTTCAGTCAGAGTGTGATGATAGTACATCCATATCAGGGTATGTGTTTACTCTAAATGGTGGAGCGATTAGTTGGAGAAGTCGTAAGCAATCTACGACGACTGACTCCACAGCAGAAGCAGAGTATATAACTGCAAGTGAGGCTGCAAAGGAAGCTGTTTGGATGAAGAAATTTGTTTCTGAGTTGGGAGTAGTTCCTGGCATAGAGGGGCATATTGTGTTATATTATGATAATAACGTTGCAATAGCTCAAGCCAAGGAACCGAGGTCTCACAAGAATACCAAACATATATTGCGAATGTTTCATTTGATTAGGGAGATCATTGAAAGAGGAGATGTCAAGATCGAAAGAGTTGACACACATAACAACATAGCAGACCCGTTCACGAAGTCGCTGTCTCAGTTAAATTTTGATCGTCATAAGGAGCGGATGGGTATTAGATACCAGAGTGATTGGCTTTAGGCCAAGTGGGAGATTGAAAGTGTTTGACCTAAAACCAATCATGTATGATGAGTTAGGAAAAACTTTCTGCTACTCTTATTTGATTTCATTTGATAATAATAAAGTATTTATGTTACGGGCTTAATCTATTTGAAGTGTATTAAATAAGATGTTCCATAGTTTAGAGCAAAACTTCTAGAATTATAATGAGATTGTAATAATGAGATCTAGAAGATAATAACTTTAGACTTAAACAGTTCCTGATCATAGGATAACTAAAGAGTCACACCATAAAAGAGATTAAATTCTAGATGAAGGAATAATTAATAACAGCTAGTCATTATTTATTTTTGAAATAAATAATTACTTAGCAAAATTTATAAATTAATTAAATAAGATTTAATTGATTATAAATTATTTAAGATAAGATCTTAATATTATTAATTAAATATTTAATTAAAGTAATTAAATATGAAGAGAGAATAATTTTCTAAAAGAGTTTAGAAAAAGGAATTAATGATTAAAATAGTTTTAATCATTAACTAATTAATTAATAAAATTAATTAATTAAAAAGGGAATTAATAATAAGATATTTATAGAAAATATCTCAGCTGAGATATTTGCCTATAAATATAGGAATATAAATCCTAATACTAAAAAAACCCTAATATTTGTGAGAAATGTTTTAAAAGGGAGGCAACCCTAATTTCCTCTCTAGCCTCCTCCTTCATCTTTTAGTTTGATTCTTGGTGGATATCTTTAGAGCACTCCACACTTGAGGGGTGATTGCAAGGATTGAAGAACAAGATCTTCTCTAGCTGTTACCGGAAAGCAATCGAGGTATTCTTCAATTTATAAAATAGTTTTTGTATCTATATGTATGTATACATAGGAATATATGCAAATTAAATGTTATTCAATGTTTCCGCTGGTGCATAAATTCCTTCAATTTCCACAAAGTCTGTAAGCAGGGATTTCTTTCTAGTCATGTGTCCTGAGCATCCACTGTCCAGGATTAGGGTTACATTCTTTACCCTTGTTCCCTGTATACATAAAGCAACTAGTTAATTGTTTTAGGGATCCAAACAGTTTTGGATCCTTTTCTTCTAACTTTAGGTGAAACAGGTTTAACAATTTTTACCTTTGATTTACCTGTCTCCTTTGCTTTTGACTCTGGTGGAGTCTTAACAGTGTCATACCAGCTATTGTCAATAGATGATTTTAGCTCATAAAAATTGAAATACAATTCATGATAGTCTCTACACATATAAATAGAGTGAAATATGCTACCACAGTGATAACAAGGTTTCTGTGGAATGTAGTGACTTTTCAGAGTCTGTGGAAGACTAAACTCTGATTCTTTTTCAATTTTTGCTTTACAATCTATAGCTAAATGGTTGTGGTTGCCACATCTAAAACACTTCTTTCTAGGAGCATTTGGATCCTTTTGATAATTATTTGCTTTATTAATGCCTTCTTTACCATTCCTATTTCTCCTAGTTTTGGTAGACTCTGATAAGTTCTCTAGCCTTTCTTTTAACTTAGACTTAGACAAGTACCCTATGTTTATATTTTTCTTAGAGTTATTTGTTCCAGTTTCATCTGTCTTTTTGTCAATAACAAGGGGACTATTGACATATGAGTTTGTGATTTCAGTCTTTTCTTTAGGAGTCACAAACTTAACAGGAACAAATGTGCTTTTGTCTTTAGTCTTATTAGCTTGGCTATCTTCTGCATTGTTATCATTCTCAACAATAGGTCTTTTGCCTTGACTATTTTCATAGCCTAGACTAGCAGTTTGACAAACATTTTGATTATTAAGAATTTCTTGAACTTTTCTACCAGAGTCTGTCCAGACTTTAAACTTAAGTCTCTCTTCTTCTAGTTCTTTCTTAACATAGTCATAGGCTTTCAAAATTTCAGTGTAGTTATGATTATATTTCTCAGAATCCTTTTTGTATTGTTCCATTAATAATAACTCAGACTCTAAATGATCATTCCTTTTAGTTAAGGTTAAATTTTCTTCTCTCAACCTTTCACTTTCACTAGTGAGAGACCTACATGTTGTCATTATTTTATTAACCTCGCTTTGCACAATTTCTATGCCATTAAGGATTCAGGAGTAAAGATTGATACCTGAGTTTTAGGAGATGAGGGTTCTTTAGGAGATTATGATTTTCTTGAGGAGGATGCCATCAATGCTAGATTTTCATAATCAATTTCATCCTCTGAGCTTGAATCTTCCCAATCCTTTCCTGTTGATAAAAGTGCTTTTCCTTGACTTTTTGACTTTCTGCATTCACTGGCAAAGTGCCCGAATATTCCACAGTTGAAACATTTGACATTTGCTTTGTCAAGTTTGATTATAGTACTCTTTCTCTTCTCAGTCTTCTCATCTTCCTTCTTGAATGATGGCTGCTAAATTTGCCAGTTCTTTTGTTAAATTTCATTCTTTTGAAAGTTTTGGCAAACATAGCCATCATTTGACTTAGATCAATCTCTTCATCAGAATCAGAGTCTGTGTCAGTAGACTCTGACTCCACAACAGTTTTACCCTTCTTTCTTGAATCCTTGATTCTTGTTTCAGTGGGTTGTTCCTGTTCTTCTTTTTCAGACTCCATTAAGAGTGCTACATATTTTGTCTTCACATATTTCTTATTCTTCCTCTGTTGCATCTCTAAATCATATGTCTTGAGCCTGCCATACAATTCTTCTAGAGTTAGTTCATCCAAATCTCTAGTTTCCCTTATGGCTGTAGTCTTATTGTCCCACTCTTCAGGAAGTGCTCTCAGAAACTTGGTGTTTGTATCTTTAGAATCATAAACCTTAACAATCATAGCCATCTCATTCAAGAGTTTTGTAAACCTATCATACACCTCAGTGATAGATTCTCCATATTTTGCTTCAAAATACTCATACTCTTGAATTAGCAAAGACCTAGCATTCTTCTTGACATCTTTAGTCCCTTGACAGTGCACTTCAAGTTTCGTCCACATCTCCTTAGCAGTTTGACATGATATAACAAAGTTTGTAAGAACAGAATCCAAACTGTTGAAGAGTATGTTTTTGACCTTTGCCTCCTTAAGGACATTCTCTTTGTCCTCTTTTGTCCATTCAGCCTTTGGTTTCTCAATGAAGTATTCTTCAGTTACTTTGCCTTCTTCATTGATTTGAGGCACAAGCTTGAAGGGCACATAGGGTCCTTCATGAATTCTTTCAAGATAGTCAGGGTCTGTTGCTTCCAGATGGTGCAGCATCTTAACCTTCCAGTGGGTGAACTCGTTTCTCTTAAGCATAGGAATCTTAGAATTGCCATCTTTGTTTCCAGACATCTTTGATCGATTTTAAACGTTAGGCTCTAATAACAATTGTTTTCCCACTTGCACAAGTAGAAGGGGGGGTTGAATACTTGTGTGTCTTTTCTGCCTGATTTAAAATCAAATTAAAAACAAAACTCAAACACAAAGATATGAATAAGTACTATTTATATTATTGATTTGTAAATACAAAACTCTCCTAGGGTGTACACAAACCCTAGCAGCTTCTTTGTGTTTATCACAGCAACTCTCTCTATCTCTATGCTCTCACAAAAATATCACTCAGACAAATTATGCTTCGATTTACACACTTTTACAATTAGGTTACATAGTGTTTATATAGAGAGCAACCTATCAACTAATAACAGAAAGATTAATTACAATAGGAATAGAATTTCTAATTATTAGTTGACAGTTTCCTTCTAGAATTATCTTTCTTTCCCATAGCATATCTGCAATATATTTATCTTGATCTTCGAAGACTTTCCATTCCTATGATCTTCTTCCACATTTAACTTTAACTGTATAGACTCTGAAACCTTCAGACTCTGATGATCTTCAAACTCTTATCATATATAGACTCTGATAGATCATAGACTCTGATAGTCTATAGACTCTGATCACCTTCCAGTCTCTGATCTTCATGCAGACTCTGGTTTCACTTTCTACAGAAATTCTTCTAAGTACAAGTAACATGAATGTTGATTATCTAGACTCTGATTATACATTTCAGAGACTAGAAAGACTTATTACAAATAAACTAAGCTAGACCATGTTCTAGCATTTTGTACATCATCAAATGAATATATTCCTAACAATGAGTGATACTTGTAGCCTCTTAGAATAGACACACTAAATACATTTACACATGAGATAATGTGGTGGCAACGCTACCCTATAAGCAACTTCCCCTACTCTCTCTATAACATCAAGGGGACCAACATATCTTGGACTAAGCTTTCTTTTCATACCAAAATGTTTAACACCCTTCCAAGGAGACATTCAAAAATACGTGATCACCATGCTCAAATCCACCAAACTTTCTCTTTTGATCTGCATAGTTCTTTTGACACAATTGAGCTTTCTTTAAGTTTTCTTTAGCTTGCCCTACCTTCTCGTTAGTTACCCAAACCAACTCTGGCCCTTCAATGAGACTCTCTCCAACCTCATTCCAACAAGTCGGAGCTCTACATTTTCTACCATACAATGCCTCAAATGGTGGCATGCCAATGCTCACTTGCCAACTATTATTGTACGCAAATTCCATGAGATATAGATACTTTTCCCAATCACCAGACCACTCTAAAGCAGAAGCCCTTAATATATCCTCCAATGTTTGGATCATCCTCTCTGACTATCCATCAGTTTGTGGATGAAAAGTTGTGCTATAATTAAGCCACGTACCCTAAGCTTGTTCAAATCCCTTCCAAAAACGCGAAGTAAACCTCATATACCTGTCTAAAACTATCGACACAGGTACACCATGAATCCTCACAATATCCCGCTGAAATATCTCTGCCAAATCATGAATATGAGTATTCTCTCTAATAGGCAAGAAATTAGCTGATTTTATAAGTCTATCAACCACCACCCAAATAACATCATTCTTTCTGAAGGTCCTCGATAAACCAGTGACAAAATCCATGGTAATGTTTTCCCACTTCCAAACTGGAATATCAAACTATTCTAACAGTCCACTAGATCTCTGATGTTCAATTTTCACATGTTACATGTAAGACATTTCCCCACAAACACTGTTTAGTCTTGCTTCAATCACTCACCAAAAGTGCTTCTTTACATCTCTATACATCCTACTAGAACTATGAGCCTCAGTCAAGTCTGCTTAACGAATCGCTACGTTTGTAGGAACACACAATCTACTACCCAACCATATAATACCATGGTCATCAACATGAAACTCCGTTTTCTTACCATCTGCCACATTCGATCTAATACCTTCTAACCCTGTATCATTTTTATGAGCTTCATTAACCTTTGAGACTAGATTTTATTCACCTTCAAACTTGTTATGTTTGCAGTTGATCCTCCAACATACAGTTCCACACCCAAGCACTCCATATCTGAAGTAAGGTGTTGTTGAGTAATAAGAGATGCAACACTTCCTAAATTCTTCCTACTAAGAGCGCCTACCTCTATATTCATCTTTCCTGGATGGTACTGAATTTTAGAATCATAATATTTAATAAGTTCAAGACATCTCCTATGCCTCATGTTTAGTTCCTTTTGTGTAAAATGTATTTTAGACTCTTGTGACCAGTGAATATATCACAAGTTTCTCCATACAAATAATGCCTCCAAATTTTGAAGGCAAAGACCACTGCTGCTAACTCCAAGTCATGGGTATGATAGTTTACCTCATAAAGTTTGAGCTGCCTAGAGGCATAAGAAAAAACCTTCCCATGTTGTATAATAATATACCCCAATCCTCCCTTAGAAGAATCACTATAAACTTGATGTCCTCCACTCCCTAATGGTAAAACAAGTATAGGGGCTAACACCAACCTCTTCTTTAACTCTTAAAAACTCTATTCACGATCGTCATTCCACACGAACTTAACACCCTTCCTCATTACTTGAGTCAATGGCAAAGCTATGGATGACAAACCCTCTACAAAGCACTTATAGTAGGCTACCAAACCCAGGAAACTCCTCATCTCTGTCACAATGCTAGGTCTTGGCCAATTTGTGATAGCCTCGAATTTCGCAGGATCTAACTCAATCCCCTTGTCAAACACAATATGCCCCAAAAATGAAACATGCTCTAACCATAATTCACACTTCGAGAATTTTATAAATAATTTCTTCTTCCTCAAGATTTCAAGTACAATGCGCAAATGCTCTTCGTGTTCTTCCTTATACCTAGAGTATATCAAGATATCATCAATAAAAACCACAACGAACTTATCCAAGTAATCATGAAAGACCCGATTCATCAAATCCATAAATATTGTTAGTGTATTTGTCAACCCAAAGGAAATCACAAGAAACTCATAATGACAATATCGAGTGTGAAATGTTGTCTTCAGAATATCCTCATCCCTTAATCATAACTAGTGGTAAGACGATCTCAAATCTATCTTCGAGAGATACTTTGCCCCTTGCAATTGATCAAATAAGTCATCAATGCATGGCAAAAGATACCTGTTTCTGACAGTCACCTTATTCAACTCCATGTAGTAAATACACAATCTCATAAACAGGTCCTTCTTCTTCACAAATAATACTAGAGCACCCCAGGAAGATATACTCGGCCTGATAAATCCCTTATCCAACAAGTCTTGCAACTGCTCCCTCAATTCCTGCAACTCTAATGGTGCCATTCTGTACGGAGCCTTTGTGGCATCAAATCTGATAGATCTTTTGGAAATAAATCTGCATACTCATTCACAACCAGATAATCCTCAATGCGAGGTTCATCCTTAGACTTATCCCTCACAAAAGCAAGATAGCCATCACAACCATTAGACAAAAGTTTATTTACCTTTAGAGCTGAAATAATTTTAACCAACCTTTTGGTTGAGACCCCTGAAACATAAATTTTTGTTTATGCACATCTCCAAAGATAACACATTTACCCAGACAGTCAATTTATAAACGATGCTTATTCAACCAATCCATACCCATAATAATGTTAAAGTCATACATCATCATCGGAAGCAAGTTAACCGTACAATTTCTATCTCCCATTGGGGTAGCAATACACATACGAGGATCAAGTAATGAAGGTAAAACTCCAAGATAATGAACAAATGATAAGGACACAACAGAATAAGTCAAACCATTATCAAATAACACATAAGCTTCACGTTTACCTACATGAAGTATTCCAAAAATGGCACCTAAGTTGATGATGCCTGATTAGTAGTCAATGTAAACACTCTTCTTGAATGATTCTTCTGATTCTATAGACCTCCACAACCACTTCTTCCACTGCCACTTCCACCACCACCAGTATTACGTGATACTGTACAATCCTTTACCCTATGTTCCATGATACCACACAAGATACATGCTCCCGTCTGTCTATAACAATGTCTTCCCAGATGATATCCACCACATGTAGCACAAGGAGCAATTAGAATCATATTGGGGTTCCCCCCCATACACTGAATAACGACCTTGTCCCTGTTGACGGTTCTGCCACTATCTAGGTTGCTGTTGCTGAAACTGTTGATTATGATTTTGACCACCATACAGATTTTGACCATAAGTTGACTGATACATGTTATACTGATTCCTTCAAACACCACTGTCCCTGCTGATTATCATGTCCTCCATTCCACTACCTACCCTGCACTGAACCCTGATCATCCCTTCCTCTCTTACGATCATTCTAAAACCTGTGAGCTCTAAAATCACTACATTCCTTCTCAATATCTTTAGATGCATCAGCCACTTCTGCCATATTTTGAAATTTGAGTGATATAATAGGACCCCTCGAGTTAAGTTTCAAACCCCGGTTAAACTTCTCTACCCGTTGTGCAGCATTTCCTGCAATCCTTTCAGCAAATCCAGCCAACCTGACAAATCTCGTCATATAGTCAATAATAGTCTCGTCATGATTCTGGCTAATAGAATGGAATTCTCTCAAATAATCTTCCCTATCTGCATTTGAAATGTATCACTCATAGAACAACTCTGTAAACACTGGCCATGTCAATGCCTCTATAAACTCATCACCTTTAACAGTTTTCACTCCTCTCCACCACCTCTGAGCATCCCCCTCTAGCTTATACACAGCCAACCTCACCTTCTGAAAGTCATCACAACCCAAAACATCAAATATCTTCTCAAGATAAACGATCCAATTTTCAGCCTCAATAGAAGTTGGTGCTGAATGAAAAGATTCTGGTTTCTGCTTAATGAACCTCTCCAACCATGCAAAAGTCTCCAATTGATTTCCCTGACCTTCCGGATTCCCTTGATCTCCTTGATTTCCCTGGCCATTCTGGTTGCCTTGGTTTCCCTGACCATTCTGGTTGCCTTGGTTTCTCTGACCATTCTGGTTGCCTTGATTCACCTGATTTGGGAAAGCTTGTTATATAGCTTGAGTCACTGCCTGAGATATCATTTGAGCTAACTGAGTTGGACTCACATTCATGTTAGTTTAATTACATTATTTAGGAGGTATCCACAATATAAGATAAAGACACGAATGAAGATCACAAGAATAAATAATTGAAAGCATTTACGAATTAATATGAACAAAATAGAGCTGAATGAAATTTAAATCAGAATACCCGTCCCAACGTCTTTCCAAACTCAGAGGTCAAACCTAAATAGGTTTTCTACAAGAATGAACATAAGCTCTGGATACCATCTCTATAACACCCTATTTCCAAAATGAGACGAGGGGTTACTTTTCAAATGACAAACTTGTATATAGATTACTAAAAATTTACCTTATAATAATTAAATAGGTCCAACGGGTCTCTAAAATAATATTAAAACCTCTAAAATAAATCAAAATGATAAATACGAATAAATCCAAAATCTCTAATAATAAATAATATATCAATAATACGGAAAATTCAAATACCCTAATAAGTGAAATAAGGGTAGCTCTCCATCACACAACCCAAGATTCCCCCTAAGTACATGTTAGAAGAAAGAATACGACATGAGTCAAATGCCTAGTACGGATTGGAATACAGTTTATAAAACAAAAAGCATGATATATAATTTGATAACAATAAATAAACTTTTATTTGTAAAAACAAGGCTGACACAAAGAAGGGTTATGATATTTCATACCGATACTAAATAGATAACATATACACACATCATAGGGTACTTAATGCGTGTAACAAACAGGATAACGTCTACGGCATATACAACGTCACCGTCAAATATCAAATCACAAATCAAATCAGACTCTAGGTGCACCCACGTATCCTCAAATAAATATCAAATACGTAAAGCTCGCCTCCTAAGCTAACAGAAGGATACGCCGTGACCAATCACACTTCCACATAAATGTCATGTTACTGATGCTGCAATGACATGGTTATAGTACCCCTACAGCTAGTTAACTTGGTATACCCTAATATCATTCTAAGCGTTTAAATAAAATAATTTTCACAATTTTAAAATCACATGAATAGATATTTCAAATATTTTACGCATATATGTAACATACATAATTTTCGAAAATCACGGAAAAAAATATTGAAATATTTCGAAACAGACTTTAAAATACTTTTCGGAAAATCAAAACAGTTAAAATGAATAATAACGGATGGAACAGATTTACGAACATAACGAATCAAATATAATAAATCCTAAAAAGAGTAGCGCTGAGGAGAAAGATGACGAAATATGTACCTCAAAAATAGCAATCTCAAACACTAACAATATCCCCAAATAACCCACTAAACACCCGGTTGCCAACCTAAATACAAAATTTAATGTATAGTTAATACATAGTTACTCGTACATGTGTGTACATTATTTATAGTTTAATATAAACAAGCGGGTGACATTGCTCACTATTACAACATCTAATTAATATATTATCATATTAATAATCAAACAAAACAATCACATATATATATAATAAATATACACGAACATGAAATCGGAAGGTTTAAAATAAAATATATATCATCGGTTGTATACATACTAGTAGACTTGACCACAAACTTTTAGTATATATAACACATTATTTTATAATATACGTTGTGAATGACATGAAGCAGGGGCACGAATTATACTCAAACAATGCTCTGCCACACTTCACATGGTGTACAAACTCATAACTAAGCATAGAAATCAATTATAATACACTAATTAATGTAACTGTAGTACCTTTGTAATATCCATAATTTATTTATTTAGATAATAGTAATAATAATTGGAATTAGTAATTATATTCATTTTAATAATATTAATAATTGAATTAGGAAAAGGATGATAATTAATGACCATATATATATATATATTGTGTTATTTTATTATAACCCTAAAACCAGTTCGTGCGGAAATAATTCTTGAGAGCCGTAGATGAAAGTTGAAGGAAGAACCGACGAACTATCTTTTAGGAGAGATAACAATCAATTGAAAAGTAAGTTTAATACTCTGTTACATACACATATGAGATCGTGGTTTGCATACATGACTAAGACATAAATATGTTGTCATGTAATGTTTATATAATGTTTTTCCATATGCTTACCAATACGGACATCAGTTTGGTGGACAAGTAAAGCATGTAACTTGTTTTGTGAGGTTTAATAAAACAAAAATCTAAGTTATTAATGGATTGCACAAAATAGTGTTGTTGCCATGTGACGTACATGAACATAGGCTTTAAAATCCAGATACCATGATATTAATATCCTAGTTATCATTTTAATTTTTATATATATGTGATTATTAATGTACCAGGTGTTATTAAATTTTATTAGTTTTAATACTGTAGCACACTAGCACCTGTTGGTATTAAAGAATACGAGGTATTAAATTTTAAGGACTATATACAACCGATACTAATTATCTTGATCGTAGTGGTTATGGTATTTAATTAATAATTAATAAATGTAAGTAATAGTTAATTATATTCATGTGATTATATTGGGTGATAGGAGTTTAACGGATCAATTGCGAATTTTTTGCAGTTCGGTAGTGTTTGAGATTACTATTTTTGAGGTACGAATTTCGTCCCATTTCTCTTCAGCGCTACTCTTTTTAGGATTAGTTATATTTAATTTGTTCCGTTCGTAAATCTATTCCTTCCGTTATTATTCATTTTAACTATTTTGATTTTCCAAAAGTTATTTTAAAGTCTGTTTCAAAATATTTAAATATTCATCTCTGCGGTTTTCGAAAATTACGTATGTTACATATTTACGTAGAATATTTGAAATATCTGTTCAGATGATTTTAATATTTGAAAATTATTTTATTTGAACCCTTAGGGTGATATAGGGTATACCGAGTTAACGAGCTGTAGGGGTACTACAACCATGTCATTGCGGCACTAGTGACATGACACTTCTGTGGCAGTGTGATTGGTCACGACGTATCATAGTGTTAGCTCAGGAGGCGAGCTTTGGTCATTTTGATATTTATTTGAGGATACGTGGGTGCACCCATATTTGATTTGATTTGTAATTTGATATTTGACGGTGACGTTGTATATGCCGTACATGTTGTCTGGTTTGTTACACGCATTAGGTACACTATGATGTGTGTATTTGTTATGTGTTTTGTATCGGTATGGAATATCATAACCCCTCTTTGCTTCAACCTTGTTTTTAAAAATTAAAGTTTATTTATTATTATTAAATTATATATCTTGTTTCTTGTTTTAGAAATTATATTCCAATCCGCACTGGGCATTTGGCTCATGCCATATTCTTTCTTCTGGCAGGTACTTAGAGGGATCTCGGACTGTGTGAAGGAGAGATACCCTTACCTCATTTATTAGGACATTTGAACTTCTCGAATTATTTTAGTAATTTTATTATTAGAGATTTTGGATTTATTCGCATTTATCATTTTGAATTATTTTGGTGGTTTTGATGTTAGTTTGGAGACCTGTTGGACCTATTTAATTATTAAGTTTGTTGCATTTTAGTACTCTGTATACAGGTTTGTGGTTTGATAAATAACCCCTCGTCTCATTTTGGGAAGGGGATGTTATAGAGATGGCATTAGAGCTTAAGTTTTTTCTTGTAGAAAACCCATTTAGGTTTGACTTGTGAGTTAGGGTAGACGTTATGATGTGTATTCTATTTTGAGATTTCGTTTAGTTGCGTTTATTTCAATAATATTTCTCTCTTCTAAATTTTATAAACTATTTCAGCTTGTATCTGTATTTGATATTATGAATCCTTTTTAGACGTGAAGTTTTTGCATTATTTGGATTGCTCGAAGGGTTGATGAGACCTCTTTAAAGTAATGAGAGATTTAAATAGGAATTAAGATCTAACCTAAGTAGTTCCATATAACTAGAGATGTTGGAGTGTAAAATGGGAGTAGTAGATGGAATTTATAATTGTAGGTTTGATGATGCTCAAAAGATATGAAAATATGTGTTATTTCATAAAAGCATATATATATTATTCTTGAATTTATCATCAGGGCTGAAGTTATTTAAAATTATTGTATAGGATGACACCATTAGACTTATTGGATAAGGTATTTATCAGGCCGAGTGTATCTCCATGGGGTGTTCCGGTGTTATTTATGAAGAAGAAGGACGGGTCTATCAGATTGTGTATTGACTACAGAGAGTTGAATAAGGTGACTGTCAGAAACAGGTATCATTTGCCACGCATTGATGACTTGTTCGATCAGTTGCAAGGTGAAAGGCATAGGTGTACTAACTTGTAACACTTAATTACTATGTAACTCAACTAGAGAAAAGATAAAACAATAACAAAACAAGAGAAACTGAAGAAGCACATGGAATCAATCAACTGAAGAAATGGTAATGATACTTGGTAACTACAAGTAACTAATTTGGTTAATCAAGGATGCATAAGTGAGAAGAAGTTCAATCTCAGTATTGCTCATGCCCTAACTTATCTAATGGAGAATCAAATTAATGTCAAAGAAGTATCAAGAAGACCAAAGTGATTTCATGTAATGTATATCAACATCTGGATAATGTAAAGGTTAATCAACAAATGAGAACTGACATTCAGAAGCAAGAACCCCTACAAGACTAGGCACTTATGAACCAGACCATTGCATCAAGTGTCAGGACATTGGAGGCAAGTTCATGTCAGTAATAGAAGATCTCATTTGAATTGAGTGAGGAAAAGAAATTGAAGAAGCTAGGGAAACTTGCTCATAAAGGTTAATCCTCAATTAGTCACTAAAGAAAGTCAACATTCGATGAGTGCATATTTGCCAAGGCAAATGTCGATCCACGGCAGATCGAGATCGAGATCGAGATCTTCACAGATCGAGATCGAGATTCTCCCAGATTGAGATCGAGATCTTCACAGATCGAGATCGAGATTCTCCCAGATCGAGATCGAGATCTGCACAGATCGAGATCGAGATTCTCCCAGATCGAGATCGAGATTTTCACAGATCGAGATCGAGATGGGTCCAGGCGAAGATCGAGATGCGGGTAGATATATAACATTTAATGTTCAAGGGACAAGTGGCTTATTGTGAACGGTTGATCCAGAGTTATTGGGAAAGTACTTTTTGTTGTCGAAGTCCTGATTGGGCCACGTACACAAAAAGGACAAGATCAAGACTACATGACATTATAAAAGCAGCACTTTGTTTTTATTAGTAATAGACTTTTCATCATCTCTATTGTTAAACGATAATTTTTAAAGAGAGAGCATTTACTGTAAAACAAAAAGTGAGAGAGAGGATCAGTTGAATCTAGCTTTAATTGCTGTATTTATTGTTCAACTGATCATGATGCTTTTATGAATGTTGTAGCAAATCCTTCAATGAATATAATGATATATTCTTGAAATTCTGTGTCATCATTTATTACCTGCATATTGTTTATTCTCTCATTAATTTTAAACAGTTGTATTCACCCCCCCCCCCTCTATAACATTTTGGACCTAACAATTGGTATCAGAGCCCCTGTTAAACACATCTAACAGAGATCCTACTGTGTTGTTTGAGTTGGTTCTTGAAAATCCCAGATCTAATTTTTCTTGAAGTTTGTGCCAAAAGTTTTTATTTGTTTCTTCCTGGAAAAGTCATAGATCTAAAAAGTTCTAAGTAATGGTGTAAGGAATATTTGTACAAAATTCCAAAATATTGTACTTTAGAGCTTTATGGATTTTCTTGTGGTCAAAACTGGAATCAACTGATTGACTAAACAAAAAGGACATTTTCGAACTTCTATCAACTAGGAAGTGGACAACTTTTTGTTTGAACTTGAGAAAGTGGTGGACCCTGCTACTGTTCCTGTGATTAAAACTAACTTGCTTGAATCTTAAGTGCAAAATCCGTTGGATATTAAGTGTTGAATATTTAAAGTGAGATAATTAATTTTTCAAGTAAATATAATTTATTGTAATTTGAAAAGTGTATTATCTTAATTTTAAATTTTATTAAAATGGCCGCCGCACACAGATTTAAGATACCTCCGTTTGATGCACAACATATGACGAATGGACCGGAAGGATGAGAGCTTACCTTGAATCAATAAACAAGGTATACTTGAGAATATTGGAAAACGGTCCATACATACCCATGAAAATTGAGCCAGAGCGAATGGAAGGAGGGATACTAATACCATCCCGGTCTGTTCCTAAAGAGGAAATGGAGTTTTCAGACGCAGATAAAGAATTGGTCGGTATGGATGCGTAGTTACGCAACGTCATAATTGAATCCCTAAACTCAGAGTACTATGTTCAGATAAAGGGATTAAAAACAGCTAAAGCCATGTGGGATAAACTGGTTGTGGTGATGGAGGGGACCGAGGAAGTTAGAGATAATCACAAACGCATTCTGATATCTGAATATGAATCGTTCAGATGCGAACGAGGAGAAAGCGTAGCGGATGTTTACAAACGTTACAGTAAATTGCTTATTGAGCTGAGTATAAGAGATAAAGTCTATCCACTAGCAGATTCAAATATCAAGTTTCTCTTGAATTTGCCTAAACATCTGGAACACAGGATCACTGCCATTCGAGAGTCAAGAGACTTGAAAAATACTTCTCTCGAAAAGCTGTATGGTGTTTTGAAGACCTACGAGCTGGAGCAGGAACAAAATGACAGAAGAAGATCCTACAATAGTGGAGAACACAAAGCGGTAAGTGAGTCTGGACTTGTAGCTGAAGAGTCTGCTGTAAAGGCACTTGCAGCTGTCTCATTGAAAACTGCTAATCCTGAAAGGGTGGTATTAGACATTGAAGATCCATCTGAAGAAAGTGAGGATGAATACTATACCCTTGAAGAGATGGACAAATTAGAAGACAAGTCATATGCTTGTATTGCTCGAGAATTTGCTCATATCAGCTTCAGGAAGCAAAGAAGAGGTAAAGGACGATTTGGTAGTTCTTTCAGCCAAAGAGGCAGCAGTAGCAGCAGAGGCAGTAGTGTAAGTGGTCGGGGAAGTTACAGCGGTCGAGGTAGCACATCTAGTAGTGGCTACAGACCTAACCTGGTAGACAAGAACAAGTTCAGATGCTACAACTGCAATGAATTGGGGCACTTCGCAACAGAGTGCAAGAAGCCTAAGTACGTTCATCCCAAGGAATCCTATGCTGATCTGAAAAAGAAATATGATGCCTTGGTTAGCAAGCAACAGAAGGGAAGCCGGGCATATGTTGTGACTGAAGGGAAGGGTTGGGACGAGTCTGATGAAGATGAAGATTAGGAGCTATGCAATTTCGCTTTAATGGCAAAATCTTCAGAACAATCAGAGGTACCAATTCTAACCGTAAATGAAATGTCTATTTCTGAGTACCAAAATGAATTAGCTGCCATGACTAAAGACATGTACAATCTCTAACTAAATCTAATTGATGTTAATGAGGAAAATGCTAAACTCTCACTTAAGAATAGACTTCTCGAGGCCAGGGTAGAGGAATTAGAATCAGGAGAAAGTAAAGAAAGGCAGTTAATGAATCAGGTAGACGTTTTAGAACACAAGCTTAAGATTAGGGAAGACCTTAACGAAGAACTTAAAAATGAATTAGCTGAGCTTAAAATAACATGTCAATCTTTTAAAGAAGCCGCTAATAAAGTGTTCGTAGAAAGGGACATGTACATGAAACTGGCAGGCAAGAGTAAAAATGAAAAAGTAAACATAGGACTTGACTACACACAGAAAAAGAAAAATAGGGCTGCTGAGTTGTTAGAGCCAGTGTTAGTCAAAGAAGATGTGCCTGAGGTTTTAGTAGATGTTAGAAAACCTATCTTTAAGCATTTTGAGCCTAGGACCATAGATCCTATTGCTACTAAAATTGAACAAGAGATTAAAATTGAAAGAGATTCAGAAGAAAAAGTAGTAGAACCTACAACTTCTAAGAGAGCGAGTAAGATTGCTTATGTTAAGAGAGGTGTAGGAACCAAGGAGGCTAAGACGGTGTCATATAAACAATGGGTAGCAGGGTCAGACCAAATGAAAGCACCTGTAAAGGCAGTTAAAACTGAACCTGCATCTGTATCTACATCTACACGAGCTAGAAAGGCATGCTATATCTGTAATCAAACTGATCATTTGTCTTACTATTGTCCGTTCTACGTAGAGGAAGAAAAATTTGTTGGTTGTAATACCATGCCTGCAACTGCTGCTTTGCCTAACATGTATGCAAATCATGCCAAATGCAATAATCCTAATTGTATGCCATGTGCTGTAAACATCATGCATGCTTATTTTAAGTTAATGAATACTGCTAGTGCATCTGTTGAACATTCATCTAGTAGTAGTAAGAAAAAGCATGCGGGGTCAAAGACTAAGACTTCAAGTCCTCCTAAAGTTAGGAGTGACCAGTCTACTCCCAAACCTGACAAACCAGTCAAGGTTGACAAGGGAAAAGACAAAGTCAAGATGAATGCCCCTGATGGCAACAAGGCAAAGCCTTCTGTATCTGAAAAGAAAAAGGAAATTATTGATGCCGGCCCAAACATCATTGGGTTCCGAAGAACACCTAACCTTTCTGGATTTGCAGGGTAGTGAACAGGAAAAGAGTAAAGTCATATGGGTACTGGACAGTGGAGCATCGAGGCATATGACCGGCAATAAGTCCCTGCTAACAGATTTGGTGTTGAGAGCCGGCTCCGTGGTTACTTTTGGAGATAACAGCAAAGGTTACACTCGGGGATATGGCAAGATTGTTTGTGGAAATGTTATCATTGAGGACGTATCTTTTGTGGAAGGATTGCGACATAATCTCCTCAGTGTTAGTCAGTTCACCGACAAGGGTTTTGACGTCAACTTTGGGAAGCATGTATGTTCGATTCGAAGCAAAAAGGACGGAAGCCTTGCTCTCAAAGGAGTAAGGAAGTCAAATTTGTTCATAGCTGACATGAATTCTGCTGATCAGTCTGAAGTCACGTGTTTCTACAGCAAGGATTTTGCTGATGAAAGTTGGCTATGGCATAAAAGATTATCTCACCTGAACTTTAAAGCAATGAATAATCTCGTAAGGAGAGAATTGGTGAGAGGGCTGCCGCAGATGGAGTTCACACCAGATGGACTCTGCGAAGCATGTGAGATGGGAAAATCAAAAAGAGCCTCGCATAAGAATAAACAAGTGAATAGCATTACCGAGCCCCTACAACTTCTTCACATGGATTTGTTTGGACCTGTTAATATTATGTCAATGTCAAGGAAAAGATATGCGCTGGTAATTGTCGATGACTTTTCCAAATACACATGGGTGAAGTTTGTGACATCGAAAGATGAAGTGCCACATGAGATCATTAGACATGTACTGGTAATTGAAAACGTAGCAAGTCTGACTGTGAAGACTATCCGATCCGACAACGGGACAGAATTCAAGAACTCAGTGTTAATGGATTTCTGCATATCTAAAGGGATCAGACGACAGTATTCAGCACCGAGAACACCGCAGCAGAATGGGGTGGTAGAAAGGAAGAACAGGACACTGGTTGAAGCAGCTAGGACAATGCTGTATGAGTCAAAACTTCCTTTATATTTTTGGGCTGAAGCAGTTAGCACGGCTTGTTATACACAGAACAGAACCCTGATTATAAAGGACTATAATGAGACGTCGTATTATATGATGAATAAACGAAAACCATCTATCAAGTACTTTCACGTATTTGGTGTCAAATGCTTTGTGTTAAGAGACAATGCACAACTTGGAAAGTTTGATGCCAAAGCAGATGAAGGGGTTTTCATTGGATATTCTCTTGAAGCAATAGCAGCGTACAGGGTGTTTGTACTTAATGATCGCAAGGTGGTTGAAAGCCTTAATGTCACATTCGACGACTCAAAGCTCCCATCAATACTAAAAGAAGACAGTGAGCCCACTTCCCTAAGATTTGAAAATATGGATATTGATGAAGTGGATACAGTTCCTGAGTCTGTAGTGCAGGGTAGTGATCCAACGATAAATAATAAAATTAATCAAGAGTCTAGTGTTTCGCAAATTCAAAACACTAGGGCTGAGGGATCACCTTCCGTCAGACCTGGTACTAACTCAGGGGGAGTCAGTATGCACTCAGGGGGAGCAGCTCACTCAGGGGGAGCCAGTACTAGCTCAAGGGAAGCTAGTGAAAGTACTTCTAGACTAAGTCACCTTCACTTACAAGATCAAGCTGAATCATCAAGAACCTTTGCTAGGGATCGCACTTGGAACAAGGACCATCCGTTCGAGCTAATTATTGGTGATCCAGAAGCCGGAGTGACTACTAGAGGAAAAGCTAGAGCTGAAATTGCCACTGAGAATGAATGTCTATACTCAGTGTTCCTTTCCCAGATGGAACCTAAAGTTGTGGAAGAAGCTCTAGATGACGCTGATTGGGTGATTGCTATGCAAGAGGAACTCAATCAGTTTGAAAGGCAGAAGGTGTGGAAGCTGGTACCCAGACCAAAGAATAGATCTGTTGTTGGGACAAAATGGGTATTCAGAAACAAGCTGGATGAAGACGGACTTGTAACACGAAATAAAGCTCGCCTGGTTGCTAAGGGTTATACTCAAAGAGAAGGAATTGATTATGATGAAACCTATGCACCAGTAGCAAGGCTAGAGGCAGTGAGGATGTTCTTGGCATTCGCAGCACATCATGGTTTTAAAGTCTATCAAATGGATGTCAAGAATGCATTCTTAAACGGTGAACTGGATGAAGAGGTGTATGTCGAGCAACCTCCCGGGTTTATCGACATCAAATATTGTGATTATGTTTATCGACTTTTCAAATCAGTATATGGCCTTAAACAGTCTCCGCGGAAGTGGTATGAAACTCTGTCAGACTTCTTACTAGAAAGTGGTTTCACCAGAGGAGTAATCGACAAGACGCTTTTCTACAAGAAATGCAAAGATGATCTAATAATGGTACAAGTATATGTGGATGACATTATCTTTGGGTCTGCAAATGAGAAGCTGTGTGCTAAATTCGCAAAGTTAATGCAATCAAGGTATGAGATGAGCATGATGGGAGAGTTGACGTTCTTTCTGGGCATTCAAGTTAGTTAGAAGAAGGACGGGATATTTATCTGCCAGACCAAGTACATTCATGATCTATTGAAGAAGTATGGTCTCGAAGATGTATCACAAGCTAAGACTCCTATGGCAACAGCCACGAAGCTTGACGAGGATAAAGCGGGAAAACCTGTAGACATCTCAAGCTATCGAGGTATGATCGGCTCTCTTTTGTATTTAACTGCTAGCAGACCTGATATTATGTTCTCTACATGCTTATGTGCAAGGTTCCAAGCGGATCCTAGAGAGTCACATCTCATAGCTGTAAAGCGTATTTTTAGGTATCTCAAGGGAACATCAAATCTTGGGATTTGGTACCCAAGAGATACAGGGTTTAATCTTGTTGGCTATTCGGATTCAGATTACGCAGGTTGTAGAATAGATAGGAAGAGCACTTCAGGAAGCTGTCAGTTTCTTGGAAGAAGGTTGGTGTCTTGGCAAAGCAAGAAACAACACACAGTATCTACCTCGACAGCTGAAGCAGAATATATTGCTGCTGGAAGCTGTGTGGCCCAGATACTGTGGATGAAGAACCAACTCAAGGACTACGGTGTGGAAGTATCTAAGATTCCTATCATGTGTGACAACACAAGTGCTATTGCAATGACCAACAATCCTGTGGATCACTCAAGGACCAAGCACATTGACATCAGGTATCATTTTATTAGAGAGCATGTAGAAAATGGAACTGTAGAGTTGCATTTTGTGTCTACTGAACGTCAAATAGCAGATATATTCACTAAACCTCTAGACGAATCAACATTTTCTAGATTGGTCGGTGAATTAGGGATGCTTAACACCAGTTAGTTTTGCTACCTATCTGTTAGAATTCAGTTTGTGCACATATTATTGTTGTTCATGAATATTCTTAATTAATAATGTGTACTTAATTTCAAATGTATGTGTTGCATGTCAAAAGGGATTAGAAAGTTTCATGATGTTAATCTTGTGCTGATCTGTATATCTTTATGATTAATGTCTAAATGGACTAATGGAAAATTTTCTAAGGCAAATCTCGATCTGGTTCTGGATCGAGATCGAGATCGAGATCGACTTGTGAAAATTGCTTAAAAAACTGTCAAGGTACATCTCGATCTATCGACATCGAGATCGACATCGAGATGTACATCGAGATGCGGATCGAGATCGACATCAAGATCGACATCGAGATGTAGATCGAGATGCGGATCAAGATCGACATCAAGATTGACATCCATATGAGGATCGAGTTGCGGATCTCGAGATCGAGATGTGACTTGTCTTTTCAGTTACTTCTTTTTAGGCGTGCAAGTATATATTATAGCATTAAAAAGGCTGTTCATTATTTACATTAACTTTCTTTCTCTCTTTCAAAAGCTTAAGCTCTTCATATACACACGCGTATACATACATTACCAGAGTTCTTTTCCCTGCCATTACATCAAGTTTTCTTGTGATTTTCTTAAACAAAAATCACTAACTGTTACGTGAAAGCATTAATCACTAAAACGAAACTCTGCTAAAATTTTGTCTAAAACTGTTGAACTTCTTGCGTTTTTTTTAACGTCATTTGTGTTCTTGCAAACTAGTTCTTTAGTTTCTTTTCATTCAAGTGAGTTTGTTTTCTGTTTCGTGCTTTCTTATTCTTAAGTTCTTTTGTGTTCTTGAGCGAAATAGTTGTGGGTACTATTGTTTAATCCTTAAAGTGCAACTTTACCGCCGTGTTTGTGTTTTTTTTTGTAACGGCTGTTCACTTTAACTTTCGAAAACTCAACCGTCAATCATTAGTGGGGAATTAAGTGGTCATTAGTGGGGAAGTTAATTTGTTTTAATTTGTGTCACTAATTACGTGGGGTAATTAGTGGGGTTCGTGTACATTTTTTTTGTTTAAATTTAGAACTTGTTCTCTAAAATTTCCATTGCAAAACCATTTCAGAACATTTCTTTTCTCAAACACAAATTTAAAATGGCAAACCCAAATTTCACAATTCCCAAGACCAACTTTGTTAATCTCTCTGCTGATCGAGCAACTGGTAGATTTATTCACTATCAGTTCTGGATTGAATTCCTCAACAACACTTCAATCATAAGTCATGCGTTAACCGCCTCTCCCATCCTGAATGTCGAAGCCCTTCAAGCTGCTTACTCAACATTAGAGATTCAGGGTGGTAAAGCAAATCCAACAGGCCTATCCTTTACTATTGGTGGTGCCAAATATGAAGTCAGTCTGCAGAAGTTCAATGAAATTCTTGGGCTTCCTACAGAAGATTATGCTCCGGAACCCACTATGGAGGATATGTTGCAATTATTCACGGAGATAGGTTGTCGCCCTCCGACGGGTCCTATCAAGGTAACAAAGGTTAACACCGGTATGCTACCAGCTGAGTGGGATTATGTAGTTCAGGCCATTCAGCGCTGCATGTTCCCAAAGGACAAAGACTACAGGCCAATGAACAACAGCTGCCGGGTAATACTATATGGAGTGGCAAACAACAGGAGAGTGAATGTGGGCAAACATCTGTTGATTCAGTTGCTTGAGAGGTGGGTATTGGAGAAGAATGCATCTAGGAATCCGGAAGTTGGTCCAGTCAAATGCTGGATGCCAAGATTTCTTCAGATGGTTCTGGATGACGTCCTTTCAGAGGAACACAGAAGAGTATTTCAAGGCTCTGAAAGGATGGCATGTTTTGATATGACTCTAAAGAGTATCTCCACCATGGAAACCCAGCAAAAGTCCAGACTTTTTGAGTTGCGCCTGACTCCGTACTTCCAGGATCTGCAAGATGAGTATGCTAGGAGGCATGCTTCTCAGTTTACTGCAGTAGAAGCTGAGAGTAGCGGTAACGAAGCTGAAGGTGGAGATCAAGTGCCTAGAAATTTGGAAGAAGTAGGTATGGATGTTGACATGGCCGAGGCAAATGTTGCAGAAGCTGGAGCTGACAAGGATGACGATCTTCTGAGTCAGGTACCTATTCTTGCTGATCTTGATCAATCATCAATTCAACCTATTTTCTACAGCCGTGGGCCTGAAAACCCCCAGGCTCTATCCCAGGCTGCAAGCCCTTCTGTTCATAAACGTTCAGCCAGCCCTAAAACTGGTGATAAAAGGAAGGCAAGCTTATCTGAGTCGAGTGATTCGAGTGGAGGGAGTGTAGGAGTTGAGAGAATAGTCACTTCAGCAGCTCTGCCACCTCCAAAGAAGGAAAATGTGGATTCAAACCCAGTGGCAACTGCACAACCTGTTAAGGCTAGTTCACCTCTCACAGCCACCACACCTCACGCTGGTGGCTCTCCTCTCCAAAACATTCCAACACATTCGCACTCGCCTAGGCTTATTGGTGAGAGTCAAGGAGGGGGTCCAGCTCAACAGCCAATAGGAGCTGGCCCTACCTCCCCTGAGTTGTCCGCTCAGGGCTCTTTGAGCAATTTCTCGGAAGGGGAATGGCAAACCGAGACTAGCACTTCTGATGCTAGGATCTCAGGAAGTTTTAATGCGGAAGAGTCTGTCGAATCCAGTACGGATGACGCTTCCTCATCTAAATCAGAAAACAAGTTGCTCGCAGAGCAACGACATCTGGTGACTGGTGGGTCTACGCCTCCAGAACAGCCCAGCGAACCAGAAAAGGTTCTTGGTGGACAAGGGGATGACATGGTCATAACGCCATCTCCTAACGTAGACACAGCGCTTAAAGGTTCAGTCTCACTGACCGATATCGCCGACCAACTCACCGCTAGTCCCCAGCGATTAGTGGATGAGACTCTAGTACTGTTAGGCTCTAAATACGAGGGAGAGACAGGGAGAGTAGATCCCTTCTTTTTAGGGATCTTGAGTGAAACAGAACCCGGCGAGAGTAAACAGTTTAACCCAAGCCAAACACCGTCCCCCAAATTGCAGGATCTAGTGAAGAAAGTGGAGGCTTTGGAGGCTGGAGTTGCTGGTGTTACTGCTGCTGTCTCTTCTCACTCTGGACGATTGGAGGTTGGAGCTCAGTTCATGGAGAACCTAATTGCCGTCCAAAATCAAATGATTGACAAGATAAACAATCTTGGATTGGCACAGGTGGAGGTTGGGAGGTCAGTAGATGATGTCACTCATGGCATGTCTCAGGTTTGGACGAAGCTGAATGAACTACTTGATGCTGTCTTTGGACGTAACAGGGCTGGACCTGGTCCTTCAACCGGTGGTGGTGGTGACGATAATAATGATGATGATGCTCCTGATGAGGATAACACACCTAAGGGGGAGAAGGAGGATCAGGGTCTGAAAAAGCTGACTAGTAAGGGTCCGGTGATCGAGTCCTCAAACAAATCTGGTGAAAAGGTGGAGGAGGCTCAACCGGCTCCTAAGGACAAAGGCAAGCAGAAGATGGTAGTTGAAGAAGAAGCTGAGAAAGAAACACCTCTTGTCGATGCATTTATGGGAGACTTTATTGAAGATTCTGATGATGACGAGATGGATGTAGAAGCCTTAGTGGCAAGGAGGTCGAGACTCGAGCAACGGGCAAAAGAGTGGGAACAAGAAAGAGGTCTAAATCCTGGCGGATCCGGCGCAGGAGTTGCAGGTGATGCAGGAGACCACTCGGTTGCTGATGAGCATGTGCCAGAAGAAGAAGTTGATGAAGCGGAGATGCAAGGAGAGATTTTCAGGGAAGCCAGAGAAAGAGTAAATGAAGAAGTGCTACAAGGGATAGTTGAAAAAGAACTAATGGCAAAGGAGAAGAGAGCGGCTCAGAAAACTCAGCATGAGTATGAAATGAAAAAGATCAAAGATCCTAAGGTCCAGGCTGACATAAGGAGGGAAGGTCCCGAGTGGGACAAGGCTAGAGAAGCCTTAGCTGGACCAAGAGCCTATGCTCATGACTCAGAAAGATTGAACTTTCTTCTTCATAAGCTAGAAAATCTAAACCCTGGGCTGCTGAATTATCTAAATTGTATAAGACAGGGATGCACCTCCGTACAAGTCATATTCAAGGAGAAGGCATGGAATCTGATGATCACTTGGACACCCATAACAAAAATCGGGCCGTGTATGGTCGATGAAGCTTTCTTCCATGAAAGGGGTGCAAGTGAACTGGTAGAATTCGCTCACAAGGTAGACACCTCTGTCAAGACTGGAGTGCTGTTTAAGGAGAAATTGTTGAAGATGGCTGAAGACAGAGGGGTTGACATTATTCTAAATCCCTACCAGATCAGATATGTCCATGACAAGGTCTTGAGGATCGTAAATCTGCATGACTCGAAACTAACTCCGAGCGGAAATGTGCTGAAGGCAGTTGCAAAGCTAGTCCTCTCTAAGGGTTTTCTAACAAAGGAAAAGAAGCTGGTGGCTAAGGACTTGGAGAAGCTGATAAGAAGGCAAGACGCTAGATACAAGTTGCCTGAAGCTACACTACCAGTGGTTAAGAAGGAACCTGAAGACTATGCATTCGAGCAGCAAGACGAGGCAATAAGAGAGCATGTGCAAAGATACGGAGATCTAAGAATAGACATTCCAGAAGAAGGGGAAATAAGGGGGGAAGCTAGTGCAGTGGTTAGTGCAAATGTCAAGTTTGTCAAGAGCAAAGCTGAGAATGAGAATGATCTGTTGATCTATACAGACAAGCATCAGGTGGAAACCATCATTGAAATCAAGTATGACATCTTTGCAGAACACGGTCATGAAACACTGTGTATTATAAAGGAATTGATTGATGAAATGGATGATGTTGACGAGTTTGATCAGGATTATCTAAGGGTCACGTTTGATAACTTCTGTAAGAGAAGACAACAGCTTGATATTCAGAGGCTACAGCAATGCACCACCGCTATTGTCATTGGATACCCTAAGCAGCTGGTTATAAGGAAGAAAGGGGAAAAGGGGTACCCTGACAAAGTCACGAAGCTGAGGTTTGAAGACATTCCCACGAAGCTTACCACTCGCAGCATGGTTGAAAGGTGGTTGAGGTTGTTTCGAAATTACAAGATCAGAAATCATGTGGAAGCAGAAGGACATAATCTTCTCAAGAAAAGAATGGATGAAGTCTGCAACCCTGAGTTCATGAAGAAAGAAAAAGCAGCCAAGAAGAAAGCTCGTGAGGAAGAGGAGCGCAAGAAATCAAAGTTTTAATGTATTATGCTTGTAATGTTTGTTTGCGTTGTAATTTGTTTTCTTGTTTTCCTGCATTGTAAAAATATATTATCTGTTTTCTTGTGTAGTGTAAGGTAGAAGTTAGTTAGCTAAGTGTCTTGAAACTGGTTTATATTAGGCGTCAATTATTTCGCGAAGTTCGGCGGTGGTAATACTGCTAAAAGGACTTCAGAAGGATAATTGAAGATTGAGTGGACCGTGCTCTTAAAGTACTTAGAGAAAATCTCTAGAAGAGCATGAAGCCATTTAATCGAGCCAACAGGTGTCCAATTTTGGCACTTGAAGTATCAGTAATAGACATGAAGTTAATTAATCAAGCCAAGCATTATGTAAGTTGACATGATCTTTTATGAATGTTATTTTATCTTTTTCAGTCCCTGTTTAGTTGAGTTATCCTCATTGTGAATTTGGTTGTCATTGTTAGACAATCAAATAGGGGGAGATTGAAAGGCATAGGTGTACTAACTTGTAACACTTAATTACTATGTAACTCAACTAGAGAAAATATAAAACAACAGCAAAACAAGAGAAACTGAAGAAGCACATGGAATCAATCAACTGAAGAAATGGTAATGATACTTGGTAACTACAAGTAACTAATTTGGTTAATCAAGGATGCATAAGTGAGAAGAAGTTCAATCTCAGTATTGCTCATGCCCTAACTTATCTAATGGAGAATCAAATTAATGTCAAAGAAGTATCAAGAAGACCAAAGTGATTTCATGTAATGTATATCAACATCTGGATAATGTAAAGGTTAATCAACAAATGAGAACTGACATTCAGAAGCAAGAACCCCTACAAGACTAGTCACTTATGAACCAGACCATTGCATCAAGTGTCTGGACATTGGAGGCAAGTTCATGTCAGTAATAGAAGATCTCATTTGAATTGAGTGAGGAAAAGAAATTGAAGAAGCTAGGGAAACTTGCTCATAAAGGTTAATCCTCAATTAGTCACTAAAGAAAGTCAACATTCGATGAGTGCATATTTGCCAAGGCAAATGTCGATCCACGGCAGATCGAGATCGAGATCGAGATCTTCACAGATCGAGATCGAGATTATCCCAGATCGAGATCGAGATCTTCACTATTCGAGATCGAGATTCTCCCAGATCGAGATCGAGATCTGCACAGATCGAGATCGAGATCGAGATTTTCACAGATCGAGATCGAGATGGGTCCAGGCGAAGATCGAGATGCGGGTAGATATGTAACATTTAATGTTCAAGGGACAAGTGGATTATTGTGAACGGTTGATCCAGAGTTGTTGGGAAAGTACTTTTTGTTGTCGAAGTCCTGATTGGGCCACGTACACAAAAAGGACAAGATCAAGACTACATGACATTATAAAAGCAGCACTTTGTTTTTATTAGTAATAGACTTTTCATCATCTCTATTGTTAAACGATAATTTTTAAAGAGAGAGCATTTACTGTAAAACAAAAAGTGAGAGAGAGGATTAGTTGAATCTAGCTTTAATTGCTGTATTTATTGTTCAACTGATGATGACGCTTTTATGAATGTTGTAGCAAATCCTTCAATGAATATAATGATATATTCTTGAAATTCTGTGTCATCATTTATTACCTGCATATTGTTTATTCTCTCATTAATTTTAAACAGTTGTATTCACCCCCCCCCTACAACATTTTGGACCTAACACAAGGGATGAATTATTTTTTGAAGATAGATTTGAGATCGGGTTACCACCAATTACGGGTAAGAGATAAGGATATTCCAAAGACAGCATTTCGCACTCGATATGGTCATTATGAGTTCTTGTGGTGTCCTTTGGGTTGGCGAATGCACTAACAATGTTTATGGATTTAAAGGATCGGGTTTTTCATGATTAATTAGATAAGTTTGTTGTGGTTTTCATTGATGATATCTTGATATACCATAGGAGTAAGGCAGAGCATGAAGAGTACTTGCACATTGTACTTGAAATCTTAAGAAAAAAGAAATTGTTTGCAAAATTTTTGAAATATGAATTCTGGTTGGAGCAGGTTACATTTTTGGGGGATATTTTGCCCGGTAAGGGGATTTAGTTAGATCATGTGAAAGTCAAGGTTATCACAAATTGACCGAGACCTAGCACTCTGACAGAGTTGGGGAGTTTTTTGGTTTTAACAGGCTACTATAGGTGTTTTGTAGAGGGTTTCTCAACCATAGCTTTGTCATTGACTCAGCTGATGCGGAAGGGTATTAAGTTTGAGCAGAATGAATATCATGAGTAGAGATTTCAAGAGTTAAAAATGAAGTTGGTATCAGCCCCTATTTTTTTTACCATCAGGGAGTGGAGGATATCAAGTTTATAGTGATGCTTCTAAGAGGGGTTTGAGGTGTGTTCTTATGCAGCATGGGAAGGTAATTTTGTACGCCTCTAGGCATCTTAAACCCTATGAGGTAAATTATCCTATCGATGACTTGGAGTTAGCAACAGTGGTATTTGCCTTAAAAATTTTGAGGCATTATTTGTATGGAGAAACTTATGACATCTTCACTGATCACAAGAGTCTCAAATACATTTTTACACAAAAGCAGCTAAACATGAGGCAAATGAGGTGGCTTGAACTTATTAAAGATTATGATGCTAAAATTCAGTACCATCCAGAAAAGGCGAATGTAGAGGCAGACGCTCTTAGTAGGAAGAATTTGGGAAGTGTTGCATCTCTTATTACTCTGCAGCACCTTATTTCAGATATGGATCGCTTGGGTGTGGAGTTGTATATTGGAGAATCAACTGCAAACCTAACAAGTTTGAAGGTTGAATCAAATCTAGTCTCAAGGGTTAAAGAAGCTCAGAAAAGTGATACAGGGTTAGAAGTTATTAGATTGAATGTGACAGATGGTAAGCAAACGGAGTTTCATGTTGATGATCATGGTGTGGTATAGTTGGGTAGTAGGTTGTGTTTGCCTGCGGACGAAGTGATTCGTGAAACAGTTTTGAATGAGGCTCATAGTTCTTCATTCTCTATTCATCCGGGTTCTACTAAGATGTATCGAGATTTAAAGAAGCACTTTGGGTGGAGTGGGATGAATCGGGACATAACAGAGTTCGTGGGGAAATGTCTTACATGTCAATAGGTGAAGATTGAACACCAGAGATCTAGTGGACTGTTATAGCAGTTGGATATCCCAGTTTGGAAGTGGGAAAATATTACCATGGATTTTGTGACCGGTTTACCGAGGACCCTTAGGAAGAATGATGTTATTTGGGTGGTAGTAGATAGATTTACAAAATCAACTCATTTCTTACCTATTAGAGAGACTAATCCTATTCATGATTTGACAGAGATATTTCAGTGGGATATTGTAAGACTTCATGGTGTGCCTGTGTTGATAGTTTCAGATAGGGATACGAGGTTTACTTCGCGTTTTTGGAAGGGATTTCAGTAGGCTTAGAGTACGAGGCTTAATTACAGTACAACTTTTCACCCACAAATTGATGGACAATCAGAGAGGACTATTCAGACGTTGGAGGATATGTTGAGAGTTTGTGCTTTGGAGTGGTCTGGTGATTGGGACAAGTATCTATACTATGTGGAGTTTGCATACAATAATAGTTGGCAAGCGAGTATTGGCATGCCACCATTTGAGGCATTGTATGGTAGAAAATGTAGAGCATCGACTTGTTGGAATGAGGTTGAAGAGAGTGTCATTGAAGGACCAGAGTTTGTTTGGTAACTAACGAGAAGGTAGAACAAGCTAAAGAAAACTTAAAAGAAGCTCAATCGCGTCAAAAGAGCTATGTAGATCAAAAGAGAAAATTTGGGGATTTGAGTCTGGTGATCATGTATTTTTGAAGGTGTCTCCTTGGAAGGGTGTTAAACATTTTGGTATGAAAGGAAAGCTTAATCCAAGATATGTTGGTCCTTTTGATGTTATAGAGAGAGAGAGTAGAGGAAGTTACTTTATAGAGTAGTGTTGTCACCATAATTATCTCATATGAATAATGAGTTTCATGTCTCTATTCTGAGAGGTTACAAGTATCATCTGTTACACTTAGTTCAATATTCATTATATAAGATTAGAAAAGATCTTTCATGTGAGGAGGAAGTTGAAGTAATTTTAGCTCAAGGAGAGAGAGTTATGAGGAAGAAAACAATTTTGTTTGTTTAACTTTTGTGGGGGGGGAAATCATTCTAAAAGAGAGGCTACTTGAGAAGTAGAATAATCTATCCGTGAAAAATATCTGCATTTATTTGATTCAGGTACGAGTTTTAGTTTCGTTAGATTTCGGGGACAGAATCTTTTTTAAGGGGGTATATATGTAATATCCATAATTTATTTATTTAGATAATAGTAATAATAATTAAAATTAGTAATTATATTAATTTTAATAATTTAATTAGGAAAAGGATAATAATTAATGACCATATATATATATTGAGTTATTTTATTATAACCCTAAAAGCAGTTCGTGCGGAAATAATTTTGGAGAGCCACAGACGAAAGTTGAAGGAAAAACCGATGGACTATCTTTTGGGAGAGATAACAATCAATTGAAAAGTAAGTTTAATACTCTGTTACATACATATATGAGATCGTGGTTTGCATACATGACTAAGACATAAATATGTTGTCATGTAATGTTTATATAATATTTTGCCATATGTTTACCAATACAGACCTCAGTTTGGTGGACAAGTAAAGCATGCAACTTGTTTTGTGAGGTTTAATAAAACGAAAATCTAAGTTATTAATGGATTGAACAAAATAGTGTTGCTGCCATGTGATGTACATGAACGTAGGCTTTAAAATCCAGGTACCACGATATTAATATCTTAGATATCATTTTAATTTTGATATTTATGTGATTATTAATGTACCGGGTGTTATTAAATTTTATTAGTTTTAATATTGTAGCATAGTAGCACCTGTTGGTATTAAAGAATGCGACGTATTAAATTTTAAGGACAATATGCAACCCATACTAATTATCTTGATCGTAGTGGTTATGATATTTAATTAATAATTAATAAATGTAAGTAATAGTTAATTATATTCATGTGATTAGATTTGGTAATGGGAGTTTAGCGGATCAATTGCGGATTTTGTGGAGTTCGGTAGTGTTTGAGATTATTATTTTTGAGGTACGGATTTCGTCTTCTTTCTCTTAAGCACTACACTTTTTAGGATTAGTTATATTTAATTCGTTCCATTTGGAAATATGTTACTTCTGTTATTATTCGTTTTAACTGTTTGGATTCTCCAAAAGTTATTTTAAAATCTATTTTGAAATATTTAAATATTCATCTCTGCAATTTTCAAAATTTATGTATGTTACATATTTGCATAGAATATTTGATATATCTATTCAGGTGATTTTAAAAATTTTAAAATTATTTTATTTTAACCCTTAGAGTGATATAGGGTATACCGAGTTAACCAGCTGTAGGGGTACTACAGCCATGTCATTGCGGCACCAGTGACATGGCACTTCTGTGGTAGTGTGATTGGTCATGGTGTATCCTTCCGTTAGCTCAGGAGTCGAGCTTTGTCCATTTTGATATTTGTTTGAGGACACGTGGGTGCACCCAGATTTGATTTGATTTGTGATTTGATATTTGACGGCGACGTTGTATATGCCGTACACGTTGTCCGGTTTGTTACACGCATTATGTACCCTATGATGTGTGTCTTTGTTATATGTTTTGTATCGGTATGAAATATCATAACCCCTCTTTGCTTCAACCTTGTTTTTAAAAATTAAAGTTTATTTATTATTATCAAATTATATATCTTGTTTCTTGTTTTAAAAATTGTATTCCAATCCATACTGGGTATTTGGTTCATGTCGTATTCTTTCTTCTGGCATGTACTTAGGGGGATCTCGGGCTGTGTGATGGAGAGCTACCCTTACCTCATTTATTAGGACATTTAAACTTCTCAAATTATTTTAGTCATTTTTATTATTAGAGATTTTGGATTTATTCACATTTATCATTTTGAATTATTTTGGAGGATTTGATGTTAATTTGGAGACTTGTTGGACCTATTTAATTATTAAGTTTGCTGGTCCCAAGCCAAAGACTAATCCCAAACAGGCTTTAAAGCCTAAGGGTGTTGTTGAAAAGGGTGATTGTCACTACTATGGTAAACCAAGTCATTGGAAGAGAAACTGTCATGCTTATTTGGAGGATCTGAAGAAGAAGAAGGCTGGTCATGCTTCTGATTCAGGTATTTATGTTATAGAGGTCAATTTGTCAACTTCTACATCATGGGTATTGGATACTGGATGTGGTTCTCACATTTGTATAAATGTACATGAACTACAAAGGAGTAGGACTTTGGCTAAATGATAGGTCGACCTACGAGTTGGCAATGGAGCAAAGGTTGTTGTTTTAGCTGTAGGGACTTATTATTTAGCATTGCCCACTGGGCTTATTTTAGAACTTGAAAACTGTTTTTACGTGCCTGCAATTTGCAGAAACATTATTTCGATTTCTTGTTTAGACAAGAAAGGTTTTGCATTTTAATTCAGAACAATAGTTGTTCCTTTTCTTTGAATAATGTTACCTATGAGGTTGCACGTTTATTTAACAGTTTATATGTTCTTGATTTAGACACTCATATCTATAATGTGAATAACAAACATTTTAAAACTAATGACTCAAACCAAACATACCTCTGGCACTGCCGTTTAGGCCATATAAATGATAAGCGCATTTCCAAATTACATAAGGATGGATACTTGGATAAGTTTGACTTTGAATAATACGAAGCATGCGAACCTTGTCTCATTGGAAAAATGACTAAATCTCCTTTTACTGGACAAGGTGAAAGGGCCACTGAATGATTAGAACTTATACATAGTGATGTATGTGGTCCTATGCGTACTATGACAAGAGGTGGCTTTTACTACTTTATCACGTTTACTGATAATTTCAGTAGATATGTGTATCTTATGAAGAACAAATCCGATTCTTTTGAAAAGTTCAAAGAAACAAAGCTGAAGTAGAAAAGCAAACTGGCGGAAGTATTAAGACTCTACGATCTGATCGTTGAGGTGAATACTTAAGCCATGAATTTAATAGTTTATTAAAAGAGTGTGGTATTGTATCACAACTCACTCCTCCCGGAACACCACAATGGAATGGAGTTTCTGAAAGGAGGAATCGTACTTTGTTGGACATGGTACGATCGATGATGAGTCATGCAAATCTTCTAATTAGTTTCTGGGGCTACGCCCTGGAGACGGCTGCTTATACACTTAACCGAGTTCCTACTAAAATGGTTCAGAAGACTCCATATGAGATATGGACTAAGAAACGTCATAGCATGTCATTTATGAAAATATGGAGATGTAAAGTGTTTGTGAAACGTTTAACTTCTAACAAGCTAGGACGTAAATCAGACAAATATAATTTTGTGGGATACCCAATTGAAACAAAGGGTTATTCATTATATAATCCTTCCGAGAACAAAGTGTTTGTTGCTCGAACTACAGTTTTTCTTGAAAGAGAAATGCTTTCAAAGAAAAATAGTGGGAGGATAATAGATCTCGATGAAGTTCGAGGCCCAAAAGATAACATTGAACCAATGGAGAAACTTGAGCAGGATGTACAAGACCACAACACTGCTCAAGAAACACAGGTTATTCGTAGGTCTAGTAGGATTCGCCATGAGCCTGAGAGATATTATGGATTTCTCTTAACTCAAGATGGTGATATGATGCTTATCGACGAAGATGAGCCTCTCACCTACTAAGATGCTATGAACACTCCAGAATCCAAGAGATGGCTGGATGCCATGAAATCTGAGATGGAATCCATGTATACTAATCAAGTATGGACTTTGGTTGATCCACCTAAAGGGGTAAAACCTATAGGATGCAAGTGGGTTTTCAAGAAGAAGACCGACATGGATGGTAATGTATAGACCTATAAGGCACGAATGGTGGTAAAAGGTTTCAAGCAAATTCATGGTATTGACTATGATGAGACTTTTTCACCAGTGGCTATGGTCAAGTCCATCAGGATTTTGCTTGCTATAGCTGCTTACTATGATTATGAAATCTGACAGATGGATGTCAAAACCGCTTTCTTAAATGGGGGCCTTGAAGAAGATATGGATGTGTATATGACACAGCCTGAAGGTTTTGTTGATCCAAAGAATGCTGTAAAGGTATGTAAGTTGCGTCAATCCATTTATGGATTGAAACAAGCCTCAAGGAGATGGAACATTCGTTTTGATGAAATTGTCAAAGAGTTTGGGTTTATTCAAAATGAAGATGAACCATGTGTTTACAAGAAGGTAAGTGGGAGCAATGTGGCATTCCTATAATTATATGTTGATGATATATTAATAATAGGGAATGACATTCCTTCTTTACAGGATGTTAAGACTTGTTTGAGTAAGAATTTCTCAATGAAAGACTTAGGCGAAACGACCTATATTTTAGGTATCAAGATCTATAGAGATAGATCAAGAAGAATGATTGGCCTAAGTCAGAGTAGATACTAGTCTAATCCAGGTGAAGGTCACTAGACAGCAGTCAAGAATTTTCTTAAGTACTTGAAGAGGACTAAAGATTAATTCTTGGTATATGGAGGAGAAGATAAGCTGGTAGTAAAAGGTTACACCGATGCTAGTTTCTAGACAGACAAAGATGATTCGATTTCTCAGTCTGGATTTGTGTTTTGTCTAAATGGAGATGTTGTATGCTAGAATGGTTCACAGCTAAGACAGTTGTTGATTCTACAATAGAGCCTGAGTATATTGATGCTTGCGAAGCAGCCAAGGAGGCTGTTTGGGGATGTACTTAGGAGATATCACCTAATTAATAAGATTAATAATCGAGGGGATATACATATATGTAAAGTGCATACAAATGATAACATTGCAGATCCACTGACTAAGGCTTTGTCGCAGCAGAAGCACGAAGGTCATACTAGTTTCATGGGTATTAGATACATGAGAGATTGGCACTAGTACAAGTGGGAGATTGTTAGTATTGGTGTCCTAGAGACAATACTTTTAATGTTTTATTGAAAACAATTAAGGATTATGTTTTATGTGATTATTTAATTATTATTTATTATGTCTTTATTTACTGCGTTATAAATTGAAAGGATAATAAATGTCCTTGAAATATTAATACGTAATATATATCTTTAAGTATGTGACTTAAAAATGAGATTATATGAATAGTATTTTATTCCTAAAATTCCCTAGTCCAGTATTATTACTTAAGGACAGTAATAATGCAATAAGACTAGTATGTTTGTTGACGGATGGCCACATCTCATTGGTCATAGGTATGGTGATACTAAATCAAGAACATAAGTGTATGTATCAATACATGACACTGGAAAGACCCGCCGTGAGATTCTACATGTTAATAAGTATCATAAGAAATCTCACTGTGATAATGATGTAATGATCCTCTGACTTGAAATCATTATATTTCTATACGAGAATTAATATACTTTGATTACACTTAAAGTTACCTTTAACCGGGTAATGATAAAGGTGTACATTGGGTATGCTATGAATCGTATGAGGAATATGAATGATAGATATAAGATTTAACCCTCCTTAAATAATAATACTCGACTAGGGAATTTTAGGAATAAGATACTATTCATATAATCTCATTTTTAAGTCACATACTTAAAGATATATAATACGTATCAAAATTCCAAGGACATTTATTATGCTTTCAATTTATTACGCAGTAAATAAAACATAATAAATAAATAATAATCCTTAATAGTAAATATTTTCCTTAAAATATAAAAAGTATTGTCTCTAGAGCACAATTACTAACAAATCATCCAAAGTTATACATGGATCCTACGATAGGGTTTCGCTTTTTTATTATTATTATTTTACGTTATATCCGTTCATGCCCGAAACCCTTCAACCATGTCAGACTTTCTCAATCCCCATTCCGGTTTATAAGTCTGGGATCGTGGGGCTTTGGCAGTCCCACTTCCCTCAACCTCAGTAGGCTCGGTGTGAGGATGCAAAAATGCCAATGGATTCTTGACCTGCCTAGGATCCTACTTCATCTTTAGCCGCTTCATGTGACCTGTCTCTTCAACTAGTGGAATCGTCCATTCATTGATCAGCATCCCAGCTGAAAGTAAAATGCGGAAAAGGTTAGTAACCTGACAATGTAAAGAATGTGAAGGAAATCTAAGTTAAAAGTTATTACCTTTGTTAGAGACCCTGGAAAGGCCAACGGCCTTTAACCTGTGCTCGTCCAGGATAGCTCAAGAAACTTCCAAGGAATCAACCTGAGTAAGCGCAGCATATACGGCTTGCTCCGTCTCAGAGAGCATGATAGAGTCGGCACTCTCGTCGGCCACTTTCCCAAAGGAGGGCTTAAAGAGAGTCCCCCAGTCACCCCCTTCCCATTTTATTTGCAACAAAGTTTCCTTCCAGTTGGGGTTGTTGTCGGGAATGGAGGAATTGTCAAAAATATTTGGTTGGTCCTATGGCTTATGTGAACCAAACCAAAGAAAATTTAGAAGAATTCTTAAATTGAAAAATTTTGCGAAACAAAGGAACAATCATTTTTATTGTCTTTTCAAGACAAAGAACCATAAAACAGTGAATGAGTCTCCACCCGTTGTGGTCAATTTGGTAAGGGTTGATTTGCACATCGGCTAAGAGAATGGGGATAAAATCATGCACGGGAAATCTAAGCCCCACCAATAGGGCATCTACGTAGACAAATAGTTGCTTGGGTTTCTAGTGACACATTCTTTCACCAGACCCAACCAGAGAAATGGTAAACCGAGGGGGAAAATTAAACAGCCTATTGTAGTCATCTACCCGGTCAGAATCAAAAAATTTGTTACTATGTCCATAAGAGTCAAGGTGAGATAAATTAGGGTGATCATCCCCCCTTTGGTATATCATATCTAGCAAGGACATGTATGGAGAAAAAATGATAATACGGCGAAGGGGTTTACCTCTCTTTGCAGACCCCACGAAATACCCCTGAAGAAACTAAAAGCTGGTTTTCTGAAAAGGCTTGAGAGCTCGAGAATACTTGAGAAATTTAAAAGTGAGAAGTGAAGGTGTGAATAATGAGAGTCCTCACACTACTCATATATAAGTGACCCAGTCGGTCACATGACCGTTAGAATCCCCAATGAGTGGACAATCCCAGGTCACAGGACCGTTGAAAGGTAAATCAACCGGTACAACCAGTGAATGGGCTCATCCAATGAAGCCCATGATCGAGGGCCCAAGGGTTTCAAAAAAAAATCTATGTTCTAGAATTCCTACGAAGGATCTAGAACCTGGGCTTATGAAGTTTAAGGCCCACAAGGCTCAACACGTAAATTGAAAAGCCATGAAGGCCCAGACTATTGGGCCGTCCAAAGATACAAAGGTCCACGAGTTTATTGATGAAAGCCCATGAACCACTTAAACCCAATGGCAAAATTGAAGCCTCAAGCCCTCTACAAGGAAGCCCAACTAAGATCCATATTGTCGAGGACTCAAAATCCACAGAGCTCAACTCATTTCCATTCCTGAAGGAACAAAAATATTTCGACCTGGAAGGTGAAATGAGTGTTAATTCGACCTCATTCCAAGTCGACAACAACAAGTCCAAGAGGACCTAGAAGACATCGAGTAGGGTTATAAAATGGGATCTAGTTCAACCTCCAATTGGGTCGACGAGCATTCAAGCAACCAGAAACATCAACCTCAATTGCAATGCAAGGAAGGACGTTTCTACCGACATCGAATGAGGTCGATAATTGATTTCAACTTAAAATCAACCTGGAAGGTAAACCAAGGGTCAATTCGACCTCAATCTAGGTCGAACACAACAAAGATTTTGGAACCCAAATCACATCGACATGGGAGGTAAAACAAGATTTTAATCAACCTCGAACCAAGTCAAAAGTCACCTGAGTATTGGAAAATTAGAGAAATCGACTATAAAATGGGATCTAGTTCAACCTCCAATTGGGTCGACGAGCATTCAAGCAACCAGAAACATCAACCTCGATTGCAATGCAAGGAAGGACGTTTCTACCGACTTCGAATGAGGTCGATAATTGATTTCAACTTAAAATCAACCTGGAGGGTAAACCAAGGGTTAATTCGACCTCAATCTAGGTCGAACACAACAAAGATTTTAGAGCCTAAATCACATCGACTTGGGAGGTAAAACAAGGTTTTAATCAACCTCGAACCAAGTCGAAAGTCATCCAAGTATTGGAAAATAAGAGAAATCGACTTGGATGTACATTCAAGGTATAATTCGAACTCAATATAAAATCATAGCTAAGAGACCATCGACCTCGATTGCTAATCGACTTGGGTGTATATTTGATGTATAATTCAACCTCAATCGAGGTCAAAATGAAGCCAAAAGCCTAGAAGGCCTATTCAACCCTTGAAACTTCATGCGACTTCAAATGAGGTCGATGATCGACCTCGAAGTGGATTTGAGGCATAGTTCGACCTTGAACCAGGTCAAAAGGAATACAAGGAAGCCCCATTCGACCTCGAATCCCATCGATCTAGAAGTGAAATTGAGGTCTTAATCGACCTCATTCCAGGTCGATGAAGTCAGATTAAAAGGCTGTTGAACCTCACTCCCAGGAATCGACCTCGGAGAGGTTTCAGGACTCTATTCGACCTCGATCTAGGTCGATAAGGAGGCTCAATCCCAGAATCGACCTTGGGGTGGAAATGAGCCCCAATTCGACCTCGACACAGGTAAAATTGGTCAGGATTTCAAAAAAAATCCATTTTTTAAATTGCTACAAATAAAATCCTTAGGGGACCAATATATGTAATATTAATTCTTTTAAAAGGGATTAATGATGATAAGGCTTGAGCCACTAAGTCGAGATAAAATTGACCAAAACAAGTCAAAAGCCCGGTATGACACTGAAAACCCTTTGTGAAACTTTTACAAAAACTCACGAAGTTTTCCCAAAAGTTAGGGGTAAATGATATGGGTAAAAATAGCCCTGAGAAAATAATAAATATAGCATTTATTATTTTCTTTATTAGACCTGGTATGATCCAAAGCAGTGTTGCACGGTTCACGGGTCATTCGGATACGTGGTACGAGATCGGTTACGTGAGACGTTAGTTTTTATGAATCGAGTACGGTGACCCGTGAATCGGATACGCGGGTCGATATGAGGATCCCTTATATAATTATTTATATAGAAAACATTATGCATATTTGCTATTGTATCTATGTTTCAGTTACTATTTTATAACTAAAATATATAAGTAAATTAATTGGGAAACATAGAATTTTGAAGTTTCTACACTTAATATTAAGGGGATTCAAATATGTTCAAGTAATTGAGGCATGTCTTGTGTGTCTTTTCTTCCATTTTTTATTTCTTTTCAAATTTACGTTTTAAAATTAATATCAATCTAGATGGTATCAAGTTATCTTCATATTTTTTATTCTTTCTCCTTTTTATATAATGATTGTCGGAGTTATAAGGGGGATTGTCGGGATTACAAACTAGAGCGTGACCTCGAGTGATCCGGGTCGAAAAGGAATTGTGTTATGGAACGAGGGAACTGGATCGCGATTCCATAAGCTGACCCACGAACCATGCAACACTGATACAAAGGCTTGGGCCTTTGAAACGAACTAGGAAAATAAATCCTAGGATCAACTAGATTTGTAAGTCCAGCCCATAAGCTCTGTTGAAGCCATAAGCCCATTAAGCCTTTGTTATTAATTAATTTCGTAATTAATTATTAAAGGCTCAGTAAAGGCCCAAGAAGCCTGTTGAAGGCCCTCATCCTAGAAGGATCAAGAAACCCTAACGTGGAAAGAGTCCAACGAGGACCCTCATTCCTAAAAGGTTTCCTTTTCAAGTATAGGATAGAGTTTCTTAATTCTCCCATAAGGATCAGAAGATTCTTCTTTTACTTGTCTAAATTCTCCCCCTAAGGATATTAACTTCTTCCCTAAGGACATGAAGATAAGACTTTCTCTTTTTTCCTGTATACTAAATTCTCCCCCTTAGTTGAGGAATCCTCCAATGGACCATTTTTTTTGAATGGCTTGTCTTTTAACGTAGGTTTTCGTCTGTCATTGATTGGTAAAATATAGTAGCTTTTCTTTCATAAGTATCATATAGCAAGGGTAACTGTTTGGTCTATGGTTTCCTCACTTCTACTACGTTCTGTTGGTATTTACACTTAAGTGTCGAGCACATTGAAGTATTTGACTCTTTCTCTCACTATCTCTCACTCAAGTGTATCTCTCCCTCACTTTCAGTAAAGTGTTTATCTCCCTTATTTTCACTCTACATTCCAAATATAGCATTTTGTACCTGCAAGTGAAATCCATCAATTCATTTATATTCCCATCACTCGATTCATCAAAATGAACTGAATCACTATATAGTGGAGAATTGCCTCGTTAAGGTGTTCTTGATATATCATGCATAAGCACTCTCTCAGCACCAGACTCAATAGCAATTGCTAAATCACTATCTAGTGGAGCCTCACCTCTTTGAGATGGGTTATCCCAAGATTTTAAAATCTGTTAGGGAATCCTGCCTTTTTCTATCAAGGGGTTTCCTCGCACCTTTTCCATAAATGGGAGGTGGACATTCTTTTTTAGGATCTGGAAATGTTCCTTCCAAGAGAGGCGACGTAGTAGGAAATGTAATGAATGGCAATTTAGAGACTACATTTTCCTCACAACTCGGTGACGAGAATTTTGTATGAAATACCCTACTTGACTCATACGAAGAATTCTTACCAAGTAGTTGCCTCTCAAGCCCAAATAAATCTGAACAAGAGATCTCCCTTTCGAGATGCAGAAGACTAACTTCTGTCTGAGGTAGATACATTGGACAATGTAATGTATGGCTAATTAGAGTCTGTATCTCCTCTGAATGCCTATACCTCTCACTGTGCACACTTTGCAATGTGTTCCTAGAATTTATCTGTTTAGGCTTACCATCAGCATGAGTGCTAGTGGTGTGCTTGACTCATTACAAGGTGCTCTGGCCGATGAGCAAATTTCAATGGACTCAGCCTGTTGAGAGAATGATTCTAGAGACAGTTTTATTTCTTTTTCAGCTCTGCATCCTTTTGAGAAGATGCAGATGAGCTTACAATTACCTCAGTTATATACGAATTTTCTTCTCTAGAGGTAAAGTTGTGGGTGCACTTCCGACTTCATCCTTATTTGCTGCATCAAGTGCAGTTTCTCCCTTATCAACCTCTAACTTATATTTGTTCCTTATATGTCCAGGGGTTAATATAAGGAAGTGGATGAATTTGTATTTGGTACTATGGCCTGGGTAAGAGATTGATGGGTTTTCAACCTCTTGGCCAGATTCTAAAGCCACTATGAGCTATGTCGGATATAATCAATCAAGATAAAAAGATAATCACCTTAACATTCCAAAATATATTTTTCATCTCAAAGAAAAGGAAAAATGTAACAAGGAATGATAACAGATTATATTAAAGCGCTTTTAGTAAAAGAGATTTGTCGGAACTAAAGATTTATCATTAAGAGCATGATATAAAATTTTCTTTAAGATACATATCCCATAATAAAATGTGGGATAGTGTATCAGAGAAGAAAGTTTCTATCCCTTATGAAGTTCCTATAAGGAAAATTTCCCATAATAAAACGTGAGAATTTATATCAAAGAAGAAATTCAACTCTCTTACCAAATTATATCTCGATAAAATGACTCATTTTCTCTAAAACCTAAGTACTGTAAGTTTTGAAAACAGTTCTGCAAAATATCCTTATTAGATAGAAGATAATGATTTTCCGACACATAATGCAAATATGATTTACATCATTTTCGTTCATCTGATAGTATCCCCGTCTTAAAAGAAATACATGACAATAAGGGTGGATGTATGCTTAACAATACAGCATAAGGCCTTCAAAGCAACCACCACTGTTTAGGTACTATGAATCAATGTGAAACATATATTGAAACAAGTATTTAAAAATAAATCATTTTACAAGTGATTGGTACCTCGAAGTAAAAACAATTTCTCCAAATAAAATAGCAGCCACAAAGTTTTTGTCACTTTAAAATTAAAAATTAAGAGAGAAAAAGTTTTTGTAAATGTAGCATTTAAAACCAGTTTTTGAGAGAGGATAAAAGATTTAGAGATTTAGAGAAAGATTATCTTCAAGAAAAATTTGATTCACACCCTAGGTTTTAGAAAACAAAGCGGGGTTATGAATCAAAAGATTTTCAAACGAGAAGTTTTGAAAAAGAATTTTGAAGTTTTCATCTCCATTCTTAACATTTAAAGTTGTGGCCTTCTGCTTTTCTGTCTTCCCTCTTCTGTTCTTTTTCTTCTGGAATCTTCATGTAGTAACCACTTTAAAATCTTCTGTATCTTCTGAATTCTTTTGAATTACTACTTGATTATTATCAATTTATTTTACTGACGCTTGAACATATAAATGAACTTCTTCCAGTGTTGAGTAGTAGCTTCAACTGAGTACTTCTGATACTAGGATTCCTCGTGACTAGTTGACTGTCTTTGTCTTGATTCCTGTTTGATATTTATTATTTACTACCATTTCTTATCTGAATTGAGTTGTCATCTAATTATTATAAATAGGCCTAGTTATATGCCTTTCAATCTCCCCCTATTTGTTGTTAAACATATAACACACAAATTTCTAGAGGATAACTCAAGTAACAACTAAGAAAGTAAATATGACATGTAAGTACTGTAAATAATAAACAAAAGTTCTTGTTTTATATTTAACAATTTTCCAGATTCATACATAAAAGATAAGTACAAGATAGTTGTTCCTCTAGTACTGAACAAATATAACATTGTTTCTATCTTGACCTATCTAGGACTTCAGTCTTCAGTAGTATCAACTTCACCTTCTTCTAAATTAGAACTTATGTGAACAGGTGTCCTTGGTACCTCTTCGACCTCTGTCTGAGTGGATTCACCATACTTCCTTCTATTAATAGCTCGTTGTAATTCCCACTCCACTTCTAGATCAGTTTGACTCTTGACTTCTTCTTCCACATCATAGGGCTGAGTTGAATCAATTCTATGCATCTGCCTGATCTATGATTGAATATTTTTTGATAGGCAGTAGTTTCTGATCTTTTGAGCTGCATCCAACTTAGCCTGGGACCTGAATCCCTTGGATCTCAACATAGTTTCAACTTCAATCATGTATTTCACTGTGCATCCCTTTAGTGACTCTTCATCCAGCTTCATAATATGATAAATCCTATTGTTTTAGAACCTTAATTCATGAGGGTCATTTAAGATTTGAGGACTGACAGCTCTTGCTATGTCCCGAAGTTTGTCTCTCAAAATTTCGTTTTCTTCTGAACTTCTTCTGACTTTGTTCATTAACATCCAGATTACAGATAGAGATCTTTGAGGAAAGAATTCCATAGAGACCCTGAATGTGCCATTCCTGTGTGTGTACAACAGAATCTGCCAGTCATCTAGAATGTTATCCACAATCACAGTGATGTAGTCAACTTCTTCTTTGATTGCTTTCATGAAGTTATCCAGACAGTCATTTGAATCTTGTAGGCTTTCAATTAGAAATTATAACTTGTAATCTTCAAACGGTCTTTTCTGAAGTTTGTCCATGATTTCTCTGGCGATATCCCATTTCTTCCCTATTTTCAATCGCACATCTTTTTTCTTCTTTCTAACAGCTATAGCCCATAAATTTTGCTTTTCTTGGCTTTCTTTCCTTTCTGTCTGAGTTTTTTCTTTGACCAGAGCTTTCAAATTTTCTGTTCTAGTATTGCTTGCTTTGATGTCCTCTTTCAATTTCTTTATGGCCTCTTCATAGGCAGGATCAATTTCCTTCTCTTTTGGAAACAAAAATTCTTCATCAAAAGCAGCTTCTTCATCAGCTCTACAGTGATCAGGAATGTTTGATTCATCATGAGCACTGTCATCAATGAATTGCTCTTGAGCATAATACTGTTCTTCTGGTTCTGGATCAAACGAATGAAATTGTTCTTCGTCAGAATACAGCTTAGCTTTCCCTTTATCTTGAGCAGTAGCCCCTTCATCTTCAGCTACTTTCTTCTTTGTTTTCTCCCCCTTAGTTGAGGGATCCTCTTGAGTTTTAGAGGCTTCAACGGATGTCATCAGTTTTTGCATAGTCAGATAGACTTGCTTCATTCCTTCATTCAAATGTGTCATGCCATCATCCAGTTTGCTGAATCGTTGAGTAGAGATCTTTTCATTTTCAATGATTGTGAGGGTAAAACTTTTCTCAACGTCATCAATTCTTTCATGTAATTTGCTCACTTCTTTCATATCTTCAGCAATAAGACTCTATACGTTCTGGATATCTTGAGTTTTTAGAAGAATGGAGGATTTGACATCATCAATATCTTTTCGCACTATTGTCAGCTGCTGTGTTACAGAGACAGAAGTAGATTTTTCTTCTGCTTGTGTTTTTACTTTTACCAACTCAGCGTGAACAATTTGCATTTCCTTCTGGAGAGCTTCCATTTTAGATAGTAGTTCACTGTGTGTGTGTGCACTTATCTCACTTGCACTCCTGTTTAACTCACTATCACTCTGTGCATGTGTTTCACTCTGTGTTTGCCTCACATCACTAGTGTTTAGCTCCTCTCCAGATCCATATGTTGTACCTGTAAATAAAATAATAGCTTTTGAAGAGTCGAAATGCTCTTCTGATGCCTGTGAAGGCGCGTCCTCAACAAGATTTACTTGAAGTGGCTCCGCTACTGACGTAGCTGCTCTATGAATGAAGCTCCAACTCCCTCTAAAGAGTGGTTGCCTCTCAAACCCACTAGTGGATTCGAGACCTTCTTGTAAAAGAATTGGATGAAAGAAATCCAGCGGAGTCACCACCTTAGACAATGTAATGACAGGCTCTTGAGAGTCTGTGGTGCCCCTTACTACCTCGGAGGGTATCTGATGCTTCACTGCATCGAAAATGTCATGGTCCATAACATAGGTGGAATCCGACGAGCTATTATTAAAAACATTTTCTTCAACAAATGTGCCCTCCTGTGTTTGTGTTTCTTCAAGTGAAGGTCCTGCTAGTGTGATTGCTAGCAGAGTGTTGTCCTCACTAACTGATGCTGTAGGCGAGCATCGAATTAGATTACCTGGTTGAACAAGTGTATCTAGAGAGTTTTGGATGGCCATATCAAAATCCATATCCCATTGATCGGAATATGTTGAGGCTGCAGTTGTCACAGGTTCAAACCTAGATTTTTTAGGAGGAGACAGAGCTGCGGGTACACTCTCATTAGCACCAAGACCCCTAATAATTCTGACAGGTTTCTTCCTTTTTCTGACTTGAACCAAAGAGGAGGATGAAGGAGAAACTGTTTGAGGCTCTACTTCAGCTTGGGACAGAACCTGTGTGTTTTCAAGTTCATAGCCGAAATCCTGGAGTGTAAGAACACAATCATAGTCTGCCACAGATAAATCTACAAGTGGACTACATATATTTATAGGAAGGAAAATAGAACCCAGGTTATGAGATTATACCTGTTGTTCAAATACGTCTTGTTGTTCTTGATTAACAGCTTCAATCAATAGCTGCGCAGCCACTTGTATTTGATCTTCCTACTCTGGCTCTGGCTCTGGCTCTGGCTGAACTTGTTGAGCCTGTTCTAGATTTGCAATCTGATCTAAGATCTCACCCAAATATTGAGTCCTAACAATTGGTATGTTAGGGAACTTAGCCTTATTCCCTCACATTGTGAAAAGATTTTTCTGAGGGGTGGGAGAAATCTCTATTCTGCTGTTCTGGAACAGAGCCTTATCCTCATTTGAAACAACATCATTTATGAATAGCATTAAGAATCTTGGATAATAGCACAGTACAATTTGTCCCATGCTCTCTGGTGTCCCCATCTTCTTGATAATTTCAGCTAACACAAGTTTTCCAAAATTTATCCTCATATTGTGGGCCACAGAATACCCAATGATTTGTAGAAGAGAGGAGAGATTGTTGAAGTTCCCTTTCATCGTAGGTGAAAATACCTTTGCCAGTGTATCAAAGAAGTAGGTCCATTCACTCACCAGCTTGGATTTGTTCATCTTTACCAAATTAATTTCCTCTTGATATAAAATGGCTTGGAAAAAATTAATTAACTCTGGAGCAGTTGGAGGGTCAACAAAATCTTCAGTTGGAAACCCTAAAATTCTATTTACATCATCTTCAGTCACCATGTACTCATGATCCCCAATGGTGAAGGAAAATTGTACTCTTTCTCTAGCTGTTCTGTTCGTAGCAGTCGAGTACAAAGCCCTTAGTGCATCAACTACTAGAGGGGTATCAAGGGTAATGGCTGTACTAATAAGTGAGTGTTCATTTAGAAATACGATCCACTGTCGAAACCTCTCGATTGAACAATTCGCTGGGTTAAAATAACCTACAAAATTAGTCTTGACTATTTCATAATTATCAGCCATTATTAATGCTTTTAATATATAATTTACTTAATTAATTCGAAAATTAACACCAAACACACCCTTAAAATCCGATTAACACCCAATTAATCGAAAATCACATAAACAAATCAAAGCCCTAATTGCAAATAATCCCCCAATCGATTTCACCACCAAACAACATCAAATCAGACCTTGAATATTAATCACTGAGTCAACTCAGTTTTGAAAAAATGGGAAGTATTTCGGCTTGAAACAGATTGATTTGCACAAACTAGCAAGCAATCAAGCTTGAAATCAACACTAGCAACTGATTAGCAGTTGAAAATACTGAAAAATTGAGGGTTTTGAAAAGTAATGTTAAAGACTGATCGTTCGTGTGTGTGTGTATATAATAGTGTGTGTATATTTATCTGATATAGTATTTTAATATGTCAGCATTATAAAAAAAACAGTCGGTATTACTTTTTTTTTAAAATTTCGGTATCACCTTTTATAATTCTCGGTATTACCTTTATATATGACTCGATATTACTTTTTAAAAAGTAATGCCGAGTTTTTATGTAAGAGGTAATGCTGAGATTTTTTAAATCAAAAGTAATGCCGAGATTTTTAAATCAAAAGTAATGCCGAGACTTTTATATTAAAAGTAATGCTGAGCAGAAAGAAGAAAAAAAAACATATATTTGTATAAATTAATTCTAAATTAGAAATAAAATATTAAAAAATTTATTCGATTTTTAGATTTGATTATAAATAACAATAAATATTTACAAGCTTATTAATTATTAAAGACATATAGTTAGTATTTATATTATTAATTGTTCTAATTAATTTAGGAATTAAATTAAATCATGTTTGAATTAATTTAATGAGTAAATTAATTGATTAATTAATAACATACTCCTTTATATATATATGTGCAATAATAATTTGTTAAAATAAAATAAAATAAAATAAAAAAATGCTTAATTTAAACAAAGTTACTTATGCTATAATTGAAATAATTATCTTTTAAGAATATTAATTTAGTCTTAAGATAATTTTTCAAAAATTCATAAGCCCTAGGATTTTATTAATTCAAGTCACATAAATTCTTTAAATATTAACATTTAATATTTATGAGCTTAAATTAATTCCTAGCAACAAAAAATTAGTCATTATTTAACATCTCTAGTTCACTAACCAACTTAGAGAAAGTGGATTCATCAAGTGGTTTCATGAAGATGTCGGCTAATTGATCTTCTGTGGGTACAAAATGTAACACCACAGTTCCGTTCATGACATACTCTCGGATAAAGTGATACTTTATGTCAATATGCTTGGTTCGAGAATGTTGTATATGATTGTTGGAAATAGCTATAGCACTTGTGTTGTCGCAGAAAATTGGAATTTTGTTTAACGCAAGTCCATAGTCATTTAGCTGATTCCTTATCCACAAGATCTGTGCACAACAGCTACCTGCCGCAATGTATACTGCTTCGGCTGTCGAGGTAGACACTGAGTGCTGTTTCTTGCTATACCAGGAAATCAGACGACGTCCTAGAAATTGACAGCTTCCAGAAGTACTTTTCCTGTCCATCCTACATCCTGCATAATCTGAATCTGTATAGCCAATTAGGTCAAAACCTGTATCTTTAAGGTACCAAATTCCAAGATTTGGTGTACCCTTCAGATATCTAAAAATCCTTTTAACGACTATAAGATGAGATTCCCTTGGGTCAGATTGAAACCTTGCACATAAGCATGTTGCAAACATTATATCGGGTCTACTAGCAGTTAGATACAGTAATGAGCCTATCATACCTCTGTAGCTTGTGATGTCAACTTTCATACCAGTTTCATCTTTGTCAAGCTTGGTGGCTGTTGGCATTGGGGTTTTTACCAGTGAAGAATCTTCTAGATTGTATTTTCTTAGAAGATCCCTTACGTACTTTGATTGGCAAATAAAAATCCCATCTTTCATTTTCTTTACTTGCAATCCAAGGAAGAATGACAGTTCACCCATCACGCTCATTTCATACCTGCTCTGCATTAACTTAGCAAATCTTTTGCACAAATTTTCGTTAGTAGAACTAAATATAATATCGTCAACATAAACTTGGACAAATATCATATCTTTTTCATGCAATTTATAAAAGAGAGTTTTATCTATGACACTTCTAATGAAACCATTTTCAATTAAAAATACAGAGAGAGTGTCATACCATGTCCTCGGTGCTTGCTTGAGTCCATAGAGGGCTTTGAATAGAAAATAAACAAAATCAGCAAACTCTGGATTTTCAAAGCCAGAGGGATGTTCCACATATACTTCCTCTTCTAGCTCTCCATTCAGAAATGCACTCCTCACATCCATTTGATAGACTTTAAAATTGGAATGTGCTGCGAATGCCAAAGATATCCTAATGGCTTCAAGTCTCGCAACTGGTGCGTAGGTCTCGTCGTAATCAATTCCCTCTTCCTGAGAGTAACCCTTAGCAACCAGTCTGGCTTTGTTCCTTGTAACAATGCCATCATCGTCTAACTTGAGTCTGTATACCCAGTTCGTGCCAATAACAGATCTATCTTTAGGCCTGGGTACCAGTGTCCAGACTTTTTGTCTCTCGAACTGATTGAGTTCTTCTTGCATGGCAAGAACCCAATCTGGATCAGTTAGAGCATCTTCAATTTTCTTTGGATCTTGTTGAGATAGAAAAACTGAAAATAGACATTCATTTGAAGTTGCACTTCTGGTTCTAACTTCAACATCTGGATCACCTATGATCAATTCAAAAGGATGATTTCTATTCCATATCCTTTCTCTGGGAAGGTTTGATCTTGATGATTCGCCTCGAAATTCATTGTGATGTTGTGTTCTGCCAGTTGATCCTTCATCTCCCCCTGAGTTGCTGTCAGGTGATTTGTTGATCCACCACTGGTATTAGTAGTATCTCCAATGTTAACATTGTTTCCACCACTATTACCTGGATCATCATTATTATTGTCATCATCATTTCCTGTTGCAACCTCAGGTTCTTCTTCGTTATGAGAAAATGAGTCTGGATAATTATAAAATTTGAATGAATCAGAAGAATCTTCAGTTTGGATACTTGGGAGTCGTCATCAAAAGTTACATTGACACTTTCTTTTACTTGGTGCTGATCAATTATGTACACCCTATATGCTATTCTTGAATATCCGACAAAAATAGCTTCATATGCCTTGACCTCAAACTTGCCACGATGTTCATCTCCATCTTTTAGCACAAAGCATTTGGCTCCAAATACATGAAAGTACTTTAGAGTAGGTTTCTTGCCAGCCATTAATTCATAGGGAGTTTTCATATGATCTTTGTTGATCAGAGTTCGATTCTGAGTATAACAAGTTGTATTTACTGCCTCAGCCTAGAAGTAGATAGGTAACCTTGATTCACTTAGCATAGTCCTTGCAGCTTCAATCAGGGTTCTATTTTTCCTTTCTACAACTCCATTCTGTTGTGGAGTTCTTGGTTCTGAATATTGCCTTGTTATCTCTTTGTCTGAGCAGAAGTTATTCAGAACTTCATTTTTGAATTTTGTTCCATTATCTGATCTGATTGCCCAGACAGGTAACTTTGAATCTAACTCAATCAGCTTTATATGATCAATCACCAAGTATGGAGTTTCATCCTTTGAGTTCAAGAATAAAACCCACGTATATTTTATGAAGTCATCCACAATCACTAAGGCGTATTTCTTCCTTGACATAGACATAATATTTACTAGACCAAATAAATCCATGTGTAGGAGTTGAAGTGGTTCAGTGATGTTTGTAGTGTCTGTGCCTCTGTGAGTTGCTTTCTTTGACTTCCCTTTCTGACATGCCTCACACAAGCCTTCTTGTGTAAATTCCATCGGAGGCAGTCTTCTCACCAAATCCCTCTTGACTAAAGAGTTCATTGTTTTGAAGTTTAGATGTGAGAGTTTCTTGTGCCATAGCCAGCTTTCTTCTGATGAAGCCTTTGAGTAGAAACAGTTTGCTTCATCTTCAGTTCCTGAATTGAGATCGGCTGCGTACAAGTTTCCTTTCCTTACTCCACGCAAGGCCAGTTTGTCATCTTTAGAATGAGCTATTAAGCATTTTTCCTTGATAAAGTTTACTTTGTACCCTTATCACAAAATTGACTGACGCTGAGTAGATTGTGCTTAAGTCCTTCCACTAAAGAGACGTTTTCAATGATAACATTCCCAGTATTTAACTTGCCATATCCCGTAGTCATTCCTTTGTTGTTATCTCCAAAGGTGACGATTGGGTCAGCTCTTTCAATCACGTTTGATAGCAGGGTTCTATCTCTGGTCATATGCCTTGATGATCCACTGTCCAGAATCCATATAACTCGGTTTACCTGTTTAACTCCCTGCACATACCAAACGGATTAATTCGTCTTTGGAGCCCAAAATTGATTTGGCCCGGCATATTTAAAGAATTGACCTTTGTCTGCTTTGACAACAGATCCTTTTCGAATAATAGTATCATCTTCCTTGACTGTTCCTACCTTCCTATACACAGTCTTAACAACCTTCTGTTTAGACTTAGGAATATACTCTGCCTTCTTAGCAGGTGAAGGAGTTGCAGTCTTAGATTTAGCAAATTTACTATTGATGCATTTTCTAGCTCTTTCTTAGCTATCATGCGTTTAAAATAAGCAGTCATAGCATTAAAAATACATAACATACAATTTAATATACCACAAGGTTTATGGAAAGCATCAATAATAGTCATGTTATTCAAGACAGTAGGTGACTTAACAGATTCTACTTCAATTTTATCAGCAGATTTGAAGTTTTCAGTAGAATGAAATTTGTTATTACTATCCTTACTGTTTATAAAAGTGTTTGGTCTGTTCATTTTATTCTTTAAGTCTTTTGCACCTATACTAGGATTGGGCGACTTAGAAGTTCCCTCATCTTTCACTGGTGTCTCTGATGCACTCTTCTCTTTCTGGACATTAACTCTTTTTATGTCCTTAACCTGTTCTCCTCTCTTCTTCTCTTCCTTGAGATCCTCTAACTGCATTTCATATGCAATCAGTATGGAGCTCTCAAGGATGGGTTCAGCTATCGGTGTTATGAAGAGAGGTTTTGGTGTGTCTTTAACAACATGTGGGATACCCCTTTCTGCATCACTTTTTCTGAAAGGGGTTATGTTGCTTGGCTTTCCTACAAATTTATTGTACTCGAATCCTATTCCAAATTTACGACTTATTTCTTGTTGGTCAACTAGGTTCTTTACAATATATGAGGAATTCGTATATGCAAGACACTTTTTCTTTTCTTCTTCTATCTGGTTTCTGAGATTAGTTTCTACTACAACATGACAACTGACTTTACTGACTTGAACAACTAAGTCTTCAGTTAACTTAACAGTCAACTTGTCATGATTTCTTTTTAACTGTTTAAGAACTTCAATCTCATCAACTAACTCTTTGACTCTGAGTTTGAGTTTCTTAACTTTATCTCTTTCACCATCTAGTTCTTTTCCTAGAAGAGCAAACATTTTAGGGCACGAAGGATTTACCTCTATTCCTCCTTGACGGGTGGGAGATAGTGATTCCTCGGATGAAGCCATAAGAGCAAGATTTCCTAGCTCTTCCTCATCATCATTATCTAAGTCATCCCAGCTTCTGCCCTCTGCCAGATAGGACTTTCCCTGATGCTTTTTCACGAGCGCATCATACTTCTCTTTGAGATCTTCGTAAGACTCTCTCTTTTTCCCTTGCTTAGGCTTCTTGCACTCAGTTGCGAAGTGTCCTAGCTCATTACAGTTGAAGCAACGAAACTTGCTTCTATCAACTAAGCCGATCTTGTAGCCACTTTTTGATACTGCTGTCGAAGAACCTCCTTTTTGGAATCTTCTAAAATTAGGCTTAACTCTGAATGAGGAGTTTCTTCGGAATCTCATGTTGCCAAACTTCCTGGCAACCATAGCTAGAGATTCATCTTCCAGCTGATCTAGTTCTTCCAGCGAGTAGAACTCACCATCTTCTTGTTTGTCAGAAGTATGTCCAAATTCTGGAACCACATACTCTGTTGAACTGTTAGAAGGTGCAACAGCCTTCGCTTCTACTTTCTCTGGTGCGTCTACCATTAATGCCTTGGAGGAACTCAGTACCTTACCTCTCCCGTACATCTTTCTGGTTTGGATCTGTTCCAGCTCATAAGTCTTTAAAACTCCGTAGAGTTTTTCTAGGGTTACCTCCTTCATGTCCCTAGATTCCCGGATAGCTGCAATCCTGTGTTCCAGATGCTCGGGTAAGGTTAGCAAAAACTTCCTGTTCACCTCCTGGTTCTGATAAAACTTACCATTCATATTGAGCTCGTTTATTAGTTTGTTTAGTCTCTGAAACACCTCAGAGATACCCTCTCCAAGGTTGGATCTAAACTGCTCATATTGGGAGGTCAGGATCTACAGTCTATTCTCCTTTACTTCTTCAGTTCCCTCATTGATAATTTCAATTATTTCCCAGATCTGTTTTTGCATTTTTGTAATTGACTACTTGATTGTACATTATGTAGTCCAGGGATTCAATTAATATAAGCTTCAGGTTATTATCAAAGGACACAGCTTCTGCTTCCTCATCTGTATAGTCTGCCGGACTTTTCAGAAACTGTCTGTGGGGAATTACGACCCCATCAACCTGATGTTCGAGAATAACTGATATAGGAGACTCAACACCCTTGGCCATGACTAATGCGTACTTAGGATTTGCTATCCCGATAAACAATAGCATTTTATGTTTCCACAAATTGTAGTGTTCTCTGTCGAACTGTGGAATTTTGATACTAGTCACTTTCTGGGTACTCATCTTAATAAGTTTTAAAAATTAAGTATTTTAAAAAAAACTTTAATTTTTGACTGAAAACAATTTTTGATCAAAAATATTTTTTAGTGAAAAAATTATTTCAAATAAAAAATTATTTCGAATTAAATAATTTTTGATTTCTGTATGAGTTGCGGAATATTTGGTTTGGATCTGATAATAATAATATCAACCAGCTCTGATGACAATTGTTGGTTCCTGATATAGTAGAAGGAGGGTTGAATACTATATCTGAATTTCTCGCAGAATTTCGTATTGTAAAATATTATTTTAAATAATCACGAAATATTAATTAAGATGAAATATGGTTCAAGTATAAGATATAAGTTTTAACTTAAAAAGTATTACAAAATTAATATGATCAAAGTGAATATAATTGATTAAATGTTCTGGAACGATTTCGACATGAATTGTTCGGGTTTAATAATTATATTCCAAACTAAGCACAGAAATCTGTGAATATTACAATGCATACAAATTTCTGAATTTGAATGTTTGAACTACAATAGAAATGAGAAGTGATCTCCTCATATTTATAGAGGTTAGAAAAGCTTAGCATTACTTTTCAGCATTACCTTTTAATCTGAGAAATAAGCCTAGAATTACCTTTGAAATAGCTGGGTATTACCTTTTAAACTCGGTATTACCTTTTTAGAAACTCAGTATTACCTTTTAAAAACTCGGTATTACCTTTTAAAAGTAATACATGATTTTTCTTTTAATTAAAAGACTCGGTATTACTTTTTAATAAAGTAATTCAAAATTACTTTTTATTAGAAAATCTCTGTATTACCTTTTTAAATATACTCGGTATTACCTTTTAAAATAGCTCAGAATTACATTTTTAATTAGCAAAATCGGTATTACCTTTTCAAAAGGTAATTTGAACTATATTAAAAGTAATATTAACTAAATCTTTTATAGTAAGTTAATTCTACTTTATTTAATTAAATAATTTATAAATTAAATTAAATTAATCTTGAATTAATTTAATTAAATAAATTATATAATTAAATTCTTTTTGATAGTAGAATTAAAATACTATCTGACTTGTATAACTTTGGAGTCAGCTTCACAGTCTTCTTGTCTCTTCTATGACTTCTATTTAGAAACCACTTGAGCTAAAATGAAGAATAAATATTTTATTGTTGACACACAAATGTACTGTCTGGTTCATTTGTGTCATACTAATAAATATTCTCCATTCTTAACATTTAAAGTTGTGGCCTTCTGCTTTTCTGTCTTCCCTCTTCTGTTCTTTTTCTTCTGGAATCTTCATGTAGTAGCCACTTTAAAATCTTCTGTATCTTCTGAATTCTTTTGAATTACTAGTTGATTATTATCAATTTATTTTACTGACGCTTGAACAAATAAATGAACTTCTTCCAGTGTTGAGTAGTAGCTTCAACTGAGTACTTCTGATACTAGGATTCCTCGTGACTAGTTGACTGTCTTTGTCTTGATTCCAGTTGTTAGTGTAGGTGCCCTAGAGGCAATACAATGTTCCTTTTAATAGACCTTTATGTCATTTGATTATTCAATAAACGTATTTATTATGACTTTAATTACTACGATATATTTGTTAGCATAATAAATGTCCTTAGAATCATGATACACATTGTATAGTTTAAGTACATGACTTGAACTTGAGATTATATAATATATCATATTCTTAAAAGGTCCCTAGTCGAGTATTATTATTATAGGACAATAATAATACATAAATAGACTAGTATGTTGTTTGACTGATAACCACATCTCATTGGTTATAAGTATGGGGATACTAAAGTCAATACATAGGTACATGTAGGAGTACATGATACTGGACAGACCCACAGTGAGATTCTTCATGCTTAATAAAGTCATAAGAAAGACTCACAGTGATAATGGTGTAATGATCCTTTGACTTGAGATCATTATATTTCTATACGAGGATTAATATACTTTGACTACATTAAAAGTTACCTTTGACCGGGTGATGATAAAAGTGGACATCGGGTATATCATGAGTCGTATGAGAAATATGAATGATAGATAAAGGATTTAACCCTCCTATAATTATGAGAGATATTATTGGCCTCTTGATTGAGTAAGACTATAAAATGCATGGCCGTGCTCAAATAATGATTTGTTTTTCATAGTCTACTCATGGATCAAGTAAACCCGGATTAAATGTTGTAGAGGATGACTAAATACATGCCTCGAGTTTAATCTATAATATATATGGTTAAAGGGATTATATTACACGGAAACATTAATCACGAAAGGTTTTATCGAATCACGATTTAATTATTGTTTAATTGGGTAGCAATGATGTATCACTAGATACCGCTCATTGTTTATAATTTTATTGGAGAATAAAATTTTTGCTAATTAAATAATAGCCTATAGGGTCACACACATAGAGCACTTAGAGGAATAGTTAATTTAAATTATAGATTTAAATTAATTGATGATTATTTGAATTTTATTATATTAATTAAGTGAGACTTAATTAATTGAAATAATATAAATTCGAATTTGAACAGGATTTCTGCCCATAATAATTAAGTATGACTTAGTTATTAATTAAATAATAGAAATACGTTTTTATTATTTAATCCTATACCAACATGGGTTAGGTTTTGCTGAATAGGCCCGTTAACCAGTCATTATAAGTAGATAATGATAGGTTAAATTGCCATTACGTTTTTGAGACCTTAAACCCTAGAGGCAGCAGTAAGGTAGCAAAAGAAGGTAGAAATTCGAAATCATTAAAAGGAGGCTAGTACATCCGTTCCATAATCAAGATCGTGAGACGTTCTTGAAGGTGCTCGTGTGGATACCATAAGGGTGTTTTTCGAGAGGAAGACACAAGTCATGAAAGCTAGGATCTCCATTGAGTTCGTGAAAGTCAAGACCAGAAAAGGTATAAATCTGTTTCACCATAATCTGTCAATCTTATACATGATCCTGCGTTTGGGTTCCAAAATTTTTGTTATATTTACGTTAATCCGCTGCGTTTTATGCCTCGGAACCCAACAATGGCATCAGAGCTACGTGTATATGGGATTGATTTGGTTACGTGTTTTTATGTATTTGATGCATATGTGCCTGTTTGATGACTGCCATGCTACTGACATGCTACTGTCATGCTACTGCCATGTATATTCGAATTGTTATTCATATATTGAGTATATAGATGATGATACTAGCATGTTAATGATTTGTCATGACTGATTTATATGCCTTATTGCAATTTGTATATTATGCATGAGGGTCAGTTTGTATAGTGATATAAACTGGTGGACAGATTATGTTGGACATGATTTGTTAACGGGGATATGATAAGTATGTATATGATACATGCTTCTGAAACTGTATAAGTTGCAGTGGGGAAAAAGGCCAACAGATATGATCTGTAGTTCAGAAATTGATGATTTCTGAATAGGACTGGTCTTCGAAAATAAAAAAATTTCGAGCTCGACCCCAGCCGGGGGCTGCCGCCCCGGACCCCGCCCTGGGGCTGCCGCCCCCGGACCCCCGCCCAGGGGCTGCCGCCCCCGGACCCCCGCAATATTTTATTTTGTGTACTTGAGCATGGTGCTGGTTATGGCTCTTAGACCCCTAGATTAATAGTTTTGGTTTTGGTTTTATAAATACGACTTGCATGTCGTTTTCTTCGTTCTTGTAATTGCTGAACCTCGAATGTAACTCGAGTTTTCTTATGTAAGTACATTAGCTTAGTTTGTATTCAATTATTCCATGTAATGCACTTGAAGACAAAGGATGATCCAAGAAGAATTGAAGGAAGCCATGGATGCAAGAAGAATGAAGACAAGCAACTGTATTTATGTTTTACCACCACCATAGATTGACTTTGATTCTTTCATTAGCTCGAAAGGATCACATAGGAAAGGGGCCATAACAAAGCACGTTTACATACTGCACTTTACATATTGATGTATGAATGTATGTGTAGAGTAGAAGATGCATGCTTCAATTAGATTAATGATATATGCATGTAATAGTTACGTCACCCATGCCATGCTTGTCATGCTAAACAAGATAAAATCTGTAACGATTTAAGATTTTAAAATTAATAAACGATCATGAGATTCTTGTGTTTATGAAATATGGATTTTTAAAACACGGAATTGAATATGGATTTTGATATCTATAATTGGGATTTTCTGACAAAAACGGATATGCGTATTCGTAAGGCTGATGGGTTTTAAGTGTGACCACTGGTATCCTCCATCTACCTGGGAAATGAACAATTTAAGATGTCAATTTGAAATATTTGGTTCAAGGAAAAATTGAGGATCTCTTTATGATGTGATCATGATCGTCGTAAATTTTCTAAACCCCTTAACAAAATATTAAGTTTTACTCGGATGCTTTCCAATGAATGAACACTTATCGAATCCTAGATCGATTAGGGGAAAGACTGTTAGTGGCAGGGGACTCCTATCTATCATGGTGGGATGCGACGAATATAAACGGTTATATTCGGCCGTTGTATCATTGGGTCTAACTTAATTGAGTCGTCATAATAAGGTGAAAATAAATGGTTATATTCAACCATTATGAACTTAGAAGCATAGAGTTTGGTTAAAAGTCTATTAGATAGCAAAGATCAATCGTTGTTCACCAAACTATCCAAGAATTATATATGATATAATTGACAATTGTTGTCTACCTAAATAATCATTTTTAAGGACTTCCAGTGATTGTCTTTGGACATGACAAAATATGGATCTTGGCTCACTAGAAAGAATTATGGGATATACTTTCCAAATTAATAGTAAGGGCTATTAATTTGATAAAATAGTGGGAGATATATTATGAATATATCAAAATCATTTGAACATAATAAATAACTCAGACAATCTAATGTTTATTTTGTGCTTTTATCATTGTAGATACCAAATAATGGCAAACAACACAAACACACTATCCGTACGATCAGTCCTTGAGAAGGATAAACTGACAGGAGGAAACAACTTCCTAGACTGGCAGAGGAATTTGAGGATCGTCCTCAGACAGGAGCGCAAGCTTCATGTCATTGATATTCCTCCGGTAGGTCCCCTTCTTGAGGGCGCTACTGTTGAGGAACGAGCGGCCCACACAAAGGATGAGAATGATGCAAATGATGTTGCATGTCTTATGTTGGCAAGTATGAGTGCTGAGCTTCAAAGACAGCATGTGCATATGGATGCATATACTATCAATGAGCACTTGCAAAGCATGTTTGCAAGCCAAACTCGTCAGGAAAGGTTCAACACGAGTAAGTCACTCTTTAATTGCAAACAAGGGGCAAGTGAACCAGTTGGCCCACATGTTCTGAAGATGATTGGTTACATTGAGTACCTTGAAACTTTGGGTTTCCCGATTATTCAGGAAATTGGTATTGACCTAATCATGAATTCTTTGAACAACAAATTCACCCAGTTTATCATAAACTACAATATGAATGAATTTGACAAAACACCTACTGAATTGTTGGCTATGTCGAGGACATATGAGACCAACATGAAGACGGCTGAACCTGCTCCCATACTGATGGTGGGCAATAAAGGTAAGGCCAAAGGGAAAGGCAAGTGGAAGGGTAAGAAGAAGACAGGGTCTGATTCTACACCCAAGCCAAAGTCAGGTCCTAAACAGGCTTTAAAGCCTAAAGGTGGGGTCGCTAAGGGTGAATGTCACTACTGTAAGAAAACTGGTCATTGGAAGAGAAACTGTTCAGTTTACTTAGAGGATCTGAAGAAGAAGAGGGTTGAGCAAGCTTCTACTTCAGGTATATATGTTATATAAGTTAATCTGTCTATTTCTACACCTTAGGTATTGGATACTGGATGTGCTACTCACATTTGTATAAATGTGCAGGAAATGCAGAGAAGTAGGACATTGGCTAAAGGAGAAGTGGACCTACGAGTTGGCAATGGAGCAAGAGTTGCTGCTTTAGCTGTAGGAACCTATTATTTATCTTTGCCTTCAGGGCTAGTTTTAGAACTGGAGAATTGTTTTTACGTGCCTGCGATTCGCAGAAACATTATTTTTGTTTCTTGTTTGGACAAGAAAGGTTTTTCGTTTACGATAAAGAACAATTGTTGCTCTTTTGCTTTGAATGATTTAACCTATGGTGTTGCGCGTTTGTTTAATGGTTTATATGTTCTTGACTTAGATAATCCTGTCTATAATATAGAAAACAGACGACTTAAAGTTAATGACTCAAATCAAACATGCCTCTGGCATTGTCGTCTAGGCCATATAAATGAAAAACGCATATCCAAATTACATAAGGATGGATACTTGGATAAGTTTGATTTTGAATCATACCAAGAATGCGAATCTTGTTTGCTTGGTAAAATGACTAATGCCCCTTTCACTGGTAAGGGTCAAAGGGCCACCGAACGTCTAAAGCTAATACATAGTGATGTATGTGGCCCAATGCGTGTGATGGCTAGAGGAGGCTACTACTACTTCATAACATTTACTGATGATTTCAGTAGATATGGATATTCTTTTGAAAAGTTCAAAGAATACAAGGCTGAAGTAGAGAAGCAAATTGGCGGATGTGCAAGTATTAAAATCTTACGATCCGATCGTGGAGGAGAATACTTGAGCACAGAATTTAAAGATTATTTAAAGGAGTGTGGTATTGTATCACAACTCACTCCGCCAGGTACACCTCAATGGAATGGAGTTTCAGAGAGGAGAAATCGCACCTTGTTGGACATGGTGCGATCGATGATGAGTCATGCAGATCTTCCAATTAGTTTCTGGGATTACGCTCTAGAAACAGCGGCTTTCACACTTAACCGTGTTTCTACTAAGAAGGTTCAAAAGACTCCATATGAGATATGAGAGAAGAAACGGTCAGGCATGAACTTTACGAAAGTTTGGGGATGCAAGGCGTTTGTGAAACGTCAAGTATCTGACAAGCTTGGACCTAAATCTGAAGAGTGCAATTTTGTGGGATACCCTAAGGAAAAAAAGGCGTATTATTTTTATAGTCCTTCTGAGCAGAAAGTGTTTATTGCTCGAGATGCTGTTTTCATGGAAAGAGATTTTGTTTCTAAAAGAAACAGTGGGAGAACTATAGACCTCGATGAAGATCGAGAACCATAAAATAGCATTGAACCTGAAGTGAAACATGAGCAGGATAATGATAATGCTCAACAAACACAGGTTGTTCGTAGAACTGGTAGAATTCGCCATGAGCCAGAGAGATATGGATTTCTCTTGACTCAATGTGGTGATTTGATGCTCATAGATGAAGATGAGCCTCTCACATACCAAGATGCTATGAACAGTCCAGACTCTAAGAGATGGCTAGAAGCCATGAAATCCGAGATGGATTCCATGTATGAAAACCCAGTATGGACTTTGGTTGATCCACCTGAAGGGGTAAAACCCATAGGGTGCAAATGGGTTTTCAAGAAGAAAACTGACATGGATGGAAATGTTCGGACCTATAAAGCAAGGCTGATTGCAAAAGGTTTCAAACAAATTCATGGTATTGACTATGATGAAACTTTCTCACCAGTGGCTATGGTCAAGTCCATAAGGATTTTGCTTGCTATTGCAGCATTCCATGATTATGAAATCTGGAAAATGGATGTCAAAACAGCCTTCCTTAATGGAAGCCTTGAAGATGATGTGGATGTGTACATGACACAACCTGAAGGTTTTGTCAATCCAAGGAATGTTAGCAAGATATGTAAATTACGTCGATCCATTTATGGATTGAAACAAGCCTCTAGGAGATGGAATATCCATTTTGATGAAACAGTCAAAGAGTATGGCTTTGTTCAAAATGAGGATGAACCTTGTGTTTACAAGAAGGTTAGTGGGAGCCATGTGACATTCATAGTACTATATGTTGATGACATACTACTAATGGGGAATGACATACCTTCTCTTAAGGCTGTTAAGACTTGGTTAGGGAGCAACTTCTCTATGAAAGACTTAGGAGATGCATCCTACATTCTAGGAATGAAGATCTATAGGGATAGATCTAGAAGGATGATCGGTCTAATTCAGAGTACATACATTGATAAGGTTTTGTATCGTTTTGGTATGCAAAATGCCAAAAGGGGATATGTCCCCGTGTCTCAAGGGATAACGATCTCTAAAGATCAGTGTCCAAAATCATTGGATGACAAGGACCGCATGAGTAAGGTTCCATATGCCTCAGCAATTTGATCTATCATGTATGCAATGGTATGTACTCGCCCAGATGTTTCGTATGCTTTAAGCATGACGAGCAGATACCAATCTAATCCAGGTGAAGGTCACTGGACGGCAGTCAAGAATATTCTAAAGTACTTGAAAAGGACTAAAGATTCATTCTTGGTGTATGGAGGAGAGGAGAAACTGGTTGTAAAAGGTTACACCGATGCAAGTTTCCAAACAGACAGGGATGATACTGTATCACAGTCTGGTTTTGTGTTTTGTCTAAATGGAGGTGCTGTAAGTTGGAAGAGTTCAAAGCAAGAAACAGTAGCTGATTCTACAATGGAGGCTGAGTACATTGTAGCTTGTGAAGCAGCAAAGGAAGCTGTTTGGATTCAAAAATTCATTACTGATTTGGGAGTAGTTCCATCGATCGCAGATCCCATTGATCGATACTGCGATAATAATGGAGCTATTGCACAGGCTAAAGAACCTAGATCTCACTCCCGAACCAAACATATACTCAGGAGATATCACCTCATTCGAGAGATTAATGAAAGGGGTGACATACACATATGTAAAGTGCACACAAATGATAACATTGCAGACCCACTGACCAAAGGCTTGTCGCAGACAAAGCATGACGGTCACACTAGTTCCATGGGTATTAGATACATGGGTGATTGGCTCTAGTGCAAGTGGGAGATTGTTAGTGTAGGTGCCCTAGAGGCAATACAATGTTCCTTTTAATAGACCTTTATGTCATTTGATTATTCAATAAACGTATTTATTATGACTTTAATTACTGCGATATATTTGTTAGCATAATAAATGTCCTTAGAATCATGATTCACATTGTATAGTTTAAGTACATGACTTGAACTTTAGATTATATAATATATCATATTCTTAAAAGGTCCTTAGTCGAGTATTATTATTATAGGACAATAATAATACATAAATAGACTAGTATGTTGTTTGACTGATAACCACATCTCATTGGTTATAAGTATGGGGATACTAAAGTCAATACATAGGTACATGTAGGAGTACATGATACTGGACAGACCCACAGTGAGATTCTTCATGCTTAATAAAGTCATAAGAAAGACTCACAGTGATAATGGTGTAATGATCCTTTGACTTGAGATCATTATATTTCTATACGAGGATTAATATACTTTGACTACATTAAAAGTTACCTTTGACCGGGTGATGATAAAAGTGGACATCGGGTATATCATGAGTTGTATGAGAAATATGAATGATAGATAATGATTTAACCCTCCTATAATTAGGAGAGATATTATTGGCCTCTTGATTGAGTAAGACTATAAAATGCATGGCCGTGCTCAAATAATGATTTGTTTTTCATAGTCTACTCATGGATCAAGTAAACCCGGATTAAATGTTATAGAGGATGACTAAATACATGCCTCGAGTTTCATCTATAATATATATGGTTAAAGGGATTATATTACACAGAATCATTAATTACGAAAGGTTTTATCGAATCACGATTTAATTATTGTTTAATTGGGTAGCAATGATGTATTACTAGATACCGCTCATTGTTTATAATTTTATTGGAGAATAAAATTTTTGCTAATTAAATAATAGCTTATAGGGTCACACACATAGAGCACTTAGAGGAATAGTTAATTTAAATTATAGATTTAAATTAATTGATGATTATTTGAATTTTATTATATTAATTAAGTGAGATTTAATTAATTGAAATAATATAAATTCGAATTTGAAGAGGATTTCTGCCCATAATAATTAAGTATGACTTAGTTATTAATTAAATAATAGAAATACGTTTTTATTATTTAATCATATACCTACATGGGTTAGGTTTTGCTGAATAGGCCCGTTAACCAGTCATTATAAGTAGATAATGATAGGTTAAATTGCCATTACGTTTTTGAGACCTTAAACCCTAGAGGCAGCAGCAAGGTAGCAAAAGAAGACAGAAATTCGAAATCATCAAAAGGAGGCTAGTACATCCGTTCCATAATCAAGATCGTGAGACGTTCTTGAAGGTGCTCGTGTGGATACTATAGAGGTATTTTTCGAGAGGAAGACACAAGTCGTGAAAGATAGGATCTCCGTTGAGTTCGTGAAAGTCAAGCCCATAAAAAGTATAAATCTGTTTCACCATAATCTGTCAATCTTATACATGATCCTGCGTTAGGGTTCCGAAATTTTTATTATATTTACATTAATCCGCTGCGTTTTATGCCTCGGAACCCAATACCTGTTTGATATTTATTATTTACTACCATTTCTTATCTGAGTTGAGTTGTCATCTAATAATTATAAATAGGCCTAGTCATATGCCTTTCAATTATGATGCTAACTTATGCTAAATTATTTAACTACCACATATGCATATAACATTGTAAGCATAATAATTAAACTAATAGAAAAAAGCACGAGGTACTGGATTTCAAACAAATTCACAAGTCCTTTAAATATGGAAAATTTAATACTTGTGAACTCATTTAAGAATTCCTTGCAGATGGGATTTCCAACATATATCCAAATAAATAATATCCCAATTTCACTAACTAACTTACACAAAATGAATTCGTCAAGTTTTTTAACAAATATCTGCAAGTTATTCTACTAATGACAATCTCGAAAGAAGTAATACCTGATGTCCTTGCCTTGTTCTATGAGTGGTGTATAGAGTGTTCGACAGAGTTGTTGGAGTTGAAGTAGTTTCCTTGTCCAGAAGATCAAAGCATCACATTTACTAGCTACTTTAATTTTGCTTTTGCTCCAGCTATGTGTTTTGAATGCTTCCTCTTATTTTAACAAGAAATCAACTTCTTCCATGAAATTGACAGCTTCTAGGAATTACTTCCTTGTCTTTCTTACAACCTGCATCATCTGTATAAATATAGTCAATTAGGTTAAACTTAGTATCTTTAGGGTACCTGATTCTAAGAATTGGTAATCCCTTAAGATATCTAACAATTCATATCTTAGCTATAAGATTAGATTCTCTAGTATCCACTTGAAAACTTGCACATAGGCATATCGAGAATATAATATATGGTCTTTATGTACTTGAATAAGTAATGAGCTGATCATACCTCTATAGTTTATCACTTCAGTTCATAAATCTGATTTGCCTTGATCAAGCTTAGTGGTATGTTGGCAAGAAGTCTTGGCAGGTCTAGAATCTTCCAAATTACGCATCTTTGTAAAACATAATGTAATGTAGTATGTAATAGTGATAACGATAACTCAACTAAGAAATAAAGATAGATAAATAATACTAATATGCAACATAGGAATCCAGAATGACATGCAAACATGAATCATACATACATCACTCTAGAGCATTCAAGAAGTAAAGTTTACTGAACGACAGTGAGAGAAGTTCATTAATATGTTCAGGCCTCAACAACAAATAAGTGTTTAGTAGGTTTCAGACTAAAGACAGTGCAATGATTTAAGTATAGATGTCAAAGGGTTTTAGTGATCAGAAGCAATGAATCAGTCCAAAGTAAATCAGCTGAAACATAACAGAAGTCAAGGGAATTCATTCATCTTCAACAAAAGAGATACAAACGGGAGCACCATTAAAAGAATAACATTTATATCACCCAACTGTATTTCTATTGAAACATTGATTGAACCCATTGAAGCTAATCATTTGATTAGAAGTGTAGCACCTCAGGGATTTAAAAATACATTGTTATTTCCCCGAATCTTTGTGTTTCATTAACTGCAATTTTAATATCTAAAGAACACAAACACTTAATCAAGATCCAAAAATTTACCACATTATATTCAATCCCCCCTTCTATGATGATTTTGGACTTAACGATTGGTATCAGATCTTGTTTATTGAAGTTACAAATCAAGATCCAAAAATAGTTTTTCGAAAAAGTGCATTTTTAGATCTAGAAAAATTTATATTGAAATTTCTTTATTATTAAAGAAAATTCAATTTCGAATTTGTCAAATATTTTAAGTTCACTAATTTTAAGAAGACTATCAATCATCAAGAATTCGAATTAAAATTTTATTTATCAAAATTTTATTTTTATTCGAATTGATTTTAATTTTTTAAGAAATTAATTATTTCTTGAGATTTAAAATTCTTCACAACCATGAGTACCCAAAAACTTAGTAGCATCAAAATCCCAGCCTTTGATAAAAATGAATACATTTTATAGAAGAAGAAGATGTCCACTTTCATTAAATCAGCTAATTCTCAATACATGGGAATTTTGGAAAATGGACCCTATGTACCTCAGAAGCTGACACCAGAAACAGTCTCAGATGACGGCGAACTGATTCCTCAAGGATTTACCTCAAAGGAGCCTTCAGAGTACACTGACACTGAAAAAGATCGAGTTATATGGGATAATCATCTTCAATGTATCATAATGGATTCACTGGACACTACAATGCTAAATCAAGTGATTAATTACATGAGTGCCAAACAAATGTGGGATACGATTGATCTGCTAATGGAAGGTACAACAGAAGTGAAGGAGAACAGGTTTGATTTTCTTACATCCCAGTATGAAGCGTTCAAGTCACTACCAGGAGAAAGTATCACTCAAGTCTTTGAGAGATACAACAAATTATTGAATGACTTATCACTGCATGGGAAGGCCTATTCACGTAGGGAGATCAACAGGAAATTCATGTTGACACTGCCAGCACACCTGGAACACAAAATCTCTGCCATCAGAGAAAGGAGTGACATAAATGACATGTCCATTGAAATTCTATATGGGAAGCTCAAGACTCATGAAATGGAGCAAGAGCAGAGACAAATCATTTATGGGTCAGGTATAGTGGACAGTAATAATACAGCACTATTAAAGACTACAACACTTGTAGCCAATGATTTTACTGTTACAGAGACCAGCACAATAAAGCCTGTTGTTGAGATAGAAGAGATTCTAGAAGCTGAAATTTCAGAGAATGCTCAAGCAGGTGATGAAGATGACTTCTTCTCAATGGAAGAACTTGAACAATTGGAAAACAAGACAATGGCCTATATGGCAGGAAAGTTCAAGAACCTCAGGTTTAGGAGAAACCCTAAGTACAAATTCAAGAGTAACTCAAGTTACAGTGGTTCCAGTCTCAAAAATAGCAACCGAAGTGGTTCGTCTTCAGGGTCTTACAGCAAAGGAGGTTATAAAATAGGGATGGTAGATCGCAGTAAGTTCAAGTGCTATAACTGTGATGAACCCGGGCATTTTGCTACAAAATGCCAGAAGCCTAAGCAAGGAAAAGAAACAAAGGAGTCATATGACGAACTCAAGCAAAAATATGATGCACTGGTAAAGAAGCATCAGGGCAGAGCTTATATAGCCGAAGGAAAGAGTTGGGATGAATCAGACAATGATGAAGATGAGACATATTGAAATGTTGCACTAATGGCAGACTCTTTAGAGGCATCACCTCAGTCATCCAAGGTATCATTTCTTTCCAGAGTTGATATGTCTAATTCTGATTATAAGAACATTGTAGAAGATCTTAGTGTAGAAATTTTTAACATTCACACAAACATGCTAGCATCAGAAGAATAAAATGTTAAACTAGTTCTAAAGAATAAAATGCTAGAAGCTAGAAATGAAGAACTAGAGCTTGCATGTGTTAACTTAAAAGATCTGAAACAGAAGATAAAATATCTACAGAATAGAGACAAATGCAACTAGAAAGTAGAAACTGCGCTTAGAAATAAAATTTCTGAGTTAGAGTTAAAGCTTCAGGCTTATAAGAAATCTACTAATCTTGTTAAGGAGGCAATAGATAAACATGTCATAGGTCAGAAAACAGGAATATGATTTGACTTTGATAAAAAGGAAGGAAAGAGACATGTGAAATCAATTGCTGAGGAAAGTCCTCTGAAGCAAAATATTCCACATGTGTTAAAAAATGTTGCTAAGCCCCTATACAAGAAGTTTGTCTTCGAACCCCTAGATGAAGAACAGATTTTAATGAAAGAAGAAATTCTTGTTGAGGATCAAAAGAAAGAGGAAGTAAGTAAAAAGAAGTTGCCCAAGAAATCTGTAAAAATTGTAGAACCTAAGGAATAGATTAAAAGTAATTTAGGCAACAAGAATGAAAAAATGAAAGCTAATAGAAATGGCAAGATAGATATTAACAAGAAAAATGATTATGCCTATCCTCCTAAAGCAATTAGGAAAGTTTGTAATAATTGTAATTATACTGGTCATCTTATGCATGCATGCAAAAAGATAAAAGTAGTGAAAGAAGAAAGTCCTAACATGTCTGCCATGTTTATCCCTCATCAACCATGTTGTAAAGTAGGATGCATGCCATGTGCTTTCAACATCATGTTCGCATACATAAACTTAATGAATACATCATCTAGTACTTGCATGAATACAGATGTGAACATGAATAGAAAGCATGTTAAGGCAAAGACTGCTAGTCCTCCTAAGTCTAGGAAGGAAGCTCCTGGCCCTAAGCCTATAGATACTCATGTCAAGGCTAAACCAAAGGATAAGGGCACAGTCGATGTGAAAGACAAGGACCAGAAAATTTCTGCAGCTAAATCTGTTTACTTATCTAAGCCTCTTGGACCCAATCAAATTTGGGTGCCAAAGAAGAAGTAATCAATTTGTGGTTGCAGGGCATAACAAAGAACAAGCGTGTCATGTGGATACTCGACAACGGTTGTTCAAGGCATATGACTGGTGATAGGGCCTTGCTATCAGATGTGATTGAGAAAGATGGCCCAATAGTGACCTTTGGAGATAACAGCAAGGGATTCACAACGGGATATGGCAATCTGGAAATTGGAAATGTTATCATAGAAAATATATATCTTGTGGATGGATTAAAGCACAACCCTCTAAGTATCAGTCAGTTCACTGACATGGGCTTCAAAGTAACTTTTGAGAAAGAAAGATGTGCAATCGAAAACAGGAAAGATGCGAAGCTTGCTCTTCAAGGAGTGAGAAATGGGAATCTCTTTGTAGCTGACTTATTCTCTGCAAGCAAAGGCGAAGTTCAATGTGTTTACAACAAAGTTTCAACATAGGACAGTTGGTTATGGAACAAGAAACTTTCACACCTAAACTTTAAAGCAATGCACTCTTTAGTCAAGAGGGAATTGGTTAGAGGCTTACCTGAGATGGAATTCTGTCAAGATGGTTTGTGTAAAGCATGTGAAAAGGGGAAGTCAAAGAAAGCATCTCACCGAAGCAAAGGCTCTTCAGACATTACTGAACCATTGCAACTTTTGCATATGGATTTATTTGGTCTAGTAAATGTCATGTCTATGTCAAGGAAGAGATATGCACTAGTAATTGTAGATGACTACTCTAAGTACATGTGGGTGTTGTTTCTAGCCTCGAAGGATGAAGCCCCTCAAACAATCATTGATCACATAAAGAAGATAGAGGTAGAAGCTGGTTTGCTTCTCAAAAAAATAAGGTCTGACAATGGAACAGAATTCAGAAATGTAACCCTGAATGAATTCTGTGTTGAAAAAGGGATTTCAGGACAATACTTAGCGCCTAGAACTCCACAACAAAATGGAGTAGTAGATAGGAAGAATAAAACTTTGGTTGAAGCAGCAAGAACAATGCTGAATGAAACTAAGTTATCTTTATACTTTTGGGCTAAAGCAGTCAACACAGCTTGTTACACTCAGAATCGTACCCTGATTAATAAAGATCATGACAAGGCTCCGTACGAGATAATGACAAACAAGAAACCAACACTGAAATACTTTCATGTGTTTGGAGCAAAGTGCTTTGTATTGAAAGATGATGAGCATCTAGGAAAGTTCGATTCCAAGGCTCATGAAGGCATATTTCTTGGCTACTCTCTGGAATCTAAGGCGTACATGGTTTATGTGATTGAACACAAGAAGTTCATTTAAAGCATGAATGCAACTTTCGATGATCTTAAACTCCCAAGTCTACAAAGAACAGATAACATTGAAACTCTGCAGTTTGAAATTTTGAATTCAGATGAAGGTGAAATGGAACCTGAAGCTAGAATAGAAGTACAAGCGCCAAATGAGAATATCAACAATGATGATTCTGACCATAGTAGTGGAAACAGTGGAAGATTCACAGAAACTACTAGTAGTGGCAGAGAATCGCATTCTCAACCAAGCAGCAACTCAGGGGGAGCAACTGAAGGATCTACTAGAAGGACTCATCACTTCAATGTTAATCAAGCTGAATCATCTAGAGATCACCCCTTTGAGTTGATTCTAGGAAATCCAGATGCTGGAGTTCAAACTAGATGTGCTTCTCAGAATGAATGTTTATTTTCTGGTTTTATCTCTGAAATAGAGACAAAGAAAGTGGAAGAAGCATTGGAAGATCCAGATTGGGTAATAGCTATGCAAGAAGAACTCAATCAGTTTCAGAGATAAAAAGTTTAGAAGCTGGTACCCAGGCCAAAGAACAAGTCTATAATTGACAAAAAGTGGGTATTCAGAAATAAACTGGATGAAGATGACATTGTTATGAGGAACAAAGCCAGACTGGTTGCTAAAGGTTTTTCCCAAGAAGAAGGAATAGATTATGATGAAACATATGCACAAGTGGCAAGGCTTGAAGCTATTATGATGTTTCTGTCATTCGCAACACATTCTAACTTTAAAGTCTATTAAATGGATGTGAAGAGTGCATTCCTGAATGGAGAGCTTGAAGAATAAGTGTATGTGGAACAACCCCCAGGGTTTGATGATCCAGAATTTGCAGATTTTGTATACTTCCTCTTCAAGGCACTCTATGGTCTAAAGCAATCACCTCGGACATGGTATGACACTCTATCTATATTCTTACTTGAAAATGATTTCACTAGAGGTGTCATAGATAAGACTCTATTTCATAAAATGCATAAAAATTACATGATATTAGTACAAGTGTATGTGGATGACATTATATTTGGTTCTACTAATGATCAGTTGTGTAGTAGATTTGCTAAGTTAATTCAGAGTAGGTATGAAATGCGCATGATGGGAGAGCTGAATTACTTCCTTGGACTCCAAGTAAGCCAAAGAAAAGATGGAATCTTCATTAGCTAGACCAAATACATCAAAGATCTTTTGAAGAAGTATGGTCTTGAAAATGCATCAACAGCTAAAACTCCAATGGCAACTGCCACTAAGCTTGATCAAGATGAACCTGGTAAGAAGGTAGATATCACAAGCTACAGAGGTATGATCGGCTCATTACTTTACTTAATTGCAAGTAGGCCAGATATTACATTTTCTACATGCTTGTGTGATAGGTTTTAGTCTAATCCTAAAAAATCACATCTTATAGCTGTTAAACGTATTTTTAGGTATCTTAAGGGAAGTCTGAATCTTGGAATTTGGTACCCTAAAGATACAGGTTTTGACCTTGTTGGCTATACAGATTCTGATTATGCAGGTTATAGGATTGATAGAAAAAACACATCAGGGAGTTGTCAATTCCTTGGTAGAAGATTGGTGTCCTGGTATAACAAGAAGCAGCACTCAGTTGCAATGTTAACAGCTGAAGCTAAATATGTTGCTGCTGAAAGTTGTTGTGCACAAATTCTATGGATAAGGAACCAACTTCAAAACTATGGACTGTTGTTGAGCAAAATTCCAATATTCTGTGACAACACAAGTGCCATAGCCATCACAAACAATCCTGTTCAATATTCAAGGACCAAGCACATTGATATCAGGTATCATTTCATCAGAGAGCATGTTATGAATGGTACTGTAGAGTTACATTTTGTACCTACAGAGCAGTAAATTGCAGACATCTTCAATAAAACCACTGGATGAAATCACTTTCACTAGACTGGTTTGTGAACTTGAGATGTTAAATTCTATTAACTAATAAATAAGTTAGTAATCAAAAACTGCAATTTGAAGCTGATAAATTCACTTGTTGATTAATTTCAATATTTTTAGGACTTGTGAATTTATCTACCAAATTATTTTCCAGTAATTAAGATTAAATATTAGATAAATACCTTATGCATGCCTGCTAATTTTATTAATCTGGTATTTATTTATTTTTTATCTTAAAAATATTTAAGTGCTTGTATTTAAATGATAAATTCTTGACACTTATATATATTTAAATATTATTTGAAATTATTTTAAATAAAAAGGATGAATATTTATATTTATTCTTATATTTAAAATAAAATTAAAATAATAAGAAGAATAATTTATTTATGATAATAATTTTAACAATTATTGTTATTATTGTTATTAATAAATATTTTGTGAAATAATATTTATGGGTAATTAACTATTATTGATTTATTATACAAATTACTCATAAATACTATTTATTTTAATTGTAACAAAATCTAGGAATACTTGAATTCTTATCAAGTACTTTTGTGGCGCTTAGTAAGTTTAGTGGCGCCTATACAGTGGTTTGACTGTATAGACGCAACATATCTAATCCCAAGTACTTAGAAAATTTTGTAAACTCAAGTGGCGCCTATAAGATTTTGTTGCGCCTACACAATGATTCCACTGTAAAGGCGCAACAAAATACTTGAAGATTTTGATTGCATTCTAGTGACGCTAGTAAACTTTTGTGGCGCCAACACAGTGATCACACTGTGGAGGCGCAACAAAAAGTTTAATGATAATTTAGTTGGGCCAGTTTATTTAGTGGCGCTTATACAGTGAAACCACTGTGCAGGCGCAACTAAAAGACTTAGCAAATTTCAATCTTGTTTTTATGGCGCCTATAAATATATGTAATGGATTGTTGCGATCTTTTATATACATACACAGTACATACACTCTTAAAGGCGCAAGAACAAAACACAGATACAATTTTTAATCAAACTTTTCTAAGGCCAAATCTTGTCTGATTGATAAACTAAAATCAGATTTGTGGAACCCACATTCAAACCTATCATTTGCAAGTGGTCCCATTGATATTGATTAAGTTATTAAAACTCTCATTTTTACCAAAAATCGAAAAGTTTGGCTAGGGTTTTTAATTGCTAAAATCGATTAAAAATAGTAATAAAATTAAAAGTATGCTTAAAATTACTAGGAGACCAACATATAATTATTTCACGAAAATCCAAGTAATTTTTAAATATTAGGGTTTGGTTCGTAATTTACTAAAATTTTATGATATTAATTAGTAATTTTAATTCGTAAAAAATATTTCCCAATTTATTAAAATGGCAGGTAATTTTGTGATTAAAAAGACTAATTATTTGTCTATTTTAGTAAATGATTGGACTGAAGTAGGAGACTTAGGTAACTGGGCTAGGTTTTTAAATGAACAGTCTATAGTCTGGTACGCACTAACGACTTCTGTTCCTTTGAATAGAAATTTGTTAAGACAAGTATACAGGTCTGCTCAGGACACATCTGCAGATGGCATCTCTACCTTCACGTGTAAGATTCAGAGACAGAAGGTACGAATAACTAAGAACGACATCAATAGAGCACTTCATTTGCCATATGAAGATTTTGAAGACGAACCATCACAGGCAGATCTGGACAATTTCTTCATGTGCACTGCACCAGAATGAACAATAATCTTCCAAAGAAGATTTATAAGAATCACCTACCCAAGGAGTGGAACTTATTTTTCAACATTTTGTCTCACTATTTTGTACCAAAGACTTGTGGATTCCATGGAATTACACAGTTCAACAAGGTGATTGGGTATGCAGTGGAATCTGGTTCCAGAATAAATTTTGGCAAGTTGATCATGACGGAGATTTTAAAGAACCAAGCCAAGATGGAGAACTTCTGTTTGTATCCCAGATTCTTGCAGCTGGTGTTGAATCAAGTGCTGTGAGCTGACCAGCTGTAAATGTTTCAGAACAGTCCATTGGAAGAGTCACTCTCACTCCAGTTCAAGACAATTCTTTTGCTACAAAATGAGGATGACTATCCCAACAGGTATACTCCTGCTCCGATGATTGACCCTATCAGAGATTTCTTTGATCTTCTTAGACAGGTTAATGAAGAAGAAGCAGAAGAAGAAGAATCAACAACCTCTAAAGAAGGCAATGAAGCTGAAACCTCAAGTGAGTCTGGAAACTCAGCAACAACAGAAGAAGAAGAACCAAGAACTGAACAAGAAGATGAAGTTATGGAAACAGCTGGTTCTGAACATGAGCAAGAACCAATTCCTGAAGAAGAAGAAATGAATAACCCTGAAAATCAAACAGATGAGATAGTTGTTGAGGTAGGAGTGGAAGAGCCTCGGACTACAGAAGTGTACATCCCTAACATTTCTGATGAACAAATGGATGAAGGTACACTTCTAGACTTTGAATTTTCTGCTTTTCTAACTGATGAATTTGTCACAATATCTCCTACTGTGCCTCAAACAACAATGCACACACTAAATCCCTCAATGGCCTTCGAAATTGGCAATGAACTTGGTCAAAACCAACCAGTTTTACCCACTGCCAAAGAACAACAAACACTCCCTTCATCTCCTCAAACTAGAAAAAGAACAATTGATATAGATGATAGGAGTGAGTCCCTACCAAATCAGGAAATTTTTGAAATATTCCCTACAGCTCTGCCTTCTAGAAAACGTCATAAAATGGATTTTAGACCTAAGGCAAATGTGAGCCAGGAACCTGATTCTCCAATCTCTGACGACATTATCTTTCTCCGTAACCTCAATTTTGAAATTGATAAAATCCTGAAAGGTAGGGGACTGAACCAGAGGTTATAACAAAATCCGCTACTTCAGTACCTAATACTGTTTTGGTTGATCCAATTCAGAACCTGAAAGGCATATGTCAAGGCCTATTGTTATTAAGTAGATGACAACTCAACACAATAAGAACAAGAAGTAAATAATAAGTACGTTAACAGGAATCAAGACAAACAAAGTTAACTGGACACAAAGAATCCTGTGAATCAGAAGTATTCCAAAGAAGTTGTTAATTATCACTGGAAGAAGTTCATTAATATGTTCAAGCGTCTGTGAAAAATAAAGAAGTAGTGTTTCAAAGATTCAGAAGATTTCAAGTGCCTACTACAGAATGATTCCAAGAAAAGAAGACATTGAAGACAAATCAAGAAGCAAGACAGAAGATCACAACTTAATATTGAAGAGGTGAAGAATATTTATTTAGTATGACACAAATGAACCAGACAGTACATTTGTGTGTCAACTAATTGAATAAATATTTATCCCCCATCTAAAGTGATTTTCAGACAGAAGATAGGAAGACTCAAGTCAAATCAACAAGGATAGTGTAGTGAAGAAACTAAATTAATTCTACTATCAAAAAGTTAATTAATAATTTAATTTATCTACTTAAATTAATTCACCTTGAATTAATTTAAATTTATAAATTATTTTATTAATAATTTGTGGAACCAATTAAGTTAAAAGAAGATTTAATTTTACAAGTTAAGAAAGTCTTGCTGCATTTAAATAATAAGAATTACCGAATTATTTCCGTAAGACTTTTTAAAAGTCTTACCGAATTATCTCGGTAAGACCTTTTGAGAAAGTCTTACCGAATTATCTCGGTAAGATATTTCAAAAGTCTTACCAAAATAATCCAGTAAGACCTTTTTCAAAAGTCTTACCAAATTAAATCGGTAAGACCTTTTAAGAAAGTCTTACCGAGCAAACACTTGCTTAGCAAGACTTTTTAAAAGTCTTACCGGGTTTTCTAAAGGTCTTACCGAATTTAGAAAGTCTTGCCCAGCAAATTTAGAAAGTCTTACAGGCTTATTTTAAAAGGTCTTTTGATTTTTTAATTAAGTCTTATTTAAAAGTCTTGCTGAACTAAACCTTTATAAATATGAGGATTTTGCTTCATTGTTCAAATGATTGAAAACATTCAAATTTCAGAAATTTGTATGCATTGTAATATTCACAGATTTCTGTGCAAGTTTGAATATAATTGTTAAACCCCGATCACTTCATGTCGAATTTGTTCTAGATTGTTTTATCGGTTATAAACACTTTTTCATCAGATAAATTTTGTAATACTATTCAAGTTAAATTATATCTTCTACTTGAACAGTATTTCACTAAAATTTATATTTCGTGATTAATTAAAATAATAATTTTTAAATCTGAAATACCACGACGATTTATAGATATTGTATTCAACCTCCCTTCTATAATATCAGGGACCAACAATTGGCATCAGAGCTGGTTGATATTTCTAATATCAAATCCGAACCAAAAATTCCGCAACTCATATACAGATCTCAAAAATTATTTTTAATTCAAAATTATTTTTTATTCGAAATTATTTTTTTCTAAAAATTATTTTTGATCAAAAATTATTTTCAATCAAAAATTAAAATATTTTTTGAAACATTTAATTTTTAATCTTATTAAAGATGAGTACTCAGAAAGTGACTAGCATCAAAATTCCACAGTTCGACAGAGAAAACTACAACTTGTGGAAATACAAAATGCTACTATTCATCGGGATTGCCAATCCCAAGTACGCATTAGTATTGGCCAAAGGTGTTGAACCCCCTGTATCAGTTATTCTCGAACATCAGGTATATGGGGTAGTAATCCCCCACAGACAGTTTCTGAAAAGTCCAGCAGACTACACATATGAGGAAGCAGAAGCTGTGTCCCTGGATAACAACCTCAAATTAATACTAATTGAATCTCTAGACTACGTCATGTACAATCATGTAGTCAACTGCAAGAATGCAAAGAAGATCTAGGAAACAATAGAAATTATCAATGAGAGGACTGAGGAGGTGAAAGAGAATAGACTGAAAATCCTGACCTCCCAATATGAGCAGTTTAGATCCAACCCTAGTGAGGGTATCTCTGAGGTGTTTAAGAGACTAAATAAACTGATAAATGAGATCAATATGAATAGGAAGTTTTTGTTGACCTTACCCGAGCATTTGGAACACAGGATCGCAGCTATCCGGGAGTCGAGGGATATGAAAGAGATAACCCTAGAAAGACTCTACGGAGTGTTAAAGACTTATGAATTGGAACAGATCCAAACCAGAGAGATGTATGGGAGTGGTAAGGTACTGAGTTCCTCCAAGGCATTAATGGTAGAAGCACTAGAGAAGATAGAAGTGAAGGCTGTTGCACCTTCTAACATTTCTACAGAGTATGTGGTTCCAGAATTTGGACATACTTCTGACAAACAAGAAGATTCTGAGTTCTACTCGCTGGAAGAACTAGATCGGCTGGAAGATGAATCTCTAGCAATGGTTGCCAGGAGGTTTGGCAACATGAGATTCCGAAGAAACTGCTCCTACAGAGTAAAGACTAATTTTAGAAGATTCCAAAAAGGAGGTTCTTCGACAGTAGTATCAAAAAGCGGTTACAAGACTGACTTAGTTGATAAAAGCAAGTTTCGTTGCTTCAACTGTAATAAGCTAGGCCACTTCGCAACTGAATGCAAGGAGCCTAAGCAAGGGAAAAAGAGAGAGTCTTACAAAGAGCTCAAAGAGAAGTATGATGCGCTCATGAAAAAGTATCAAGGAAAGTCCTATCTAGCAGAAGGCAAAAGCTGGGATGACTCAGATAATGATGATGAGGAAGAGCTGGGAAATCTTGCTCTTATGGCTTCATCCGAGGAATCACTATCTCACACCCGTCAAGGAGGAATAGAGGTAAATCCTTCTTGCCCTAAAATGTTTGCTTTGCTAGGAAAAGAACTAGATGGCGAAAGAGATAAGGTTAAGAAACTCAGACTCAAAATCAAAGACTTAATTGATGAAACTGAAGTTCTTAAGCAGTTAAAAAGAAATAATGACAAGTTGACTGTCAAGTTGACTGAGGACTTAGCTGTTCAAGTCAGTAAAGTCAGCTGTCATGTATTAGTTGAAACCAATCTCAGAAACTAGATAGAAGAAGAAAAGAAAAAGTGTCTTGCATATAAGAATTCCTCGTACATTATAAAGAACCTAGTTGACCAACAAGAAATAAGTCGTAAAGTTAGAATAGGCTTCGAGTACAATAAATCTATAGGAAAGCCAAGCAACATAACTCCTTTCAGAAAAAGTGCTAAAGAAAGGGGGATCCCACATGTTGTTAAAGACACACCGAAACCTCTTTTCATAACACCGATAGGGGCCCATCCTTGAGAGCTCTATACTGATTTTATATGAAATGCAGTTAAAGGATCTGGAGGAAGAGAAGAAGAGAGGAGAACAGGTTAAGGACATAAAAAGAGTTAATGTCCAGAAAGAGAAGAGTGCACTAGAGACACCAGTGAAAGATGAGGGAACTTCTAAGTCGCCCAATCCTGGTATAAGTGCAAAAGACTTAAAGAATAAAATGAAAAGACCAAACACGTATGTTAATAGTAAGGATAGTAACAACAAATTTCATTCTACTGAAAACTTCAAATATGCTGATAAAATTGAAGTAGAGTCTGTGAAGTCACCTACTGTTTTGAATAACATGCCTATTATTGATGCTTTCCATAAACCTTGTGGTATATTGGATTGTAGGTTATGTACTTTTAATGCTATGGCTGCTTATTTTAAACGCATGATTGCTAAGAAAATAACATGACACCTAGACAATACATCAATAATAAATTCACTAAATCCAAGACTGCAACTCCTTCACCTGCTAAGAAGGAAAAATATATTCATAAGTCTAAACAAAAAGTTGTTAAGACTGTTTATATGAAGGTAGGAACAGTCAAGGAAGATGATGTTGTTATTCGAAAAGGATCTATTATCAAAGCTGACAAAGGTCAATTCTTTAAGTATGCCGGGCCCAATCAATTTTGGGCTCCAAAGACGAATTAATCCATTTGGTATGTGCAGGGAGTTAAACAAGTTGAAAGGCATAGGTGTACTAACTTGTAACACTTAATTATTATGTAACTCAACTAGAGAAAAGATAAAACAACAGCAAAACAAGAGAAACTGAAGAAGCACATGGAATCGATCAACTGAAGAAATGGTAATGATACTTGGTAACTACAAGTAACTAATTTGGTTAATCAAGGATGCATAAGTGAGAAGAAGTTCAATCTCAGTATTGCTCATGCCCTAACTTATCTAATGGAGAATCAAATTAATGTCAAAGAAGTATCAAGAAGACCAAAGTGATTTCATGTACTGTATATCAACATCTGGATAATGTAAAGGTTAATCAACAAATGAGAACTGACATTCAGAAGCAAGAACCCCTACAAGACTAGTCACTTATGAACCAGACCATTGCATCAAGTGTCAGGACATTGGAGGCAAGTTCATGTCAGTAATAGAAGATCTCATTTGAATTGAGTGAGGAAAAGAAATTGAAGAAGCTAGGGAAACTTGCTCATATAGGTTAATCCTCAATTAGTCACTAAAGAAAGTCAACATTGGATGTGTGCATATTTGCCAAGGCAAATGTCGATCCATAGCAGATCGAGATGCGGGTCGAGATTTACAATTAAAATAAAACATTGCAAAGGCAAATCTCGATCCACGGTAGATCGAGATCGAGATTCTCTCAGATCGAGATCGAGATTTTCATAGATCGAGATCGAGATTCTCCCAGATCGAGATCGAGATTTTCACAGATCGAGATCGAGATGGGTCCAGGCGAAGATCGAGATGCGGGTAGATATGTAACATTTAATGTTCAAGGGACAAGTGGCTTATTGTGAACGGTTGATCCAGAGTTGTTGGGAAAGTACTTTTTGTTGTCAAAATCCTGATTGGGCCACGTACACAAAAAGGACAAGATCAAGACTACATGACATTATAAAAGCAGCACTTTATTTTTATAAGAAAGTGACTTGTATCTCTGTAATTAAACAATAATTTTTAAAGAGAGAGCATTTTACTGTAAAACAAAAAGTGAGAGAGAGGATCAGTTGAATCTAGCTTTAATTGCTGTATTTATTGTTCAACTGATCATGATGCTTTTATGAATGTTGTAGCAAATCCATCAATGAATATAATGATATATTCTTGAAATTCTGTGTCATCATTTATTACCTGCATATTGTTTATTCTCTCATTAATTTTAAACAGTTGTATTCACCCCCCCCCCCCCTCTACAACACTTTGGACCTAACACAAGTAAACCGAGTTATATGATCCTGGACAGTGGATCTTCAAAGCATATGACCGGAGATAAAGCCCTGGTATCAAACGTGGTTAAAAGAGCTGGCCCAATCGTCACCTTTGGAGATAACAACAAAGGAATGACTACGGGATATGGCAAGTTAAATACTGGAAATGTTATCATTGAAAACGTCTCTTTAGTGGAAGGACTTAAGCACAATCTACTCAGCGTCAGTCAATTTTGTGATAAAGGGTACAAAGTAAACTTTATCAAAGAGAAATGCTTAATATCTCATTCTAAAGATGACAAACTGGTCTTATGTGGAGTAAGGAAAGGAAACTTGTACGTAGCCGATCTCAACTCAGGAACTGAAGATGAAGCAAATTGTTTATACTCAAAGGCTTCATCAGAAGAAAGCTGGCTATGGCACAAGAAACTCTCACATCTAAACTTCAAAACAATGAACTCTTTAGTCAAGAGGGATTTCGTGAGAGGACTGTCTCCGATGGAATTTGCACAAGAAGGATTGTGTGGGGCATGTCAGAAAGGGAAGTCAAAGAAAGCAAATCACAGAGGCACAGACACTACAAACATCACTGAACCACTTCAACTCCTTCACATGGATTTATTTGGTCCAGTAAATCTTATGTCTATGTCAAGAAAGAAATATGCTTTAGTGATTGTGGATGACTTCACAAAATACTCGTGGGTTTTATTCTTGAACTCTAAGGATGAAACTCCACAATTGGTGATTGATCAGGTAAAGCTGATTGAGTTAAATTCAAAGTTACCTGTCCGGGCAATCAGATCAGATAACGGAATAGAATTCAGAAATGAAGTTCTGAATAACTTCTGCTCAGACAAGGGGATATCAAGGCAATATTCAGCACCAAGAACTCCGTAACAGAATGGAATTGTGGAAAGGAAAAATAGAACCCTGATTGAAGCTGCTAGAAATATGCTAAGTGAATCAAGGTTACCTATCTACTTCTGGGCTGAAGCAGTAAATACAGCATGTTATACCCAGAATCGAACTCTGATCAACAAAGATCATATGAAGACTCCCTATGAATTAATGGCTGGCAAGATACCTACTCTAAAGTACTTTCATGTATTTGGAGGTAAATGCTATGTGCTAAAGGATGGAGATGAACATCATGGCAAGTTCGAGGCCAAGGCACATGAAGCTATTTTTGTCGGATATTCAAGAAGAGCATGTAGGGTGTACATAATTGATCAACATCAAGTAAAAGAAAGTGTCAATGTAACTTTTGATGACACTAAAATCCCAAGTATCCAAACTGAAGATTCTTCTGAGTCATTAAAATTTGATAATTATCCAAACTCACATTCTGATGATGAAAAAGAACCTGAGGTTGCAACAGGAAATGATGATGACAATAATAATGATGATCCAGGCAATAGTGGTGGAAACAATGGTAACACTGGAGTTTCTACTAATACCAGTGGTGGATCAACAAGTCATCCTGGCAACAACTCAGGGGGAGATGAAGGATCAATTGGTAGAACACAACATCACAATGGATTTCGAGGTGAATCATCTAGAGAAAACCTACCCAGGAAAAGGATATGGATCAGAGATCATCCTTTTGAATTGATCATAGGTGATCCAAATGTTGGAGTTAGAACCAGAAATGCAACTTCAAACGAATGTTTATTTTCAGTTTTTCTATCTCAAGAAGAACCAAAGAAAATTGAAGATGCTTTAATTGATCCAGATTGGGTTCTTGCCATGCAAGAAGAGCTCAATCAGTTTGAAAGACAAGAAGTCTGGACACTAGTACCCAGGCCTAAAGATAGATCCGTTATTCGTAAGAAATGGGTATATAGGAACAAATTAGATGGTGATGGCATTGTTACAAGAAATAAAGCCAGATTGGTGGCAAAGGGTTACTCTCAGGAAGAGGGAATTGATTATGAACAAACCAATGCACCAGTTGCAAGACTTGAAGCCATCAGGATATTTCTGCCATTCGCAGCACATTCCAAGTTTAAAGTCTATCAAATGGATGTGAAGAGTGCATTTCTGAATGGAGAGCTAGAAGAGAAAGTATATGTGGAACAGCCCCCTGACTTTGAAAATCCAGAATTTGCTAATTTTGTGTATTTTCTAGTCAAAGCTCTCCATGGACTCAAGCAAGCTCCGAGGACATGGTATGACACTCTCTCTGAATTTTTACTTGAAAATGGTTTCATTAAAGGTGTCATAGATAAAACTCCCTTTTAAAAACTGCATGGAAAAGATATGATATTTGTCCAAGTTTATGTGAACGATATTATATTTGGTTCTACTAACGAAAACTTGTGCAAAAGATTTGCTAAGTTAATGCAGAGTAGGTATGAAATGAGCATGGCAGGTGAGCTATCATTCTTCCTTGGATTGCAAGTAAAATAAAAGGAAAGAGGGATTTTTATTTGCCAGTCAAAGTACGTAAGAGATCTTCTAAGAAAAAATAGTCTAGAAGATTCTTCACCGGCAACAACCCCAATGCCAACAGCCACCAAGCTTGATAAATATGAAACTTGTAAGAAAATTGGCATCACAAGTTATAGAGGTATGATAGGCTCATTATTATATCTAACTGCTATTAGACCTGATATAATGTTTGCAACATGCTTATGTGCAAGGTTTCAATCTGACCCTAGGGAATCTCATCTTATAGCCGTTAAACGAATTTTTAGATATTTGAAGGGTACACCAAATCTTGGAATTTGGTACCCTAAAGATACAAGTTTTGACCTAATAGTTTATACAGATTCAGATTATGCATGATGCAGGATGGACAGGAAAAGTACTTCTGGAAGCTGTCAGTTTCTAGGACGTCGTTTGATCTCCTGGTATAGCAAGAAACAATACTCAGTATCTACCTCGACGGCCGAAGCAGAATACATTGCGGCAGGTAGCTGTTGTGCACAGATCTTGTAGATAAAGAATCAGCTAAATGACTATGGACTTGCGTTGAACAAAATTCCAATTTTCTGCGACAACACAAGTGCTATAGCTATTTCCAACAATCTTGTACAACATTCACGAACCAAGCACATTGACATAAGGTATCACTTTATCCGAGAGCATGTCATGAACGGAACTGTGGTGCTACATTTTGTACCCACAGAAGATCAAATAGCCGACATCTTCACGAAACCACTTGATAAATTCACTTTCTCAAAGTTGATTATTGAACTAGGGATATTAAACAATGGCTAAATTTTTGGTTGCTAGGAGTTAATTTAAACTCATAAATATTAAATGTTAATATTTAAAAAATTTATGAGACTTGAATTAATAAAATCGTAGGGCTTATAAATTTTTTGAATAAATTATCTTGAGAATAAATTAATACTCTTATAAGATAATTATCTCAATTATTGCATAAGTACTTTTATTTATTTTAAGCATTTATAAGCATTAGTATGTAAATTATAGTATGTTTTTCAAATTATTATTCTATTTTTAATAATTTAGTAGCATGTAAACATTTTTATTCTAATTATTATTAATTAATCTAATTTTCGAATAATATTTCTTTTATTTTATTTCGAATTTTAGAATAATTAATAATATTTTTATGTATTTATTTCAGCCTTTAAACATTTGTTTATTATTTATATTTATTATTATGTAAATATACTAAAGTTTGTATTCGGCAAGACTTTTTAATTTAAAAGTCTCGGCAAAACTTTTCCAAAAGTATTACCGAGATCTTTTAATGAAAAGTCTTACTGACCATATATATATATATTTATTTTATTATTAAGGAAAACTTTTATTTTAGCAAGACTTTTTATATATACTCGGCAAGACTTTTTAAAAGTCTTACTGAGTGCATATTAAAAAGTCTTACCGAGTAATAGTTTCCAAAAGTCTTACCGATTGTTTATTTCTTTAATATTTTTCTTTATTTAGTTTTGCTTTTCCGTAAGACTTTTTAATAAAACTCGGCAAGACTTTTAAAAAAAAGTCTTACCGAGGTTTATCTCAAAAGTCTTACCGACGGAATTATTACTTAATCATTTTTAACTTATTAAAAGTCTTATGCAGTTTCTAATATATGCACACACACTTAGTCGTATACATACACTAGAAATCTGAGCAAGACTTTTGTAAAACTCTCAAAACCCTTCGATTTGAACATCAAAATAACTGATCTCATTAGATGTCTTTGATTTCTACAAGCTTTTGCTTGCTTAGTTACAATTTAATCATCAAAATCGACCGAAACTCTTTCCATTTTTCGAGAAAAACGAACTGTTCTTGGATTTTCTGCCTTGGTTGATTTTTCTGGGATTAAAAAGACTGATTTGGACTGTTTAGTAGTAATTTTGGGTGCTAAATTCGAATTAGGGTTTGTTGATTCTAGTGATAATCAAATTGGTTGAGTTTTTTTTTTAAAGGCCATTTAATCAGAAAATTAATTAATTATTGTAATTAATTAATTAAAATGGCAGCCATGTTTGTAATCGCAAAAACAAATTTTGTTGGGTATTTTAATCCGGTTAATTGCAAAGAGGCTAGATTTAGGCCTTGGATCAGGTTCATAAATGAACACTCGTTGGTGCGAACAACAATTACTTTAAGCACTCCGTTGCAGATTGAATCTCTGAGAGCCCTTTATTCAACAGCAAGGAATATTTCTAACGACGGGCTAGTTCAGTTTTCTTTCAGAATTGGAGAAATAGAGTACTAGATAGATGAAGTGGATGTGAATAGGGTGTTAGGGTTCCCGACAGATAATTTTGAGATCCTGCCCACAATTGAGGACATCACAAACTTTTTTCATTCAATTCATTATCAGGGCACAATCGATCTCGTAAAGTTGTCTAAATCCCAGTTAGTTGGTGAATGGGATTATCTCTTCGACACTTTAGCCAAAGTTTTGCCTACAATAATAAAGACCAAATTCCACAACATATTAACACTACTGCAAGTGATTGGATTTTCTGTAGCTCACAACAGGAGGATAAATTTTAGGAAGCTGATCATGACAAAAATGATAAGGAAAATGGGCTCTGCTGAAAGCAGAAAACTGGACATAGATCAAAAAGTAACTTGTTTTTACCCAAGATTTATAATGCTCTTGATGAATTCTGTTTTATCAGAGGAGGACAAAGCTAGATTTGTGAATAATCCAGTGGAAGAGTCCCCTTCAACACAGAATTTTTTTTCACCAGGTTAAGTAACAAGAACAAATTCGAAGGGGTAGCCATTCATGTCAAAGAATATATGGATGGTATTTTCAACATAATAGCCAACCCAGCACAAGCTCAACCGCATCAGCATGAGCAAGTAGAAGTGCCAATGGAATCGGGAAGTTCTGCGTAGCTACTAATTGAAGCCGCTCATCATGCAGAACATGAAGCACATGAACAACATGTAATATCTCAAACCCTGGATTCTAAATTCCTACCTATAAATATATCTACTGCACCATTAAATATATCTGTGATGGACTATAATTATGGTCTTACACTTCAGGACTTCAGCTATGAACCTGAAAACACACAGGTTCAATCCCAAGCTGAGATAGAACCTCAAACAGGTTCTCCTTCTCCAACTTCATTGAGCCTAATCAGAAAAAGGAAGAAACCTGTTAGGAAAGTACGAGGTAGAGGTGTTATAGTGTGTGAACCCGCAGCTCTATTTCCACCTTCTAAAAGATCCAAAGTTCAACCTGAGACAACTACAGACTCATCCTTCTCCTCTCAATGGGATATGGACTTTGAAACGGCCATCCAAAATTCTCTAGATACACTCGATCAAACGGGTGATTCTATTCACCGTTCAGCCGTAGCATCAGATTATAAAGAATCTCGCACAATAGATGATCAAAATGTTTTTGATGAAAACCTGTCAGATGCCACATTTATAGTGGACCAAGATTTTATTGATGCAGTGCAGCATCAATTGCCCTCACAGGTATTAAGGGACACCACAGACTCTAATGAGCCACTCAATACATTGTCTAAGGTGGTGACACCGCTGGATTTCTTACATCCAGTTTTTTTAAAAGAAGTCTCGAATCCACTGGTGGATTTGAGAGGCAACCACTATTTAGAGGGAGTTGGGGCTCCATTCACGGAGTAGCTACGTCAGTAGGGAAGCCAATGTATGATAATCTTGTTGAGGACGTGCCTTCACAAGCATCAGAAGAGTATTTTGACTCTTCAAAAGCTATTGTTTTATATACAGGTACAACATCTGGATCTGGAAAGGAGTGAAACACTAGTGATGTGAGGCAAACACAGAGTAAAACACATACACCGAGTGATAGTGAGGTAAACAAGAGTGCAAGTGAGTTGAGTGCAACACAGTGAACTGCTATCTAAAATGGAAGCTCTCTAGAAGGAAATGCAAATTGTCCAAGATGAGTTGGTAAAAGTTAAAGCACAAGCAGAACAGAAATCTACATCTGCATCTGTAACACAACAACTGACAATAGTGCGAAAAAATGTTGATGATGTCAAATCCTCCATACTTCTCAAAACTCAAGATATCCAAAACTTGCAGAGTCTCATTGCTGAGGATATAAAAGAAGTGAGCAAATTACATGAAAGAATTGATGAAGTTGAGAAAAGTTTAACTCTGACTATTATTGAAAATGAAAAGATCTCTACACAACGATTCAGCAAACTCGATGATGGCATGACACATTTGAATGAGGGCATGAAGCAAGTCTATCTGACTATGCAGAAATTAATGACATCTTTTGAAATCTCAAGAGGATCCCTCCACTAAGGGGGAGAAAGCAAAGAAGAAAGTAGTAGCTGAAGATGAAGGGGCTACTGAAAAAGACAAAGGCAAAGCAAAGTTGTTTTCCGTAAAACAATTTCAATCGTATGATCCAGAACCAAAAGAACAGTATTATACTCAAGAAAAATTTATTGATGACAGTGCTCATGATGAATCATACAATCCTGACTACTATAGAGTTGAGGAAGAGACAGCATTTGATGAAGAATTTTTGTTTCCGAAAAAAAATAGTTTATCCAGCCTATGAAGAGGCAATGAAGAAACTAAAAGAAGACATCAAGGCAAGTCATGCTAAAACCGAGAAATTAAAAGCTCTAGTCATGGAAAGAACCAAGGCTGAAAAAAAAGCGAGCCAAGAAAAGAAAAATCTCTGGACCATAGCAGTTAGAGAAAAGAAGAGAGATGTGTAGCTAAAGATAGGGAAGAAATGGGACACTGCCTGAGCAATCATGGAAAAACTTCAAAAAGGTCCATTTGAAGACTACAAGTTACAGTCTTTGATTGAACGCTTGGAAAAATCAAATGACAGCCTAAATAATTTTATGAAGGCTCTGAAAGAGGAAATAGATTATATCACAGTGTTAGTTGATAACATTCTAGAAGACTGGCAGATCCTAGTCTATACAAACAGGAATGGAACAATCAGAATATCTTTAGAATTCTTTAGACAAAGATCATTGTCAGTAGTATGGACCCTATTGAACAAGATAAGAAGAAGTTCAGGAGAAAATGAGCTTCTCAGAGACAGACTCAGAGACTTTTCGAGAGCTGTTTGTCCTCAGATCACATATGATCCTCATGAAGTAAGATTTTACACTAACATGTTTTATCAGATCATGAAATTAGATGATGAATCTTTGAAGGGCTACTCAGTCAAATATATGATTCAAGTTGAGAAGGTGCTCAGGTCTAAAGGGTTCAGATCCTAAGCTAAGTTGGATGTTGCACAAAAGATCAGAAACTACTGTCTATCAAAGAAAATTCCTTCGTACATTAGGCAAATGCCAAAGATAGATTCAACTCAGCCATATGATGTAGAAGAAGAGATAATAGATCCTGTTAAGCAAGAAGTATTGTGGCAGCTAGCAAGAGCTGAACAAAGAATGTTGTATGGAGAATCCACAACAATAGGAACATCAAAAACTGAAGAGGTACCAAGAACACCAGTGCACAGAAGTTCTAGTTTAGAAGAAGGTGAAGTTGATACGTCTAAAGACTGAAGACTTAGATAGATCAAGATATAAAATTTTGTAATATCTGTTTAGTACTAGAGGAACATCTATCTTGTATTTATCTTTCAAAACATGAATCTAGAAAATTGTTAAATATAATACCAGAACTCTTTATTATTTACAATTTTTACATGTCGTATTACTTTCTTAATTGTTAGTTGAGTCATCCTCTAGGAATTTATGTGTTAAATGTTTAACAACAAATAGGGGGAGATTGAAAGGCATATGTCAAGGCCTATTTGTAATAATTAGATGACAACTCAACACAATAAGAAAAAGAAGTAAATAATAATTACGTTAACAGGAATCAAGACAAACAAAGTTAACTGGACATAAAGAATCCTGTGAATCAGAAGTATTCCAAATAAGTTACTACTTATCACTGGAAGAAGTTCATTAATATGTTCAAGCGTCGGTGAAAAATAAAGAAGTAGTATTTCAAAAGATTCAGAAGATTTCAAGTGCCTACTATAGAATGATTCCAAAAAAAGAAGACATTGAAGACAAAATAAGAAGCAAGACAGAAGATCACAACTTAATATTGAAGAGGTGAAGAAAATTTATTTATTATGACACAAATGAACTAGACAGTACATTTGTGTGTCAACTAATTGAATAAATATTTATCACCCATCTAAAGTGATTTTCAGACAGAAGACAGGAAGACTCAAGTCAAATCAACAAGGATAGTGCAGTGAAGAAACTAAATTAATTCTACTATCAAAAAGTTTATTAATAATTTAATTTATCTACTTAAATTAATTCACCTTGAATTAATTTAAATTTATAAATTATTTTATTAATAATTTGTGGAATCAATTAAGTTAAAAGAAGATTTAATTTTACAAGTTAAGAAAGTCTTGCTGCATTTAAATAATAAGAATTACCGAATTATTTCGGTAAGACTTTCTAAAAGTCTTACCGAATTATCTCGGTAACACCTTTTGAGAAAGTCTTACCGAATTATCTCGATAAGACATTTCAAAAGTCTTACCGAAATAATCCACTAAGACCTTTTTCAAAAGTCTTACCAAATTAAATCGGTAAGACCTTTTAAGAAAGTCTTACCAAGCAAACACTTGTTCAGCAAGACTTTTCAAAAGTCTTACTGAGTTTTCTAAAGGTCTTACCGAATTTAGAAAGTCTTGCCCAGCAAATTTAGAAAGTCTTACAGGCTTATGTTAAAAGGTCTTTTGATTTTTTAATTAAGTCTTATTCAAAAGTCTTGCTGAACTAAACCTCTATAAATATGAGGATTTTGCTTCATTGTTCAAGTGATTGAAAACATTCAAATTTCAGAAATTTGTATGCATTGTAATATTCACAGATTTCTGTGCAAGTTTGAATATAATTTTTAAACCCCGAACACTTCATGTCGAATTTGTTCTAGATTGTTTTATCAGTTATAAACACTTTTTCATCAGATAAATTGTGTAATACTATTCAAGTTAAAATTATATCTTCTGCTTAAACAGTATTTCATTAAAATTTATATTTCGTGATTAATTAAAATAATAATTTTTAAATCCGAAATACCGCGATGATTTATAGATATTGTATTCAACCCCCTTTCTATAATATCAGGGACCAACAGAACTTGTCTTTATAGACAGTTGGGGGATCACTGACTCTCACGGGCCGCTCATTACATTGTCAAATGTTGTGGCCCCCTGGACTTAACATCTCCATATCCTATTCAGGATGTTTTCCCTCCCCATGTGGGTGAAGTGGAAAGGCAACTCTCCCATAGAAGGGAAGAGGTCTCCATTCAAGGAGTCGCTGCATCAGCAGCATCACCACTTCAAGTGGAAATGCCTTCATAGGCTTCGCGGGGCACCACAGACTCTCATATGCCAAACATTACATTGCCTGAGGTAGTGACTCCCCTGGAGATTCAAATTCCAGCTCCTACAACGGAGGTCATCCCCACCTTATCAGGTCAGGCGGAGGGACAAAACACCCATAGAAGGGAAGTGGACTCTATTAATAGAGTATTTACTACTTCGGTAGTTGAACCTGTTCAGGGTGTCTCTGAGCAGGTAATGTGTTCAGTGGCTTCAGCTGGCATCACGGATTCTACAAACTTGCCTATCATTATAGAATCCACAGTGGTGACCACACTGGGTCTCAATCCCCCAGTTCCTGAAAAAGGAGTTCTCCCCACCCATAGTGGTCCGGCGGAGAGGCAACCTACCCATAGAAGGGATAGAGATTTTGATGCAGGTACTGAAGATTAGGACGTTATCTTGAATATGAGTGAAACACTTAACCTTAGTGATCTTCAATTCCCTTACCCTGATTATTCGAGTGTGAGTGATGAGGGTCATGCTAGAATAGAAACAGTGAGGAGTGAGACACCTCTAACCAAACAAACACCCCACACATTGCACACACTGCACACAGCCAAAAGATTCTAAATCTGGAGGCCCAAGTAACTAAAATTCACTATTCATTAAGAAAGATCTTGGAGGTGTAGGAGCAGCAGAAAGCAGAAATGAAAGAAATCAAAGACTTGGTCAAATAATTGCTGGCTCAGAAAGTTTTTATTTCTAATGAATCAACTTCGACAACTCAGATTACTCCGGTCGGAAGGGAGGATAACCCAACTGAGGGGGAGAGAAGAGAACAAGAAAAAGTAGTTGGAGTTGAAATGATCTTGGAGTATACAACTCAAGGGGAGACATATTTCTTTTACAGGCCTGGAACAAGGCAACTTGAAGAAGGAGAAATTCTTGAACCCTATGTGCCAATGGAGATTCCAACAGAGATGGAAATAGAGAAAACTGCAAAAGCTACAGGAATAGATGTTGAGGAGGAGTTTGCAGAAGAACATGCTTTTGATAATGACTGTCTTCTAGTTGGTGTAGATGAAGTTGTTACTCAAGGTATAGATCAAGCTCAAGAATTGATGAAGAGAAAATGGAAGAGAGTACATCACGCAATAGAAAGAAGAAACAGAATTAAGGACATAGAAGCTAAAGTTGGTCCTGATTGGGATGAAGCAAGGAATCTGCTCTAGAAGAAAGAGTTGTCTTTTACTCAGAAGAAAGACAGAGAAGTCCTTGATCTCTTCAAAACCATGAGGGAAAGATTTGAAGATGTTCATGAATTCTATGTTATGTTAACAGAAGAGATTACAAGCGTGTCAGTAAGTGCATCCAAGTACGGGTGGAAAATGTTCATAAATTCTACAACACTGGGGTCAAAGATTTTGTCGACAAAGAGTTTTGAAAAGATGAATATTGTGGAGCTGTATGTGCTGAAGAGGAAAGTCATCTTTGGCGAGCATAAAACAAATGAGATACTGAGAGATATGATTGAAAAGAAGATTATGGAGATCGGTGTTGAAGCATTTGAAAAGCCTCTGGTGGTCAAGTACTATAAAGCAACAACACTTCATAACTTAACTTTGTCAAATGAATGTCCGGATTCAAGCCATGCAATGTTCATGCAGTATATAGAAGGGAGACTCAGAAGCAAGAAGAATAGAACAAAAGAAGATTTAAAGGCTACTGAGTTGATCTACGCATTCAGGCTGAATAGAGCAATTAAAACAGCAGGAAGATATCTAATGGAAACGAGCAGATATTATCAAGACCCAGTGTATGTAAGAAGAGAGGATGGCACTGAAATACTTGAAGCTATAAGAGATTCTGAATCTTGCATTCAGACGGAGCCAAATGGAACAAAATACTTCCTTTTCAAGAAGAACGGAATGGATAAAAAGAAAGAGCTATCAAAACTGAGGAGAAACAATTATGAAATTATCCGAAAAGTCCTTTCAAGGGTAAAGAGATCCACTATCAAGTCAGACAAAAAGGCTTTGAGGATGATTGAAGATGTTCTAGTGGAGAAGCTGGCAGAAGAGTCGATGCATGACACTGATAGAGTTAAAGGCTTTCCAAAAAGGATAACAATGTTCGTGTTTTCAAAAAGACAATCTCTGGCCTTCGAGTCAATCTCCAAGACAAACTCAACTGCTTTTATGACTGAATTTTTGAAGAAGCTAGAAGAACCACCTCGAGTCAATACTCTTGAAGTAGAAGCTAGAGATATAGTGAAGGCAAGGTTGAAGCAGAAGGAAAAAGAGCTGAAAAAGCATTACTCCGAGACAAGATCTAAGCACAAGCAAGACTCAGTACAAAAAAGCAAAAGCTCATAGAATTATCTGTTCAGGCTAGAGGAACAAACTTTTATTGTACACAAGAAATCTGGAAATGTAAAATCTAATCCAGAATGTAATTAATATTATTTACTGTCTTTCTGCACTTTACTTTTTCTTGTAAGTATCAGTTGAGTTATCCTCTCACAGGATTTGCTTGTCAAACTCTAACAACCAAATAGGGGGAGATTGTAAAGCATAATGTAACGTAGTATATAATAGTGATAACGATAACTCAACTAAGAAACAAAGACAGATAAATAATAATAATATGCAACAAAGGAATCCAGAAAGACATGCAAACATGAATCATACATATATCACTGCAGAGCATTCAAGATGTATAGTTTACTGAATGACAGCGAGAGAAGTTCATTAATATGTTCAGGCCACAACATCAAATAAGTGTTCATTAGACTTCAGACTAAAGACAATGCAATGATTTAAGTATAGATGTCAAAGGGTTTCAGTGATCAGAAGCAATGAATCAGTCCAAAGTAAATCAGCTGAAATATAATAGAAGTCAAGGGAATTCATTCATCTTCAACAAAAAAGATACAGACGGGAGCACCATTAAAAGCTTAACATTTATATTACCCAACTGTATTTCTATTGAAACATTGATTGAACCCATTGAAGCTAATCATTTGATTAGAAGTGTAGCACCTCAGGAATTTAATAATACATTGTTATTTCCCCGAATCTTTGTGTTTCATTAACTTCCATTTTAATATCTAAAGAACACAAACACTTAATCCATAATATAACGAAAAATCTACCACATCATATTCAACCCCCCCTTCTATGATGATTTTGGAACTAACAATCTTCAAAAGATCCTTGACTTACTTTAATTGCCATCATTCTTTTGAATTAATTGTAATCCAAAAAGAATTACAACTCTTTCAACATGGTCATGGTGTACCTACTCTGCATTTACTTAGTAAATATCACTTGGACAAGTTTTGTTAGTAGACCCACATATAATACAATCATGGTATTCTAGCACTAATATTACATTATATATGTGCCTTGTATTCTAGAGAGATATATGTATTACAACTCTAATATAAAATCATTTTCGAGTAATACACAAGTTAGAATGTCATACCATGTCCTTGACGATTTGCTTCAACCCCTAACTCCATTCATAGAGAGCTTGGGAAGAGAATGATATACAAATTCCAATGTATCTGCAACTTCAAAGTCCAGGAAATGTTATACATCAACTTCAACTTCTAACTCACCATTCAAGAGTGCACTTGTTCACATTCATCTGATAGATATTTATGCTTGAATGCTCAACATGTACTAGGGATATCCTATTGTTTGGTCATCAACTTGTTCAGCCTTAATAGGATCAAGTCTCGTCACTGGTGCTTGTAGTTAGATCTTGAAAGTCCCAAAGATTTTGTTTCCATCATCATCGATATCTTCTACATGATAATAACCCGTGGCAACCAGTTTGGCTTTGTCCCTCATAACAATTCCAATAATTATCCAGTCTCTAAAAACCCTTACAATACCAAATATCGTCTTGTCTTGTGGTCTTGGGTTTCAGCTTTAGTAGATTATGCCATCGAATTAATCGAGATCATCTTGCATTTACAATCACCCAATCTGGATAAATCAGTGCTTCTTCACTCTTCTTTAGGCCACCAACTGTTAACAATTGTTCTTTCCCGAAGAATAACCATTTACTTTGCATGGCACTTTTAGACTTTACTCCCAAATTCGGATCAATAAGAACTAGACTTCAGGAATGACTTTGACTTCAAACCTTTTGTCTTGGCAGATATGTTCTTGATGTATTCCTTTGATCTTCATTGTGTTGAGTATGACTAGTAGATCCTTATGTTATTTATTTCCCCTAATTTGCTGCTAGGATGTGTTGAAGATATGTTGGGTCCTGAAGTATCATAGAAGGGGGGTTGAATACGATACTCACAATAATTTAAATTCTTTTCAGAATTTGCGGATAAATAAATTATTGCTTCAGAGTGGATTTGGCCATTTGTAGTGTTTAGGTGAGCTGCCTACTAATTTTTTGTGTGACCTGATAAATCAATTAGGTTCAAGAAAATTAGCAAGTAAAATAAACAAGACAAGATTCGGGGAATATATCTTTTATATATATACCCAGAGGTTGTTACAACTAGTTAAAAATATAACTGGTTTCTAAAGAACAAATTAGTTCTTTGCTATTAACACAAAAATATAAGGCTCAGTTCCTATACAAATATATCTAAATTAGTACAAGGAAAAACTGAGTCTGTATGGAGTGATATCTAGGAGCCCTGAGTATTTTTTGTTAAAGAACCGGGTCCTAATATCTGACCGGAAGCAATGTATGGATGTGTATAATTTTAGTCACTTGCTCCGGCATGGCTGCTCTCTAGATTTTATTTGTGTTGAAGAAGACGACTTTTGAAAATGAGTGGCTTGATTGGCTGGGAGTTAAGTAGAGCTTGGAATGTTAGGAATTTATTCATTTGATGATGTACAAAATGCTAGAAGATGACTTAGCATAGTTTATTTGTAATAAGTCTTTCTAGTCTCTGAAATTTTATAATCAGAGTCTAGTTAGTCAACATTCCTGTACTTAGAATATTTTCTGTAGAAAGTGAAACCAGAGTCTAGATGAAGATCAGAGTCTGGGAGGTGATCAGAGCCTATAGACTATCAGAGTCTACAATCTGTCAAAGTCTACAAATGATCAGAGTCTATAGTCCATCAGAGACTATAATCTGGCAGAATCTAGAGATTTAAGAGTCTATGAAGTCAAAGCTGAATTTGGAAGATGAACACAGATAAGGGAAGTCTTCGAAGATAAAGCCAAAGATATTGCACATATGCTATGGGAAGGAATAAGAATTGTAGAAGGAAACTGTCAGCTAATAATTAGGAATTATATTCCTATTATAATTTGCTTTCTATTATTAGTTGATAGATAGCTCTCTATATAAAGACTCTATGTAACCTAATTTAAATGTGGAATTTTTGAGAGAGCATAGAGATATAGAGAGTTGCTGTGAAATACACAAAGAAGCTGCTAGGGTGGGTTTGTGTACACCTTAGGAGAGTTTGTTTTTATACAACAATAAAACAAACAGTTGTTATTCATATCTTTGTGTTTCATCTTTGTTCTTAATTCAAATTTTTATTACTTATTGAGTTGATTTTAATCAGGCAGAAAAAACACACAAGTATTCAATCCCCCCTTCTACTTGTGTAACTGGGAAAGCAATTGGTATCAGAGCCTAACGTTTAAAATCGATCAAAGATGTCTGGAAACAAAGATGGCAATTCTAAAATTCCTATGCTTAAGAGAAATGAATACCCCCTTTGGAAAGTCAAGATGTTGCTCCATTTGAAAGCTATAGACCCTGACTATCTTGACAGGATTAGTGAAGGACCCTTTATGCCCTTAAAGATTGTGCCTCAAATCAATGAGGAAGGCAAATAACTGAAGAACACCTCATTGAGAAACCAAAGGCTGAATGGACAAAAGAGGACAAGGAAAATGTCCTTAAGGAGGCAAAAGTAAAAAACATTATCTTTAACAGTTTGGATTCTGTTCTTACAAACTGTCATATCATGCAAAACTGCCAAGGAGATGTGGAAAAAACTTGAAGTGCACTGTCAAGGGACTAAAGATGTCAAGAAGAATGCAAGGTCTCTCTTAATTCAGGAGTATGAGTACTTTGAAGCAAAACCTGGAGAATCTATTACTGAGTTGTATGATAGGTTCACAAAACTTATAAATGAGATGGCCATGCTTAGTAAGGTTTATGATTCTGAAGATACAAATACCAAGTTTCTGAGAGCACATCCTGAAGAGTGGGACAACAAAACTACAGCCATAAGAGAAGTTAGAGATTTGGATGAATTAACTCTAGAAGAATTGTATGGAAAACTAAAGACTTATGATATAGAGATGCAATAGAGGAAGAATAAGAAATCTATGAAGACAAAATCTGTGGTACTCTTAATGGAGTCTGATAAAGAACAATAGGGAGAACCCAAAGAAGCAAGAATCAAGGATTCAAGGAGAAAGGGTAAAGCTTTGTTAGTGAATGCAGAAAGCACAATAATTAAACTTGACAAAGCAAAAGTCAAGTATTTCAACTACGGAATACTGGGACACTTTGCTAGTGAATGCAGAAAGCAAAAGAGTCAAGGAAAAGGGAAAGCACTTCTATCAACTAGAAAGGATTGGGCAGATTCAAGCTCAGAGGATGAAATTGATTATGAAAATCTAGCATTGATGGCATCCTCTTCAAGAAAATCACAATCTCTCAAAGAACCTTCATCTCCTAAAACTCAGGTATCAATCTTCACTTATGAATCATTACTAAATTTAGATTCTAATGATTTACTAATAGTTAAAAGAGAGATTAATAATGTACTGGCAAATTATAGGTCTCTCACCAGTGAAAGTGAAAGGTTAAGAGAAGAAAATTTAACCTTGACATATAGGAATAATCATCTAGAGTCTGAGTTAAAGTCAATGGAACAATACAAAAAGGATTCTGAAAGACATAGTCACAATTACACTGAAGTCTTGAAAGCCTATGACTATGTTAGGAAAGAACTAGAGGAAGAAAGACTTAAGTTTAAAGTTTGGACAGACTCTGGTAGAAAAGTTCAAGAAATTCTCAACAATCAAAATATATGTCAAACTACTGGTCAAGGCTATGACATGAGTCAAGAAAAAAACCTATTATTGAGAATGATAAAAATGAAGCTAGTCAAATTAGTAAGACAAATGATAAAAGTACCTTTGTTCCTGTTAAGTTCGTGACCCCTAAAGAAAAGACTGAAACCACAAACTCATCTGTCAATAGTCCCCCTATTTTTGATAAAAAGACAGATGAAACAGGAATAAATAAGCCTAAGAAAAACATAAATATAGGGTACTTGTCTAAGTCTAAGCTAAAAGAGAAACTAGAAAAATTATCAGAGTCTATCAAGACCAGGAGGAACAGGAATGGTAAAGAAGGCATTAACAAGGCCAACAATTATCAAAAAGATCTTAATTCTCCTAGAAAGAAGTGTTACAGATGTGGAAACTACAACCATTTAGCTCTAGACTGTAAAACAAAAATTGAGAAGAAATCAGAGTCTAGCCCTTCACAGACTCTGAAAAGTCAATACATTCCACAGAAGCCCTGTTATCATTGTGGTAGCATATTTCATTCTATTTATATCTGTAGAGACTATAATTATTTGTCTTACAACTTTTATGAGCTAAAATCTTCAATTGATAAAAACTGGTATGATACTATTAAGACTCCACCAGACTCTAACGCAGAAAAGGAGACATGTAAAACAACAGTCAAGAGCTCTAAACCTGTTTCACCCAAAGTTAGTAAGAAAAGATCCAAAATAGTTTGGACCCCCAAAATATGTAACTAGTTGTTTTATGTATGCAGGGAACTGGGGAAAAGAAAATATCCCTAATCCTGGACAGTGGATGCTCAGGACACATGACTGGAAAGAAATCCCTACTTACAGATTTTGTGGAGATGGCTGACCCAGAAGTATCCTTTGGAGATGGCAACAAATGACAAACACTGGGATATGGCAAGATTGTACTTGGAAATATCATCATTGAAGAAGTAGCTCTAGTTGATGGCTTGAAACACAATTTAATCAATATAAGTCAACTTGGAGACAAGGGTTACCATACTGGCTTTGACAACAAACAGTGTCTTGTGACTAACCAAGAAATAGGCATTGTGGTTTTCAAAGGGCACAGACATGGTAACATTTATGAAGCCAGCTTAGAGGATTGCATTCACAATAAAGTCACATGTCTATATAGCAAAGCCTCAACTGAAGAAAGCCGGAAGTGGCACAAGAAATTGTCTCACATCAACTTTAAAACCCTCAACAAATTGGTTAAACAGAATCTTGTGAGAGGATTACCACAGGTTGATTTTGTGCAAGATGGACTTTGTGAATCATGTCAACTTGGAAAGAAAAAGAAAACATCCTTCAAGAGCAAGACAATAAACACAATTTTTGAACCCTTTTATTTATTACATCTTGATTTATTTGGTCTAGTAAATGTAATGTCAGTTAACAAAAAAAAATATGCTCTTGTCATTGTAGATGATTTTACAAGATACACATGGGTTTTCTTTCTATATTCAAAGGATGAAGCTTCACAATACATAGTAGACCATATCACTTTTCTAGAAACAAATTCAAAGAAAACAATTAGAGTTCTAAGGAGTGACAATGGTACTGAATTCAAGAATGCAACCATGGAGGAATATTGTGCATCAAAGGGAATTACTCAGCAATTTTCTGCACCAGGAACACCCCAACAAAATGGAGTTGTGGAGAGAAAGAATAGAACACTCATTGAAGCTTCCAGAACAATGTTGGCAGAGTCTAAATTACCAGTATATTTTTGGGCTGAGTCAGTAAGTACAACATGTTTCACTCAAAATTGTACATTAATTAATATGCATGGAGTAACTCCATATGAGATGGTAAAGAATAAGAAGCCAAGTGTGAAGCATTTTCACATATTTGGGTGCAAGTGTTTTGTGCTTAAAAGTACATCCAGAAAATTTAAGCAAATTTGAGACCAAGGCTGATGAAGCTATTTTTCTTGGATATGCATCAAACACAAAGGAATTTAGAGTATTCAATCTCAGAACCAGAATTGTTATGGAATCTATTCATGTTACATTTGATGACAAAAAGATTACAGGATTGCAGGATGAATCAGAGTCTACAACATTAGAATTTGAAAATATGAAAAATTCTGAAATTGATGAAGATAGTGAGGATGAAGAGACTCAATTGACTCCTAATACAATAGAGAATTATGCACACTCTGAGGGGGAGCCAGAAAATTCAACTCCAAACAATTCAGAGTCGACCCAGACAGAGTCTAGACAAACAGAGTCAAATTTCTCAGAGTCTAACTCTACAGGGTCTGGATCGAGAAATTCTGAATTATTCTCAGAGACAAACAATTTAGGGGGAGCTTCTTCATTTGAGTTTCACACAGGGAATGCCAATGATTTAGGGGGGGCTTCAAGTTCAAGAATCAATTTTCCACCAGCTAGAAAATGGACAATGGATCACACTCCTGATTTGATAATTGGGGATCCTGAGTGTGGTGTACAAACTAGAGCAGCCACTCAAAATGAATGTCTTTTTAGTTGTTTTCTCTCAGAGAATGAACCTAAGAAAATTGAGGAAGCATTACAAGACCCTGATTGGATCATTGTAATGCAAGGAGAATTGAATGAATTTGAGAGAAATAAAATGTGGAAACTTGTACCAGGACCAAAAGATAGATCAACTATTGAAGCCAAATGGGTATTCAGAAACAAGCTTGATAAAAATGGGATTGTAATTAGAAACAATGCAAGGCTAGTTACAAAATGGTAATCTCAGGAGGAAGGAATTGAATATGATGAAACTTTTGCACTAGTAACAAGATTGGAAGCTATCAGAATGTTTCTTGCATTTGCAGCTCATTCAAAATTCAAGGTGTATCAAATGGATGTGAAAAGTGTCTTCTTGAATGGGAAATTGGAAGAAGAAGTCTAAGTGGAGCAGCCACCAGGATTTGTTGATTCAAAGTTTTCTGATCATGTATACAGGTTAGACAAGTCACTATATAGATGGAACCAAGCACCTAGAGCATGGTATGAAACTCTATCAAAATTTCTTCTTGAAAATGAATTCACAAGAGGTACCATTGACAAAACTCTTTTCATTAGAAAACATAAAGGTAATATTTTGCTTGTTCAGATTTATGTTGATGATATTATTTTTAGTTCTACTTATGAAAATCTCTGTGAAAAGTTTAGCAAATTAATGCAGTCAAAATATGAAATGAGCATGATGGGAGAATTAAACTTCTTTTTGGGACATCAAGTCAAACAGAATGATAATGGAATTTTCATCAATCAATCAAAGTATGTGAAAGACCTGTTGAAGAAGTTTAATATGCAAGACTGTGCAACTGCCAAAACTCTCATGTCAACAACCACTAAGCTAGACTCTGACCCAAAGGGTAAGAAAGTTAACAACACTTCCTATAGAGGTATGATTGGCTCATTGCTATATTTAACTGCAAGTAGACCAGATATAATGTTTGCAACATGCATGTATGTTAGATTTCAAGCTGACCCAAGAGAATCATATTTATTAGCTATAAAGAGAATTTTCAGATATCTTAAGGTGTTTGAGATTACGAAGCCGTATGAATAGTAATCGTGATAACTCAATACTAGAACAGGACAAGTAAATAATACTACGCCTACACAGAAATCAGGAAGAAATGAAGACAAGGCAGATACAGTGAATCAAGACATTAGAAGAAGTTTTGAAGTCTACTACAGGTCATTGAAAGAAGTACATTAATATGTTCATGCCTCAGTGAAGAATAATGTGTAAAGACTTTCAGGGTTTCAGAAGTGTTGAAGATTCAGTATAGAAGTGCCACAAGAAGATTTCAGTATAAAGGCATTGATTGGAAATAGACAGTGTTCGAAGCATAGGAATCTAGAAAGGAAAAAGACAAAAGGTTAAAGAAGACAGCTGCAGTCTTGAAGTTGTACTCACTGAAAGGAGTTCATTAATATGTTCAAACGTCAGTGAAGAACAGATAATGAAGTATTCAAGATTGTAGTAATAAAGACGTTGTCGAAGTACCAGAAAAGATTCCAGTGAATTTACAGTGTCTATCAACAGTCAGTGTTTGAAGCAATGTAACAGTCCAGGGTTATTCAGCTGAAACAGAAAAGAAATCAAGGGAATTTAATTCAGTGTTAGTCGTTTGTGAACCAGACCAGTGCACTAAGCGTCAGCACAACAAGAAGAGAATTACCTTGATTAATCAGAAGAAAATCAGTTGATCAAGCCAAGCCAGAAAAGTGAAAATCAAGTGGTAAATACTTCAAGCATCTCAAGAATATGTTAAGGCAAGTATTACTACATTTGGTGGCATTAATACTCTTGAAGCAATGAAGAAGCGCAACATAAGTTTTCCCAGGCACAACAAAAGAACATGGCATGTTTGTGGCGCCTATACAGTGTGTATAGAGTGTAGGCGCAACAAACAAGCCTAAGGCGCAAGGAAAGATTCTAAGTAGCAAATGGCGCCATCACAGTGAAGCAAGAGTAGAGGCGCAACTAGCTTTGACAGAGGCGCAACAAAGCTTTTCAAGAGAAGAACAAAGGCAGCTAATGTTCTAAGGCATTAGTGGCGCCTATACAGTGTATATAGTGTATAGGCGCAACTAACAAAGCTATACAGGTGCAAGGAAGGTTTGCAATATAAACTAAGTGATTTGTGGCGCCTACACTGTGAACTCAGTGTGCAGGCGCAACAAAACACCATGTGCAACAAAATCTAAGGCAACTTCCTAGTGTTGAACATTAAGTGGCGCTTCCCCTCTGTCACCACAGTAGAGGCGCAACAAAGGGATATTGGCGCAACAAAGCAACTAGTGGCGCCTACACACTGCAGTGACTCTTAAGGCGCAACAAAGGACTTGAGCAATTGTGAAGCAAATCAATTTAATTGATTTGAAAAGTCTACACAATAATAATAGTGGTGAATTGTGGAGACACACAGCCAACCAGAGAGAGACAGTGAGATATTTAGAAGCCGGAGAAGAAGATGTCACAATGCCATATCTTTACCTTCTTCACTGGGTTTTACAATCTAGCCGGTTAATCATGTCACAAATATTTAGGGCTATTGTAAAACACTCACTGTCAGCTTAATTCCAGTTAGTACAAAACACAGTCATATATTGTATAGGGATTAAGCTTTATCTCTTTGTAGAAGCAAAGAACGAATCAGTTCTTTGGTAGCCAGTTATTAATTTAACTGGGTGTAGCAAAACCTCAGGGATTAATACGAAATTACTATTCCCCGAAACCTGTCTCGCATTTAATTACTTGCTAATTTTCTAGATCATTATTATCAAATCATAAACTCAGAAAATTAGTAAGCCTGCCTCCTAAACACCTAAACACTCCTGAACACGAACCCACTGACCGAACTCTAAATCATATATTCGCAAAAGATTCGAAAGAATTTTTTGATTTAGTGAGTATCTTATTCAACCCCCCTTCTACGATACTTCGGGACCTAACAATTGGTATCAGAGCAGACTGATTGAAGTTAAAAATCAAGATCCGTATCTCAGTGAAGTTCACCGTGCCGAAGCTGTGTGGACTCAGAATGGAGGCCGTGTTAAATAAATTTAATTTAAAAAACTTTTTAAATAAAATTTATTTTATAAACTTTTATAAAAATTTATTTTGTAAACTTTTATTAGTTTATGTTATAAATTTTAATTAGTTTATTTTATAAATTTTAGATAAAATTTATTTATAAACTTTTATAAAATTTGTTTAACAAACTTTTATTAGTTGATATTATAAATTTTAATTAGCTTATTTTATAAATTTTAGATAAAATTTATTTTATAAACTTTTATAAAATTTGTTTAACAAACTCTTATTAGTTGATATTATAAATTTTAATTAGTTCACTCTATAAATTTTAAAATAGAATTTATTTGATAAACTTTCATAAAATTTATTTTATAAACTTTTATTAGTTTATGATTTAAATTTTAATTAGTTTATCTCATAAATTTTAAATAAAATTTATTTTGTAAACTCTTATAAAATTTATCTTATAAACTTTTATTAGTTTGGTTTATAAATTTTAATTAGTTTATCTCATGAATTTTAAATAAAATTTATTTTGTAAACTCGTATAAAATTTATCTTATAAACTTTTATTAGTTTGGTTTATAAATTTTAATTAGTTTATTTCATAAATTTTAGATAAAATTTATTTTGTGAACTCTTATGAAATTTATTTTATAAACTTTTAATAAGTTTGTGTTATAAATTTTAATTAGTTTATTTTATAAATTTTAACTATTAAAGTTTATCATTTAAATTTATTAAACACTATTTGGCTCATCTTTCAAAGGAAGCAGCAAGACGCGGTTATTAATTTGAAGGTACTCAAGGAGTTAGTATATGAAGATTTTTTCGGGCATTGAAGACTACTAAAATTGACTGAAGATTATCCGATGAGGTTAATTCTGGAACAAGTTGAAGAAATTGTGGTATTAATTTCCTCAGAGGTTTACTCCATAGGATTCCACAAATATTTTGGAAGCTGCAAAAGAAGAGATTAATTTGGGTATAGTTTTTGGTTAATTTGAGTTGTATTTTTGGATGAAAAATCTTATGGTTTGAAGTAGTGAAGGAGAACAAACTGGACTACCTGGAATCTCAGTACAAGCCTTAAAGATTATTCTACAGGGAGATTACAGGGAGTTCGTGCTAACACTGCAGATCATCTGGAACACAGGATTACAGTCAACAGAGATTTAAGGATACAACTACATTGTCTATAAAAGACCTGTATGTGCTGAAGGCCTATGAACTAGAACAAGAGCTGAAGAAGATAATATTTGGTAAAGCAGGTTGTTATCATATCCACTGTATTTGTGACCCATGAACCAAATTTGATTGAAGTCAAGGTTGAGAACCTCTGAACAGAAACGAAATGATCCAAGAAGCTGAATTGAAGATGTTGTAGCTCGAGGTAGTGGTCAAGGTGTTGCATGTGAATTTGACACTTTGGAATAACTTGAGAAATGGACTGCAAGTCAAGCCTGCAGGGCAACAGGAAGTTCAGTGACATCAGATTCAGACGGAATCCAAATTATAAATCTAAGGTCATTACCTATAGATTCCGTAAAGGGGATTTTCAAGACCAGTTCAAGAGGCGGTTACAAAACAGGGATGATTGATTATAGAAGACAAGATCAGGGGTTTTGCTACACAGTTTGAAGAAGCCTGTACAAGCAAAAGATGACAGACACTATGTTGAGTTAAAGCAAGAATCTCAGGCATTAGTGAGGATGCAGCAAGGGAAAGCATTTGTTGATGAAGTTAAATGCAAGGTTGATTCTATCAGTGACAGTGATGAACCAAATGGATATCTGGCATCAATGACCAACACTGGAGATGAATCACTATGCACTTCACAGGTACACATTCAAACTAGTATATCTTTATCTAATTCAGAACTGTATAATGATTAGGTATTGAAATGTATTATATTCATGCCAGCATGTTAGCATCTTAGGACTTAAATGCTTAATTGATTGCTAAGAATAAGATTGCATGCTAGGATTCATGAGTTTAATTAAGTACATTTCATACTTGATTTTATATGCAGTAAAATGAATATCTAGAATTAGATAGGGTGTTCTAGACGGTTAGGTGTATCCCTAAAATATTTGCTGGAACTTGAGTTAAATCTTCTGTGATTTAATATCTCTGCTAATGTTGTGAAAATTATTAAATAGACAAACAGGTCATAGATCAGATATTTTATATTTGTTTCTATTGTGATAAATGACTTGTTAAGTGTATGTGGAATTTGATATTGCTCATAATATTTTATTCAAATATTCTGCATATTCTTAAATTGTTTATGTGCTTATTTTCACATGATTTGTTCGCACTCACATAGTTGCACGTAAATGTCATATCATATCATGTATTGCCTGCTAGGGATAAGATGGTGGAATTATCTAAGTTGTCAGTAACAATTATAGATTCAAAGATTAATCTAAAACTGACTTAGGTATAGAGATAGTTAAAATATTTAGACAACAACAGAAATGGATTAGAAAGAATTAGTAGTTAATTTGTTAGTTCTTCTATCCATTTGCTTTTATGCATATTGAAGCTGTTGTTACCACTGATAATATCTCTAACCCATCTGGACTCAATTGAAGGTGAGTACCAAGAAGCTTAATCATTTGTGATTGCAGAGTATGTAACGAAAGGCAAAAGTTATGTGACTTCGTGACATTTATTGTTCGAGGCATATGATTAAGATTAAAGCTCTAATATCACAGTTGGTTGAGAAGGCCTCCCCAATGGTAACCTTTGGAGATGACATCAAAGGATGTACAAGGGATATGACTATCATGATTTAAGAACTGTCATCAGTGGAAGCATCTTTCTTGTGGAAGGAATTAAACACTATCTACAGGGCAGTAGGGAATTCTTTATCAAAGGTTTTCTGGAAAAGCATTGAAAAGGAAAAGTGCTTGATCTCAAACAAGAAGGTTGGAAGCTCACTCAACTGAGAGTGAGGAAGTTTGTTCGTAGCTGACATGGAACTAGGATGCAAAGGTGAAGTGAACTTTTCAGTAAAGCTTCTTCAGTGAAGAGTTAGCTATGGCAAAAGAATCTCTCACACTTGGTGAACAAGACAATGGATTCTTTGATAAAGAAGAAATTGGTGAGAGGACTGCTTCATTTGGAATTCTATCCAGAAGGACATTTTGAAGTATGTCACATAGGGAAGTCAATGAAAACATCACACTAAAGCAAATTATAGCATGAAAGAAATATGCTTAGTGGTGATTGATGACAACCCTAATTACAAGTTGGTGATGTTCGTGAATTTAACAGACAAAATGTCACAGATGGTGAGTGATCACATCAGGTAGATCGAGTTGGAAGCAAAGTAAGCTGTGAGAACTTTGAAGTCAGATAATGGAACTGAATTTCGCGAGTGAAATTCTATATGAATTCTGCATTGAAAAAGGTACTTTGAAGCTGAAGCAATTAACACAACATGCTGCTTTAATCAACAAGATTATGAAAAGACATCATATGAGTTAATGGCCAACCAGAAGCAAACACTGAAGCTCTTTCGTGTGTTTGGAGGAAATTGATTATTACTGAAGATTTAGATGAACATCTTGGCAAAATTGAAGTTAAGGCTCATGGAACAATTTTCCTCGGCTACTCATTGATGATGTAAAACCAGAAGGTTATTAAAAGTCTGAATGTGTCGACCTACTACACCAAGCTCCCAAGCATTCAAATGAAAGACTATTCTGAATCTTTAAAGTATGACATCTTGTCAGAGTCAAATTCAGATACTGTTGATGAAACTGAGGTTGCAGAAGGAATCAATGATAATGATGATGATTCAGATCCTATAAGTAGAAATGGTAGTGAAACTACACAACTCGTGAACTTTAACAGAATCCACTGTAAAAGGTGAATGATCTTCAACACATCCTTGCAGCAACTCAGGGGGAGCAAAATAAAAGAAGGATCTACTAGTCGTACTCAACACAATGAAGATCAAAGTAATACATCAAGAACATATCTGCTGAGACAAAGGGTTTGAAGTCAAAGTCATTCATGGAATCTAGTTCTTAGTGATCCGAATTATTGAGTAAAGGCTAGAAGTGCTAATCAAAATGAACATATATTTTTCGGGACCCAACAATCAATAATTGGTATCCCAAAGAATATTGAAGATGCACTGATTGATCCAGATTGGGTGATTGCAATGTAAGATGATCTCAATTAGTTCGAAGGCAGAAACTACTGAAGTTGGAACCCAGACCACTAAAGTCGAAGCTGAAATTGGTACAGTAAGGGTTTACAGAAACTGGATAATAATTGGCATTGTTATGAGGGACAAAGCCAAAATGGTTGCTACAGGTTAATATCAAGCAGAAGGTATCAACGATGATGGAAACAGAATCTTCGGGACTTTCAAGATCTAACAGCAAGCAACAGAGACGAGACTTGATCCTCTTAGGACCTAACTTTTGGGCCTAACAAGATGAGGACCTAACAGAGTTAGGGATTCAAGCAAAACGTCAAGGACATGGTATGACACTCTAACTGCTAATTACTTAAAAATGATTTTATATTAGAGCTGTTATACACATATATCTCTCTAGAATGCAAGGCACACACAATGTAATATATGTGCAAGTATACCATGATTATATTATATGTGGGTCTACTAATGAAAACTTGGCAATAGATATTTGCTAAGTAAATGCAGAGTATGTATAACATGAGCTTGTTGGAAGAGTTGCAATTCTTTTTGGATTACAAGTAATTCGAAAGAATGATGGCAATTAAAATAAGTCAAGGATCTTTTGAAGATGCGCAATTTGGAAGATTCTAGACCTGCCAAGACTTCTTGCCAACAAACCACTAAGCTTGATCAGGGCAAATCAGGTATATGAACTGAAGTGACAAGCTATAGAGGTATGATCAGCTCATTACTTATTCTAGTGCATAAAGACCATATATTTTATTCTCGATATGCCTATGTGCAAGTTTCCAAGTGGATACTAGAGAATCTTATCTTATAGCTAAGTTATGAATTGTTAGATATCTTAGAGGATCACCAATTCTTGAAATCTGGGACCCTAAAGATACTAGGTTTAACCTAATTGGCTATATAGATATAGATAATGCAGATTGTAAGAAAGACAGGGAAGTCATTCCTAGAAGCTGTCATTATTTCCAGTAACTCTGTTGATCTCTCCACACCACTGAAGGAACAAACGCAAGGACATCAGGTATCATTTCTTTCGAGAATTGTCCTTAGTAGAATAAATTGCAGATATTTGTTAAACAACTTGATGAATTCATTTTGTCTAAGTTGGTTATTGAATTTGGGATGTTATGTATATGCATATTTGTTGGAAATCCCATCTGGAATTCTCGAATGAGTTCACAAGTATTAAATTTTCATATTTAAAAGACTTGTGAATTTATTTTAAATCCAGTACCTCATGCTTATTGCTACTAGTTTAATTATCATTCTTACAATGCAATATGCATATGTGGTAGTTAGATTTTTAGCATAAGTAAGAAGCATAATTATTTGCATGTTAAATATTTGATGAATATTAGTCAAGATGTCTTGCTTAATTGCTCTGATATTTTACTATAATATTTTTAAATATTTTATTATAAATAATTGTGATACTTTTAGTATTAGTGATATTATTTAGAATTTCTGTTCTAAGTAAACAATGCATATTTCGAAAAATCACTAATATTGAAAGTTGAAATATTTTCTAAGTTATGTGTATAAAATTCTTAATATTTTATATACTTGGAAATATTTCTAAATTTGATTTTAATTGCGAGGAGTTGTAATTAGGATCACAAGTATTAAATGTCAATATTTAAAGGACTTGTGAATTTCTATTCAACTATTTTCTCGAGCTTATATATATCAATAATAATTGTTATGAGTATAATTATAATATGCTAGAGTGACAATTATTAGATATAGTGTAGGAAGTTAGATGCTAATATTCAATCTAATGAATATTTTAGTATTTAGTGAAATTATTTTATCCTATTAAAATTATGGATTGAATCAATTCAATGATTATCAGTTTCATAATTTTGATTTGATAAAATATAAGAAGCACAATTTCTTGCATCTTGAAATTATTGATAAATATCAAATAATTGGTATCAACGTGCAATTAATTGTGATATTTTTAATATTAGTGATAACACAAGTTGCTTATCTGAAATCACTAATAACAAAAATATGTCTTGATGCTTATTGTTCTACTGAATGATTGTCATGTTTAGTTAATATAAATATGCATGTGATTGGCAATTGCTTAGTGCAACATAAGTATTTAATTTATTTTGATTTGTTTAAATCATGATGATATAAAACAATTCAGTGATATATTGGTTTCATGATTTAAGTAAATTAAAATAAATAAGAAGCATAATTATTTGTAGTATAATTATTATATTTTATTACTCTGTGATAATTGAATAATATTTTATTACAAAATAATTGTGATATATTGATACTAATGGATTTGCTTAGTTTTTATTTTAAGTAAAAATTGGTTTTTGAAAAAGTCGTTAGTATTAATATATTTAGTTTTCTTTCTTTGATTGATTCCTGAATGTATTTAAAAGAAATTTTTGTCTATTTCTTTTTCAAAATGTTTTATTCAAAGATACATTCACTTTTCATCAGTTTAGATAAGAAAACTTTAAAATTCTTTTTCAAAACTTCTCTTTTGAAAAACTTTTCTTGAGGATAATTTTTTCTCCAATCTCAAAATCTTTTATCCTCTCTCCAAAGCTGGTTTTAAATGCTATATTTTCAAAACCGTTTTCTCTCTTAATTTTTCCTTTTAGAGTGGCAGAAACTTTTGACTGCTATTTTATTTGGAGAAATTATTTTAACTTCGAGGTACCAATCACTTGTAAAATTATTTGTTTTTAAACACTAGTTTCAATGTATGTTTCACATTGATTCATAGTACCCAAACAGTGATTATTGCTTTGAAGGCCTAGTGTTGTATTGTTAAGCATTCATTCACCCCAATTGTCATGTTTTTATTTTAAGTCGGGGATACTATCAGGTGGACGAAAATGATGTAAATCATAATTGCATTATGAGTCGGAAATCATAGTCCTCTATCTGATAAGGATGTTTTGCAAAACTGTTTTCAAAACATACAGTGCTTAGGTTTTAAAGGAAAAGAGTCATTTTATTGAGATATAATTTGGTAAGAGAGTTGAATTTCTTCTTTGGTATAAATTCCCGCGTTTTATTATGGGAAGTTTGCCTTATAAGAAATTCATAAGGGATAGAATTTTTCTCTGATATAAATTCCCGCATTTTATTATGGGATAAGTATCTTAAAGAAAATTTCTATTGGTATCATGTTCTTAAATGATAAATCTTTAGAACCGACAAAACTCTTTTACTAAAAGTGCTTTAATGCAATCAATTACCATTCCTTCTTATATTTTTCCTTCTCTTTGAGATGAAAAATATGTTTTGGAATGTTAAGGTGATTATCTTTTAATCTTGATTGATTCTTTTGGATTAGCCCCCAGAGGCTACAGAAGCTGGCCAAGAGGTTGAAAACCCATCAATCTCTTACCCAGGCCTTAATACCAAACACTCATTCATCCACTTCCATATATTAACCCCTGGAGATATAAGGAACAAATGTTACTTAGAGGTTGATAAGGGAGAAACTGCACTTGATGCAGCAAATAAGGATGAAGTCGGCAGTGCACCCACAGCTCTACCTCTAGAGAAGAAAAGTAGTATATAACTGAGGTAATTGTAAGCTCATCTGTATCTTCTCAAAAGGATGCAGAGCTGAAAAGGCAATAAAACTGGCTCTGGAATCATTCTCTCAACAGGGTGAGTCCATTGAAATTCGCTCGTCAGCCAGAGCATCTTGTAATGAGTCAAGCACACCACTGGCGCTCACGCTGATGATAAGCCTAAACAGATAAATTCTAGGAACACATTGCAAGGAGTGCATAGTGTGAGGTACAGGCATTTAGAGGAGATACGGACTCTAGCCATACATTACATTGTCCAAAGTATCTACCTCAAACAGAAGGTGTTATTCGCCCTTAAGTACACTAAGTTTGGAGAAGGGGGGGTTGAATACAAACTTAATAATTAAGTCAACTTTTTGCGGAAATAAGTTTGTACAAAGAGAGTGTTTAATTAAGATTGATGTAACTAAGAACTGGATAACTAAAGTGTTGATAACAGAAACAACAAGATTAAAAATTACTAGTGGATTGTTTTTCCACTAGTGTGTTTTTGCTTTCAATTGATCTTAGTAAGAATACTAAGCTGCGTACAAAGTTGAATGTAGAATCTAGAAAAGCATTACAAGTTCTGCCTGATTTTCTACTTTGCTTTTCTTGAGTTCTAAAAACAAAACAACTACTTCTTTGCTACTGTGTTGTTGCTTTTTATAAACAACAACTACTCCTCTAGTTTTCTATCGACTGATAACAATATAATATTACAATTTATACTGTTTACATAAAAATAGAAACTAGCTCCTTTTCACAGCTTTCCTTGTAGAACTTACTAGCTCTGGAAGTGTCTTTTGTCTTAAGATATTCCTTGGATGCTGTGTTGCCTAGAAAGTCTTCACAGTCCTGACAGGACTGTCTTCCAATGATTCAGTTTCTGCACTGTTCCCGTGAAATCTGGCTTTTAGCTAAATAGGGAAACTTTAATCAACTGATAAATGATGTTAAGCTTATCAGTTGATTCACCTTTGCTTATCCATCGATGGATAGGATATCTGTTGATCAGTTGATGTGTCGATGGATAATTGAGCTATCCATCGACTCCTTATCCATTGATGATTCTTTATCCGTTGACTGTAATTATCCATTGATAGCTTTCATCCGTTGAGTAGTGTCTTCATCCATCGACTTCAACATCAGTTGATCACTTCACTTGTGAGAATTCTGACTTAGAATATTTACAATTGATCAGCCATTCTTCACATCTGTTGAGAAGCTAGAAATTGAAGTCAATAACATCAGTTGACTACATCATTGCATCCATCGAGGTAATACAATCAATTGATAGTGAAACATAAATCAATGCTACAATCCAGTTTATCAGTTGAGAAACAAGTTTCAACTGATAGCTGGTTTCCTAATCAATGGATATTTATAAGTCATATCCATTGATCAGTTACAAAAATAATTTTGAGTCCCTATTGAAATTCTAAGTAATTTGTTATCATCAAAACTCATAATTCCTAACAATCTCCCCCTATTTATGAATATTTAAAATATGCATAAATTTTCTGTTGATGATAACAAAACTCCTGAACATTTTCATTCTTAGCAAGAATTACAATATTGATAAGTAAAGTTTTAGACAGAGTAATCAGATACCAGACAGGGATGAATTCTGATAATTTTGATGATTGAGGTTGAATCTCCTATCTTCTCCTTCTTCCCCTTGACTCATTCATCTTGTCTTCATTCTCCTTCATCTTCCTGTAGAGGGTTCCCTTCAATATCTTCTCATCTTCAATCCTGTAGTCCAATTGACTTGCCAGATGATTTAATTCCAGATTTGGAAGTTTGTCTATTTCTTGACAAATATCAATGCATTTTTCTCTGCCTTCCCTGTCCTTGTATATCATCAAGTAGAAGGGCTCATGAAGCACTTTTCTTCCTTCAGGATTCCAGATCTTTATTCTGTCATCCCTTTCTTCTTGAACAGGTGCCTCCCTTATCTTCTTCATTCTTTCAAGGATGGCCTTTCCTAGCTCTTCAGTTAGATAATACTTCCTGTTGAGCATAGTGTAGATCTTCCTCAAGATGCCATATCCTTGATCCAAAACTTGGTTGAATGTGAAGGTTGAGTGTGATCCATCTTCATACTCAATGTGAAGAAGATCAACATCTTTCTTCCTTTGCCCTTTTGCTGCAATCATTCCCTCAGCTTTGATTGGCACAAAGTTTTCAGATTTATGTTTGAACACCTCTATTTCTTTGGCTTGATTACTCCCAGAAGCTTGACCTTCAGTCTTGACTTGTTTTGGCTTCTTCTCCTTGTCTTCATCAGCTAATGGTCTTTTAACTCCAGATGATTTTGGTGCATCTTTGGGCTTGTTTGCTCTTTGCTTCATCCTTGGCCTCCTTTCACCTTCTTTTCTTCTGGCTTCTCTTATTAGCCTATCCTCTTCATCATATTCCCTTTGCAATTGAATGGCTAATTCTTCTTGTCTTCTTTCTTGTTGCTCCTTTTCTTTTATGCCAACTGCTATGGCTTTGCTCAATAATTTTTCACTTTCCCCTCCACCTGTGACAGCTTTCTTTTTATCATCTTCAATTAGCTTTCCCTTTCCTTTCCTGTCACCAGGTTGTGAGCTGCTGGTACTTGTTTCTTTGAATTTGCTAGCAATTGCATCAAATTTCCTTACTATGTCTTGAGCCAACTCCTTCTTGGGATCTGTAGTCTTTACCACATCTTCAGTACCACTTGCTTTCTCCAATGCATCAGCTTCTTGCTTCTCCCCCTTTTTGTTATCAGCAACTGGCACTTGTGCTACTGACTGAGAGAGTATGGGAGTCTCTAAGAGTTTACCCAGAAGATTGATTTGAGTGACTTGATTCTTCAAAATTTGCTGCATGCTAAGTTCCATGGAGGTTACTCTTTTCTCCAATTCCATTACTTTGTCCTTTGCTGAAAACTCAGTGTCCAACCTTTGCTTGATTCTAGTCAGCATTGTGAGGCTGAGTCTGGAGTCAATGGTGGTGTCAAAATGCATCCTTGAGCTGTCAATGTCTTCTCTTATTTTCTTCAATTCATACTTGGAGCTTGTGACATGCATTTTCTGGATCTTCAAATTATCCCTGTAAAAGTTCAGAATTCTCCTGTGCAGGGGATCCACCACATCTACTTCAGCCATGGACCTTCTGTAAAGAGAAATAATGGCCCTTTCTGTTTCAGCCAAATTAGTTTCATCACTAGCCACTTGTGGATCTAGAAGGTCATCATCAGAATTGTCATCAAAATCTTCAGGATTCATGTGGGATATATCATCAGGTTGACTGGCCAAAAACTCTTTCCCACTCCTGAATTGCTCTTCTGTCTGCACTAAACCCAGCATTTGCTCAGCTATTTGATTAGATGCTGCTGCTAGTTCCTGATAATGAGGATCTTCATGTTGAAAGGTTGAAGCATCAAGATTTACATCAATTTCATCCTCCACCTCCAAGTTGACTTCTGCACCTCCTGCAGGGACTTCATAGTCTACAGCTCCCCCTGACTCCAGCCCCAACTTCTGGGTGAGTCCTGCTTCAATCTGCTCAGTTTTAGAAGTTGATGCTTCATGAGATGGTGAAATTGGTTTCTCTCTATTCTTTTCTCTCTCACTCTCTTCTCTCTTTTCTTGCATCAGGATCTCATCCTGGATTCTCACCTCTCCCTTACTTTCCTCTCCTTTTTCATCAGCTGCTAAGGTGGGACTCTCTTTTCTCACACCCTCTCCTTTTGCCACCTCAGAAGAATTTGAGGGCCCCTCAGTCACACACTCTCCTTTTGCCAAGGTATGCAAACCTTGCCTCTCACACACCTCACCCACTCCACTCAATCCTAATAGGGTATTGGCCACTTGAAGTGTTTCAATGGATGATTCATGAATTGACATTAAGGGATCAATCGATGGATAAGAAGTATCCATCGATGGATGAATATCCGTTGATGGGAGCTCGTCGATGGATGTAAGGATATCCATCGATGATAGTGAACTAGTCAATGGATGTTGGAAGTTATCAGTTGATTGCATAATATCCATTGACTGGAGAGAACTAACAGTATTTGCCTGATCAACCAAGGTGTTAACCTTATTTGGTGATGCAGGTGAGAGTGTTGGCTCCACCCTGAGTTGCAAAGAGGGTGAATTTGAAACAATGAAGTTGTCAATCAACACTGTTTCTGAAGAAATAGTTTTTGAGGGAGATTGAGAAGAAAATTCAGATAAAGAATGGGGCTGTGCCTCAGGAAGATTCTGAGACACATCAAAAGAAGAAACGGAAGGCTCCACCAAATTTTCATTTGGCTTTGCAAGTGTGTGTGTGCCCTGTGCAGTATTTGTAACCTTCTTTCTTCTTTTGTATGGTTGTATTATTTGGTGACCCTTATCCCCATCTGATGGTCCTGGTTGAGACCTCTTTTCAATAGTTACATCTTTTTGAGAAGATGCAACTAGGGATGTGTTCAAGTCCTTTACTACAGCCTCAATCTGTTGGGAGATTGGACTGGAGGCTGGCTGGTTCCTCTCAATCTCACTCTCCTTATCCTTCTGGCTTTCTTGATGTTGGCCAGTTCCCTCACCCTTATCAACCACCTTCACTCTCCCCTCAGTGATTTTTCTTTTCTTACTTCTTACAACAGTAGTCTTTTGAGAAACTACTGAGGTGGTTTGATTAGACTTGGGTTTTGAAGGTTGTGCAACTTGGGTAGGAGGAATGGGGGCATTTCCATCTCCCTCCATTGTTGCAGAAGGCAAAGAAATTTGATATTTTGAAGAAGAATGTAAAAGATTGAGATTTTGAAGATATACCTGCACAAGAGGAGGATAAATGAGGCACAACTTAGGGTGTAAGTTGATTCTCACAAGATCCTTGAAGACCCTCTTGTTTTGCATCCATGGCTCCAAGGACTCCATATCTGCACTTATTTCATATTCTCCAACAGAGGCATTAATAATCATCATGAAAAATCTTGCAAAGTAGATATTATGTTTCCTAGATGACTTGGGTCCTAATTTGGCAGTCAATTCATTTAGGAGTAATGTGCCAAAATTAAAATATTTATCAAATAGGACAGAATAAGCAATTTCTTGCATACTTATTGTAATTGCATCAAAATTACTTATTTTTCCAGAAAATACTTTAATTATGGCATCAAAGAAATAACTCCATTCTTTTCTAAGATTCTTCCTAACAACTTCTCCTAATCCAGTTTCAGCATTTGCATAATTAACGGATTCTAACATGTCCCTAATTTCTTCTTCAGTTGGGGGCTTATCACAATTATTTGCAGGCAATCCTAAACATTCAGATAATGAAGTACTATTTATTGTATAGGTATTACCTTTGCAAGAATAAGAAATTACCTTCCCATCTGATGAAATCTCTGCAGAGGTCCACAGTTCTTCAACAAAGGAACACACGATTGTTGGTGCTTCGCTGAGAGCTTTGGAAACTTTGCAATCTCCTAGGAATCGCATCAATGGATGAAAGTCCACAGGAGCATCATTCACCGTTAGACATGCTGTGAAGTTGTTCTGTTCATAGGTGAACCCAGTGGAAGAGACGATCTTCTTTTGTGGTGCCATTCTTTCAGTTGATATTCAAGAAATTAAAGTGAACTTGAAAGAATTTGTGAGAGCTCGTGGGAATTAGATAAAATTAGCTTGAGAGAGAGACATAGATGAATAGAAAAAAAATAGCAGGTAAGAATGAATTTTTAATTGTTGCTGCTATTTATATTTCCTAGTATTAAAAAGACTTGAAATGACTTTTTAATTAGTAGATAACCGTTGATGTATAAAAGACTGTAATTTATTACCCTTGATGGTAATTCTCCAACGGCTATAATTTGATCAACGGATGAATAAAACTGTAGAAATTCTATTACTATCGATGGATAAAAATAGAGAATTAATCATTTATCGATCGATCACTAACTACCAAGATAATTAACTGTCGATAGATAAATATCCATCGATAGGAATAACATTTATCTGTTGATCAAATAGGATGGGATTTATCCATCGATAAACAATTACTTAGGTAATTATCTGTCGATAGATAAATATCCATTGAATTGTGAACAATGGCTGCAAAACTTGACAGACATTTTAAGCATGAGTATAATTAAGCATACCTAACTCACAGACTAATCTATTAAAAGTAGATTCATCTAGAGGTTTGGTAAATATGTCTGCAAGTTGTTGTTCACTAGGGACAAAATGTAATTCAACTGTACCATTCATTACATGTTCCCTAATGAAATGATACCTAATGTCAATGTGTTTAGTTCTGGAATGTTGCACATGATTTTCTGTTATTGCAATGGCACTTGTATTGTCACAAAAGATGGGAATTTTGTTCAAGTTGAACCCATAGTCAAATAGTTGATTCCTCATCCATAAAATTTGTGCACAGCAACTTCCAGCAGCAATGTACTCAGCTTCTGCAGTTGAAGTTGATACTGAGTGTTGCTTTTTGCTAAACCATGACACAAGTTTATTTCCCAGAAATTGACAGGTGCCTGTAGTACTTTTCCTGTCTATTTTGCAACCTGCATAATCAGCATCTGAGTAGCCTATTAGATTGAAACCAGAATCTCTAGGATACCAAATACCTAAATTTGATGTACCCTTAAGATATTTGAAAATTCTTTTAATAGCTACTAAATGAGATTCTCTAGGATCAGCCTGAAATCTAGCACATAAGCATGTAGAGAACATTATATCTGGCCTACTAGCAGTTAAATATAAAAGTGAGCCTACCATGCCTCTATAACTTGAAATATTCACCTTAGCTTCTTTGGTATTTAATTCAAGTTTAGTGGCAGTGGCCATGGGAGTTTTTGCAGAAGAACATTCACTTAACTCAAATTTCTTTAACAAATCATGAATGTACTTTGTTTGATTTATAAAAATACCATCCTTAACCTGTTTGACTTGTAACCCAAGAAAGTAGGTAAGCTCTCCCATCATGCTCATTTCATATTTACTCTGCATTAGTTTGGCAAACTTCTTGCAAAGTTCCTCATTTGTTGATCCAAAAATAATGTCATCCACATAAATTTGTACAAGAATGATAGAGCCATTAACATGTCTACTGAATAGAGTTTTATCAACAGTACCTCTTGTGAAATTATTCTCAATGAGAAACTGAGATAGAGTGTCATACCAGGCCCTTGGTGCTTGCTTCAAGCCATAAAGTGCTTTGAGTAAAAAGTAGACAGAGTTAGGAAATTTTAGATCTTCAAAGCCAGGAGGTTGTTCCACATAGACTTCCTCTTCTAGTACTCCATTCAAAAATGCACTTTTCACATCCATCTGGTAGACTTTGAAATTAGCATGTGCAGCATAGGCCAAAAAGATTCTAATTGCTTCTAACCTTGCAACTGGTGCAAAAGTTTCATCAAAATCAATTCCTTCTTCTTGTGAATAACCCTTTGCTACAAGCCTTGCTTTATTCCTAGTCACAATACCAGTTTCATCCATTTTGTTTCTGAATACCCATTTTGTACCAATTACTGATCTGTCTTTTGGTCTGGGCACCAGCTTCCATACTTTATTTCTTTCAAACTGATTCAGTTCTTCTTGCATAGCCAACACCCAATCAGGATCCATGAGAGCCTCTTCAATTCTTTTGGGTTCTTCTTGAGATAGAAAACTGCTATACAGACACTCATTTTGAGTAGCACTTCTTGTCTTGACACCATCTTCTGCATTTCCAATAATTAGTTCAAATGGATGGCTTCTTGTCCATTTTCTTTGAGGATACAAATTTTGCCTTGATGATGAAGCTTCATGATCATTTGTATTGAACTCAAAGTGATCTGAATTTGTAGAATGATTCTGAAACCCTCCCCCTGAAGTGGATACCCTTGATGTAGATTGTTGATTATCCGTTGAGGAGTTATCAGTTGATGCATTATCAGTTGATGGATTTCTGTCAACTGATAAATTATTCATTGATGCAGTAACATCAACTGATATTGGGTTTCTGAACACTTGAGGTTTTATAATTTCTGCCTCTTCATCGTCATTTACATCATTTGATTCATTCTCAAAATGCAGTGTGTCATGATTTCCTTCATCAAACAAGCCTTGAATCTTTTTATCATCAAATACTACATGTACAGATTCCATAACAATGTGTAGTCTGAGATTGTAGATTCTATAGGCTACACCTGATAGTGCATACCCAATAAATATAGCTTCATCAGCCTTGGCTTCAAATTTTCCTAGATTTTCACCTTGATTTCTTAGTACATAACACTTGCAGCCAAAGACATGAAGAAATCCCACCTTTGGCTTTTTGTCTTTCTTGATCAATTGATAAGGAGTCTTCCCTTGAGCTTTATTTACTAGGGAGATGTTTTGAGTAAAACATGCTGTGTTTATGGCCTCAGCCCAGAAGTATGTTGGGAGTTTGGCATCTTCCAACATGGTTCTAGCAGCTTCAATCAATGTCCTATTTTTCCTTTCAACTACCCCATTTTGTTGAGGTGTTCTGGGTGCAGAGAATGTGTGTATGATTCCTTTTGATTCACAGAACTCTTTCATTGTGGAATTTTTGAATTCTGTTCCATTGTCACTCCTTATCTTCTTTACATCCAATTCAAGATTTTTCTCATTTTCTCTTATGTGCTTGATGATGAGATGACTAGCTTCATCCTTTGAATGTAGAAAATAAGTCCATGAGAATCTTGAAAAATCATCCACAATGACTAGAGCATACCTCTTCTTTGCAATAGACATAATATTTACAGGACCAAACAAATCCATATGTAATAACTCAAGTGGCTTTTCAATTGAAGATTCCAATTTCGACTTAAATGATGCCTTCCTCTGTTTTCCTTTCTGACAAGCATCACAAAGTCCATCCTTGACAAATTCCATTTGTGGTAATCCTCTCACTTGATTTTTCTTAACCAAGAGATTCATGGCTTTGAAATTCAAGTGAGCTAATTTCTTATGCCACAGCCAACTTTCATTTGTACTTGCCTTAGAGAGAAGACAAGTCATTGATTCTGCATTTGTTGAGTTGAAGTCAGCTATGTACACATTCCCTTTTCTATTCCCAGTCATGACCAGGCTTCCATCTACCTTGTTGGAAATTATGCATGTTTCTGTTGTGAAACAGACTTTATTTCCATTGTCACATAGTTGACTTATGCTTAACAAGTTATGTCTTAAGCCATCAACTAATGCAACAGGTTCAATGATGACATTCTCTCTTGAAATCAAGCCATATCCCATGGTGTGCCCTTTGCTGTCATCTCCAAAAGTTACTCCAGGGCCAGCTTTCTCCTCAAACTTTGTGAGCAGGGATTTATCTCCAGTCATGTGTCTTGAACATCCACTGTCCAAGTACCAAAGATTTCTTCTCTTTCCCTGCACACAGTCAAAACAAATCAAGTTGATTTTGGTACCCAAGTTGCCTTGGGTCCTTTCTTATTAGTTGTTATCTTTGGCTTGGTTTCCAATTTTTGTACCTTTGGTTTGGGTGGTTTTACTTCCACTTCAACCTTAGGTGTTGGTCTCCCTACCTCAGAATTCTCAGTGCTAATATTTGGAATGCTCATGCTTGCAGAGTTGAAAAAATTTGGTGCATGAAGACTGTTAAGCATATTCCATGGCATAGCAGGCATATTCATATTGGCAAATGCAAGATATGGATTAAACATATAAGGCATTGGTGCATACTGAGCATGAACAGCATGAGAATCAACTGAATGAGGAAAAACAGAACTGGTATGCATGTTGGGTATAGCAGGTACATTTGTTGTTGTAGGCATGGTGAGTTTACATTGCACAGATAAATGATTTTTACTACCACACTTAGCACAAACTTTCCTAGGAGCATATTTGTTAGGTGTGTAGTTGTTGTGCTTGTTTATGCCTACTTTACCATTTCTATTTTTCTTCTTCTTTTCATTTGGCTGAATATTAGGTTCTATCTTTTCCAATTTCTCTTTCAACTGATTTTTAGATAAGAATCCTATATTAGCCTTTTCAACTTCGATTTTAGCTTCAGAGGAGCTACTTTCTTTGACAAATTTAATAGGTCTGTTAAACTTAGTCTTGATATCACATTTCTTAGCAGTTGATGACTTCTCAATCGATGGATAATTATCCGTTGAAATAGCATTATCAATCGATGGATAATTCTTATCAGTTGATTCAGAGTTATCAATCGATTGCTTCTTTTCTAAAGATTGATCTTCATCAATGGCTATTTTCTCAAGAGTTTCAGACAACATGGTGAAAGAGTTTGTTCCATGAATGTCATTCATCTTCTTACTGGCTTTACTTGACCTGTTCCACTTGTCAATGGTTCTTAGTTCATCCTCTAATTTTTCTTTTAACTTCTCTATTTCCTTTTTACTGTCAACTAGTTCATTTCTAGCATCTTTGTTTTCCATCTTGAGTCTGTCCAATTGCACTAGCTCACTCTCTAAGAAATTGTTTCTTTCAGTGAGAGTTTCTAATGTTAATTTGAGCCTAGTGTTCTCTTTGTTCAAAGACTTAAGAGTAACATGCAAATTATACAATTCATTAGACATTTCATTAATTGTAATATTGCATTCATCTTTGGACAACTCAGATAGATTTGTAGAAATTACCTGATTGCTAGATGAACTAGCTTCCTGGTCATCTTGATTGGCCATTAGTGCAAGATTGATGTGTTCTTCTTCTTCTTCAGAATCCTCCTCAGCAGCCCAGTCCTTTTCTTCTGTCACAAAAGCCTTCTCTCTTTGTTTGAGCAAGTCAAAGTACTTCTTTTTATAGTCAACACCATCACTAGACTTTGACCTCTTTTCAACTTTGGGCTTTCTGCATTCACTTGAAAAGTGACCAGCCAATCCACAGTTAAAGCATCTGAATTGAGTTCTGTCAACAAGATTTTTGCCTTGTTGAGTGTCTCTCCTGAACTGTGATCCAGGCCTTTGCATTGGATTCCTTTTGAACTTGAGTTTGGAAAATTTTCTTGATAGAAAAGCTAAATGCTCATCTATTTCATCCATTTCATCTTTGATGAGTGACTCATCACTATCACAAAGTTCTTTTCCTTTACCAGTAGAAGATTCATCATATCTAACATAATTTGCACCATTGCCATGACCTTCTTTCTTCCCTTCTTTGAAATCAGCATCTTCATCTGTTTCTGCAACTTGCTTTTCCTTGACCATCAAAGCAATGGACTTTTCTCTCTTCTGACTTTTCTCAATTTCCTCATCTTGCTGTAGCTCCAACTCATAGGTTTTCAAGATGCCATACAGCTTGTCCAAGGTATAATCTTTAAAGTCAGGAGATTGCCTTATAGAGACAGTCATTGGTTTCCATTCTTTGGGTAGGGACCTCAAGAATTTGAGGTTGGTGTCCTCAACAGCATAAACTCTTCCATATAGTTTAAGCTCATTCAACAGCTTTTGAAACCTACTATATGTATCATTTATTGTTTCACCACCCTTGAAGTGAAAGGCCTCATACTTTTGAATCAAGAGTTGCATCTTGTTCTTTCTTACTTGCTCAGTACCTTCACAGAGGGTTTGAAGAGTGTCCCAGACTTCTTTGGAGGTTGTACAACTAATGACATTGTCAAACATGTCCTTGTCAAGACCATTAAACAAAATATTCATGGCCTTTTTGTCCTTGTGTACTTCCTTTTCATCTTCATCTGTATACTCACTCACAGATTTAGGAATGAGTTTGTCTGGTGCTTGAGTACCGTCTGCATTTACACTTGTAACTATTTTCATAGGCACATGTGGACCTTTCTCTATGCAATGAACATAGGAAGGATCAATAGATAGCAGATGCAAGTGCATTTTTACTTTCCAGGGAAAATATTCATCTTTCTCTAGAACTGGAATCTTAACTCCTGTTTCTCTTTGACCCATTCTTGATGTACTTTTAGATCTTGACTTTCTGTTTGTCGAAAGCTTGCTCTGATACCAATTGTTATTCGCCCTTAAGTACACTAAGTTTGGAGAAGGGGGGGTTGAATACAAACTTAATAATTAAGTCAACTTTTTGCGGAAATAAGTTTGTACAAAGAGAGTGTTTAATTAAGATTGATGTAACTAAGAACTGGATAACTAAAGTGTTGATAACAGAAACAACAAGATTAAAAATTACTAGTGGATTGTTTTTCCACTAGTGTGTTTTTGCTTTCAATTGATCTTAGTAAGAATACTAAGCTGCGTACAAAGTTGAATGTAGAATCTAGAAAAGCATTACAAGTTCTGCCTGATTTTCTACTTTGCTTTTCTTGAGTTCTAAAAACAAAACAACTACTTCTTTGCTACTGTGTTGTTGCTTTTTATAAACAACAACTACTCCTCTAGTTTTCTATCGACTGATAACAATATAATATTACAATTTATACTGTTTACATAAAAATAGAAACTAGCTCCTTTTCACAGCTTTCCTTGTAGAACTTACTAGCTCTGGAAGTGTCTTTTGTCTTAAGATATTCCTTGGATGCTGTGTTGCCTAGAAAGTCTTCACAGTCCTGACAGGACTGTCTTCCAATGATTCAGTTTCTGCACTGTTCCCGTGAAATCTGGCTTTTAGCTAAATAGGGAAACTTTAATCAACTGATAAATGATGTTAAGCTTATCAGTTGATTCACCTTTGCTTATCCATCGATGGATAGGATATCTGTTGATCAGTTGATGTGTCGATGGATAATTGAGCTATCCATCGACTCCTTATCCATTGATGATTCTTTATCCGTTGACTGTAATTATCCATTGATAGCTTTCATCCGTTGAGTAGTGTCTTCATCCATCGACTTCAACATCAGTTGATCACTTCACTTGTGAGAATTCTGACTTAGAATATTTACAATTGATCAGCCATTCTTCACATCTGTTGAGAAGCTAGAAATTGAAGTCAATAACATCAGTTGACTACATCATTGCATCCATCGAGGTAATACAATCAATTGATAGTGAAACATAAATCAATGCTACAATCCAGTTTATCAGTTGAGAAACAAGTTTCAACTGATAGCTGGTTTCCTAATCAATGGATATTTATAAGTCATATCCATTGATCAGTTACAAAAATAATTTTGAGTCCCTATTGAAATTCTAAGTAATTTGTTATCATCAAAACTCATAATTCCTAACAGAAGGCTATATTTGGAATGCAGAGTGAAAGTGAGAGAGAGAAACACTTAAGTGAAAGTGAGAGAGAGATACACTTGAGTGAGAGATAGGGAGAGAAAGAGTGAAACACTTCTAAGTGCTCGACACTTGAGTGTAAACACCAACAGAACGTAGTAGAAGTGAGGAAACCATAAGCCAAACACTTACCCTTACTAGTTGCTACTTCTGAAAGAAAAGCTACTATATTTTTCCCAATCAATGACAGATGAGATCCTTCTTTGGAAGACAAACCATTCAAAAGATGGGCCATTGGAGGATTCCTCAACTAAGGGGGAGAAGTTATAGGAAGAAAAAGGAGAAGTTAATAAAGTCTTATCTTCGTATCCTTCGGAAGAGTTAAAAGTTAATATCCTAAAGGGGTTCGTATCCTGGATCCTGTAAGATCCTTGGAAAAAGGGGTTCGTATCCTTGGGAGAAGTTCGTATCCTTAGGGGGAGATTTTAGACAGAAAGAAAAAGAAAATCTTATCTTCTGGTCCTGATGGGAAACAACCGAATATGGGAGAATCAAGGAACTGTATCCTATACTTGAAAGGAGTTGTCAATAGAGGATTCCTCATCCAAGTGGGAAGTACAGATAAGAAATGAAATTTCCATTTATTATCTAAAGGGAGAAGAAGAGAAAGAAGAAGAATCACATTCTTAGGGGGAGAACATTATGTGAGCTATGTTCTATGTTTTATTGAAGACGTTCCCAGGAATCTAATTCTTATGAAGCTCTGTTTATGATAAGTTCTTTAAGTTCAACTATGAAGGATTTTGAAGCAGAGAAAGCTCAAACACAGACGGAAATGAAGATGATACTACATGAATATCAGTTCAGTGCTAGAGGAACAAACATCTTACATTTCAGTTACTCAAGAATTCTGGAAATGCAGTATCTGATCCAGAAAAACCAGTAGCATTATTTACAAGTCCTGGACGATTACTTTTTCTAGGTGTTAGTTGAGTTATGCTCTCTATGAGATTTGTTTGCTAAGTTTAACAATCAAATAGGGGGAGATTGTTTGAGATTACGAAGCCGTATGAATAGTAATCGTGATAACTCAACACTAGAACATGACAAGTAAATAATACTATGCCTACACAGAAATCAGGAAGAAATGAATACAAGGTAGATACAGTGAATCGAGACATTAGAAGAAGTTTTGAAGTCTACTACAGGTCATTGAAAGAAGTACATTAATATGTTCATGTCTCAGTGAAGAATAATGTGTAAAGACTTTCAGGGTTTCAGAAGTGTTGAAGATTCAGTATAGAAGTGCCACAAGAAGATTTCAGTGTAAAGGCATTGATTGGAAATAGACAGTGTTCGAAGCATAGGAATCTAGAAAGGAAAAAGACAAAAGGTTAAAGAAGACAGCTGCAGTCTTGAAGTTGTACTCACTGAAAGGAGTTCATTAATATGTTCAAACGTCAGTGAAGAACAAAGAATGAAGTATTCAAGATTGTAGTAATAAAGACGTTGTCGAAGTACCAGAAAAGATTCCAGTGAAATTACAGTGTCTATCAATAGTCAGTGTTTGAAGCAATGCAACAGTCCAGGGTTATTCAACTGAAACAGAAAAGAAATCAAGGGAATTTAATTCAGTGTTAGTCGTTTGTGAACCAGACCAGTGCACTAAGCGTCAGCACAACAAGAAGAGAATTACCTTGATTAATCAGAAAAAAATTAGTTGATCAAGCCAAGCCAGAAAAGTGAAAATCAAGTGGTAAATACTTCAAGCATCTCAAGAATATGTTAAGGCAAGTATTACTACATTTGGTGGCATTAATACTCTTGAAGCAATGAAGAAGCGCAACATAAGTTTTCCCAGGCACAACAAAAGAACATGGCATGTTTGTGGCACCCATACAGTGTGTATAGAGTGTAGGCGCAACAAACAAGCCTAAGGCGCAAGGAAAGATTCTAAGTAGCAAGTGGCGCCATCACAGTGAAGCAAGAGTAGAGGCGCAACTAGCTTTGACAGAGGCGCAACAAAGCTGTTCAAGAGAAGAACAAAGGCATCTAATGTTCTAAGGCATTAGTGGCGCCTATACAGTGTGTATGGTGTATAGGCGCAACTAACAAAGCTATACAGGTGCAAGGAAGGTTTGCAATATAAACTAAGTGATTTGTGGCGCCTACACTGTGAACTCAGTGTGCAGGCGCAACAAAACACCATGTGCAACAAAATCTAAGGCAACTTCCTAGTGTTGAACATTATGTGGCGCTTCCCCTCTGTCACCACAGTAGAGGCGCAACAAAGGGATATTGGCGCAACAAAGCAACTAGTGGCGCCTACACACTGCAGTTACTCTTAAGGTGCAACAAAGGACTTGAGCAATTGTGAAGCAAATCAATTTAATTGATTTGAAAAGTCTACACAATACTAATTGTGGTGAATTGTGGAGACACACAGCCAACCAGAGAGAGACAGTGAGATATTTAGAAGCCGAAGAAGAAGATGTCACAGTGCCATATCTTTACCTTCTTCACTGGGTTTTACAATCTAGCCGGTTAATCATGTCACAAATATTTAGGGCTATTGTAAAACACTCACTGTCAGCTTAATTCCAGTTAGTACAAAACACAGTCATATATTGTATAGGGATTAAGCTTTATCTCTTTGTAGAAGCAAAGAACGAATCAGTTCTTTAGTAGCCAGTTATTAATTTAACTGGGTGTAACAAAACCTCAGGGATTAATACGAAAGTACTATTCCCCGAAACCTGTCTCACATTTAATTACTTGCTAATTTTCTAGATAATTATTGTCAAATCATAAACTCAGAAAATTAGTAAGCCTGCCTCCTAAACACCTAAACACTCCTGAACACGAACCCACTGACCGAACTCTAAATCATATATCCGCAAAAGATTCAAAAGAATTTTTTGATTTAGTGAGTATCGTATTCAACCCCCCTTCTACGATACTTCGGGACCTAACACAAGGGTGCACAAACACTTGGACTTTGTGAAAGGCAGAGTGTTTAAACTTGTAACACTATAATTTATGTAACTCAATTAAAGAAAAGATACTTAACCCGAAGACAATCAAGAATAAGAAGTCACAAAGAAATCAATACAAATGAAGACAAAGTAATTGATACAGTTCAACATGGTAAATATGATCAAACAAAGAAGAAATCATTGGAAGAAGTTCAAGTTAAAGTTGTTCATGCCCCAGTGATTTGTAACTCAAAGGATCAAGATCATAACTATCAGTATCAATAAGACTAATTGATTTCAAGTGAAAAAGAAGGAAAGCAATTGTTGGAAAGCCACATTTCTAATTGAACATGGTAATCTATTCAGAAGCAAGAAACCTATCAAGACTAGTCACTTATGAACCAGACCAGTGCATCAAGTGTCAGGACATTGGTAGCAAGTTCATGTCAGTAGTAGAGTTCCAAGTTCAAGAGCTTGTTGAAGAAAATAGAAGACATGAAGAAATCACAAGTTCAAGATGTTGCATTGAAGTTTCAAGTTGAAGCCCAGAATTTCTCTAAGTACTTACAAGGGAACCTATGTAGAAATTCCTATCTAGAAATTCTGGATAAGTTTCTACTTAGAGCCAAGTAGAAATTCTGGAGTTGGAAATATTTTCTAAGTACTCAACTCAGGAAGCTATCTCGAATTTCCTATGTCGAAATTCCTAAGTCGAATTTCCTATGTAGAAATTCTGGAGGTGAAAATATTTTCTAAGTACTCAGGAAGAAGGCTATCTCGAATTTTCTATGTAGAAATTCCTAAGTAGAAATTCCTATGTAGAAATTCTACTTAGAATTCGAGATAGAGCCAAGTAGAATTTCCTATGTAGAAATTCTACATAGAGGACAGTTTCAACATGACACATGGCATCATCCTGGTGGCAGATTTCCAAGCTTTCAAGACAAGATAAGATTCACGTGGACAACATTGGGCCACTCATATCTTATCTTTTGAAGACTACAAGTCATAGATTACAAAGTAGTATAAATAGAAGTACTTGTGTAACTTATTAATAGAGAGAGCAATATTCGAGAAAAACACTTGTAATAAAGAGAGAGTATATTCACAGAGCTTAGTATCATTTACTACCCTCTTTACTTCTGTTGTACTATTGTAATGAATGTTGTAGCAACCCTTTCAAGTTATATATAAGACATATATTCCTTGAATCATTGTGTTCATTTATTACATAGTATTTATTGCTTCATTGATTCGAAAAGTTGTATTCACCCCCCCCCCCCTCTACAACACATTTGGACCTAACAATTGGTATCAAAGCTTTATGTTTGACAAACAAAACATAGATCCTTGTGTTTGGTAGAAGATTAATGAGTTTTCTCTTCCAGATCTAATTTTCGAGTTTTTCTTAAAAAGTGTGCCTTAATTTTTATTTTGGTGAAAACTCATCCCAAAAATTATTTAAATACTCCAGGTGTTATTATTTAGCTTGGGTGGATTTTAGATAATTTTGGTGAATTAATCTGGGTACTTTGGTTTGTGGTGTTCTTCACATGTTCATCACTGTTCTTGGTAAAGAAGACAAAACCAGCAACTTTAGATCTCCTTTTCAAAAAGACAAAAAGTGAAAAAGGTGTTATTGGCTTTTGATTGGACAAAATACTCACAGCATAAAAAGAATTGTCAGAAGACTCTGTACCTTTCACGTGGGTGTTAGGTGAAGTTAGGTGAGATAAGTCATAAAAGTCAAAAAGTGTGAAAGTGACCTGCAGCAATTTTTTTCTCCAAGGCAAAAGTTCTACATAGAAATATCTACTTGACAATTTCTACTTAGAAATTTCGACTTGACAGAATTTCGACTTGGTGAAATTTCGACTTGGCAAAAGTTCCACATAGAAATTTCGACTTAGCCTAGTCTTGTGTACTTAGGTTTTTTTTTGTGACCAGTTTTTGAACTTTGATTTATTTTGAGATAATTCAATTTTCTTTTAATTACTACTCAAGTAATAAGAAAAGTTTATTATCTCTACTTTAAATCTATATTAAGATGGCACCTAAAAATCAATTCAAAATTCCAATGTTCGACCGAGATCACTATGAAGAATGGGTGTTGAGAATGAAATTATACCTTGAGTCCTTTAACCCTGAATACTTGGAAGTCCTTGACAAAGGTAAATTTGTTCCAATGGTGGTTGTTCCTGAGCATATGGAAGGAGATGTGGTTGTACCACAGCGGTCTGAGCCTAAAAAGGCAGCGGACTTTTCAGATGCCGATAAGGAGCAGATAGCCTTTGATACATCCGTTCGACAAACATTGGTGGAATCCCTCGATCACGAAATGTTTAATGTAGTTAAAGGACTAACTACAGCCAAGAAGATCTGGGATAAGATAGAGGTCGTCATGGAAGGTACAGCTGAGGTTAGAAGTAACAAGACACTCATACTCAAGATGGAGTATGACACTTTCAGGATAAGAAAAGGAGAAAGCATAACAGATGTCTATCTAAGATTCAGTCAGTTGGTGTTGGATTTGAATCTGAGAGGTATAACTCTCCCCATGGTTGAAGTCAACACGAGATATCTAAGGAACCAGCCAAAAAGCATTGAACATAGAGTCTACGCTGTAAGAGAAACCAGAGATTTGCATATAACTTCTCTGGAAGAGTATTATGGAATTCTAAAGACCTATGAGCTGGAGACCCTTCAAGATCAAGCATGGGACAATGATTCAAGAGGAAAAGAAGTGGCATCAGGATTGGTTGCTGATGAGGAAGAGTCTAAGAAGGCAATGGTTGCAGAAAAACCTAGATCATCACCTGCATCTCATCAAGTTGATAATGATGATGAATGCACCTCAAATAGTGATGATGACTACTTCACCCAAGAAGAGCTGGACAACATGGATGATAGTGTCGTGGCATACATGGCGAGGAAGTTCAGCAATATCAGATTCAAAAAGAGTAACCGACCACAGAGAAAATCTTCATCTTTCTATCGGGTTACAAGGGGTGGTGGTAGTTCTTCAGGTTACAAAGGAAAAGGCAAGAGTTCTAGCTACAAATCTCCTTTGGATTTCAAAATGAAGTTCAAATGCTATAACTGTGGTGAAGCTGGACATTTTGCTACGGACTGCAAGAAGCCGAAACAGACTTATCCAAAAGAAAGTTATGAAGCCCTCAAAAGCAAGTATGAAGCCCTGGTGAAGGAAAGACATGGAAAAAGAGCTTTAGTTATAACAGAAGGTAGAGCTTGGGATGATTCAGACGAGGAAGAAGTTATTCATGCAAACTTTGCCCTCATGGCTGAGACATCAGAGGAACCAGAGGTACCAGTTCTAACCCTTAAGGAAGAAATGTCTATTGATGATTATAAGGTGCAGAACGGGGCTCTTAGCGAAGAGATCTATATGTTGTGCAAAAGCCTAAACACTTCTCAAAAGGAACAGAAAACACTTGTTGCCAAATGCAGAATGCTTGAGGCAAAAGTGGAAGAGTTAGAGGCTGTTTGCACTGTAGATACTTCCCTAAGAGACTCTATTAAATCTTTGGAACACAAGCTTAGCCTTAAAGATGAAATAGAAGCATGTCTTAGGAATAAACTAGCTGAGTTAGAAACAAAATGCGAAGCTTATAAACTAGCTGCTAGTAAGGTGAATGTTGACAGTGACACATTTAAGAAGATAACTGGAGTTGGTGTAGGTCTTGATTATTCTAACTTATCTAAGAAAGAAGGGAAAAGACCTGTAGACATTAGTTCCAGTAAGACCAAGACTGAAATACCTACTTTTCTTAAATCAGCTGTCAAACCCATCTTTAAACACTTCGTTCCTCAAGTAGAAGAAGAGACTGAATTATTAGTTAGATATGAGATAGAGATGGAAGATCGAAAGAAAGAACAACCTGTAACTCCTATTAAATCAGTTAAAATCAAATCCACTAGAGAAGAATCTAGACAAGGATTAGGAGCTAAGGCTGTTAAACAACAGAAAAAGGAAAAAGGCATAAAAGAGGTTAAGGCAGAACGTGTTAAGAAAGAGTGCTATCATTGTAAATCTACTGAACATCTTTCTTACGCATGCAAATCTAACATGAATATTCCTATTACTCATGCCATGCCTGTACCACACACAATGAATAACATGCATATGAACCATGCACAATGTGGTCAACCTAATTGTATGCCATGCACTTTTAACGTCATGCAAACATTTGTAAACTTGATGAATGCAACTAGCCAATCATGTCAAAATTCTACTGCTAGTTCTAATGTCAAAAAGAAGCATGTTAGAGCTAAGACTGCCAGTCCTCCTAAAGTTAGGAGTGACAAACCTTCTCCTAAGACTAACAAAATTGTCAAGTCTGAAAGAGGAAAAGACGAAGTCGAAAGCTCGAGTAATGTTAAAGTAGGTGCATCTACTGTTGTTAAAACTGATAATTCTCGATCTTATAGAAAAGCCGGGCCCAATCAAACATGGGTTCCGAAGAACGCCTAATCAATCTGTCATTGCAGGGCATTAAGCGAAAAAGGAATAAAGTTATATGGGTGCTAGACAGTGGAGCATCGAGGCATATGACAGGAAACAAGTCCCTGCTTACAGAGTTGGTTATGAAGGCTGGCCCTTATGTTACCTTTGGAGATGACAGCATTGGTGTGACAAAGGGATATGGCAAACTGAAATCTGGTAATGTCATCATTGAAGATGTTTCCCATGTTGAGGGACTAAAACACAATCTGTTGAGTATCAGTCAATTTTGTGACAAAGGATATGAAGTTATATTCAACAAGAGAGGTGTATCAATCACTCACATTAAGGAAGGTTCGTTGGCTTTGAGAGGAGTTCGAAAGGCAGATCTTTTTGTTGCTGATATGGATTCGGCAAACAAGAATGAAGTGACATGTTTCTATAGCAAAGCGTCAGATGATGAAAGCTGGCTATGGCATAAGAAGCTGTCTCACTTGAACTTCAAAACGATGAATGCTCTCGCAAGGCGAGAACTGGTGAAAGATCTACCTCAAATGGAGTTTGCTCCTAAAGGACTCTGTGAAGCCTGTGAAATGGGAAAGTCAAAGCGAGCATCGCACAAGAGTAAAGAAATTTCTAGTGTCACTGAGCCTCTGCAACTCCTTCATATGGATTTATTTGGCCCAGTGAATGTCCTATCATTGTCTAGGAAAAGATATGCTTTGGTAATCGTGGATGACTTCTCAAAATATACATGGGTATTGTTTGTAATGACAAAAGACGAAGTACCTTTCCAAATCATTGATCACATCACTGAGATTGAGAATGTTTCAACACTCACTGTGAAGACGATAAGATCAGACAACGGCACAGAATTTAAAAATGCAATATTGAATGACTTCTGTGTTTCTAAAGGAATACGTCATCAGTACTCAGCCCCGAGAACTCCACAACAGAATGGAGTAGTTGAAAGGAAGAACAGAACATTGGTCGAAGCAGCAAGAACTTTGTTGTATGAATCGAAACTTCCTCTATACTTTTGGGCCGAGGCAGTGAGTACAGTGTGTTACACTCAGAATAGAACCTTGATCATAAAAGATAAAGAAAAGACACCATGTGAACTAATGAATAACAGAAGACCAACAATCAAATACTTTCATGTCTTTGGAGCTAAATGCTATGTACTTATAGATGATGAAAATCTAGGCAAATTTGAAGCAAAAGCGCGTGAAGGGATATTTGTTGGTTATTCTACAAATACGGTGGCAGCTTATCGGGTATTCTTGGTGAATGAACGGAAAGTGATTGAAAGCTACAATGTCAGATTCGACGATACCAAACTCCCATCAATTTCTAAAGATAATAGTGAACCTGAGTCCCTAAAATTTCATAATCTGGACTTGGATGAAATTGAGGATGAACCTGAGTTGGTTGTTACTTCAAATATACCAAGTGATCGTGAAGCTATACCTGAGTCTAGTGGACAATCGAATTCTACGAGATCAGAAGAAACTTCTTCCGCACGTTCTGGCAACAACTCAGGGGGAGTAAATAGCAGCTCAAGAACAGGTGATCAAGACTCGAGGAGAAATGACACTAGTTCTGTAGGAGCTGGTACTAACTCAGGGGGAGTTAGTAGAAACAACATAAGTAGTCAGCACAACAATTCAGAAAGTCAAGCTGAATCATCAAGACAAATTACCAAGAGAACGGGTATGGAGTAGAGACCATCCGTTTGAATTAATTATTGGTGATCCAGATGCTGGTGTGACTACTAGAAGATCTACAAGAGCTGACATGGCAAATATCTGCTTGTACTCTGGGTTCTTGTCCAAACTAGAACCTAAAGAAATAGAAGAAGCTCTTGGTGATGCTGATTGGGTGATTGCAATGCAAGAGGAGCTCAATCAGTTTGAAAGGCAGAAAGTTTGGAAGCTGGTACCCCCGACCAAAGAACAGATCAGTAATTGGAACTAAGTGGGTATACAGAAATAAACTGGACGAAAACGGACTTGTAACACGAAACAAGGCTCGTTTGGTAGCAAAAGGTTACTCTCAACGAGAGGGAATTGATTATGATGAAACCTACGCTCCAGTTGCAAGACTTGAGGCAGTCAGGATGTTCTTAGCCTTTTCAGCACACAAGAATTTCAAGGTTTTTCAGATGGATGTGAAAAGTGCCTTCCTGAATGGAGAGCTAGAAGAAGAAGTGTATCTGGAACAGCCACCTGGCTTCATTGATCCAGAACTTGAAGATTTTGTGTTTCTTCTCTTCAAAGCTGTCTATGGCCTCAAGCAATCCCCAAGACGATGGTATGAAACCCTATCCTTGTTCTTAATTGAAAATGGTTTTATTAGGGGAGTAATTGATAAAACATTGTTCTACAAAAATGTAAAGGATGATTTGATACTTGTTCAAGTGTATGTGGACGATATTATTTTTGGGTCATCTAATGAGCGCTTGTGCGAGAAATTTGCCAAGTTAATGCAGGATAAATATGAGATGAGCATGATGGGGGAGCTGTCTTTCTTCCTTGGATTACAGATCAGTCAAAGAAAAGAAAGAATCTTTATCTGTCAATCCAAGTACATCAAAGATTTACTCAAGAAGTACAATCTTGAAGATGCATCAGCAGCTAAAACTCCCATGCCAACAGCCACGAAGCTTGATGAAGACAAATCAGGTAAACCAGTTGACATCACAAGCTATCGAGGTATGATTGGCTCACTTCTCTATTTAACTGCAAGTAGACCCGATATCATGTTCGCAACGTGTTTGTGTGCAAGGTTCCAAGTGGATCCTAGAGAGTCACATCTCATAGCTGTCAAACGAATCTTTAAGTATCTCAAGGGAACACCAAATCTAGGGATTTGGTACCCAAGAGATACAGGTCTTAATCTAATAGGCTATTCGGATTCAGACTATGCAGGTTGCAGGATCGATAGGAAAAGCACATCTGGTGCTTGTCAATTCCTAGGCAGAAGATTGGTGTCCTGGCAAAGTAAAAAGCAACATACAATATCTACTTCTACTGCTGAAGCTGAGTACATTGCTGCTGGAAGCTGTGTAGCTCAAATACTGTGGATGAGGAACCAATTGAAAGATTATGGCATGGAACATACAAAGATTCCAATCATGTGTGACAACACTAGTGCCATTGCCATGACCAACAATCCTGTAGATCACTCTAGAACCAAGCACATAGACATCAGGTATCATTTCATCAGAGAACATGTCGAGGAGGGGACTGTGGAGTTACATTTTGTACCCACAATGCAACAAATTGCAGATATATTCACCAAGCCTCTTGATGAAGTAACATTCAATAGGTTGGTTGGTGAATTGGGGATGCTTAACACAAGTTAGTAAATCCTCCTATCTGTAAAATCCAAGTTTTTGATCATTTACATATGTTTGTTTTTCTTGTTAATTGCCTAGCTGAAAACATGTGTAAATAATTTTTAAAATTGCTCAAAATATCACTTCTGCATGCCATTTAATCATTTTGAACTTAGACTTTAAGATGTTTAATTAATGATTATTATATGGTGTATGTTGTGTTATTTTTCATAAATTCACTGTGCATTAATTGAAATTATTGATCAAAACTTTGAATTTATGCTCATTAATTGCATGAACATAGGGGGAGTTAAATTCATGGATCTCTAAATTTATCATGATTTTAAATGAATTTTTCTATGTTTTTCATGTAATTTTTATATAATTTAAAGCCTTAGAATTGTCAAGGAATGTCCCTTTTAATGGTTTTTATTAAAAATCCTTGAATTGGTATTTATTTTAATTTGGCAAAATTTAATTATTGATTTTCCAGAACAATTGCCAAATTTTACTAAGTACCTTCAAAATTTCGAGATAGAGTCTATCTCGAAACTCATCTCGAAATTCGGCTTGAATTTCGACTTTGAGCTTCCAGGAGTGAAGTTTTAAAAATTCTAAGTCTGGTAAATTTTTCGACTTAGTGTCTATCTCGAACTTTATCTCGAAATTCGACTTACAGTTCGAGATAGAGTTCCAGGTGTAAGAGATTTGAATTTTCTAAGTCTGGGAAAATATTCGAGTTAGCATCTATCTCGAAATTCATCCCGAAATTCGACTTGAAGTTCGACTTAGGGTCTATCTCGAAATTCAACTCGAAATTCGACTTGAAGTTCGACTTAGAGTCTATCTCGAAATTCATCTCGAAATTCGACTTGAAGTTCGACTTAGAGTCTATCTCGAAATTCATCTCGAAATTCGACTTGAAGTTCGACTTAGGGTCTATCTCGAAATTCAACTCGAAATTCGCCTTGAAGTTCGACTTAGAGTCTATCTCGAAATTCATCTCGAAATTCGACTTGAAGTTCGACTTAGAGTCTATCTCGAAATTCATCTCGAAATTCGACTTGAAGTTCGACTTAGGGTCTATCTCGAAATTCAACTCGAAATTCGCCTTGAAGTTCGACTTGAAGTTCGAGATGGGTCTTTCCTGAGAGGTTTAATGCTGTTTATAATTGTTTAAGTGAATTTAATTCGAGTTAGCCTCTATGTCGAAACTTATCTCGAATTTCGACTTGATGTTCGAGATAGAGTTCGACATAGAAGTTCGACTTAGAAGTTCGACATAGAGTTCGACTTAGATTACCCTGTGCGTACTTAAGTTTTTTTTCATTTTCACAGGGATATTTTTGTCATTTCTCTCTATTGTATATATATACAACATTAACCCGATTTTACTTTCACTTTTACCTAATTGTTTTACAACCTAATTTTTACAGCAGCCCTCCCTCCCACCCACGACTGTTCATAGTTGTGGTTGAATCTCTTCCATAGAACGAACTACTGTCCATTTTGTTTCTTGATTTTACTATCTGCATCACGTTTAACCGTTTATATTGTGCGTAGTTTTGTGTTTAACATCGTGACCGTTCATCTTCACAGATACATACATACACACGAACTGCACACATCTCTCACATACATATTTTTTACTGCAGATTTTGTTTTCACAGTAGCTTGTTACTAATTCTTGTTTAATTCCGTAGTTTAATTTTCAGTACAACATCTTAGTTGTTTTCTAAATTAAAAGGGATTAACACGATTTTTTGTATAAACAAAAACAAAATGACTCACCAATTTTCTCTTGCAAAACATAATTATTATAATATTCCGACTGAAATTGGTGATCAACTCCCGCGTTTCAAGTTTTGGGTACGATATCTTAATTTGTACTCCAAAGCTAGCACTGCTTTTACTGCAAAACCTACACTGGTCCATGATGCTTTGCAGCAGTTATGGACTAGTGCAGTCCCTTTTGGGAGTAAATCGACCCCCTACGGTTTTACTTTTACCTTGGAGGGTCAAAATTTTGAGGTTACAGAGGCTATTTTTAATACAGTTCTTGGTTTTCCAGTCAAGGATTCTTATGACCCTGAACCTACAGCGGCTGAGCGCCAGAATTTTTTTGAAGCAATTGGATGTTATCCTCCCCCTGGACGACTATCCACTTCAAATATTCAAAAACAATTTTTTCATGTGGAATGGAATTACTTTTTCGAGGCCATTACTAGATGTTTTCGGGCACGAGAAAGAGATTTTCATCAAATTTCCATTCCCATGCAAATTTTTGGTGTTTCCCTAGCCCAGGAACTAAACATTAATTATGGCAGGCTTGTTCTTTCAGAATTAGTGGCTACAATGGGATCACCTGAAACCAGAGACATTTCACACAATGATATTGTCTGCTGGTATCCTCGTTTCTTGCAAATGCTAATCAATCATCTCGTGCCTTCAAATGCTTTATCACTTAGGCAGGCATTTGTTCGAAGTCCCACCTCTGCACCTCTAGGCATGGGCACTAAGTCACTAACAACTATTGCTAACCAGGATAAACATCAGGGTAAACCTATGTCTATTCCTGAGAACATTCAAGTGTGGCTTTCTTTTGATGCAGGTGTAACTACTTTAGCGGGGACGTCTCAATTCTCATCACATGCTCAGAATCCATCTGCCCACAATGAAGCATTTCAAGGGATTCCTGATGAGCATATTGATGACGAACAAGATGAGGGCCAATCTCTCAGTCACTTCACAGTCAGGCAAAGGGAACAGCAACCGTCTCCTAAGACAACACATGCTGCTTCTGATTCCTCTGTTGGCCAAGGTAATGAAGGCGGTACTTTCTTAGAACCTAACACTCCTTCTTCCTCTAATTCTGATTCCGTGGCCCAAGATTCTGCTAACCCGCAGGATCTATCCCAGGGTGATAGCCATATTTCTGCGTCTACTTCTCTAACTTCTTCACTATCACCCCTGTTAACGGGAGTTAAAAGGCCGGCACCTTTAGAATTAGGTGAGAGTACTGATGAGAGTGACCCTGAAGTGCAGCCAGTTTTAAGGAAGCGAGCCAAATTTTCACAAGCTGCTACTTCAAAAGCCCAGTCCATCCCTAGCGTGTCTATCACAACCACTCCACCTCACGAGAGTGGTTCTCCCCTTGCACAGTCAACACCTAGGATGGTTGCTGAGGATTCAGTGTCTTCTGAAGAGCCTGTTCCTTCAGTTAGGCCGGAAGTTTTATGAGCTTCGAAAGTACCTTCACCGGTACATCCTGATGCTGCAGAGAGGATCGGTTCTACTGTTGTACTTGAACACTCTGCAGCCTCTCAGCCTGAGATTCCACCTCAGGACAAAACAGGCAACATTGATCCCATAACTGTTCCTCATTTTTCTTATCCAGTTTCTGCAGGTACTGCTTTGAATCTGAGTGCTATTATTGAAGACATACACGAGCGTGAGACAGGGAGTGAGTGTGAGCGTTTAGGGAGTGAGGGACCTTCATTTTTAAGGCCCGAAACTGAGCGTCAAACACAAACAGAACGATTCTTAGAGCGACAAAACCTAAGCCAAACACCGTCCCTGGTTCTTCAAAATCTTGAAACACGTATGTCAACGGTGGAAAATCATATACAGCAGTTTGGGCAGTCTATGGGGCAGTTAGGGCTTAATGTTGGAGATCACAAGAGGGCTCTTGATGACTACGCAGCACGAATGGCAGGTCAAGCTGAAGCTTTAAAAGATATGACGGACAAAGTCAATGACCTGGGCCATGCTGGTGGTGTCTTGGGCAGCACTCTGTATGAAAGAATGGGGAGTGTGGAGAGCGTTCTGCATACACTGGCAACAGAAGTCAGTCGTATGATGTATGCAGTTCGACACTTAGTTCCCCCGGAGTGCTTCGATGACCATTTCAATCAACCTCCCCCGGATGCTGATGGTGCAGGTGGTGCTGCTGGACCGACTTCTGGACCTTCTGGTTTTGGTTCAAGTGCTGGTGGATCGGGTGCACAAGGTGATGTTCCGGATAACTCACCTAAGGGGGAGAAAGGAGGTAATGAGACGACACAACAGTCACCCCGTGCTGAAGAAGAGATTGATCCAATGGTGACTGATGAGGAGGCTCAGAGGAAGCGAAAGGGTAAAGCAGTGATGGTTGATCAAGAAGAGCCATTCACTGACTTTGGTGATCGACAGGAACACGTGCAAGTTGACTCAGATTCTGATATGGAAGACGTACCTCTAGCACATGCAATTAAGAGATCTTTGGAGGAACAAGGTGGAGGTGCTGGGGCGTCTGCTGAAGAGATTCCTGTTGATGAGGAGACCTTGAAAGCTCAGCAGTTAGCTCTGGAACAAGCTCAATTTTTCAAAATGAAGATGATGCAGGATAAAGCTGTTTTTCTTGAGAAGCAAGTGGAGCTCAAGGAAAAGCAGTATGATCATGAGCTTGCCAGACTAGCTGATCCTCAAGTTGATCTGGACAAAAGGAGGATTGGACAGAAATGGGACGATGCACGAAAGATACTGATGGGGTCGTGTGCACATGGAGTTCATAATAAGGAGGCAGATGACTTGTTCTTCAACTTAAACATGAAGAATCCGATGACGATGGACTATATAAATGCTTTGAAGAGAATGATTTCTAAAGTCCGTATTGGATACAAATCGGTGGATAATGAATGGCAAGTTATTTTGTCTTTAATTGATGGAGCCCCGATGTCTTTTATGTATGTCGATGATCAGTTTATGTCGAGAAGATCTGCGTCGGAGTTGTTCTTGCTAGCAACTAAAATTCAATATTCTCAAGCTGAGGAGCTAAGCATTCTGTATAGAGATCAGTTAATGCAGTTAGCAGAGGACAAGGGACCAGAATTCTCAGCCAATCCAGACGTTGTCAGAATGGTTGTTGATGGAAAGATGAAGAGGGTTAGCTTGGAAGAAAATGACTTGATGGCTCTATCGGTGGAATCCCTTAAAGCTGTTTGCAGACAAATGATGGGTAAGGGATTCACCTCGGATATTAAAGAAAAATCAGTGGAGTTCATTGAGAAGATAATCTTCCAGAAGAGCAGTGAAATATGGAAGTGCGATGTCATTGCTCCAAATCCTCTGGATAATGTGAAGATTGAGCCAGAGCTAATGCAAAGAAAATGGGATATTCTTCAAGCTGTGAAAAGCGTAGATGAAGCTCTGACTCTTCCTTCAGGACCCCTGGAACAAGGAGAGATAAGGGAGGCAGTTGGTGTTCCAGGAAGAGAAAGTGTATACTGGATTCATTCTTACACAGATGATACAGCTGATGCCTTGGTGTTCATTGATGCAGACCAGAATCAAACCTTCTTGCATATGAGTAGGAAATGGCTGCTACAGACTCAAGATGCTGCATTTCTAGACAAAGTCAGAGATGAATTCAAATTTGGAGATGTAGAGGATAGGTTTGCAGATGAAAAGCAGAGACTGTTAAAGTACTTGTCTGAGGTAGTAAAGGAGAAAAGGAGAATGGAGTCAGATGCGGCTAGTAGGCTCAATACCAACCGTGTCAAGGGCTACCCTAAAATGATATACTGTCAGTTCAAAGCTGATAAAGCTCATTGGAAGCCTCAGCTCATCATGAAAAACTTTGAGGACATTCCGAAGATCAGAACTACCCAGGAAGTTGATAAACTAAGAAGGCTTTTCAGACATCCATATCCAGAACCCAAGAATTCTCTGGAAATGGAAGCAGTAAGTTTGCTGAATGCGAGATGGGCACAACTACATGATCCAGTATACAAAAGAGAACAGCAAAGGAAAGAAAGGCGCAGAAAACAAGGAGAAGATAAGCGCAGTGCTGTTAAGGAAGTTAGGAAGGGGAAACGGAATTAGAGTTAAAGTTCAAAGGGATGTGAACTTGAAGTTGGAAAAACTTCATATCTTTTGGTTGCTCTAACTCACTTGAGGAAAATTCACCTGACCACGGTATGCGAGATAGGCTAATTCACCATACTGTAACCGTGAATCAGAGTGGATCCAATAAGGTGATATGAGTTGGACTGAAAGGTATGAAATAATCCAGGTGATAGAGATCATCTCAATGGTCTTTAATTCGAGGTTCGAATTTTCTTTCTAGCTTATATTTATTTTCTAAAGTTCTTTGTATTGTTTTCAAGTTTTTATTCAAGTGTAAAATGTGCAAGACATTAATGTTACTTATCTTTTCTCGTCTCATTATTTAGTTGAGTTATCCTTCTTTAATTTGAATGTCATTGTTAGACAATCAAATAGGGGGAGATTGAAAGGCAGAGTGTTTAAACTTGTAACACTATAATTTATGTAACTCAACTAAAGAAAAGATACTTAACCCGAAGACAATCAAGAATAAGAAGTCACAAAGAAATCAATACAAATGAAGACAAAGTAATTGATACAGTTCAACATGGTAAATATGATCAAACAAAGAAGAAATCATTGGAAGAAGTTCAAGTTAAAGTTGTTCATGCCCCAGTGATTTGTAACTCAAAGGATCAAGATCATAACTATCAGTATCAATAAGACTAATTGATTTCAAGTGAAAAAGAAGGAAAGCAATTGTTGGAAAGCCACATTTCTAATTGAACATGGTAATCTATTCAGAAGCAAGAAACCTATCAAGACTAGTCACTTATGAACCAGACCAGTGCATCAAGTGTCAGGACATTGGTAGCAAGTTCATGTCAGTAGTAGAGTTCCAAGTTCAAGAGCTTGTTGAAGAAAATAGAAGACATGAAGAAATCACAAGTTCAAGATGTTGCATTGAAGTTTCAAGTTGAAGCCCAGAATTTCTCTAAGTACTTACAAGGGAACCTATGTAGAAATTCCTATCTAGAAATTCTGGATAAGTTTCTACTTAGAGCCAAGTAGAAATTCTGGAGTTGGAAATATTTTCTAAGTACTCAACTCAGGAAGCTATCTCGAATTTCCTATGTCGAAATTCCTAAGTCGAATTTCCTATGTAGAAATTCTGGAGGTGAAAATATTTTCTAAGTACTCAGGAAGAAGGCTATCTCGAATTTTCTATGTAGAAATTCCTAAGTAGAAATTCCTATGTAGAAATTCTACTTAGAATTCGAGATAGAGCCAAGTAGAATTTCCTATGTAGAAATTCTACATAGAGGACAGTTTCAACATGACACATGGCATCATCCTGGTGGCAGATTTCCAAGCTTTCAAGACAAGATAAGATTCACGTGGACAACATTGGGCCACTCATATCTTATCTTTTGAAGACTACAAGTCATAGATTACAAAGTAGTATAAATAGAAGTACTTGTGTAACTTATTAATAGAGAGAGCAATATTCGAGAAAAACACTTGTAATAAAGAGAGAGTATATTCACAGAGCTTAGTATCATTTACTACCCTCTTTACTTCTGTTGTACTATTGTAATGAATGTTGTAGCAACCCTTTCAAGTTATATATAAGACATATATTCCTTGAATCATTGTGTTCATTTATTACATAGTATTTATTGCTTCATTGATTCGAAAAGTTGTATTCACCCCCCCCTCTACAACACATTTGGACCTAACACTTTGGTATCCCAGAGAGTCAGATTTTTCACTAATTGGTTATTCAGACTCTGACTATGAAGGATGCAAAGTGGATAGGAAAAGCACAACAGGTCAATGTCAATTTCTTGGTAATAGACTAATTTCTTGGTTTAGCAAGAAACAACAAACAGTTTCAACCTCAACAGCTGAGGCTGAATACATAGCAGCTGGAAGTTGTTGTGCTCAAATTCTGTGGTTGAAAAATCAGTTACTTGATTATGGACTAACTTTCTCAAATATTCCTATGTATTGTGACAATATAAGTGCTATTAAGATTACAAAGAATCCAGTCCAACATTCCAGAACAAAGCACATTGATGTCAGAAGTATTCATAGAGCTCTTCACAAACCCTAGCAAATTTCTTCAAGCACTTTCATCACTTTCAACTCAAATTCAATGGCTACTATCTCAATTGTCATGAGGGGACCCAGGGTAATCGCATTCACTTTTTGGGATTTTGAATTTATCACCACAAACCACGTTGCAGCTCTAGGAGATAAGAAAGGGTAGATGTTGACTACTACCCGATCATGGACATCTTGGAGCAGTCTGAGCTAAGCTATATTCTCAAGGCATCACCTGTCATTCATATGGATGTTGTTTCTCAGGCTTGGAGTTCAGCCCAGGTAGTTGATCCTTCTCAGGATCAACCAGGTAAGATTATGTTTACCTTGGGTGACCTTACTTTTAATGTCACTACTGATGTAATTAATTCTGTGTTTAAATTGCCTATTAAAAAACCTTTTGATGAAACTATTTCTGATGCTGAAATTAAGGACATGTTTAAATAACTAGGTTATTCTGGTAGTTTAGATAACATGAATAAGCTAATTAGGCCATATTTGAGGAAAGAATGGTCATTTTTCTTTTACCAACTTGCTAAGTATTTTACTGGTAAATGTAGTGGCTTTGATGATATTACTACTATTACTTCTCAAATTGGTCATAGTCTCTTGTTTGACAAAGTGATTAACATTGGTGATATGTTACTCACTCAAATGGGAGCCAAATTAAACAATGTGCAGGAGGGGAGGAAGAAAGTTTACTATCATAGATTTCTTATGATTCTCCTCAACCACTTCATTCCTGGCATGTCAACTAGGTTAGCAGATGCTTTTTGTGTGCAGGCATATAAACAACAAAGAAGGATATTCTCTAACATCAATAGAATTGATGACAAGAAGAAGAGTCTACATGTCATGACATATCCATAGGTAATGCAGGTAAAACTCTCAAACTACAAACCGACTATCTATAATTCTTCATTTTTTAGTGGCGAAATGGTGCAGAAACAAGGAATGGAGAACCCCCATGCACCTACCCAAGTAACCAAATCCCTTTAACCTACACAATCCTCACAACCTAAATCCAAAAAGAAACCAATCTCTGGTGTCTCTCAACAGGCACCAGTTGTAAAGAGGAGAAAATTAGTTCAAACAAGGCTGGTAGATGAGCCAAGTGATGAAGGGCTCTCTTTGCTAAAAGAGAGTCATGAAACACTTGATTCTAACCTTCAGGCCAAGCCTATAGACTCTCAAAAGACTATATACTTTGACAAATATAGGGAAGCACTTTAGGATTCTCAAATTGGATCTCCTGAGAAATTTTTTGCTCAGAAGTATAGAAGGTTGAGGAAGGCTTATTCTGCATACACATACAAGCCTATTATTGCTACAAACCCTATTTTACAGGAAACAGATGCTCCTAAGGCTCCTGCAGGGCCAGACTCTAAAAACAAGAAAACACCTGAACCAGAGTCTAATGTTGAGTCAGAGTTTAGAATGCTTTTAGACTCTGATCATAAGACATTTTGGGAAGGAATGCCAGTGGATGCAGCCTCATGTCTGATTGATGAAGTAATTACTTCAAGTGATGAGGTTATGCTATTTCTCTATCCATTGGTGGAAGCATTAGAAGTTCCTCAACTCTACAAGACACAGCAACAAGTCTTGGATCTTCTCACAACCTATGCAGCCCTAAGGAAGACGATGGAATTGGAGCTACAAATGTATGCACAAGATGTGGTCAAAAATCTCTACAGCTACATATTCAACTCTTCATTTCAAGTTATAGCAACTGAGATCATAGAAGGTAAGAATAAGGAAGTTCTCAAAGCACTAGGTGTGCCAGACTCTGAAAAATAATTCAAACATAAGCCTAAAAAGCTTTAAGTCCATAAAAAGAGAGACTCAGAGTCTATTGCTGAGTTGGAAACTGAGATTAAGCAACCATTTTTTAAATATGAAGCAATTTGGGATAAAGGAGTTACCTACATGACAGCTATTGATTGGATTTCTACTATTCAACCTTTTTCAAAGAAGGTGGTTGATTTTCTTGTCTAAAATGTAGGAAAGGTGGCCAACAAGTATATCTATCCAACCTATGAAATTAGATTGGATCAAATCAATGGCACACATTATCAAACAATTGCAAGGGAACGGAAGGATTCCTTCAATATGACCTATGCCCAGGCCATTAATGGCATCCATGCAAGGACTTTTCTAAATGGGAACTTGGAGGCATAATCATGGTTGAACCACAGGAGGTAGAAGGAGATGATAGAAAGTTGGAGGAAAGGACTAGTGCACCAGTGGTGACTAGTTGTTGGTCCCTGATATTGTAGAAGGGGGGTTGAATACAATATCTGAAAATTAATCGCGGAATAATTAGATTATAAATATTATTTTAATTACTCGCGAAATATTAATTATAATGAAATATTGTTCAAGTGAAAGATATAATTTTAACTTGATTAGTATTACACAATTAATATGAAGATTAGATTTAATAACTGATATATTAATCTAGAACGAATTCGACATGAAGTGTTCGAGTTTAATCAATTATATTCAAACTTGCACAGAAATCTGTGAATATTACAATGCAGACATATTTCTGAATTTGAACTGATTTTCTAACTTCTTAACAATTGAACTCTAAAAAATGAAGGGCTGATATCATATTTATAGAGATTTGAAAAAGGCTGATATGACCTTTTTCAGTATGATTTTATTTCAAGAAAATAAGTCTGTATGACTTATTTTAACACTTGTATGACTTATAAAAACCTGGGTAAGACTTATTCTTGGTCGGTATGACTTATTTTACTAATTAAAAAATAGGTATGACTTTTTAATTAAATAAAAATAAGTCCAGCATGACCTTTTGAGCATTGAAAACTCGGTATGACTTATTCTTTATATATATATATAACTCGGTATGACTTATTAATAAGTCATTCGGTATGACTTATTAATAAGTCATTCGAACTGATTATATATATATATATAATTCGGTATGACTTAATAATAAGTCATTCGGTATGACTTATTAATAAGTCATTCGAATTGTTTAAATGAATAAGTCATTTTAATCATTTCTTTTATAATAAATTAATTCTACTTAAATTAATTAAATAATTTATAAATTAAATTAAATTCAATCTTGAATTAATTTAATTAAATAAATTAAATAACTAACTTACTTGGATTGTAGAAATAACATATTATAGAGATCTTGTTTAAACTGCAGTCTTCTTGATTTTTCTTTGCCTTCTGATCTTGAAACCTCTTGATTAAATGAAGAATAAATATTTATATTTAGTTGACACACAAATGTACTGTCTGGTTTATTTGTGTCATACTAATAAATATTCTCCTTTTAATAACTTTTAAATTAGAGGCCTTCTTTCATTTCTTCTTCTTCACTGTCTTCATTCTTGTTCTGGAATCTACTTGTAGTAACCACTTGAAATCTTCTATATCTTCTGTCTTCTATAGAAGTACTACCACATTATTTATTTTCACTGACGCTTGAACATATAAATGAACTTCTTCCAGTGTTGAGTAGCAATCCTATAAAAATTCTTCTGATACTTAGATCCTTTGGGATTAGTTGACTGTCTTCGTCTTGATTCCTGTTTGGTGTTTGTTATTTACTTCTCTTTAATAGCTAGAGTTGAGTTGTCATCTAATTATTACAAATAGGCCTAGTCATATGCCTTTCAATCTCCCCCTATTTGTTGTTAAACATTTAACACACAAATTCCTAGAGGATAACTCAACTAATAACTAAGAAAGTAGATACGACATGTAATGACTGTAAATAATAAACAAAAGTTCTGGTTTTATATTTAACAATTTTCCAGATTCATACATGAAAAATAAATACAAGATAGATGTTCCTCTAGCACTAAACAAATATTACAAAGTTTCTATCTTGTTCTATCTAAGTCTTCAGTATTATGATGTATCAACTTCACCTTCTTCAAGATTTGAACCTTTATGAACTGGTGTCCTTGGTACTTCTTCAGATACTGATTGATCTGTTGTGGTGGATTCTCCATACAACCTTCTTTGCTCAGCTCTTGCTAACTGCCACAACACTTCCTGTTTAACAGGATCTACTACCTCTTCTTCTATGTCGTAAGGCTGTGTTAAATCAATTTTATGCATCTGCCTGATGTATGATTGAATTTTCTTTGATAGGCAGTAGTCTCTGATCTTTTGAGCTACATCCAACTTAGTCTGGGACCTGAATCCCTTGGATCTCAACATTGTTTCAACTTCAATCATGTATTTAACTGTGTAGCCCTTTAGTGACTCCTCATCCAGCTTCATAATTTGATAAAGCTTATTATTGTAGAACCTTACCTCATGAGGGTCGTTTAAGATTTGTGGACTAACAGCTCTTGCTAACTGCCGAAGTCTGTCCCTTAAAATTTCATTTTCTTCTGAACTTCTTTTGACTTTATTCATCAACGTCCATATTACAGATAGAGATCTTTGACGAAAGAATTCCATAGAGACTCTGAATGTGCCATTCTTGTGTGTGTATAACAGAATCTGCCAGTCATCTAGAATGTTATCCACAATCACAGTGATGTAGTCAATTTCTTCTTTGATTGCTTTCATGAAGTTATCCAGACAGTCATTTGAATCTTGTAGACGATTAATTAAGAATTGTAACTTGTAATCTTCAAATGGACCTTTCTGAAGTTTGTCCATGATTTCTCTGGCAGTATCCCATTTCTTCCCTATTTTTAAGAGCACATCTTCTTTCTTCTTTCTAACAGCTATAGCCCACAAATTTTGCTTTTGTTGGCTCTCTTCTCTTTCTGCCTGAGATCTTTCCATGACTAGAGCTTTCAGATTTTCAGTCTTTGCTTGGCTTGCCTTGATGTCTTCTTTAAGTTTCTTTATTGCCTCTTCATAGGCTGGATCAACTTCTTTTTCTTTTTGAAACAAATATTCTTCATCAAATGCAGTTTCTTCCTCAGCTCTGCAGTAGTCAGGAATGTTTGATTCATCATGAGCACTGTCATCAATGAATTGCTCTTGAGCATAATACTGTTCTTCTGGTTCTGGATTAAATGATTGAAACTGTTCTTCAGAATACAGCTTAGCTTTCCCTTTGTCTTGCGTAGTAGCCCCTTCATCTTCAACTACTTTCTTCTTTGATTTCTCCCCCTTAGTTGAAGGATCCTCTTGAGTTTTTGAGGCTTCGAAGGATGTCATCAGTTTTTGCATTGTCAAATATACTTGTTTCATTCCTTCATTCAGATGCGTCATGCCATCATCCAGTTTGCTGAAGCGTTGAGTAGAAATCTTTTCATTTTCAATGATTGTGAGGGTTAAGTTTTTCTCAACGTCATCAATTCTTTCATGCAGTTTGCTCACTTCTTTCATATCCTCAGCAATTAGATTCTGAACGTTCTGGATGTCTTGAGTTTTTAGAAGAATGGAGGATTTGACATCTTCAACATCTTTTCGCACTATTGACAGCTGCTGTGTTACAGAGGTAGATGTAGAATTTTCTTCTGCTTGTGCTTTAACTTTTAATAATTCAGCTTGAACAATTTGCATTTCATTCTGGAGAGCTTCTATTTTGGATAACAGTTCACTTTGTGTGTGTGCACTCATCTCAATTGCACTCCTGTTTATCTCACTATCACTCTGTGCAGGTGTTTCACTCTGTGTTTGCCTCACATCACTCGTGTTTAGCTCCTTTCCAGTTCCAGATGTTGTACCTGTAAATACAACAATAGCTTTTGAAGAGTCGAAATGCTCTTCTGATGCCTGTGAAGGCGCGTCCTCAACAAGATTAACTTGCCTTGGCTCCGCTACTGACATAGCTACTCCGTGAATGGAGTCCCATCCCCCTCTATGGAGTGGTTGCCTCTCAAATCCACCAGTGGATTCGAGACCTTCTCTAATGAGAACTGGATGTAAGAAATCCAGGGGGTCACCACCTTAGATAATGTATTGAATGGCTCTTGAGAATCTGTGGTGCCCCTTAGTACTTCGAAGGGTAACTGATGCTTCACTGCATCGAAAATGTCATGGTCCACAACATAGGTGGCATCCGACGAGTTTTCATTAAAAACATTTTCCTCAACAAATGTGCCCTCCTGTGTTTGTATTTCTTTAAGTGAAGATTCTGCTAGAGTGATTGTTAGCAGTGTGTTTTCCTCACTATCTGATGCTGTGGCCGAGCAGCGAATTAGATCACCTGGTTGAGCAAGTGTATCTAGAGAATCTTGGATGGCCATATCAAAATTCATATCCCATTGATCGGAATAGGTTAAGGCTGTAGTTGTCTCAGGTTCAAATCTGGATTTTTTAGAATGAGGAGACAGAGCTGCGGGTCCACTCACATCAGTACCAAGACCCCTAACTATTCTGACAGGTTTCTTCCTTTTTCTGACTTGAAGCGAAGAGGAGGATGAAGGAGAAACTGTTTGAGGCTCTAATTCAGCTGGGGGTAGAACCTGTGTGTTTTCAGGTTCGTAGCTGATATCCTGGAGTGTAAGAACACCATCATAGTCCGCCACAGATAAATCTAACAGTGCAATGGATATATCTATAGGTATTGAACTGGAAGATTGTGAGTGAGATATTACCTGTTGATCTTGTGCCACTTGATCGACATGCTGAACAGCTTCAAGTAGAAGGTGCACAGGATGATCCATCTGTATTGGCACTTGCTCTTGTTCATGCACAGGATTAGCAATGTGATCTAATATCTCAGCCATGTAATCTATCCTTTCCACTGGCACATCTTCATACTTGGGGTTGTTGTGGAGCCTTGCAAATAACTTGTTCTGAGAAGTAGGAGATTCTTCTACAGGACTATTTTGAAATAAGGCTTTATCTTCGTCCATCAACAAGTCATTCATGAACAGCATCAGAAACCTCATATAGTAGACTTGTATGTCCTGTTCCCTGCTTTCTGGTTTCCCCATCTTCCTTATAATTTCTTTTAGAATCAACTTTCCAAAATTTATCCTCCGGTTGTGAGCCATAGAGAACTCAAAGATTTGCAGTAGTGAAGATATATTGTTGAAGTTGTTCTTTGTAGTTGGAGCAAACACTTTGGCTAATGTGTCAAAGAAGTAGTCCCACTCGCTTACCAACTTGGACTTAGTCAATCTTACTAAGTTGATCTCACCCTGATATCTAATGGAATAGAAAAATTCTAGAATTTCTGGTACAGTGGGTGGATCCATGAAGTTGTCAGTTGGAAAGCCCAAAATTCTGTTCACGTCCTCTTCAGTCACCATATATTCACGATCTCTTATGCTGAATGAGAATTGAACTCTGCCTGCAGTACTCCTATTCCTAGCAGTGGAATACAGAGCCTTAAGTGCTAATACTTGCAATGGGGCGTCTAGAGTAATTGCAGTTCTTACAAGTGAATGTTCATTCATAAAAACGATCCACGGTCGAAACCTCTCGACTGAACAAATCACCGGATTAAAATATCCTATAAAATTAGTTTTTACTAATTCACAAAAACCAGCCATTTTTTTTAAGCTATTACAAATAATATAATTACAATGTGCGATTACAAATTAAAATTAACAATTACAAGTCAAAATTCGAAAATTACACTTGAAAATTGAAAACCCTAATTTCTAATAATCCCAAAACAACTTTAAGTAGAAAATCACTACACAACAGTCTTTAGTCACAATTAACACCACTTGCTTCGATTTCTTACCAAGAACAAGAACAAACACTGTGATCCTTGATAAAAATGGGCAGAGTTTTGCTTGTTTTAGTCGATTTTAACAAACTAGCAAGCAAGGAGCTTGAAAACACCAAGTAACAGCAACTGAAATCAGTTGAAATGGATGAAAATCGATTGATTTTTTTTTGTTAAAGAGAAGGCTATTCGTGTGTTGTATGTATGACAGTGTGTGTGTGTATATTTATAGCTGCTATGACTTATTTAATGGAAATAAAACTATGATAGTCGGTATGACTTATTAAAACAAACCAAAATACCTCGGTATGACTTATTTAAAAACATATCAGCATATCTCGGTATGACTTATCAAAAGTCATACCGAGTTTTATTTACATAAAACTTAGTAGAATAGGTCGGTATGACTTATTTAATTTTAATTCTCGGTATGACTTTTTATTAATCATAAAAAGTCATGCCGAGTTTTATTATTAACAGTCATACCACATGTTTTTAAATGTCATACTGTGATACTATACAATAATTTACATAATAAGAAACTAATAAAAAAAATAACAATAATTTTCATATTAATAAAATTATTAAAGACATATAATAATTATATACATTATTAATTGTTTTAATTAATTTAAGAATTAATTTAACTCATGTTTGAATTAATTTAATAAGTAAATTAATTGAATAATTAATAACATAATCATTTATTTTAATGTACAACAATAATTTAGAGAAATATATACATTAATTTACATAAATGCTTATAAATGCTTAAATTTAAACAAAATTACTTATGCTTTAATTGAAACAATTATCTTCTAAGAATATTGATTTAATCTTAAGATAATTTTTCCAAAAATTCATAAGCCCTAGGATTTTATTAATTCAAGTCTCATAAACTCTTTAAATATTAACATTTAATATTTATGAGCTTAAATTAATTCCTAGCAACCAAAAAATTTGTCATAGTTTAACATCCCTAATTCACTAACCAGCTTTGAGAAAGTGGATTCATCAAGTGGTTTTGTGAAGATGTCGGCTATCTGATCTTCTGTGGGTACGAAATGTAACACCACAGTTCCGTTCATGACATGCTCTCTGATAAAGTGATACCTTATGTCAATGTGCTTGGTTCGCGAATGTTGTACAGGATTGTTGGAAATAGCTATAGCACTTGTGTTGTCACAGAAAATTGGAATTTTGTTCAACGCAAGTCCATAGTCATTTAGCTGATTCCTAATCCACAAGATCTGTGCACAACAGCTACCTGCCGCAATGTATTCTGCTTCGGCTGTCGAGGTAGATACTGAATGTTGTTTCTTGCTGTACCAGGAGATCAACCGTCGTCCTAGAAACTGACAGCTTCCAGAAGTACTTTTCTTGTCCATCCTACACCCTGCATAGTTTGAATCTGTATAGCCTATTAGGTCAAAACCTGTATCCTTAGGATACCAAATTCCTAGATTTGGTGTACCCTTCAGATATCTAAAAATTCGTTTAACGGCTATAAGATGAGATTCCCTAGGGTCAGATTGAAACCTTGCACATAAGCATGTTGCAAACATTATATCGGGTCTACTAGCAGTTAGATATAATAATGAGCCTATCATACCTCTGTAGCTTGTGATGTCAACTTTCTTACCAGTTTCATCTTTGTCAAGCCTCGTGGCTGTTGGCATTGGGGTTTTTGCCGGTGAAGAATCTTCTAGACTGTATTTTCTGAGAAGATCTCTTACGTACTTTGATTGGCAAATAAAAATCCCATCTTCCTTTTGCTTTACTTGTAATCCAAGGAAGAATGACAGCTCACCCATCATGCTCATTTCATATCTGCTCTGCATTAACTTAGCAAATCTCTTGCACAAGTTTTCGTTAGTAGAACCAAATATAATATCATCAACATAGACTTGGACAAATATCATATCTTTATTATGTAATTTATAAAAGAGAGTTTTATCTATGACACCTCTAGTGAAACCATTTTCAAGTAAAAACTCAGAGAGAGTGTCATACCATGTCCTCGGTGCTTGCTTGAGTCCATAGAGAGCTTTGAAAAGAAAGTACACAAAATCAGCAAACTCTGGATTTTCAAAGCCAGGGGGCTGTTCCACATAAACTTCCTCTTCTAGCTTTCCGTTCAGAAATGCACTCTTCACATCCATTTGATAGACTTTAAAATTGGAATGTGCTGCGAATGCCAGAAATATTCTGATGGCTTCAAGTCTTGCAACTGGTGCGTAGGTCTCGTCATAATCAATTCCCTTTTCCTGGGAGTAACCCTTTGCCACCAGCCTGGCTTTGTTTCTTGTAACAATGCCATCACCGTCTAACTTGTTCCTGTATACCCATTTCGTGCCAATAACAGATCTATCTTTAGGCCTGGGTACCAGTGTCCAGACTTCTTGTCTTTCGAACTGATTGAGCTCTTCTTGCATGGCAAGAACCCAATCTGGATCAATTAGTGCCTCTTCAATCTTCTTTGGTTCTTCTTGAGATAGAAAAACTGAAAATAAACGTTCATTTGAAGTTGCACTTCTGGTTCTTACTCCAACATCTGGATCACCTATGATCAATTCAAAGGGATGATCTTTACTCCATATCTCTTCCCTCGGTAGGTTTGATCTTGATGATTCGCCTTGAAATTCATTGTGATGTTGTGTTGTGCCAGATGATCCTCCATCTCCCCCTGAGTTGCTGCCAGGATGACTTGTTGATCCACCACTGGTATTAGTAGTATCTCCAGTGTTGTCATTGTTTCCACCACTATTACCTGGATCATTACCATCATTGTTGTCATCATTTCCTGCTGCAACCTCAGGCTCTTCTTCGTCATCAGAATGTGAGACTGGATAATTATCAAATTTTAATGACTCAGAAGAATCTTCAGTTTGGATACTTGGGAGTTTAGTGTCATCAAAAGTTACATTGACACTTTCCTTTACTTGGTGCTGATCAATTATGTATACCCTATATGCTCTTTTTGAATATCCGACAAAAATGGCTTCATGTGCCTTGGCCTCAAATTTGCCACGATGTTCATCTCTATCTTTTAGCACAAAGCATTTGGCTCCAAATACATGAAAGTACTTGAGAGTAGGTTTCTTGCCAACCATTAATTCATAGGGAGTTTTCATATGATCTTTGTTGATCAGAGTTCGATTCTGAGTATAACAAGCTGTATTTACCGCTTCAGCCCAGAAGTAGATAGGTAACCTTGATTCACTTAGCATAGTTCTTGCAGCTTCAATCAGGGTTCTATTTTTCCTTTCTACAACTCCATTTTGTTGCGGAGTTCTTGGTGCTGAATATTGCCTTGTTATCCCCTTGTCTGAGCAGAAGTTATTCAGAACTTCATTTTTGAATTCTGTTCAATTATCTGATCTGATTGCCCGGACAGATAACTTTGAATCTAACTCAATCAGCTTTATATGATCAATCACCAAATGTGGAGTTTCATCCTTAGAGTTCAAGAATAAAACCCATGTATATTTTGTGAAGTCATCCACAATCACTAAGGCATATTTCTTCCTTGACATAGACAGAATATTTACTGGACCAAATAAATCCATGTGAAGGAGTTGAAGTGGTTCAGTGATGTTTGTAGTGTCCGTGCCTCTGTGAGTTGCTTTCTTTGACTTCCCTTTCTGACATTCCTCACACAAGCCTTCTTGTGTAAATTCCATCGGAGGCAGTCCTCTCACCAAATCCCTCTTGACTAGCGAGTTCATTGTTTTGAAATTTAGGTGTGAGAGCTTCTTGTGCCATAACCAACTTTCCTCTGTTGAAGCTTTTGAATAAAAACAGTTTGCTTCAGCTTCAGTTCCCGAGTTGAAATCAGCTACGTACAAGTTTCCTTTCCTTACTCCACGCAAGGCTAGTCTGTCTTCTTTAAAATGAGCTAATAAGTACTTCTCCTTGATAAAGTTTACTTTGTAACCTTTATCACAGAATTGACTGACGCTGAGTAGATTGTGCTTAAGTCCTTCCACCAAAGAGACGTTTTCAATGATAACATTTCCTGTATTTAACTTGCCATATCCCGTAGTCATTCCTTTGTTGTTATCTCCAAAGGTTACGACTGGGCCAGCTCTCTCAACCACGTCTGATAGCAGGGCTCTATCTCCGGTCATATGCCTTGACGAACCACTGTCCAGGATCCATATAACTCGGTTTACCTGTTTAACTCCCTGCAATTATCAAGCGGATTAATTCGTCTTTGGAGCCCAAAATTGATTGGGCCCGGCATACTTAAAGAATTGACCTTTGTCTGCTTTGACAACAGATCCTTTTCGAATAACATTATTTTCTTCCTTGACTGTTCCTACCTTCCTAAAAACAGTCTTAACAACTTTCTGTTTAGACTTAGGAATATATGACTCCTTCTTCTCAGGTGAAGGAGTTGCAGTCTTGGATTTAGCAAATTTACTGTTGATGTGCTGTCTAGGTGTCATGTTATCTTTCTTAGCTATCATGCGTTTAAAGTAAGCAGTCATAGCATTAAAAGCACATAACATGCAATTCATTATACCACATGGTTTATGGAAAGCATCAACAGTAGGCATGTTATTCAATACAGTAGGGGGATTAACATATTCTACTTCATTTTTATCAGCAGATTTGAAGTTTTCAGTAGAATGAAATTTATTGTTACTGTTCCTACTATTAACAAACGTGTTGGGTCTGTTCATTTTATTCTTTAAGTCTTTTGCACCTACACCAGGTCTGGGGGAATCAGAAGTTCCCACATCTTTCACTGGTGTCTTTGGTGCACACTTCTCTTTCTGGACATTAACTCCTTTTATGTCCTTAACCTGTTCTCCTCTCTTCTTCTCTCCTCAAGATCTTCCAACTGCAATCAGTACAGAGCTCTCAAGGATAGGTTCAGCTATCGGTGTTATGAAGAGAGGTTTTGGTGTGTCTTTAACAACATGTGGGATACCCCTTTCTATAGCACTTTTTCTAAAGGGGGTTATATTGCTTGGCTTTCCTACAGATTTATTGTACTCGAATCCTATCCCAACTTTACGACTTATTTCTTGTTGGTCAACTAGGTTCTTTACAATATATGAGGAATTCTTATATGCAAGACACTTCTTCTTTTCTTTTTCTATCTGGTTTCTGAGATTAGCTTCTGTTACAACATGACAACTGACTTTACTGACTTGAACAGCTAAGTCTTCAGACAACTTAACAGTCAACTTGTCATGATTTCTTTTTAACTGTTTAAAAACTTCAGTCTCATCAACTAACTCTTTGACTTTGAGTCTGAGTTTCTTAACCTTATCTCTTTCGCCATCTAGTTCTTTACCTAGCAATGCAAACATTTTAGGACAAGAAGGATTTACCTCTATTCCTCTGTCACGGGTGGGAGACAGTGATTCCTCTGATGAAGCCATAAGAGCAAGATTTCCCAGCTCTTCCTCATCATCATTATCTGAGTCATCCCAGCTTTTGCCTGCTGCTAGATAGGACTTTCCTTGATGCTTTTTCACGAGCGCATCACATTTCTCCTTGAGCTCTTCGTAAGACTCTCTCTTCTTCCCTTGCTTAGGCTTCTTGCACTCAGTTGCGAAGTGGCCTAGCTCATTACAGTTGAAGCAACGAAACTTGCTTCTATCAACTAAGCCGGTCTTGTAGCCGCTTTTTGATACTACTGTCGAAGAACCTCCTTTTTGGAATCTTCCAAAATTAGGCTTACTTCTGAATGAGGAGTTTCTTCGGAATCTCATGTTGCCAAACTTCCTGGCAACCATAGCTAGAGATTCATCTTCCAGCTGGTCTAGTTCTTCTAGTGAGTAGAAATCACCATCTTATTGTTTGTCAGCAGTATGTCCAAGTTCTGGAACCACATACTCTGTTGAACTGTTAGAAGGTGCAACAGCCTTCACTTCTTCTTTTTCTGGTGCTTCTACCATTAATGCCTTGGAGGAACTCAGTACCTTACCTCTTCCGTACATCTCTCTGGTTTGGATCTGTTCCAGCTCATAAGTTTTTAAAACTCCGTAGAGTCTTTCTAGGGTTACCTCTTTCATGTCCTTAGATTCCCGGATGGCTGCAATCCTGTGCTCCAGATGCTCTGGTAAGGTCAGCAAAAACTTTCTGTTCACCTCTTGGTTCTGATAAAACTTTTCATTCATGTTTAGCTCGTTTATCAATTTGTTTAGTCTCTGAAACACCTCAGAGATACCCTCACGGGGTTGGATCTAAACTGCTCATATTGGGTGGTCAGGATCTCCAGTCTATTCTCCTTAACTTCTTCAGTTCCCTCATTGATAATTTCAATTGTTTCCCAGATCTGTTTTGCATTCTTGCAGTTGACTACTTGGTTGTACATGATGTAGTCAAGGGATTCAATTAATATGAGCTTCAGGTTATTATCAAGGGACACAGCTTCTGTTTCCTCATCTGTATAGTCTGCCGGACTTTTAGGAAACTGTCTGTGGGGAATTACGACCCCATCAACCGTGTGTTCGAGAATAACTGATATAGGGGGTTCAACACCTTTGGCCATGACGAATGCATACTTGGGATTTGCAATCCCGATAAACAGTAGCATTTTGTGTTTCCACAAGTTATAGTGTTCTCTGTCAAATTGTGGAATTTTTATGCTCGTCACTTTTTGGGTACTCATCTTTAATAAGATTAAAAATTAAGTGTTTCAAAAAATATTTTAATTTTTGACTTAAAACAATTTTTGATCAAAAACAATTTTTCAGAAAGAAAAAAAATTATTTCGAATAAAAAAAATTATTTCGAATTTAAAACAATTTTTGTGATCTGTATGAGTTCGCGGAATTTGATTTGGATCTAATATTAACTATATCAACCAGCTCTGATGCCAATTGTTGGTCCCTGATATTGTAGAAGGGGGGTTGAATACAATATCCGAAAATTAATTGCGGAATAATTGGATTAAAAATATTATTTTAATTACTCGCGAAATATTAATTATAATGAAATACTGTTCAAGTGAAAGATATAATTTTAACTTGATTAGTATTACACAATTAATATGAAGATTAGATTTAATAACTGATATATTAATCTAGAACGAATTCGACATGAAGTGTTCGAGTTTAATCAATTATATTCAAACTTGCACAGAAATCTGTGAATATTACAATGCAGACAAATTTCTGAATTTGAACTGATTTTCTAACTTCTTAACAATTGAACTCTCACAAATGAAGGGCTGATCTCATATTTATAGAGATTTGAAAAAGGCTGATATGACCTTTTTCAGTATGACTTTATTTCAAGAAAATAAGTCTGTATGACTTATTTTAACACTTGTATGACTTATAAAAACCTGGGTAAGACTTATTCTTGGTCGGTATGACTTATTTTACTAATTAAAAAATTGGTATGACTTTTTAATTAAATAAAAATAAGTCCAGCATGACCTTTTGAGCATTGAAAACTCGGTATGACTTATTCTTTATATATATATATAACTTGGTATGACTTATTAATAAGTCATTCGGTATGACTTATTAATAAGTCATTCGAACTGATTATATATATATATAATTCGGTATGACTTAATAATAAGTCATTCGGTATGACTTTTATTAATAAGTCATTCGAATTGTTTAAATGAATAAGTCATTTTAATCATTTATTTTATAATAAATTAATTCTACTTAAATTAATTAAATAATTTATAAATTAAATTAAATTCAATCTTGAATTAATTTAATTAAATAAATTAAATAACTAACTTACTTGGATTGTAGAAATAACATATTATAGAGATCTTGTTTAAACTGCAGTCTTCTTGATTTTTCTTTGCCTTCTGATCTTGAAACCTCTTGATTAAATGAAGAATAAATATTTATATTTAGTTGACACACAAATGTACTGTCTGGTTCATTTGTGTCATACTAATAAATATTCTCCTTTTAATAACTTTTAAATTAGAGGCCTTCTGTCATTTCTTCTACTTCACTGTCTTCATTCTTGTTCTGGAATCTACTTGTAGTAACCACTTGAAATCTTCTATATCTTCTGTCTTCTATAGAAGTACTACCACATTATTTATTTTCACTGACGCTTGAACATATAAATGAACTTCTTCTAGTGTTGAGTAGTAATCCTATAAAAATTCTTCTGATACTTAGATCCTTTGGGATTAGTTGACTGTCTTCGTCTTGATTCCTGTTTGGTGTTTGTTATTTACTTCTCTTTAATAGCTAGAGTTGAGTTGTCATCTAATTATTACAAATAGGCCTAGTCATATGCCTTTCACTAGTGATAAAGATGCTCAGTCTGCCTCACTCACACAAGAACCACCTAGTCAGAGGTTGGGTGATAGTAGGGCAGGGGAGTATGCTGTTAGGCCCTCCTTGAGAACTCAAAACTATGCAGTTGGGAACCCCAGTGATATGTGATGACAGACTCTGATGGATGCTCATGAAGAATTTAATCAATCTATTCTATCAGAGTCTATTCACCTTGAGGGGGAGTCTCATGCACCAACAATCAAAGATGGTGCACTCAGACTTTGACTTCTAATGAAGTCATACTGAAGTAGTCAGAGTCTAGGGTAGACCCTGAGGCTGTGATATTGGAGCCAACAGACTCTGAAAAGAAAGAAGATGCTTGTAATGGTTCAGGGTCTGTTGATGCTCACCCCTTGGTGGAAATCCCTAGCCTTCAGACATTTAAAGGGGTACCCCTCCATCAAGGTGGTTTAGGTATTGAAGCAACTATAATTTCTTTCAACCCCTCTTCTGTAGGACATTTGAGTGCGCCTATCCTAATGAGTGAAAAAATAATTGAGAGGCTGACACTGGTCCAGGCAAAAAGAGAGGTAGATAAGGCTGTAGAGAGCCTGAGTGATGAAGAGAGAGTGGGTGTCCAACCCCACTGTGAGGATGAGAGATTAGGGTATCCTGAACCTAGCTTCACTTCTTGGGATTAAGATTTTGCTTAGAGTTGGTCCAATGAGTTGGGGCAGGGGATGGATGAAAATGCATTCATGTTAATTATAAAGATTGGCAAGAAGGAGGAGGCTCTAGATGCACAGAAATCATTTACACAAATACCACAGCACCATTTAGTGGATTCTTTGACTAGAAGAGCAGAAAGAGTCATGGAGGTTTTGGTGGATGATACTACAAATCAAGATGAGACTGCAGAATTGAAGTCAGAAGAACCACTTTTGATCATGCCAATAAGGGCTAGGCTTCCAGAGTCTACAGACTGTGATCACTCTAAGGAGGAGTCAGGGTCTATAGTCCCTTTTACAGGTTCAGAGTCTACCACGCCTCCAATTACCAAGATTGAACCAGTTGATGAGAATGGGACTTCTGAGGATGATGGACCAGTGAATCCATCTTTTAGTTATTTTGATTAGGTGTTTCCTTAATCTTGGGAGTCTGCATAACAGAAAGGAATAGATGATAAAGAAACCTTTGCATGTATTTTGAATATTAATCAGTCTGAGAGACTTAAGGCCTTTCAGAAAACATCTTTTCTACAAGAACATGGTCACTATCCTGGTGAAGAAGATCAAGCACTTGATGGAGATGTTAAAATTGAAACAGAGAATGTTGCTGAATAGTTAGCTAAAATGGTCAAGGACATTTCTCATATACAAACAAAGCTTACAAGTGTTGATAATACAACTTCTTTGCTCAGCACTAGGTTTGACAGAATTCAATCCCTTCAATTATCCAAAGAAGTTGCTTTCAAGGATGCTATTGCTGATATCACTGCAAATCAGGCTCAACTTCAATCTACAGTTTTAGCTTTAAACACCAAGGTTGATTCAGTTATTGCAGCCCAAGTAAATCTTTCAATTGTACTTGAATAGATTCTTTTAGCTGTCACTAGTGGTGATGATGTCAAAAAGGGGGAGAAGGAAGTTGGTGATTCCTCTAGGAGACATAAGGATAAGGCTTGCAAGGAAGCTAAAAAGGGAGTTAAAAGGAGAAGAGAAAATGATGATGAAGCTGGTGATAGTTCTCATGGTCCTAGGGGTCCTGGTGGTGTGCAACAAAAATAATCTGGAGTGGCTAAAACTCAAACACACCAGTCAAGGACTGGACATGGGAAGTCAGAGTCTAAGCCAGACTCTAATAGGCAAAAGAGAAAGTTAGACTCTGATGAGGTCAAAAAAACTTCTTACTGGAAATGCAGTCAATCCAATCTAAAACTTAGAGCAAAAAAAAGACAGGTCTTGGAGGCCTTGAAGAATCAGATATTGACAGAACAACAACTCTATCTAGGGATCCTCAATCCTTGACAGATAGGCAGTTTGAGAAGATTACATAAAAATACTTGAACAAAGTGGTATCTACTCAAATTGTTTATAATGTTTTTGAAAGAAAGATGCAAGGAGGACATGGAGGTACAGAAAAAGTGAAAAATGAGATGTTGGTATACTTTTTAGAAGGTGGATCTGCAAGATGGATCAGTCAGTCAAACTTTATCTTTTTCAAACAAGCTGAAGAATTACAATATGTTAGATTTCTCCTAAAAATTTCTTATGAATTAAACAAAAGCAAAGAAGATGTCACACACAGATGGTTCAAAGAGATTGACAGAAAGCTGACTCTACACAGACAAGCAAATCGATAAATGGGTAGATTTTCTTTAAAGTATGTTGATGCTGAAGGAAATGATCAAGTCATGCCAGTAGAAGAGAAGCAAATTAAATTTCAAGAAGGTGTGGGTCATTACTTTGGATTTCAGCCTATGAGTGGGGAAAGTCAGTGTTCTAATGTTGAAAGACTTAAAAGAGCAAGAAAGCAGTGCAAATGATTTGAAAACTGCTTACTATCAAATCAAGTGTTCAAATGAAGAGACTAAAAAATTGAAGAAATATGTTGGTGAAGCTCTTGCTGTTGTCGAAGAGAATATGTTGAATTCATTTTTGAAGAATAATCTAGCCTTTGAGAAGATCATGTGAGAAATAATTCTTTTTCCTCATACAGATTTTTTTATTCTAGAATAATTGTAACATGCTTTAGTTTTGACATCATCAAACCTTGATTTATGCAAAATTTTTATAAAGCATAAATAGGGAGAGATTTTTAGGAATTTATTCATTTGATGATGTACAAAATGCTAGAACAGGATTTAGCATAGCTTATTTGTAATAAGTCTTTCTAGTCTCTGAAATTTTATAATCAGAGTCTAGTTAGTCAATATTCCTGTACTTAGAAGATTTTTTGTAGAAAGTGAAACCAGAGTCTAGATGAAGATTAGAGTCTGGGAGGTGATGAGAGTCTATAGACTATCAGAGTCTACAATCTGTCAAAGTCTACAAATGATCAGAGTCTATAGTCCATCAGAGTATATAATATGGCAGAGTCTGGAGATTTCAGAGTCTATGAAGTCAAAGCTAAATTTGGAATATGATCACAGATAAGGGAAGTCTTCGAAGATAAAGCCAAAGATATTGCAGATATGCTATGGGAAGGAAGGAGAATTGCAGAAGGAAACTGTCAGCTAATAATTAGGAATTATATTCCTCTTGTAATTTTTTTCTGTTATTAGTTGATAGGTAGCTCTCTATATAAAGACTCTATGTAAACTAATTTAAATGTCGAATTTTTGAGAGAGCATAGAGATAGAGAGCGTTGCTGTGAAATACACAGACAAGGTGTAAGGGTTTGTGTACACCTTTGGAGAGTTTGTTTTTATACATCAATAAAACAAACAGTTACTATTCATATCTTTGTGTTTCATCTTTGTTCTTAATTCAAATTTTTATTACTTATTGAGTTGATTTTAATCTGGCAGAAAAAGCACACAAGTATTCAACCCCACTTCTACTTGTGCAACTGGGAAAACATGGAATGTTTTGTTACGCCAATGTATTTTTCTTGCGCCATAGACATGTAATGCACAGGGGAGGCACAACATAAAAATGTAGTATCATTTTAACCAAGTCAAATGGCCCCACTTCAATATTTTGTTGTGCCTGAATTGTTTGTCACGCTTATAATCTTTGTTGCGCTAGAACTTTTTTGTGGTGCTTGAATTCATTCATGGTTAAAGTGTGATTTGATTATTGCACTTTGACCTTTTTCTCATTCCTTGACTGAAGTTTACCAACTTCCATTTCTTGTACCAAAGTCTTGTCACATTACACCCTATACCCTGAGCTATTTCCGGTCTTCGACTGTAGTTCAGAAACTTTCACTTTTCGTACCAAGGTTGTGACACTTTGCACCCTGCACCATTTGAGTTGTTTAGCTGTTTGGCTGTAGCCTCTAAAAATCACGTTTCGTACCTTAATAAATAATCGTTCTTTCCAAATACGTTCTTCAACTTAACAATTCTTCTATAGTTAATACTCAGATTCCTTTCACAAACTGCTGACGCTTAGTGCAACTGGTCTGGTTCACAGACGACTAACATTGATTTAGGTCTTCGTATTAAAGCCATACGTACATTGTTAAGTTTGCAGCAACTTCATTGCTTCGAACATTGAATGTCAATAAACACTGTAACTTCACTAGAATCTTTTCTGGTACTTAGACAACGTCTCCGTTATTACCACAATCTTGAATACTTTATTCTCTATTCTTCACTGACGCTTGAACATATAAACAAACTTCTTTCAGTGAGTATAACTCCAAGACTGCAGTTGTCTTCTTAATCCTTTATCTATACCACGTCTTCAATTCTTCTAGATTCCTATGCTTCGAACACTGACTATCTTCAATCAATGCCTTTACACTGAAATCTTTTAGTTGCACTTTATACTGAATCTTCAACACTTATGTGTTAGTATTGGTGTCCTAGAGACAATACTTTTAATGTTTTATTGAAAACAATTATGTTATGTGATTATTTAATTAATATTTATTATGTCTTTATTTACTGCGTCATAAATTTAAAGAATAATAAATATCCCTGGAATATTAATACGTAATATATATCTTTAAGTATGTGACTTAAAAATGAGATTATATGAATAGTATTTTATTCCTAAAATTCCCTAGTCAAGTATTATTATTTAAAGACAATAAAAATGCAATAAGACTAGTATGTTTGTTGACAGATGACCACATCTCATTGGTCATAGGTATGGTGATATTAAAGTCAAGAACATAAGTGTATGTATCAATACATGACACTGGAAAGACCGGCCGTAAGATTCTACATGTTAATAAGTGTCATAAGAAATCTCACTGTGATAATGATGTAATGATCCTTTGACTTGAAATCATTATATTTCTATACGAGAATTAATATACTTTGATTACACTCAAAGTTACCTTTAATCGGGTAATGATAAAGGTGGACATTGGGTATGCTATAAATCGTATGAGGAATATGAATGATAGATATAGGATTTAACCCTTCAATTCTAGAAGTGATATTATTGGCCTCTTGATTGAGTGAGACTATGAAATGCATGGTCATGCTCAAATATTGATTTGTTTAAATAGTCTACTCATTGATCAAGGAAACCAAGATTAAACGTTGAAGATGATGACACTATACATGCCTCGAGTTTAATCTATAATATAAGGTTAAAAAGATTATATTACATTGTACATTATTCACGAAAGGTTTAATTGAGTCACCAATTATTATTGTTATTTGGGTAACAATGATGTATTACTAGATGCGACTCATTGTTTATAATTTTATTATTAGATAATGAAATTATTGCCAACGTAATAATAACCTAAATGGTCACACACAAAGAACGTCAAAATGGAGGTTTATTTAAATTATGAATTTAAATATATTAATATTTATTCGAATTTAATTATTGAATTAATTATGTGAGACTTGATTAATTATATTAGAATTCGAATTTAATAAGTATTATTATTATTCGGATTTAATTATTGAATTAATTAAGTGGGACTTGATTAATTATATTAGAATTCATATTTAATAATAATAATAGCCCAAAATCATAATGGGTTTTGGAAACCACATGGATTAGGGTTAGGCCCAAAATCTCTCTCTCCCCTATATATACATAATGATGTATAGTATTAGGGTTTAATCATCAGATTTCATTTTAGAGAAAAACCCTAGCTGCTCAACATCAAGAGAGGCTAGAGAGAGAGAGAGAGAGAGAGTCAAACAATTCGGCTAGTACCGACTCCGGTGATCGTAGGACGATCGGGCGTTCGTGTGGACTTCTTTGGAGAGCAGATCTTTGCACTAAAAGGCTGCTGTGGTTCATCTTTTCTGGACCTCCATTAAACAGCATATAGAAAGCTTTGTTAAAGTACTGACTTCTTCCCCATAATCATCCAACGTTATACATGGATCCTGCAATTGGGTTTCGATTTTTATTGTTTTTACGTTAATTCCGCTGCGTTTTCATGCCCGAAACCCTTCAATTTCATCAGAGCTATGTGTATAATGGGATGATTTGGTTATTATGTGTTTAACAATTTTTCGATGTATGTAAACATATATATGATATGCCATGACTATATATTGATATATGTTTTATATGATTTTGAATATATGATATTCATGTGTTGTATAATCATGGGATGATTGGATGTATTGCTGTATGTATATGATACATGTTTGTTCTTGTAATGGAAATCGTATTCGATACAAATTCTGAAACGGCTTCGGTAGATTTTCTGAAATCTGTGTCCAATGTCCGATTTTCGCAAACGATATGTGTTTTCTGACTAGAATTATGTCACTTAGCAATACTGACTTAGTCAGCTTCGCGTGTGTAAGTCGTTTGACGAAGTTATAGTCCCCGAAACGGCGATTTATTATTTTTTGAAATTTATTTGATTTTCTGAAATTTCGAAATTTTTTATATATGATTATATGATATGTTTATATAATCTGATATATATTACATGTTTTATGTGATAACATGGTGGATGGTTATGGCCTAAAGACCCATAGGATAGTGGTTTTGTTTTATGGTTTTGGTTTCTAAATACGACTTGCATATCGTTTATTCATTATAATTGTTAATCTCAAATGTAACTCGAGTTCTTCTTGTAATTTCATTAGAATAGATTTATTTATTATTCAATGGAAACTTGGAAGCAAGGAAGCTAGGAGGCGATCCAGATGATGGAGTAATGAAGAAGATAAAGACATGTAATAGTATAGTATTTGAAGCCACCATAGATTGATCTTGATAATTCCATTAGCTTAGAAATATCACATAGGATGAGGCCATAACCAAACACGTTTAATTTACGCACAATAAATATATGTATATGAATGCATGGGTAGATATGTATGTGTTGGAATGATGTATGTATTAGATACGACACCCATGTCATGCCTGCTTAAGAAATATAAAATCTGTAACGATTCAAGATTTTAAAATTAAACAAATGATCATAAGATTCTTGTGTTTATGAAACACGGTATTGAATATGAATTTTCTTTTTCTGATATGGGGAGATTTTGTGAAAAGCGAATTAGTATTCATAAGAAAGTTGGGTTTTAAGTGAGACCGCTTGTGACTTCTCCAACGATCTGGAAATCGAACCATTGACGAATATTGAAATGGATTATTTGATCAAGGAAAAATTGAGAATCTCTTTATGATGGGATCATGATCGTTCATATAAACATTAAAATCCCTAAATACATATTAAGTTAATCGGATGCCTTCCAATGTTTAATACTCGTCAAGATCTAGATTGAGAAGGAGTGGGTTTGCCAAAACAAGGTGCTTTTATCAATCATGGAAAGATGTGATAAGTAAGTGACTTAGTTTGTTGAAACATTGGGTCTAACTTAACTAAATCATCACAATAGGATTGTGGGTTTAGTGGCATAGAGTTTGGTGAGATTTGTTGGATAAATGTGTACAAAGTGTTGTTCCACCAAACTATCCAAGAGTAATATTTGATATAATCGACAAATGTTGTCTCCCTAAATAGTCATGTTTTGGGTGTATTAGCCAACGCTATCTTAAAACATGGATGAAATTTGCATCTTGGCTCACTAGAAAGATTTAATGAAATGCTTTCCGAATTAATAGTTAGGGCTATTGATTTGATAAAAATAGTGGGAGATATATATTATGAATGTATATGATAATCACTTGAACATAATTAAACTTCTGCAACTAACTAATATGCATTTTAAACATTGTAGATATTTAATGGCAAACAACACAAATAACTTCTCTGTGAGAGCAACCCTTGAGAAGAAAAAGCTGACAGGAACTAACTTCCGTGATTGGTATAGGAATTTGAGGATTGTCCTCAGGCAGGAGTGAAAGCTTCACGTCATTGAAAGTCCTTCACCTACTCCTCCTGCTGAGAATTTAACTCGCGTTCAACAAAATGCCTATCAGAAGCATATTGATGATGCGAATGATGTTGCATGTCTCATGATGGCAACCATGAGTGTTGAGCTTCAAAAACAACATGATCATATAGATGCTCATGAGATGATTGAACACCTTCAAAGAATGTTTGAGGGACAGGCTCGTCAAGAAAGGTTCGACACGAGCAAAGCACTGTATGCTTGCAAACAGGGAGAGCGTGAACCTGTTCAACCACATGTTCTAAAGATGATAGGTTATATTGAGTATCTTGATACTTTGGGTTTCCCGATTGGTCCGGAAGCTAAGATTGACTTCATCTTGCAATCTTTGAACCGCAACTATACTCATTTTGTTATGAACTACAATATGAATGAGATAGACAAAACACCCACTGAATTGTTGGCCATATTACGAATTGCTGAAACCAACATGAAAAAGGCTGAACCTGCTGCCATGTTGATGGTAGATAACAAAGGTAAGGCTAATAGGAAAGGCAAATGGAAAGGAAAGAAGAAGATTGGATCTGCTTCTGGTCCCAAGCCAAAGGCTAATCCCAAACAAGCTTTAAAGTCTAAGGCTGCTATTGCAAAGGGTGATTGTCACTACTGTGGTAAACCAGGTCATTGGAAGAGAAACTGTCATGCTTATTTGGAGGATCTGAAGAAGAAGAAGGCTGGTCATGCTTCTGATTCAGGTATTTATGTTATAGAGGTCAATTTGTCTACTTCTACATCATGGGTATTGGATACTGGATGTGGTTCTCACATTTGTATAAATGTACAGGAACTACAAAAGAGTAGGACTTTGGCTAAAGGAGAGGTCGACCTACGAGTTGGCAATGGAGCAAAGGTTGCTGCTTTAGCTGTAGGGACTTATTATTTATCATTGCCCACTAGGCTTATTTTAGAACTTGAGAACTGTTTTTACATACCTGCAATTTGTAGAAACATTATTTTAGTTTCTTGTTTGGACAAAAAAGGTTTTGCATTTTTAATTCAGAACAATTGTTGTTCCTTTTCTTTGAATAATGTTACCTATGGGGTTGCACATTTATTAAACAGTTTATATGTTCTTGATTTAGACACTCATATCTATAATGTGAATAACAAACGTCTTAAAACTAATGACTCAAATCAAACATACCTCTGACACTGTCGTTTAGTCCATATAAATGAGAAGCGCATTTCCAAGTTATATAAAGATGGATACTTGGATAAGTTGGACTTTGAATCATACGAAGCATGTGAACCATGTCTCATTGGAAAAATGACTAAAGCTCCTTTTACTGGACAAGGTGAAAGGGCCACTGAACGATTAGAACTTATACATAGTGATGTATGTGGTCCTATGCGTACTATGGCAAGAGGTGGCTTTTACTACTTTATCACGTTTACTGATGATTTTATTAGATATGGATATGTGTATCTTATAAAGGATAAATCCGATTCTTTTGAAAAGTTCAAAGAATACAAAGCTGAAGTAGAAAAGCAAACTGGCGGAAGTATTAAGAATCTACGATCTGATCGTGGAGGTGAATACTTAAGCCATGAATTTAAAAGTTTATTAAAAGTGTGTGGTATTGTATCACAGCTCACTCCTCCCGGAACACCTCAATGGAATGGAGTTTCTGAATGGAGGAATCGTACTTTGTTGGACACGGTACGATCGATGATGAGTCATGCAGATCTTCCAATTAGTTTCTGGGGCTACGCCCTGGAGACGGTTGCTTATACACTTAACCTAGTTCCTACTAAAATGGTTCAGAAGATTTCGTATGAGATATGGGTTGAGAAAGTCATAACATGTCATTTATGAAAATTTGGGGATGTAAGGCATTTGTGAAATATCTAACTTCTAACAAGCTAGGACCTAAATAAAAAAAATATAATTTTGTGGGATACCCAATTGAAACAAAGGGTTATTCTTTCTATAATCCTTCAGAGAACAAAATGTTTATTGCTCGAACTGCAGTGTTCCTTGAAAGAGAAATGTTGTCTAAGAAAGACAGTGGGAGGATAATAGATCTTGATGAAATTCGAGACCCACGTGATAATATTGAACCAATGGAGGAACTTGAGCAGAATGTACAAGAAAACAATACTGCTCAGGAAACACAAGTTGTTCATAGGTCTGGTAGGATTCGCCAAGATCCCAAGAGATATTATGGATTTCTCTTAACTCAAGATGGTGATGTGATGCTTGTGGATGAAGATGAGCCTCTCATGTACCAAGATGCTATTAACACTCCAGAATCTAAGAGATGGCTGGATGCCACGAAATCTGAGATGGAATCCATATATACTAATCAAGTTTGGACTTTGGTTGATCCACCTGAAGGGGTAAAACCTATAGGGTGCAAGTGGGTTTTCTAAAGAAGACCGACATGGATGGTAACGTACGGACCTATAAAGCACGATTGGTGGCAAAAGGTTTCAAGCAAATTCATGGTATTGACTATGATGAAACTTTTTCACCAGTGGCTATGGTCAAGTCCATTAGGATTTTGCTTTCTACAACTGCTTACCATGACTATAAAATCTGGCAAATGGATGTCAAAACCGTTTCTTAAATGGGAGCCTTGAAGAAGATGTGGATGTTTATATGACCCAGCCTGAAGGTTTTATTGATTCAAAGAATGCTGGAAAGGTATGTAAGTTGCGTCGATCCATTTATGGATTGAAACAAGCCTCAAGGAGATGGAACATTCGTTTTGATAAAACTGTCAAAGAGTTTGGGTTTATTCAAAATGAAGATGAACCATGTATTTACAAGAAGGTAAGTGGGAGCAATGTGGCATTCCTAGTATTATATGTTGATGATATATTAATAATAGGGAATGACATTCCTTCTTTAGAGGCTGTTAAGAGTTGGTAGAGTAAGAATTTCTCAATGAAAGACTTAGGCGAAGTGACCTATATTTTAGGTATCAGGATCTATAGAGATAGATCAAGAAGAATGATCGGCCTAAGTCAGAGTACATACATTGATAAAGTTTTGTATCGATTTGGGATGCAAAATGCTAAAAGGGGGATTTGTTCTTATGTCTCATGGGATATCGATCTCAAAAGATAACAGTCCTAAATCATTGGATGATAAGGACCGTATGTGTAAAGTTCTATATGCTTTAGCAATTGGTTCCATAATGTATGCAATGATATGTACTCGTCCTGATGTCTCATATGCTTTGAGCATGACGAGTAGATACCAGTCTAATCTAGGTGAAGGTCACTAGACGACAGTCAAGAATATTCTTAAGTACCTGAAGAGGACTAAAGATCAATTCTTGGTATATGGAGGAGAAGAAAAGCTGGATGTAAAAGGTTACATCGACGCTAGTTTCCAGACAGACAAGGATGATTCGATTTCTCAGTCTGGGTTTGTGTTTTGTCTAAATGGAGGTGCTGTAAGCTGAAAAAGTTCAAAGCAAGAGACAGTTGTTGATTCTACAATAGAGCCTGAGTATATTGATGCTTGTGAAGCAGCCAAGGAGGCTGTTTGGGGAAGTACTTAGGAGATATTGCCTAATTAATGAGATTAATAATCAAGGAGATATACATATATGTAAAGTGCATACAAATGATAATATTGCAGATCCACTGACCAAGGCTTTGTCGCGGCAGAAGCACTAAGGTCATACTAGTTCCATGGGTATTAGATACATGAGAGATTGGCTCTAGTACAAGTGGGAGATTGTTAGTATTGGTGTCCTAGAGACAATACTTTTAATGTTTTATTGAAAACAATTATGTTATGTGATTATTTAATTAATATTTATTATGTCTTTATTTGCTGCGTCATAAATTGAAAGAAAAATAAATATCCTTGGAATATTAATACGTAATATATATCTTTAAGTATGTGACTTAAAAATGAGATTATATGAATAATATTTTATTCCTAAAATTCCCTAGTCAAGTATTATTATTTAAGTACAGTAATAAGCAATAAGACTAGTATGTTTGTTGCCAGATGACCACATCTCATTGGTCATAGGTATGGTGATACTAAAGTCAAGAACATAAGTGTATGTATCAATACATGACACTGGAAAGACCCGCCGTGAGATTCTACATGTTAATAAGTGTCATAAGAAATCTCACTGTGATAATGATGTAACGATCCTCTGACTTGAAATCATTATATTTCTATACTAGAATTGATATACTTTGATTACACTTAAAGTTACCTTTAACCGGGTAATGATAAAGGTGGACAATGGGTATGCTATGAATCGTATGAGGAATATGAATGATAGATATAGGATTTAACCCTCCAATTCTATGAGTGATATTATTGTCTTCTTGATTGAGTAAGAGTATAAAATGCATGGTCATGCTCAAATATTGATTTGTTTAAATAGTCTACTCATTGATCAAGGAAACCAAGATTAAACGTTAAAGATGATGACACTATACATGCCTCGAGTTTGATCTATAATATAAGGTTAAAGGGATTATATAACATTGCATATTATTCACGAAAGGTTTAATTGAATCACCAATTATTATTGTTACTTGGGTAACAATGATGTGTTACTAGATGCCACTCATTGTTTATAATTTTATTATTAGATAATAAAATTATTGCCAACGTAATAATAACCTAAAGGACCACACACAAAAAATGTCAAAACGGAGGTTTATTTAAATTACAAATTTAAATATATTATTGTTTATTCAAATTTAATTATTGAATTAATTAAGTGGGACTTGATTAATTATATTAGAATTTGGATTTAATAAGTATTATTATTATTATTATTCAAATTTAATTATTGAATTAATTAAGTGGGTCTTGATTAATTATATTAAAATTCAGATTTAATAATAATTACTCAAAGTCATAATGGGTTTTGGAAACCACATGGATTAGGGTTAGGCCCAAAATCTCTCTTTTCCCTATATATACATAATGATGTCTAGTATTAGGGTTTAATCATCAGATTTCGTTTTAGAAAAAAATCCTAGCTGCTCAACATCAAGAGAGGCTAGAGAAAGAGAGAGAGAGAGGCAAACAATTCGGCTAGTACCGACTCCGGTGATCGTAGGACGATCGGGCATTCGTGTGGACTTCTTTGGAGAGCATATCTTTGCACTAAAGGGCTGCTGTGATTCATCTTTTCTGGACCTCCATTAAACAGCATACGAAAAGCTTTGTTAAGGTACAGACTTCTTCACCATAATCATCCAATGTTATACATGGATCCTGCGATTGAGTTTCGATTTTTATTGTTTTTACGTTAATTCCGCTGCATTTTCATACCCGAAACCCTGAAAGTCTTTACACATTATTCTTCACTGAGGCTTGAACATATTAATGAACTTCTTTCAGTGACCTATAGTAGACTTTAAAACTTCTTTTAATGTCTTGATTCACTGTATCTACCTTGTCTTCATTTTTTCTTGATTTCTGTGTAGGCGTTGTATTATTTACTTGTCTTGTTTTAGTGTTGAGTTATCACGATTACTATTCATACAGCTTCGTAATCTCACAAACAATCTCCCCCTATTTGATTGTTAAACTTAGCAAACAAATCCCATAGAGAGGATAACTCAACTAACAACTATAAAAAGTAATGGTCCGAAACTTGTAAATAATGCTACTGATTTTTCTGGATCAGATTCTGCATTTCCAGATTTCTTGAGTAACTGAAATGAAAGATATTTGTTCCTCTAGCACTGAACTGATATTCATGTAGTATCATCTTCATTTCTCTATGTTTGAGCTCTCTCTGCTTCAAAATCCTTCATAGTTTGAAGTTAAAGAACTTATCATGAATAGAGCTTCATAAGAATTAAAATTCCTGGGAACATCTTCAATAGAACATAGCTCAAATAATGTTCTCCCCCTAAGAATGTGATTCTTCTTCTTTATCTTCTTCTCCTCTTTAGATGAATAATGGAAGTCTCAATTCTTTTCTGTACATCCCACTTGGATGAGGAATCCCCTACTGACAACTCCTTTCAAGTATAAGATACAGTTTCTTGATTCTCCCATATTCTGTTGTTTCCCATAAGGATCAGAAGATAAGATTTTCTTCTTTTTCTTGTCTAAATTCTCCCCCTAAGGATATTAACTTCTCCCATAAGGATACAAATATAAGACCTTCTCCTTTTTCTTGTATACTAAATTGTCCCCCTTAGTTGGAGAATCCTCCAATGGCCCATGATATTTCAAATGGCTTGTTTTCCAAAGAAGGTTCTCGTTTGTCATTGATTGGGAAAACATAGTAGCTTTTCTTTCAGAAGTAGTAACAAGGGTAAGTGTTTGGTCTTTGGTTTCCTCACTTCTACTACGTTCTGTTAGTGTTTATACTTAAGTGTCGAGCACTTTGAAGTGTTTCACTCTTTCTCTCCCTATTTCTCAGTCAAGTGTATCTCTCCCTTACTTTCACTTAAGTGTTTTTCTCTCTTACTTTCACTCTGCATTCTAAATATATCATTATGAACCTGTAAGTGAAATCCATCAATTCAATTATATTCTCATCAGGATTCATCAGAATGAACTAAATCACTATCAAGTGGAGAATAGCTTCGTAGAGGTGTTCTTGATCTATCATGGATAAGCACTGTCTCAGCACCAGACTCAATAGCGTTTGGTAAATCATTGTCTGGTGGAGCCTCTCCTCTTTGAGATAGGTTATCCCTAGATTTTGAAATCTGTTAGGGAATCCTGTCGTGTTCTATCAAAGAGTTGCCTCACACCTTCTCCGTAAATGGGAGGTGGACATTCCTTTTCAGGATCTGGAAATGATCCTTCCAGGAGGGGCGACGTAGTAGGAAATGTAATGCATGGCAATTTAGAGCCTACGTTTCCCTCGTAACCCTGTGACGGGAATTTTGTATAAAATACCCTGCTTGACACATCCAGATAATTCTTGCCAATCAGTTGCCTCTCAATCCCAGATAAATCTGAACAAGAGATCTCCCTTTCGGGATGTAGAAGATTAACTTCTGTTTGAAGTAGATACCTTGGACAATGTAATGTATGGTTAATTAGAGTTCGCATCTCCTCTGAATGCCTATACCTCTCACTATGCACGCCTTGCAATGTGTTCCTAGAATTTATCTATTTAGGCTTACCTTCAGCGTGAGTGTCAGTGGTGTGCTTGACTCATTACAAGATGCTCTGGCTGACGAGTGAATTTTAATGGACTCACCCTGTTGAGAGAATGATTCCAGAGACAGTTTAATTGCCTTTTTAGCTCTGCATCCTTTTGAGAAGATTCAGATGAGCTTACAGTTACCTCAGTTTATATACTACTTTTCTTCTCTAGAGGTAGAACTATGGGTGCACTTCCGACTTCGTCCTTATTTACTGCATCAAGTACAATTCCTCCTCAATCAACCTCTAACTAACATAAGTTCCTTATATCTCCAAGGGTTAATATATGGAAGTGTATGAATTAGTGTTTGGTACTATGGCCTGGGTAAGAGATTGATGGGTTTTCAACCCCTTGGCCAGCTTCTAAAGCCACTATGAGCTAAAATGATAGAATCAATCAAGATAAAAAGATAATTATCTTAACATTCCAAAATAGAAAAGCATAACAATACAGTACAAGGCCATAATACGAAAGATTTATCATTAAAAGCATGATACGAAATTTTCTTTAAGATACTTATCCCATAATAAAACGCGAGAAAGTGTATCAGAGAAGAAAGTTTCTATCCCTTATGAATTTCTTATAAGGCAAACTTTCCATAATAAAACGTAGGAATTTATACCAAAGAAGAAATTCAAGTCTCTTACCAAATTATATCTCAATGAAATGACTCATTTCCTTTAAAATCTAAGTACGGTAAGTTTTGAAAATAGTTTTGCAAAACATTCTTATCAGATAGAAGACTATGATTTTCCGACTCATAATGCAATTATGATTTACATCATTTTGTCCACCTGATAGTATCCCCGGTTTCAAATAAAACATGACAATTGGGGTGAATGAATGCTTAACAATACAGTACAAGGCCTTCAAAGCAACAACCACTGTTTAGGTACTATGAATCAATGTGAAACATACATTGAAACAAGTGTTTAAAAATAAAATCATTTTACAAGTGATTGGTACCTCGAAGTTAAAATAATTTCTCCAAATAAAATAGCAGTCGAAGTTTCTGCCACTTTAAAAAAAAATTAAGAGAGAAAAAGTTTTGTAAGAAAAAACTTTTAAAACTAGCTTTTGGGAGAGGATAAAAGATTTTGAGATTGGAGAAAAATTATCCTCAAGAAAAGTTTAATTCACACCCTAGGTTTGGGAAAATAAAGTAGGGATGTAAATAAAAAGATTTTCAAAAGAGAAGTTTTGAAAAAGAATTTTTGATGTTTTCTTCTCTAAAACTGATAGAAAAATAAATGTATCCTTGAATATTACATTTTGAAAAAGAAATAGACAATAATTTTTTTAATACATTCAGGTTTAAAACTCAGTCAAAGAAAGAAAACTAAATAGTAATACTCATGTAATACTAAACAATTACAACAGACATGCATATTTAAATCAAATAACATGTGGCAATTATTCAGTAGAATAATAAGCATTTAGACATATTTTTATTATTAGTGATTTCAGATAAACAACATGTATTTTCACTAATATTAAAAATATCACAATTAATTGCACGGAAATATTAACAAAATATCATTACTTGATATTTATCAATAATTTCAAAATGCAAGAAATTATGCTTCTAATATTTTATCAAATCCAAATTATGAAACTAATAAACATTGAATTGCTTCAATCCATAATTTTAATAAGATAAAATAATTTTGCTAAATACTAAATATTCATAAAATTGAATATTAGCATATAACTTCCTACGCTATATCTAATAATCGTCTCTCAAGCATATTGCAATTATAGTCATAACAATTATTAATGATATACGTAAGCTCGAGGAAATAGTTAGAAAGAAATTCACAAGTCCTTTAAATAGAGACATTTAATACTTGTGATCTTAATTACAACTCCTCGCAAATAAAATTATATTTTAGAAATATTTTCTAATATATAAAACATTGAGAATCTTATACACATGACTTAGAAAATACTTCGTCTTCCAATATTAGTGATTTTTGAAATATGCATTAATTACTTAGAATAGAAATTCTAAATAACATCATTAATACCAAAAGTGTCACAATTATTTGTAATAAAATATTTAAAAATATCAGAACAAAATATCATAACAATTAAGCAAGATATCATTGACTAATACTCATTAAATATTTAACAAACAAATAATTATGCTGCTAACTTATGCTAGAAAATTTAACTACCACATATGCATATAACATTATAAGCATGATAATTAAACTAGTAGCAAAAAGTACGAGGTACTGGATTTCAAATAAATTCACAAGTCCTTTAAATATTGAAAATTTAATACTTATGAACTCATTTGAGAATTCCTTGCAGATGGGATTTTCAACAAATATGCACATAAATGATATCCCAAGTCACTAACCAACGTAGATAAAATGAATTCATCAAGTTATTTAGCAAAGATCTACAAGTTATTCTACTAAGGACACCTCTCGAAAGAAATGATACATGATGTCAATGCGCTTGTTCCACACCTGGTGTAGAGAATATCAAACAGAGTTGTTGGAGTTGAAGTGGTTTTCTTGTCTAGAAGATCAGAGCATCACATTCACAAGTTGCTTCAATTTCCGCCTTTGCTGCAACTGTGTATTGAGTGCTTCTTCTCATTTCAGCAAGAAATCAACTTCTTCCACGAAGTTGACAGCTTTTATGAATTACTTCCCTATCTTTCTTACAACCTGCATTATCTATATCTATATAGCCAATTAGGTTAAACCTAGTATCTTTAGGGTACCTGATTCTAAGAATTGGTGATCCCCTAACATATCTAACAATTCATAACTTAACTATCACATAAGATTATCTAGTATCCACTTGAAAACTTGCATATAGGCATATCAAGAATAAAATATATGGTCTTTATGCACTTGAATAAGTAATGAGCTTATCATACCTCTATAGCTTGTCACTTCATTTAATATACCTGATTTGCCCTAATCAAGCTTAGTGGTTTGTTGGCAAGAAATCTTGGCAGGTCTAGAATCTTCTAAATTGCGCATCTTCAAAGGATCCTTGACTCACTTTAATTGCCATCATTCTTTCGAATTACTTATAATCCCAAACGAATTGCAACTCTTCTAACATGGTCATTTTGTACCTACTCTGCATTAACTTAGCAATAAACTCTTGCCAAATTTTCATTAGTAGACCCACATATAATATAATCATGGCATACTTGCACTAATAATGAATTATATCTGTGCCTTGCATTATATATATATATAACAATCTTACTAAAATAAAATCATTTTCAAGTAATATACAAGTTAGAATGTCATACCATGTCCTTGACGATTTGCTTGAATCCCTAACTCCATTCATGGAGATCTTGTGAAGAGGATGATATATAAATTCCAATGATCTGCAACTTCAAAGTCCAGGAATTATTATACATCAACTTCAACTTTTAACTCACCATTCAAGAGTGCACTTGTTCACATTCATCTTATAGATATTCATGCTTGAATGCTCAACAGGTGCTAGGGATGTCCTACTGTTAGGTCATCAACTTGTTCAGCCCTAATAGGATAAAGTCTCGTCACTGGTGCTTACTGTTTGATCTTGAAAGTCTTGAAGTTTCTGTTTCCATCATCGTCGATACCTTCTACTTGACAGTAACATATAGCAACCAGTTTGGCTCTGTCCCTCATAACAATGCCAATAATTTTCTAGTTTCTGCAAACCGTTATTGTACAAATTTCGGTTTCGTCTTGTGGTCTGGGTTCCAGCTTCAATAGTTTCTACCTTTCGAACTAATTGAGATCATCTTGCATTGCAATCACCCAATCTGGATCAATCAGTGCTTCTTTATTATTCTTTGGGATTCCAGATGTTAGGTTCCGAAAAATATATGTTACTTCTAGCCTTTAATCAATAATCCATTTTACTAAGAACTAGACTCCAGGATTAACTTTGACTTCAAACCTTTTGTCTTGGCAGATATGTTCTTGATGTATTCCTTTGATCTTCATTGTGTTGAGTACGACTAATAGATCCTTCTTTTATTTGTTCCCCCTGAGTTGCTACTAGGATGTGTTGAAGATCCTTCACCTTATTCAGAGGATTCTGTTAAAGCTCATGAGTTATGTAGATTCACTACCATTTCCACTAATAGGATCTGAATCATCATCATTATCATTGTTTCCTTTTGTAACCTCAGTTTCAACATCAGTATCTGAATTTGACTCTGACAAGATGTCAAACTTCAAAGATTCATAATAGTCTTTCATTTGAATGCTTGGGAGCTTGGTGTAGTAGAACGATACATTCAGACTTTTAATCACCTTCTAGTTTTACATCATTTATGCCTTGAAAGTGTTCGACTTCAATGAGCAGCAGAGGATAATTATTCCATGAGTCTTAACTTCAAACTTGCCAAGATACTCATCTAAATCTTTAATAAATATCAAGTTCTTACAAACACACTAAAGATCTTCAATGTTTGCTTCTGGTTGGCCATTAACTCATTCGATGTCTTTTCACGATCTTTGTTGATTAAAGTAGTATGCTGTGTTAATTGTTTCAGCTTCAAACTACCTTTATAAGTGCAGACTTCATTTAGAACTTCATTCACGAAATTCGGTTCCACTATCTGACTTCAAAGTTCTCACAACTTAATTTGCTTCCAACTTGATCTACCTGATGTGATCAATTACCACCTGTGATATATTATCTGTTGAATGAAGGGTTTCGTGATACAAACGCAGCCGAATAAACGCGAAAAAATAAATCAAAATAGCGAAACCCTCTGCAGGATTCATGCGAAAACAAAAGATTTAATTCGGAGATAAAGAATAAATACCTTTAGAAGCTTTAACAGTTCATTAATGGAAGATTAATGGAGGTCCAAAGCTTGTTTAATCACCACGTATCCCGCTCTCGCGATCTACGCTCTACGGTATCCACACGAACACTTTTCATGAAGGATTGATGTGTACTAGCACCCGAAAACTTCTTCTCTCTCTATCTTCCTCCTCTCTCAGAGCAGCTAGGGTTTTTGTAAAATCTCTCTCTTATTAAATCAGCCCATAAAGAGATTATATAGAGAGAGGAATAAATTTTCTAATTATAATCCAATTATAATTAATACTAATCCAAAATTTTAAATTATTTAATTAAGTCTCACTTAATTAATTAATTATTAATTTTGGAATTAGTTTAAGTAATTCATTTATTCTATTTATATAATTAATTAAGTCATACTTAATTAATATCATAAATAAAATAAATTACTTATTTAATTTAAATTCATAATTTAAATTATTTCTCCTTCAAGCGTTCTTTGTGTGTGACCCTGTAGGTTATTATTACGTTGGCAATAATTTTAATATCTAATTAAAATTGTAAACAATGAGCGGCATCTAGTAATACATCATTGCTACCCATGTAATAATAATAAATCGGTGATTCGATTAAGCCTTTCGTGAATAATGTTCCATGTAATATAATCCATTTAATCTTGATATTATAGATTAAACTCAAGGCATGTCTCGTGTCATCCTCTTCATAATTTAATCTTTATTTTCTTGATCGATGAGTAGACTATTAAAATCAAATCAACATTTGAGCACGGCCGTGCATTTCATAGTCTCACTCAAACAAGAGGCCAATAATATCACTCCTAAAATTAGGAGGATTAAATCCCATCTAGATCATTCATATTTCTCATACGATTCATAATATACCCAATGTCCACTTTTATCATCACCCGGTCAAAGGTAACTTTTAATGTAATCAAAGTATATTAATTCTCGTATAGAAATATAATGATTTCAGGTCTAAGGATCATTACACCATTATCACAGTGAGAATTACTTATGACACTTACTTAACATGTAGAATCTCACGGCGGGTCATTCCAGTGCCATGCATTGATACATGCACTTATGTTCTTGACTTTAGTATCCCCATACCTATGACCAATGAGATGTGGTCATCTGTCAAGAAACATACTAGTCTTTGTGCATTATTATTGTCCTTAAATAATAATACTCGACTAGGAAATTTTAGGAATAAGATACTATTCATATAATCTCATTTTTAAGTCACATACTTAAAGATATATAATACGTATCAAAATTCCAAGGACATTTATTATGCTTTCAATTTATTACGTAGTAAATAAAACATAATAAATAAATAATAATCAATAAAACATAATCCTTAATAATAAATATTTTCCTTAAAATATAAAAAATATTGTCTCTAGAGCATAATTACTAACATTGAATGCACGAACATCACCAACTTGTAACTAGGGTTGTCATCAACCATTATTAAGAATATTTCTTCCATGACATAATTTGCTTCAGTGTGATGTTTTTATTGACGTCCCTATATGACATACTTTAAAATGTCCTTCTAGATTGAATTCCATATAAAGTAGTCCTCTCACCAATTTCTTCTTTATCAAAGAATCCATTGTCTTGTTCACCAAGTTTGAGAGCTTCTTATGCCATAGCTAACTCTTTACAATGAAGCTTTACTATGAAACTCACTTCACCCTTGCATACAAACTCCATGTCAGCTACGAACAAACTTCCCCACTCTCAGTTTGAGTGAGCTTCCAACCTTCTTGTTTAAGATCAAACACTTTTCCTTTTCAATACTTTTCCAGAAAACCATTGACAAAGAATTCCCTAGTGCCCTGTAGATAGTGCTTAAGTCCGTTGACAAAAAGATGCTTCCAGTGATGACAATTCCAAAATTCATTATAGCCAAATCCCTTGGACATCCTTTGCTGTCATCTCCAAAGGTTACCGTTAGGTAGCTTTTCTCAACCAATTGTGATGTCAAAGCTTTAATCTTAATCATATATCTCGAACAATAAATGTCACGAAGTCAAATAACTTTTATCTTTTGTTACATACTCTGAAATCACAAATGATTAAGCTTCTTATACTCAATTTCAATTGAGTCTAGATGAGTTAGAGATATTGCTTTAAATAGTGGTAATAACAGCTTCAACCTAATCATGCAAAACTTATCTTTGACTGATCACTTCTCATTTATAGCATCCTTGACAAAGTAGTCTTAAGGATATGAGACTAGTGATTCAAACCTAACTTAAAGTGGACTAGAAGTCTTTACCCTATTGTGATTCTTACTAATGCTTTGTCTAAGATTATGCAAGTCCTAAGATATGCATTTTCAAATTTAACTAAACAATCATGGAAATAAGAACACATGGTAAACATCCAGCTTCAATGTATTAGATAAGAATTATGCAATTCAGGCATCTTATGCATATTATAAAATTCAGTACTATCTACTTTAATCATTCTACACAAGTGTAACAAATGTAAAATAGATTTACAGATATTCAATAATTTTGGAAAAGTACATGGAATAGAAGAACTAACAAATTAAATACTAATTTTGTCTAATCCATTTATGTTATTCTCTAACATTTTTAACTATCTCTAATTACCTAAGTAAGTTTTAGATTAAGATTTGAATCTACAAATGTTATTGACTACTTAGATAATTCTACCATCTTTTAATCTTATACTCCTTAACAAGCAATACATGATATGATATGGCATTTAAGTGCAAGTATGTGAATGGGAGCAAATCATATGAAAATAAGCACATAAACAATTTCAAATAAGAACAAATATAAAATATATAATCTATGACATGTTTGTCTATTAGCAATTTTCATAACATTAGCAGAGGTATTAAATCATAGAAGATTTAAATCAAGTTCCAACAAATTTTCAGAGATACACCTAACCGTCTAGAACACCCTATCTAATTCTAGATATTCATTTTACTGCATAGACAATCAAGTATGAAATGTACTAATTAAACTCATGAATCCTAGCATGCAATCTTATTCTTAGCAATCAAATAAGCATTTAAGTCCTAAGATGCTAACATGCTGACATGAATATAATACATTTCAATACCTAATCATCATACACTTCTGAATTAGATAAACGTATACTAGTTAGAATGTGTACCTGTGAAGTGCTTAGTGATTCATCTCCAGTGTTGGTCATTGATTCCAGATTTCCATTTGGTTCATCACTGTCACTGATAGAATCAGTTTTGCATTTAACTTCACCAATAAATGATTTCCCTTGCTTCATCCTCACTAATGCCTGAGATTCCTGCTACAACCCAACACAGTGTTTGTCATCATTTACTTGTACAAGCTTCTTCAAACTGTGTAGCACAACCCTTATCTTGTCTTTCAAATATAAACCATCCCTGTCTTGCAACCGCCTCTTTAACTGGTCTTGAAAATCTCCTTTATGAAATCTATAGGTAAGGATCTTAGATTAAGAATTGGGATTCCGTCTTAATCTGAAGTCACTGAACTTCCTGGTGCCCTGCAGGCTTGACTGGCAGTCCAGTTCTCAAGTTATTTCAAAGTGTCAAATTCACATACAACACCTTGACCACTACCTCGAGTTACTACATCTTCAATTCAGCTTCTTGGATCATTTCTTTTATGTACAGAGGTTCTCAACCTTGACTTTAATCAAATTTGGTTCCTGGGTCACAAATATAGTGGATATACCAACAACCTGCTTTACCAAATATTATATTCTTAAGCTCTTGTTCTAGTTCATAGGCCTTCAACACATACAGGTCTTTTACAGACAATGTGGTTGTATCCTTAAATCCCTGTTAGCTGTAATCACTGTGTTCCAGATGATTTACAATGTTAGCACGAACTTCCTATAATCTCCTTGTAGAATAATCTTTAAGGCTTGTACTGAGATGTCAGGTAGTCCAATCTGTTCTCCTTCACTACTTTAACCCCTAAGATTTTTCATCCAAAAATACAACTCAAATCAACCAAAAAGTGCACCCAAATTAATTTCTACTTTTGCAACTTCCAAAATATTAGTGGGATCCTATGGAGTAAACCTCTGAGGAAATTAATACTACTTTTTCTTCAACCTATTCCAGAATTAACTTCATTGGATAATCTTCAGTCAATTTTAGTTGCCTTCAATACTTAGAAAAATATTCAACTACAAACACTTGAGGACCCTCGAATTAATATTTTAGAAAAATTTAGATTTACAGAATTTTTAATTTTCTTAGAAAATATATTAATCAAAAATAAAAATATATAACAAATTAATTTTCAACAATTGAAATTTCTTAAAAATCAAAATATCATAAATTAATATTTAAGAAAAATTTTAGTTTTCAAGAATTTTAAATTTTTTGGAAAAATAAATAAATCCAAAATAAAAATTCAAAATTAAAGGGTAGTACCAAACTGCACTTTAGGAATAAGTGGCGCCTGACTTGTATGTTGCTCTGAAACTTTTGTGGCGCTGTGCGTCAAGGGCGCGTGAACTTATACTTGAAAATCAAGTGGCGCCTTTGCTAACCAAGTACTGGTAATGTTGGCGCGTGTACTCACAGAAGCATTTGGACACATGTATTTCCTGAACATGAACATGGTTGAGTTGGCCACGAAATTGTTTAATAAATATAACTCCTAAACTTTATTATAAGTTTATAAAATAAACTAATTAAAATTTATAACATAAACTAATAAAAGTTTTTATAAAATAAATTTTATAAAAGTTTATAAAGTAAATTTTATTTAAAATTTATAAAATAAGCTAAGTAAAATTTATAACATAAATTAATAAAAGTTTATAAAATAAATTTTATAAAAGTTTATAAAATAAATTTTATTTAAAATTTATAAAATAAACTAATAAAAATTTATAACATAAACTAATAAAAATTTATAAAATAAATTTTATAAAAGTTTATAAAATAAATTTTATATAAAATTTATAAAATAAACTAATTAAACTTTATAATATAAAAAAATAAAAGTTTATAAAATAAAGTTTATAAAGTTTATAAAATAAACTTATTAAAAGTTTATAATTAAACTTATTTAACAAGGTCTCCTCAGTTCGAAAAATTTTGGCACAGTGAGCTCCACTGGGTTACGGATCTTGATTTGTATATTAATCAGTCATCTCTGATACCAATTATTGGGTCTCGAAGTATCGTAGAAAGAGGGTTGAATACGATACTCACAATAATTTAAATTCTTTTCGGAATTTATGGATAAATAAATTATTGCTATAGAGTGGGTTTGGCCATTTGTAGTGTTTAGGTGAGCTGCCTACTAATTTTTTGTGTGACCGGATAAATCAATTAGGTTCAAGAAAATTAGCAAGTAAAATAAACAGGACAAGATTCGGGGAATACATCTTTTATATATATACTCGGAGGTTGCTACACCCAGTTAAAAATATAACTGGTTTCCAAAGAACAAATTAGTTCTTTGCTACTAACACAAAAATATAAGGCTCAGTTCCTATACAAATATATCTAAATTAGTACAAGGAAAAACTGAGTCTGTAGAGAGTGATATCTAGTAGCCCTGAGCATTTTTTGTTAAAGAACCGGGTCCTAATATGTTAGTGTAGGTGCCCTAGAGGTGATACAATGTTTCTTTTAATAGACCTTTATGTCATTTGATTATTCAATAAACGTATTTATTATGACTTTAAATACTGCGATATATTTGTTAGCATAATAAATGTCCTTAGAATCATGATACACATTGTATAGTTTTGTACATGACTTGAACTTGAGATTATATAATAGATCATATTCTTAAATGTCCCTAGTCGAGTATTATTATTATAGGACAATAATAATACATAAATAGACTAGTATGTTGTTTGACTGATAACCACATCTCATTGGTTATAAGTATGGGGATACTAAAGTCAATACATAGGTACATGTAGGAGTACATGATACTGGACATACCCACAGTGAGATTCTTCATGTTTAATAAAGTCATAAGAAAGACTCACAGTGATAATGGTGTAATGATCCTTTGACTTGAGATCATTATATTTCTATACGAAGATTAATATACTTTGACTACATTAAAAGTTACCTTTGACCGGGTGATGATAAAAGTGGACATTGGGTATATCATGAGTCGTATGAGAAATATGAATGATAGATAAATGATTTAACCCTCCTATAATTAGGAGAAATATTATTGGCCTCTTGATTGAGTGAGACTATAAAATGCATGGCCGTGCTCAAATAATGATTTGTTTTCATAGTCTACTCATGGATCAAGTAAACCCGGATTAAATGTTGTAGAGGATGACTAAATACATGCCTCGAATTTAATCTATAATAAATATGGTTAAAGGGATTATATTACACGGAAACATTAATCACGAAAGGTTTTATCGAATCACGATTTAATTATTATTTAATTGGGTAGCAATGATGTATTACTAGATACCGCTCATTGTTTATAATTTTATTGGAGAATAAAATTATTGCTAATTAAATAATAGCCTATAGGGTCACACACATAGAGCACTTCAAGGAATAGTTAATTTAAATTATAGATTTAAATTAATTGATGATTATTTGAATTTTATTATATTAATTAAGTGAGACTTAATTAATTGAAATAATATAATTCGAATTTGAATTCTGCCCTTAATAATTAAGTATGACTTAGTTATTAATTAAATAATAGAAATTCAGTTTTTATTATTTAATCCTAAACCTACATGGGTTAGGCTTTGCTGTTATGAGTTGCTGATTGGGCCTCTTAACCAGCATTATAAATAGATAATGATAGGGTTAAGAGGGATAACGTTTTTGAGAGAAAAAAAACCCTAGCAGCAGCAAAGGCAGAATTCGAAATCATCAAAGGAGGCTAGTACATCCATTCCGTAATCAAGATCGTGAGACGTTCTTGAAGGTGCTCGTGTGGATACCATAGACGTGTTTTCGAGAGGAAGACACAAGTCGTGAAAGCTAGGATCTCCGTTGAGTTCGTGAAAGTCAAGACCAAGTAAAGGTATGATTCCGTTTCACAATAATCAGTCCGCTTATACATGATCCTGCGTTTAGGGTTCCAAAATTTTTTCGTTATATTTACGTTTAATCCGCTGCGTTTTATGCCTCGGAACCCAACATAATATCTGACCGGAAGCAATGTATGGATGTGTATAATTTTAGTCACTTGCTCCGGCCATGGCTGCTCTCTACATTTTATTTGTGTTGAAGAACACGACTGTTGAAAATGAGTGGCTTGCTTCTTCTTTTATATGTGTAGACTTTAAATCAATAAAGTAGTTGTTGTACTTTGATTGGCTGGGAGTTAAGTGGAGTTTGGAATGTTTTGTTGCGCCAATGTATTTTTTCTTGGGCCCTATGCATGTAATGCACAGGGGAGGCGCAACATAAAAATGTAGTAACATTTTAACTAAGTCAAGTGTCCCCACTTCAATATTTTGTTGCGCCTGAATTATTTGTGGCACTTATAATCTTTTTTGCGCTAGAACTTTTTTGTGGCGCTTGAATTCATTCATGGTCAAAGTGCGATTTGATCACTGCACTTTGACCTTCTTCTCATTCCTTAACTGAAGTTTACCAACTTCCATTACTTGTACCAAAGTCTTGTCACGTTACACCTTGTGTTAGTATTGGTGTCCTAGAGACAATACTTTTAATGTTTTATTGAAAACAATTAAGGATTATGTTTTATGTGATTATTTAATTAATATTTATTATGTCTTTATTTACTACGTCATAAATTGAAAGAATAATAAATGTCCTTGGAATATTAATACGTAATATATATCTTTAAGTATGTGACTTAAAAATGAGATTATATGAATAGTATTTTATTCCTAAAATTCCCTAGTCAAGTATTATTATTTAAGGACAGTAATAATGCAATAAGACTAGTAAGTTTGTTGACAGATGACCACATCTCATTTGTCATAGGTATGGTGATACTAAAGTCAAGAACATAAGTGTATGTATCAATATATGACACTGGAAAGACCCGCCATGAGATTCTACATGTTAATAAGTGTCATAAGAAATCTCACAGTGATAATGATGTAATGATATTCTGACTTGAAATCATTATATTTCTATACGAGAATTAATATACTTTGATTACACTCAAAGTTACCTTTAACCGGGTAATGATAAAGGTGGACATTGGGTATGCTATGAATCGTATGAGGAATATGAATGATAGATATATGATTTAACCCTCTAATTCTAGGAGTGGTATTATTGACCTCTTGATTGAGTGAGACTATGAAATGCATGGTCATGCTCAAATATTGATTTGTTTAAATAGTCTACTCATTGATCAAGAAAACCAAGATTAAACGTTGAAGAGGATGACACTATACATGCCTCGAGTTTTATCTATAATATAAGGGTAAAGGGATTATATTACATTGTACATTATTCACGAAAGGTTTAATTGAATCACCAATTATTATTGTTACTTGGGTAGCAATGATGTATTACTAGATGCCGCTCATTGTTTATAATTTTATTATTAGATAATAAAATTATTGCCAACGTAATAATAACCTAAAGGGTCACACACAAAGAACGTCAAAACGGAGGTTTATTTAAATTACGAATTTAAATATATTATTTTTATTCGAATTTAATTATTAAATTAATTAAGTGGGACTTGATTAATTATATTAGAATTCGGATTTAATAAGTATTATTATTATTCGAATTTAATTATTGAATTAATTAAGTGGGACTTAATTAATTATATTAGAATTCAGATTTAATAATAATAATAACCCAAAGTCATAATGGGTTTTGGAAACCACATGGATTAGGGTTAGGCCCAAAATCTCTCTCCCCCCTATATATACATAATGATGTATAGTATTAGGGTTTAAATCATCAAATTTCATTTTAGAGAAAAACCCTAGCTACTCAACATCAAGAGAGGCTAGAGAAAGAGAGAGAGAGAGAGAGAAAGAGGCAAACAATTCGGCTAGTACCTACTCCGGTGATCGTAGGACGATCGGGCGTTCGTGTGGACTTCTTTAGAGAGCAAATCTTTGCAACAAAGGACTGTTGTGATTCATCTTTCTGGACCTCCATTAAACAGCATACGAAAGCTTTGTTAAGGTACAGACTTCTTCACCATAATCATCCAACGTTATACATGGATCCTGCGATTGGGTTTCGATTTTTTTTTTTGTTTTTACATTAATTCCGCTGCGTTTTCATGCCCGAAACCCTTCAATGGCATCAGAGCTACGTGTATAATGGGATGATTTGGTTATGCGTTTAATAGTTTTTCGATGTATGTAAACATATATATGGTATGCCATGACTATATATTGATATATATGTTTTATATGATTTTGAATATATGATATTCATGTGTTGTATAATCATGGGATGATTGTGTGTATTGCTGTATGTATATGATACATGTTTGTTTTTTTATGGAAATCGTATTCGATACGAATTCAATACGATTTCTGAAACGGCTTCGGTAGATTTTCTGAAATCTGTGTTCAGTGTCCGATTTTCACAAACGATATATGTTTTCTGACTGGAATCGTGTCACTGAGCAATACTGACAAAGTCAGCTTCATGTCTGTAAGCCGTTTGACGACGTTACAGGCCCTGAAACGTTGATTTATTATTTTCTGAAATTTATTTGATTTTCTGAAATTTCAAAATTTATTATATATGATTATATGATATGTTTATATAATCTGAGATATATTACATGTGTTATGTGATAACATGGTGGATGGTTATGGCCTAAAGACCCATAGAATTGTGGTTTTGTTTTATGGTTTTGGTTTCTAAATACGACTTGCATGTCGTTTATTCATTGTAATTGTTAATCTCGAATGTAACTCGAGTTCTTCTTGTAATTTCATTAGAATAGATTTATTTATTTTTCAATGTAATTGTTCAATGGAGACTTGGAAGCAAGGAAGCTAGGAGGCAATCCAGATGATGTGGCAATGAAGAAGATAAAGACATGTAATAGTGTAGTATTTGAAACCACCATAAATTGACCTTGATAATTCCATTAGCTTGGAAATATCACATAGGATGGGGCCATAACCAAACACGTTTAATTTACGCACAATACATATATGTATATGAATGCATGTGTAGATATGTATGTGTTGGAATGATGTATGTATTAGATACGACACCCATGTCATGTCTGCTTAAGAAAGATAAAATCTGTAACGATTCAAGATTTTAAAATTAGCAAACGATCATGAGATTCTTGTGTTTATGAAATATGGATTTTAAAACACGGAATTAAATATGGATTTTGATATCTATAACTGGGATTTTCTGACAAAAGTGGATATGCGTATTCGTAAGGTTGATGGGTTTTAAGTGTGATCATTGGTATCCTCCATCTACCTGGGAAATGAACAATTTAAAATGTCAATTTGAAATATTTGGTTCAAGGAAAAATTGAGGATCTCTTTATGATGTGATCATGATCGTTATAAATTTTCTAAACCCCTTAACAAAATATTAAGTTTTACTCGGATGCTTTCCAATGAATGAACACTCATCGAATCCTAGATCGATTAGGGGAAGGACTGTCAGTGGCAGGGGACTCCTATCTATCGTGGTGAGATGTGACGAATATAAACGGTTATATTCGGCCGTTGTATTATTGGGTCTAACTTAACTGAGTCGTCATAATAAGGTGAAAATAAATGGTTATATTCAACCATTATGAACTTAGAAGCATAGAGTTTGGTTAAAAGTCTATTAGATAGATAAGATCAATCGTTGTTCACCAAACTATCCAAGAATTATATATGATATAATTGACAACTGTTGTCTACGTAAATAATCATTTTTTAAGGACTTCCAGTGGTTGACTTAGGACATGACGAAATATGGATCTTGGCTCACTAGAAAGAATTATGGGATATACTTTCCAAATTAATAGTAAGGGCTATTAATTTGATAAAAATAGTGGGAGATATATTATGAATATATCATAATCATTTGAACATAATAAATAACTCAGACAATCTAATGTTTATTTTATGCATTTTAAACATTGTAGATATTTAAATGGCAAACAATACAAATACTTTCTCCGTACGAGCAACCCTTGAGAAGGACAAGCTGACAGGAACTAACTTCCTGGATTGGTATAGGAATTTGAGGATTGTCCTCAGGCAAGAGCGTAAGCTCCATTTCATTGAAATTCCTTCACCTTCTCCTCCTGCTGAGAATGCAACTCGCGTTCAGCAAAATATTTATCAGAAGCATATTGATGATGTGAATGATATTGCATGTCTCATGCTGGCAACCATGAGTGCTGAACTACAAAAACAACATGAGCATATGGATGCTTATGAGATGATTGAACACCTTCAAAGAATGTTTGAGGGACAAGCTCGTCAAGAAAGGTTCGACACGAGCAAAGCACTGTATGCTTGCAAACAGGGAGAGCGTGAACCTGTTCAACCACATGTTTGTTGGGTTCCGAGGCATAAAACGCAGCGGATAAACGTAAATATAACGAAAATTTTCAGAACCCAAACGCAGGATCATGTATAAGAATTGACGGATTATGGTGATAATCGAATCATACCTATTAAGATTTTGAATGCCACGAACTCAACGGAGATCCTTGCTATCACGATTTGTGTCTTCCTCTCGAAAGCACCTCTATGGTATCCACACGAGCACCTTCAAGAACGTCTCACGATCTTGAACACGGAACGGAAGTACTAGCCTCCTTTGATAGGTTTCGAATTCTCTCTGCCTCTTCCTATGCTGCCTCTTCTGCTAGGGTTTATACAAAAACGTGCAAGCCATTTAACCTATCATTATCTATTTATAATGATTGGTTAATGGGCCTTTTTAGCAAAAACCTAACCCATGTAGGCATAGGATTAAATAATAAAACATGCTTCTATTATTTAATTAATAATTAAGTCACACTTAATTATTATTGGCAGAAATATAATTCTTCAAATTCGAATTTATTTCAATTAATTAAGTCTCACTTAATTAATATAATAAATTCGAATTAATCATCAATTAATTTAAATCTATAATTTAAATTAACTATTCCTCTAGGTGCTCTATGTGTGTGACCCTATAGGCTATTATTTAATTAGCAATAATTTTATTCTCCAATAAAATTATAAAAAATGAGCGGTATCTAGTAATACATCATTGCTACCTAATTAAACAATAATTAAATCGTGATTCGATAAAACCTTTCGTGATTAATGTTTCCGTGTAATATAATCCCTTTAACCATATATATTATAGATTAAACTCGAGGCATGTATTTAGTCATCCTCTTCAACATTTAATCCGGGTTTACTTGATCCATGAGTAGACTATGAAAAACAAATCATTATTTGAGCACGGCCATGCATTTTATAGTCTCACTCAATCAAGAGGCCAATAATATCTCTCCTAATTATAGGAGGGTTAAATCCTTTATCTATCATTCATATTTCTCATACGACTCATGATATACCCGATGTCCACTTTTATCATCACCCGGTCAAAGGTAACTTTTAATGTAGTCAAAGTATATCAATCCTCGTATAGAAATATAATGATCTCAAGTCAGAGGATCATTACACCATTATCACTGTGAGTCTTTCTTATGACTTAATTAAACATGAAGAATCTCACTGTGGGTCTGTCCAGTACCATGTACCCCTACATGTACCTATGTATTGACTTTAGTATCCTCATACTTATAACCAATGAGATGTGGTTATCTGTCAAACAACATACTAGTCTATTTATGTATTATTATTGTCCTATCATAATAATACTCGACTAGGGAACCTTTAAGAATATGATATATTATATAATCTCAAGTTCAAGTCATGTACTTAAACTATATAACGAGTATCATGATTCTAAGGACATTTATTATGCTAACAAATATATCGCAGTAATTAAAGTCATAATAAATACGTTTATTGAATAATCAAATGACATAAATGTTTATTAAAAGGAAAAATTGTATTGCCTCTAGGGCACCTACACTAACAATCTCCCACTTGCACTAGAGCCAATCACCCATGTATCTAATACCCATGGAACTAGTGTGACCGTCGTGCTTCTGCTGCGACAAGCCTTTGGTCAGTGGGTCTGCAATGTTATCATTTGTGTGCACTTTACATATGTGTATGTCACCCCTCTCATTAATCTCTCGAATGAGGTGATATCTCCTGAGTATATGTTTGGTTCGGGAGTGAGCTCTAGGTTCTTTAGCTTGTGCAATGGCTCCATTATTATCGCAGTATAGATCAATGGGATCTGCGATTGATGGAACCACTCCCAATTCAGTAATGAATTTTCGAATCCAAACTGCTTCCTTAGCCGCTTCACAAGCTGCAATGTACTCATCCTCCATTGTAGAATCAGCTACTGTTTCTTGTTTTGAACTCTTCCAACTTACAGCACCTCCGTTTAGACAAAACACAAAACCAGACTGTGATACAGTATCATCCCTGTCTGTTTGGAAACTTGCATCGGTGTAACCTTTTACTACTAGTTTCTCCTCTCCTCCATACACCAAGAATGAATCTTTAGTCCTTTTCAAGTACTTTAGAATATTCTTGACAGCCGTCCAGTGACCTTCACCTGGATTAGATTGGTATCTGCTCGTCATGCTTAAAGCATACGAAACATCTGGGCGAGTACATACCATCGCATACATGATGGATCCAATTGCTGAGGCATATGGAACCTTACTCATGCGGTCCTTGTCATCCAATGATTTCGGACACTGATCTTTAGAGATCGTTATCCCTTGAGATACGGGGACATATCCCCTTTTTGCATTTTGCATACCAAAACGGTGCAAAACCTTATCGATGTATGTACTCTGACTTAGACCGATCATCCTTCTAGATCTATCCCTATAGATCCTCATTCCTAGAATGTAGGATGCATCTCCTAAGTCTTTCATAGAGAAATTACTCCCTAACCAAATCTTAACAGCCTTGAGAGAAGGTATGTCATTCCCCATTAGTAGTATGTCATCAACATATAGTACTATGAATGCCACATGGCTCCCACTAACCTTCTTGTAAACACAAGGTTCATCCTCGTTTTGAACAAATCCATACTCTTTGATAGTTTCATCAAAACGGATGTTCCATCTCCTAGAGGCTTGCTTTAATCCATAAATGGATCGACGTAATTTACATATCTTGCTAACATTCCCTGGACTGACAAAACCTTCAGGTTGTGTCATGTACACATCCACATCTTCTTCAAGGCTTCCATTAAGGAAGGCTGTTTTGACATCCATTTGCCAGATTTCATAATCATGGAATGCTGCAATAGCAAGCAAAATCCTTATGGATTTGACCATAGCCACTGGTGAGAAGGTTTCATCATAGTCAATACCATGAATTTGCTTGAAACCTTTTGCAACTAGCCTTGCTTTATAGGTCTGAACATTTCCATCCATGTCAGTTTTTTTCTTGAAAACCCATTTGCACCCTATGGGTTTTACCCCTTCAGGTGGATCAACCAAAGTCCATACTTGGTTTTCATACATGGATTCCATCTCGGATTTCATGGCTTCTAGCCATCTCTTAGATTCTGGACTGCTCATAGCATCTTGGTATGTGAGAGGCTCATCTTCATCTATGAGCATCAAATCACCACATTGAGTCAAAAGAAATCCATATCTCTCTGGCTCATGGCGAATTCTACCAGTTCTACGAACAACCTGTGTTTGTTGAGCGTTATTATTATCCTACTCTTGTTCCACTTCAGGTTCAATGCTATTTTGTGGTTCTCGATCTTCATCGAGGTCTATAGTTCTCCCACTGTTTCTTTTGGAAACAAAATCCCTTTCCATGAAGACAGCATCTCGAGCAATAAACACTTTTTGCTCAGAAGGACTATAGAAATAATACGCCTTTGTTTCTTTAGGGTATCCCACAAAATTGCACTCTTCAGATTTAGGTCCAAGCTTGTCAGATACTTGACGTTTCACAAACGCCTTGCATCCCCAAACTTTCATAAAGCTCATGCCTGACCGTTTCTCCTCCCATATTTCATATGGAGTCTTTTGAACCTTCTTAGTAGGAACACGGTTAAGTGTGAAAGCCGCTGTTTCTAGAGCGTAACCCCAAAAACTAATTGGAAGATCTGCATGACTCATCATTGATCGCACCATGTCCAACAAGGTGTGATTTCTCCTCTCTGAAACTCCATTCCATTGAGGTGTACCTGGCGGAGTGAGTTGTGATACAATACCACACTCCTTTAAATAATCTTTAAATTCAGTGCTCAAGTATTCTCCTCCACGATCAGATCGTAAGATTTTAATACTTGCACCTCCGCCAATTTGCTTCTCTACTTCAGCCTTGTATTCTTTGAACTTTTCAAAAGAATCGGATTTATTCTTCATAAGATATACATATCCATATCTACTGAAATCATCAGTAAATGTTATGAAGTAGTAGTAGCCTCCTCTAGCCATCACACGCATTGGGCCACATACATCACTATGTATTAGCTCCAAACGTTCAGTGGCCCTTTGACCCTTACCAGTGAAAGGGGCTTTAGTCATTTTACCAAGCAAACAAGATTCGCATTCTTGGTATGATTCAAAATCAAACTTATCCAAATATCCATCCTTATGTAATTTGGATATGCGTTTCTCATTTATATGGCCTAGACGACAATGCCAGAGGTATGTTTGATTTGAGTCATTAACTTTAAGTCGTTTGTTTTCTATATTACAGACAGGATTATCTAAGTCAAGAACATATAAACCATTAAACAAATGCGCAACACCATAGGTTAAATCATTCAAAGCAAAAGAGCAACTGTTGTCCTTTATTGTAAACGAAAAACCTTTCTTGTCCAAACAAGAAACAGAAATAATGTTTCTGCGAATTGCAGGCACGTAATAACAATTCTCCAGTTCTAAAACTAGCCCAGAGGGCAAAGATAAATAATATGTTCCTACAGATCTCCGTTGAGTTCGTGAAAGTCAAGACCAAGTAAAGGTATGATTCCGTTTCACAATAATCAGTCCGCTTATACATGATCCTGCGTTTAGGGTTCCAAAATTTTTTCGTTATATTTACGTTTAATCCGCTGCGTTTTATGCCTCGGAACCCAACATAATATCTGACCGGAAGCAATGTATGGATGTGTATAATTTTAGTCACTTGCTCCGGCCATGGCTGCTCTCTACATTTTATTTGTGTTGAAGAACACGACTGTTGAAAATGAGTGGCTTGCTTCTTCTTTTATATGTGTAGACTTTAAATCAATAAAGTAGTTGTTGTACTTTGATTGGCTGGGAGTTAAGTGGAGTTTGGAATGTTTTGTTGCGCCAATGTATTTTTTCTTGGGCCCTATGCATGTAATGCACAGGGGAGGCGCAACATAAAAATGTAGTAACATTTTAACTAAGTCAAGTGTCCCCACTTCAATATTTTGTTGCGCCTGAATTATTTGTGGCACTTATAATCTTTTTTGCGCTAGAACTTTTTTGTGGCGCTTGAATTCATTCATGGTCAAAGTGCGATTTGATCACTGCACTTTGACCTTCTTCTCATTCCTTAACTGAAGTTTACCAACTTCCATTACTTGTACCAAAGTCTTGTCACGTTACACCTTGTGTTAGTATTGGTGTCCTAGAGACAATACTTTTAATGTTTTATTGAAAACAATTAAGGATTATGTTTTATGTGATTATTTAATTAATATTTATTATGTCTTTATTTACTACGTCATAAATTGAAAGAATAATAAATGTCCTTGGAATATTAATACGTAATATATATCTTTAAGTATGTGACTTAAAAATGAGATTATATGAATAGTATTTTATTCCTAAAATTCCCTAGTCAAGTATTATTATTTAAGGACAGTAATAATGCAATAAGACTAGTAAGTTTGTTGACAGATGACCACATCTCATTTGTCATAGGTATGGTGATACTAAAGTCAAGAACATAAGTGTATGTATCAATATATGACACTGGAAAGACCCGCCATGAGATTCTACATGTTAATAAGTGTTATAAGAAATCTCACAGTGATAATGATGTAATGATATTCTGACTTGAAATCATTATATTTCTATACGAGAATTAATATACTTTGATTACACTCAAAGTTACCTTTAACCGGGTAATGATAAAGGTGGACATTGGGTATGCTATGAATCGTATGAGGAATATGAATGATAGATATATGATTTAACCCTCTAATTCTAGGAGTGGTATTATTGACCTCTTGATTGAGTGAGACTATGAAATGCATGGCCATGCTCAAATATTGATTTGTTTAAATAGTCTACTCATTGATCAAGGAAACCAAGATTAAATGTTGAAGAGGATGACACTATACATGCCTCGAGTTTTATCTATAATATAAGGTTAAAGGGATTATATTACATTGCACATTATTCACGAAAGGTTTAATTGAATCACCAATTATTATTGTTACTTGGGTAGCAATGATGTATTACTAGATGCCGCTCATTGTTTATAATTTTATTATTAGATAATAAAATTATTGCCATCGTAATAATAACCTAAAGGGTCACACACAAAGAACGTCAAAACGGAGGTTTATTTAAATTACGAATTTAAATATATTATTATTTATTCGAATTTAATTATTAAATTAATTAAGTGGGACTTGATTAATTATATTAGAATTCGGATTTAATAAGTATTATTATTATTCGAATTTAATTATTGAATTAATTAAGTGGGACTTAATTAATTATATTAGAATTCAGATTTAATAATAATAATAACCCAAAGTCATAATGGGTTTTGGAAACCACATGGATTAGGGTTAGGCCTAAAATCTCTCTCCCCCTATATATACATAATGATGTATAGTATTAGGGTTTAAATCATCAAATTTCGTTTTAGAGAAAAACCCTAGCTGCTCAACATCAAGAGAGGCTAGAGAAAGAGAGAGAGAGAGAGAAAGAGGCAAACAATTCGGCTAGTACCGACTCCGGTGATCGTAGGACGATCGGGCGTTCGTGTGGACTTCTTTAGAGAGCAAATCTTTGCAACAAAGGACTGTTGTGATTCATCTTTCTAGACCTCCATTAAACAGCATACGAAAGCTTTATTAAGGTACAGACTTCTTCACCATAATCATCCAACGTTATACATGGATGCTGCGATTGGGTTTCGATTTTTTTTTTGTTTTTACGTTAATTCCGCTGCGTTTTCATGCCCGAAACCCTTCACCTTGTTCCCTGAGTTGTTTCCGTTCTTCGACTGTAGTTCAGAAACTTTCACTTTTCATACCAAGGTTGTGACACTTTGCACCCTGCACCCTTTGAGTTGTTTAGTTGTTTAGCTGTAGCCTCTACAAATCACATTTCGTACCTTAATAAATAATCGTTCTTTCCAAATACGTTCTTCAACTTAACAATTCTTCTATAGTTAATACTCAGATTCCTTTCACAAACTACTGACGCCTAGTGCAACTGGTCTGGTTCACAGACGACTAACATTGATTTAGGTCTTCGTATTATAGCCTTACGTACATTGTTAAGTTTGCAGCAACTTCATTGCTTCGAACACTGAATGTCAATAAACACTGTAACTTCATTGGAATCTTTTCTGGTATTTAGACAACGTCTCCGTTATTACCACAATCTTGAATACTTTATTCTCTATTCTTCACTGACGCTTGAACATATAAATGAATTTTTTTTAGTGAGTATAACTCCAAGACGGCAGTTGTCTTCTTAATCCTTCGTCTTTACCATGTCTTCAATTCTTCTAGATTCCTATACTTCGAACACTGTCTATCTTCAATCAATGTCTTTACACTGAAATCTTCTAGTGACACTTTATACTGAATGTTACACACTACTGAAACCATGAAAGTCTTTACACATTATTTTTCACTAAGGCTTGAACATATTAATGAACTTCTTTTAGTGACCTGTAGTAGACTTCAAACCTTCTTTTAATGTCTTGATTCACTGTATCTGCCTTGTCTTCATTTCTTCCTGATTTCTATGTAGGCATAGTATTATTTACTTGTCATGTTCTTGTGTTGAGTTATTACGATTACTATTCATACAGCTTCGTAATCTCACCAACAAAACCTATTTCGAAGATGTCTCCACATTGAGGCTCATTCGGATAGTCCAAAGCCTAATACAAGGCCCGCATACTTCATGAATATGACGACTCAGACTCCATGAGATCAAGTCGATCCACTATAGCTATTTCCACGGAACCTTGACTAGAGACAATCACTAGATCCACCGGAATATAGGACACGTCCTAAGCTCACAGATGAGGATGACCCATCTAAGTATAGAGAAAGGTTCAAAGTTAAGGCGAATAACATCTTGCAGCTCCCCACCGAGAACAACTCGTGAAATGCTAACATAAGCCCTTGATATCAAGTATCCTTGCAAATTATACATGTCATGAACATCTTTATACGAAACTGGACAAGCACCCACTCCCCAAATGGGGAACAGGGCATGCCATAAATAGGAACAGGACGCGTCTGGTCGAGTCAAGGTAAACCCATTCTTATTAGATTTTCTAGGCTAAGCCCAATATCCTGAAGGTTAAAATCCAATTTATATCTAGACCCAATACAAAATATTCAAGTGGAAATTGGCTATAACATTATTCATATCTTACTTGCTAGAAAAGGAAAGATTGGAGGATATTCGGTTTCAGGTAATGAATTCAAATCGCGAGTCCTCTTAATTTTTTAAAGGAATTTATTCCCTCCGTAACAAAATACTAGTCTCTTTTAGAGATTTTTTATCCCATATTAATTGTACATTTCTATTTTTCATGCAAAAATATTCAAACTTACCTCTTATTTTGTCATTTTCAATATAAAATTTACTTCAAACTTACTTCTTATAGTATAAAATTACTACAATAAATATGATAAGCACGAAAAATTATTATACAACTAATTGTTCTTAATATTCTTTATTTTTTTAAAAGAGACTGCTAAAATGGGATGGTGGAGTATATTTTAAATTAGTTATATTCAACAATTTCTTCATTTTTGTTATGAAATTTTAACTCCCTTTCTATTCATTCGTAAATCAGCCACTATTTATATGCACAACAACACAAGTGTTTTTTTTGTTAATTAAATTATCTATTTTATAAAATAACGGAGTGAATAAACTTCACCCCACTCCAAAGGAGAAATTCAAGATACAAGTCAAGACTTTGGTACTCAGCACCAACAACATTGCCATGAAGCAATAATAATCCTACTATCCATCCTCGAGTGTTGTCTTATTTTGGATTCCCTCCGTTGATGTTCAGTATGATCCAGGTTTTGGAAAGAGCTCTATGTCATGGGTCTTCAACAATAAAATCAGCATGCATAGAATCAACCTCATCAAGCTCGAAAGCTCTTTCATTAATATTCCCGTCATGTCCCTGAGCATGTTCAAGTTCCTGGACCACTATAATCTTGTTTGTACCATCATCTACAGAGTCATTAATGTCCTTCATTTGGTGTTGTTTCAGCGTAGAGGCCGTGTGGAGCAACACACTCTTTCCATCTTTAGTTTTTTTATCACATTGCCCTCTCCAAGGGTAGCATCAAGCATGGGCAACTTGGTCAAAAACTCATCAATTTTGCTATACAAACTAACCATAATAAAATTATGCAGAAAGCTTAAAACACCAAGTTTTGTCAAGACCCAAGTTAGGGGTGTTGACCCAACCCGAAACCACACATGAACCTAACACGAAAAAATACGAATTTGGGTTAGAAAATATTCAACCCGAAATAACAAGGTACAATCAGACATGAACCCGAAACTCAAAAATGACCCGAAAATTAATGAACCTTCTATTTATAACCCTACTTTTGAAATATTTTATTTTTAAAATAAATAAATTGAAGTACAATAAAGTAACTTTCACGTGCAATAATAGAGACTCGTTAGTTGGTTCATAATTATTTAATAATAATAACAATATTTTATACATGTTCTGCCCTTTTTTATACCTAACAAATTGGGTACAATACATATTAATACATTTGAACTGTAACTTTCACGTGTAATAAAAGAAAAATGAAATGTTTTATATTAAAATAATAATTTAGGAGTATATTTTCAATCACTCTAAAAAATAGTAGACGTGATAAAATTCGAAATGACCCGAAACAACCATGTAAAATCTGACCTGACACGAACCCGACCCAGAACCCAAAATTGATAACCATAACCCAAGTCTCAGCTAAAAACTAATCATTAAAAGTAGCTACATATATTAATTTGGCTAGGGTAAAGAGCCCCTTAACGTTCCAATAAAGAAACAAAACATTAATAAACTTGACCCATTTCCTAAGCCTAAACAAAAGATAGCCGCAATGGTCTTGTTGAACATTAATAAGATCAAAAAACACATACATCTTAAGAGCTAACTTAAACATAAATTCAGCACTATTATAGATACCAAGACAACATGTTTTCCAAATCTAGGAGGAATCAATGAGAAAATCAACCAGAGGTTTAACACATATAACACCATGAGCTCTAATTAATACACTACCTATCCAAACAAATTTAGTATATAAAGAAAGTGAGCTTATATATTTAGAAGAATAAACATGTTGGTATTTCACTCGTGTTCGCTTGAAAAGGCTGGATTTGTCATTCTTGATATTTAGGGTTTGAAAAGTGTCCCAATGAGTTTTTATTACTGCAACAGATTCCTTAGTATGGTCTTTTCAATTTCTAAAACCAAGCTAACAAACTTGAATCGTGAGGTCTTACAGCTTCCTCCCCCACAAGAGAGCGCCTTAACGATTCCGGTTGTTGAGACAATTTCGTTCTTATTCCTCCGAATATCATTCTCCAAACCATTTTTGAAGAAGATGTCCATGAAGTGAGGAATGGGTTCATTTGTATTAGATGTCGTTTGAATAAACTCAAAGAAAGGAATATTCAATTGAAGACTAAATGAATCCTCAAAAAGAGGATTAACATGAAGATCCCTGAAAAAGCAGAGTAAGATTCATCGAAACAGAAGGAATTAGAAAAAGAAGAAGGGAAGAGTTGAGAAGAAGTTAGTGAAAAGTTAAGGTTAACAAATGGGAAAGAGGAGAAGAAGGGAGCACAAGAGACTCTAATCTAGTAAAGGAATGTGTGATAATAGCACAAGTGTTATTTTGCCAGACAAGTTGCAATTTTTTAGATTATGTAGATTCGTGGAAATGGATTTGTATAGAAGAAATTATCGATTTATTTATCGTTTTTAGACAATAATTATTTTTTTGGGTTGTGCCTTTGTATTTTAGGTTCATAACTTATATAATTATATTATATGAAATTTTTTGCAGCTTAGAAGCCTGGTAGACGAAAGCATTTCTAGAGCTAAATGACTGATCGAGATATATGGAAGTTTTTAAAATAATAAATTGAAACTCGTATATTGATACAATATTAACCATCTGCTAAAAAATAGGTGTTAGGAATTATGAGTTTTGATGATAACAAATTACTTAGAATTTCAATAGGAATTTAAAAATATTAAAACTAGTCAATGGATATATGACTTATAAATATCTATTGACTAGGAAACCAGTTATCAGTTGAAGCTTGTTTATCAATCGATGAATTGAATTGTAACATTTTGATTCATGTTTCATTATCAATTGATTGTATTGCCTCGAATGATACTGTGAAGTGGTCAAATGATGTTACTTGACTTCAATTGATAGCTTCTCAACGTTTGTGAAGAATGGTTGATCAATTACAAATATTCTAAGTCATAATTCTCACAAATGATGTGATCAACAAATATTGGAGTCGATGCATGAAGACACTACTCAACGGATAAAAGCCATCAATGGATGAAAGTCATCAACGGATAAAGGCGATCAACAGATAATAGTCCATCAATGGTTAAGGAGTCAATGGATAACTAGATTATCCATCGATACATCAATTGATCGATGGATAGCCTATCCATCGATGGATGAGCAAAAAAGAATCAACTGATAAGCTTAACAACATTTATCAGTTGATTAAGATTTCCCAATTTAGTTAAAGACAAAAGAAAAGGAACTGTGCAGAAACTGAATCAATGGAAGACAGTCATGTTAGGATTGTGAAGACATTCAAGGCAACACAGTCTTCAAGGAATGCATCAAGACAAAGATACTTTCAGGACTAGACATAGTCTAATGAAGACTATGAAAGTAGCTAATTTCTATTTTCATGTAAACATTGTAAAATGTAATTTATAATGTTATCTGTCGATAGGAAATAGAATGAGAAGAAAGCTACTATATAGTAGTTAGTAGTCTATAGTAGCAAAGTGTGTAGAAAAACTGTGTGAAAAATTGTAAGCATAGTTGTGCAGAAAAACACTTTGTAGGCAGTTTGGTATTTCTACCAAGATTATTTGAAAGCAAAAAGCATACTAGTGGAAAAACCAATCCACTAGTAAGTTTTAACATTGCTTGTCTTGTTTTTCAATACTTTTATTATCCATCTTGATAATTCAATCAGCTCTTTCAATATTCTTTCAAACACTGTTGTTGAATGAACTTAAATCTGCAAGAATTTTAAATAGTTCTTAAGTTTGTATTCAACCCCCCTTCTTCAAACTTAGTGTACTTAAGGGCAAATAACAATTGGTATCAGAGCAGAATTTCAACATACAGAAAGTTAAGATCTAAAGTACATCAAGCATGGGTCAAAAAGACACAGGAGTAAAGATTCCAGTTTTAGAGAAAGATGAGTACTTTCCCTGGAAAGTGAAAATGCACTTGCATCTGCTATGCATTGATCCTTCCTATGTTCACTTCATAGAAAAAGGTTCACATATGCCTATGAAGATAGTTACAAGTGTAAATGCATATGGTACTCAGGCACCAGACAAACTCATTCCAAAACCTGTGAGTGAATACACATATGAAGATGAGAAGGAAGTACATAAGGATAAAAAGGCTATAAACATTTTATTCAATGGTCTTGACAAGGATATGTTTGACAATGTTATCAATTGTACAACCTCCAAGGAAATCTGGTATACTCTTCAAACTCTATGTGAAGGCACTGAACAAGTGAGAAAGAACAAGATGCAACTCTTGATTCAAAAATATGAAGCCTTTCACCTCAAGAGTGGTAAAACAATCAATGACACATATAGTAGGTTTCAAAAGCTGTTGAATGAGCTAAAACTATATGGAAGAGTGTATACTGTTGAAGATACCAACCTCAAATTCTTGAGGTCCTTACCCAAGGAATGGAAACCAATGATTGTCTCTATAAGACAATCTCCTGACTTTAAAGAATATACTCTTGACAAGTTGTATGGTATCTTGAAAACTTATGAGTTGGAACTATAGCAAGATGAGGAAATTGAGAAGAGTCAGAAAAGAGACAAGTCCATTGCTTTGGTGGTCAAGGATAAGCAAGTTACAGAATCTGGTGAAAATGTTGCTGTCAAGGAAGGAAAGAAAGAAAGTCATGGAAATAGTGCAAGTGGTGTGAGATATGATGATTCTTCAACTGGGAAAGGAAAAGAAGTTGTTGAGGATGATGAGTCATACACCAAGGATGAAATGGATGAAATAGATGAGCATCTGGCTTTTCTATCATAGAAATTTTCAAAACTTAAATTCAAGAGGAATCCCACTCAAAGGCCAGGATCCTAGTACAAGAGAGACAATCAACAAAACAAAAATCTTGTTGACAAGACTCAATTCAAATGATTCAACTATGGATTGGCTGGTCACTTTTATAATGAATGCAGAAAGCCAAAAATGGAGAGGAAATCTAAGTACAGTAATGGTATTGGTTATAAAAAGAAGTACTTCGAATTGCTCAAACAGAAAGAGAAGGCTTTTGTGATAGAGGAAAAGGACTGGGCTGCTGAGGATGATTCTGAAGAAGAGGAATAAATCAATCTTGTACTAATGGCTAATCATGATGACCAGGAAGCCAATTCTTCTAGCAATCAGGTAATTTCTACAAATTTATCTGAGTTATCCAAAGATGAATGCAATATTATAATTAATGAGATGTTAACTGAATTATATAATTTGCATGTCATGTTAGTAATTGTGCTCTAGAGACAATACTTTTTATATTTTAAGGAAAATATTTATTATTAAGGATTATGTTTTATTGATTATTATTTATTTATTATGTTTTATTTACTGCGTAATAAATTGAAAGCATAATAAATGTCCTTGGAATTTTGATACGTATTATATATCTTTAAGTATGTGACTTAAAAATGAGATTATATGAATAGTATCTTATTCCTAAAATTCCCTAGTCGAGTATTATTATTTAAGGACAATAATAATGCACAAAGACTAGTATGTTTCTTGACAGATGACCATATCTCATTGGTCATAGGTATGGGGATACTAAAGTCAAGAACATAAGTGCATGTATCAATGCATGGCACTGGAATGACCCGCCGTGAGATTCTACATGTTAAGTAAGTGTCATAAGTAATTCTCACTGTGATAATGGTGTAATGATCCTTAGACCTGAAATCATTATATTTCTATACGAGAATTAATATACTTTGATTACATTAAAATTTACCTTTGACCGGGTGATGATAAAAGTGGACATTGGGTATATTATGAATTGTATGAGAAATATGAATGATCTAGATGGGATTTAATCCTCCTAATTTTAGGAGTGATATTATTGGCCTCTTGTTTGAGTGAGACTATGAAATGCACGGCCGTGCTCAAATGTTGATTTGATTTTAATAGTCTACTCATCGATCAAGAAAATAAAGATTAAATTATGAAGAGGATGACACGAGACATGCCTTGAGTTTAATCTATAATATCAAGATTAAAGGGATTATATTACATGGAACATTATTCACGAAAGGCTTAATCGAATCACCGATTTATTATTATTACTTGGGTAGCAATGATGTATTACTAGATGCCGCTCATTGTTTACAATTTTAATTAGATATTAAAATTGTTGCCAACGTAATAATAACCTACAGGGTCACACACAAAGAACGCTTGAAGGAGAAATAATTTAAATTATGAATTTAAATTAAATAAGTAATTTATTTTATTTATGATATTAATTAAGTATGACTTAATTAATTATATAAATAGAATAAATGAATTACTTAAACTAATTCCAAAATTAATAATTAATTAATTAAGTGAGACTTAATTAAATAATTTAGAATTTTGGATTAGTATTAATTATAATTGGATTATAATTAGAAAACTTATTCCTCTCTCTATATAATCTCTTTATGGGCTGATTTAATAAGATAGAGATTTTACAAAAACCCTAGCCGCTCTGAGAGAGGAGGAAGATAGAGAGAGAAGAAGTTTTCGGGTGCTAGTACACATCAATCCTTCATGAAAAGTGTTCGTGTGGATACCGTGGAGCGTAGATCGTGAGAGCGGGATACGTGATGATTAAACAAGCTTTGGACCTCCATTAATCTTCCATTAATGAACTGTTAAAGCTTCTAAAGGTATTTATTCTTTATCTCCGAATTAAATCTTTTGTTTTCGCATGGATCCTGCGGAGGGTTTCGCTATTTTGATTTATTTTTCACGTTTATTCCGCTGCGTTTGTGTCACGAAACCCTACAATGGCATCAGAGCTACTTGCGAAACGTTTTAATTCGGTTATGTGCTTAACAGTTTTTGATATATAAGCATGTATGCGATCTATCATGATTTTATATTGATATAATATGTATATGTTTATATATATTATGAATATATGATATTCATATGATGTATAATCATGTGATGATTATGTGTGTTGATGTATGTATATGATACATGTTTGTTCTTATTATGGGAATCGTATTCGATACGAATTCTGAAACGGCTGCCGTTGATTTTCTGAAATCTGTGTCCGTTGTCCGATTTTCGCAAACGATATGTGTTTTCTGACTGGAATCGGGTCACTGAGCAATACTGGCAAAGTCAGCTCTGCGTCTGTAAGCCATTAGATGTCATTACAGCCTCCAAAACGGTGATTTATGATTTTCTGAAAATTATTTGATTTTCTAAAATTTTGAGTATATGTATGTATATATTATGAATATATGATATTCATGTAATGTATAATCATATGATGATTGTATGTATCTCTGTGTATGTATATATGATATATGCTTGTTCTTGTTATGAGAATTGTATATGATACGATTTCTGAAACACCGTCAGATTTGGAGAAATCTGACTGCTGTATCCGATTTTCGTAAACGATATGTGTTTTCTGACTGGAATCGGGCCAATGAACAAAACTGATAGCTATGCTATCACCGACGGGTCTGTAAGGCGTTTGACGTCGTTAAGGGCCTCGAAATAGCGATTTATTGTCTTCAGAAATCTATTTTAATTTTCTGAAATTTCGAAATTTGTTATATATGATTATATGATATGATTATATAATATGAGATATATTATATGTGTTATATGATAGCATGGTGGATGGTTATGGCCTAAAGACCCATAGGATAGTGGTTTTGATTTATGATTTTGGTTTCTAAATACGACTTGCATGTCATTTATTCATTGTAATTTAATTATCTCGAATGTAACTCGAGTTCTTCTTGTAATTTCATTAGAATAGTTTTATTTTTATTATTCAATGTAATTATCAATGAAGACTTGCAAGCAAGGAGACGATCCAAAAGGGGATGATGGAGCAATGAAGAAAGAAGACATGTAATAGATAGTATTTTTAAAACCACCATAGACTGACCTTGATATTTCCATTAGCTTGGAAATATCATATAGGATGGGGCCATAACCAAACACGTTTAATTTACGCACATTACATATATGTATATGATTGCATGTATTGGTATGTATGCGTAGATATAATTGAGATGCATGCTTAATATTGATTAATCATGTATGTATTAGATACGACACCCATGCCATCTTTGCTTAAACAAGATAAAATCTGTAACGATTCAAGATTTTAAAATTAACAAACGATCATGAGATTCTTGTGTTTATGAAATATGGATTTTTAAAACACGGAATTAAATATGGATTTTTAATATCTATAATTGGGATTTTCTGACAAAAGCGGATATGCGTATTCGTAAGGCTGATGGGTTTTAAGTGTGACCATTGGTATCCTCCATCTACCTGGGAAATGAACAATTTAAGATGTCGATTTGAAATATTTGGTTCAAGGAAAAATTGAGGATCTCTTTATGATGTGATCATGATCGTTATAAATTTTCTAAAACCCCTTAACAAAATATTAAGTTTTACTCAGATGCTTTCCAATGAATGAACACTCATCGAATCCTAGATCGATAAGGGGAAGGACTGTCAGTGGCAGGGGACTCCTATCTATCGTGGTGAGATGCGACGAATATAAACGGTTATATTCGGCCGTTGTATCATTGGGTCTAACTTAACTGAGTCGTCATAATAAGTGAAAATAAACGGTTATATACAACTATTATGAACTTAGAAGCATAGAGTTTGGTTAAAAGTCTATTAGATAGATAAGATCAATCGTTGTTCACCAAACTATCCAAGAATTATATATGATATAATTGACAACTGTTATATACCTAAATAATCATTTTCTAAGGACTTCCAGTGGTTGACTTAGGACGTGACGAAATATGGATCTTGGCTCACTAGAAAGAATTATGGGATATACTTTCCAAATTAATAGTAAGGGTTATTAGTTTGATAAAAATAGTGGGAGGTATATGATGATATACCATAATAACTTAAACATAATTAATATTAAATTTGCAATCTAGTTTATTTTATGCACTTTAATATTGTAGATATCAAATGATAAACACAAACAACTTCTCCATGCGATCAGTTCTTGAGAAGGACAAGTTAACGAGAATATATTTCCTTGACTGACATAGGAGCTTGAGGATCGTCCTCGGGCACCACGATATTAGTCAAATCTCTTCCCCTGCTCTTAAAGTTGAGAATGTAACATGTGCAAATCATAGTGCTTATTGGAAGCAAATTGATGTTGCGACTGATGTTTCATGTCTCATGCTCGCAAATATATGTGCTGAGCTTAAGAAGCAATACAAGCATATAGATGCTTATGAAACGATTGAGCACAAGATATATTTGAAAGGGCACTATACACTTACAAGTAGGGAGAGTGAGACCCGGTTACACCACATGTTCTAAAGATTATATGGTATAATGAATACCATTGATATTTTGGGTTTCCAGATTGGTCTGGAGATAGTTAGATTTGATCTTACAATCTCTGGACAAATATTATTCTTATTTTGTTATGAACAATAAAGTGAATAAGATTTGTAAAACACCCATTGAGTTGCTAAGCATGTTGAGAACTGCTGAAAGTAATATGATAAATGCATGAACTACTACTATATTAATGGTAAACATAGGGAATGCAAAAGGGAAAGGAAAATGGAAAGGCAAGGAGAAGATTTGATCTAGTTCCGTTGTCAAACCAAAGTCCAATCCCTAAAACAGACTCTTAAGTCTGAATGAGGTGTTGATAAAGAAGACGATTGTCACTTCTGTGGAAAGTTGGGAGACTGGAAATTAAACTGTCATGCTTAATTGGAAGATCGGAAGATGATGATCAATAAGGGTCAAGCTTAAGGTATCGGGTTGGAATTGGAGTAAAGATAGTTGCTCTGGTTCGAGGAACTCGTTACTTAATTTTTGGCCTATAAGGAAAATTTAGAACTTAATAATTGTTATAGCGTGCTTGCAATTGGCAGAGACATTATTTCAGTTTCTTGTTTGGACAAGAAAGGCTTTTTCATTTTATAACAATAGTTGTTTATTCTATTTTGATGATGAGCCTTATAATGTTGCACATCTAATTAACAATTTATATGTTCTAAAGTGACTCAAATCAAATATTACCTTTGGCACTGTTGTTGAGGCCGTATTAATAAGAAACGCATTTTCAGAATACATAAGGATGCATTCATGGATAAGTTTGATTATGAATCATACAAAAGGATGCGAATCTTGGTTTATTTGGTAAAATGACTAAAGCTCCTTTTACCGGACATGGTGAAGGGATCATTGAATGGGTATGACTTACACATAGTGATGTATGTGGTCATATGTGTACGATGACAAAAGGTAGATTTTATTAACTTCATAAAATTTACTAATTATTTTAGTAGATACGGATATATGTGTCTTTTGAAGAACTAATCCGAATCATTTGAAAAGTTCAAAGACTATAAAGATGAAGTAGAAAATATCAAAGAAAAGCTTTTTTTGATAGGAGAGATCACACCTTGTTGGACATGGTGCGATCAATGTTGAGTCAATGAATCTTCCAATTAGTTTCTGGGGTTGCACCCTGGAAATGGCTCCACATACACTTAACTGTGTTCCTACTAAATTGGTTCAAAAGACTCCTTATGAGATATGGACTGAGCAACGTCACAGCATGTCATTTATAAAATTTTGGGGATGTGAAGCGTTTGTGAAACGTCTAATCTCTGACAAGCTAGGACCAAAATCAGACAAATGTAATTTTGTGGAATACCCAACTGAAACAAGGGGTTATTCTTTCTATAATCCTTCCGAGAACAAAGTGTTTGTTGCTCGAACTGCTGAGAGACAGTGGGAGGATAATAGATCTCAATGAAGTTTGAGACCCACATGATAACGTTGAACCAGTGGAGGAACCTGAGTAGAATGTACAAGAAAAATAATACTGCTCAAGAAACACAGGTGTTCGTAGGTTTAGTAGGATTCGCCATGAGCCCGAGAGATAATATGGATTTCTCTTGACTCAAGATGGTGATATGATGCTTGTGGATGAAGATGAGCCTCTCACCTACCTAGATACTATAAACACTCCAGATTCTAAGAGATGGCTGGATGCCATTAAATCTGAGATGGAATCCATGTATACTAATCAAGTATGGACTTTGGTTGATCCACCTGAAGGGGTAAAACCTATAGGGTGCAAGTGGGTTTTCAAGAAGAAGACCGACATGGATGCTAATGTACAGACCTATAAGGCACGATTGGTGGTAAAAGGTTTCAAGAAAATTCATGGTATTGACTTTGATGAGACCTTTTCACCAGTTGTTATGGTCATGTCCATCAGGATTTTGCTTGCTATAGCTGCTTACTATGACTATGAAATCTGGCAAATGGATGTCAAAACCGCTTTCTTAAATGAGAGCCTTGAAGAAGATATGGATGTGTACATGACACACCCTAAGGGTTTTGTTGATCTAAAGGATGCTGGAAATGTATGTAAGTTGCGTCGATCCATTTATGGATTAAAGCAGGCCTCGAGGAGATGGAACATTTGTTTTCATGAAACAGTCAAAAAGAGTTTGACTTTATTCAGAATGAAGATGAAACTTGTGTTTATAAGAAGTTTAGTGGGAGCCATGTGGCATTCCTAGTATTATATGTTGATGATATATTACTAATAGGGAATGACATTCCTTCTCTATAGACTGTGAAGACTTGGTTGGGAAATAATTTCTCAATGAAAGACTTAGGCGATGTGACATATATATTAGGGATCGAGATCTATAGAGATAGATCAAGGTGATTGATCGGCCTAATTTAGAGTACATACATTGATAAAGTTTTGCATCAATTTCAAATGCAAAGAGACTAAAATGGATATGTCCCAATGTCTCATGGGATAGTGATCTCAAAATAAAATTTGTCCTAAATCATTGGATGATAGGGACTGCATGAGTAAAATTCCATATGCGTCAGCAATTGGTTTTATAATGTATGCAATGATATGTACTTGTCCTGATGTCTCGTATGCTTTAACCATGATGAGTAGATACCGATCTAATCCAGGTGAAGGTCACTGGATGACAGTCAAGAATATTCTTAAGTACTTAAAGAGGACTAAAGATTCATTCTTGTTATATGGAGGAGATGTGAAGCTAGTTGTAAGAGGTTTCAGTGATACTGGTTTCTAGACAGATAACGATAATTTAATGTTTCTGTCTGGCTTTGTGTTTTATTGAGATGTTGTATGCTGGAATGGTTCACAGCAAAGACAATTGTTGATTTTACAATAGAACCTGAGTATATTGATGCTTGTGAAGCAGCCAAGGAGGCTGTTTGGGCATGTACTTAGGAGATATCACCTAATTAATGAGATTAATGATCAAGGAGATATACATATATGTAAAGTGTATACTAATAATAATATTGCAGACACACTGACTAAGGCTTTGTCGCAGCAGAAGCACGAAAGTCACACTAGTTCCATGAGTATTGGATACTTGGGTAATTGGCTCTAGTGCAAGTGGGAGATTGTTAGTAATTGTGCTCTAGAGACACTACTTTTTATATTTTAAGGAAAATATTTATTATTAAGGATTATGTTTTATTGATTATTATTTATTTATTATGTTTTATTTACTGCGTAATAAATTGAAAGCATAATAAATGTCCTTGGAATTTTGATACGTATTATATATCTTTAAGTATGTGACTTAAAAATGAGATTATATGAATAGTATCTTATTCCTAAAATTCCCTAGTCGAGTATTATTATTTAAGGACAATAATAATGCACAAAGACTAGTATGTTTCTTGACAGATGACCACATCTCATTGGTCATATGTATGGGGATACTAAAGTCAAGAACATAAGTGCATGTATCAATGCATGGCACTAGAATGACCCGCCGTGAGATTCTACATGTTAAGTAAGTGTCATAAGTAATTCTCACTGTGATAATGGTGTAATGATCCTTAGACCTGAAATCATTATATTTCTATACGAGAATTAATATACTTTGATTACATTAAAAGTTACCTTTGACCGGGTGATGATAAAAGTGGACATTGGGTATATTATGAATTGTATGAGAAATATGAATGATCTAGATGGGATTTAATCCTCCTAATTTTAGGAGTGATATTATTGGCCTCTTGTTTGAGTGAGACTATGAAATGCACGGTCGTGCTCAAATGTTGATTTGATTTTAATAGTCTACTCATCGATCAAGAAAATAAAGATTAAATTATGAAGAGGATGACACGAGACATGCCTTGAGTTTAATCTATAATATCAAGATTAAAGGGATTATATTACATGGAACATTATTCACGAAAGGCTTAATCGAATCACCGATTTATTATTATTACTTGGGTAGCAATGATGTATTACTAGATGCCGCTCATTGTTTACAATTTTAATTAGATATTAAAATTGTTGCCAACGTAATAATAACCTACAGGGTCACACACAAAGAACGCTTGAAGGAGAAATAATTTAAATTATGAATTTAAATTAAATAAGTAATTTATTTTATTTATGATATTAATTAAGTATGACTTAATTAATTATATAAATAGAATAAATGAATTACTTAAACTAATTCTAAAATTAATAATTAATTAATTAAGTGAGACTTAATTAAATAATTTAGAATTTTGGATTAGTATTAATTATAATTGGATTATAATTAGAAAACTTATTCCTCTCTCTATATAATCTCTTTATGGGCTGATTTAATAAGATAGAGATTTTACAAAAACCCTAGCCGCTCTGAGAGAGGAGGAAGATAGAGAGAGAAGAAGTTTTCGGGTGCTAGTACACATCAATCCTTCATGAAAAGTGTTCGTGTGGATACCGTAGAGCGTAGATCGCGAGAGCGGGATACGTGATGATTAAACAAGCTTTGGACCTCCATTAATCTTCCATTAATGAACTGTTAAAGCTTCTAAAGGTATTTATTCTTTATCTCCGAATTAAATCTTTTGTTTTCGCATGGATCCTGCGGAGGGTTTCGCTATTTTGATTTATTTTTCACGTTTATTCCGCTGCGTTTGTGTCACGAAACCCTACATGTCACTCTTAAGTCCTTAAACAAAGAAAACACTAGGCTCAAAATAACTCTAGAAATTCTTACTGAAAGAAACATTTATCTAGAGAGTGAGCTAGTTCAAATGGACAGACTCAAGGTAGAGAACAAAGATGCTAGAAAAGAACTAGTTGAGTGTAAAAAGGAAATAGAAAAATTGGAAGAAGAACTAAGAACCATTGACAGGTTGAACAGGTCCAGTAAATTCAGTAAGAAGATGAATGACATTCACGGAACAAATTCCTTCACCATGTTGTCTGAAACTCTTGAGAAAATAGCCATTGATGAAAATCAATCTTTGGAAAAGAAGCAATCGATTGCTAGGTCTAAATCAACTGATAAGAATTATCCATCGATTGATAATGTCAATGTTAGGAATCTACATGTAATTTGATGATAACATTAATCTTAGAATCATAGAAATTTTATTTGATGTAACTGATCAATTGATATGAAAGTTATAAATATCAATTGATCAGGAAACCATTTATCAGTTGAAGTGTTTATATGAATCAACTGAAAATTTGGATTGTAGCATAGGTTTACTTAGTCTATTTCAATCGATAAGGTGTAAATCAATTGATATTTTATTCATCAATTGATGTTGGATTCGATTGATATAGATCATCAATTGATGTATAAATTAAACTGTCAAATTATAATTATGTGATGACAGGAAATTACACAACTGAAGGAAGATCAATTGATATTGAAGCATCGATGAATGAGAGATCAATCGAAGAAGCCAAGTCAAGCATTGAAGACCATCAACTGATGTGAAGACCCATCGATTGATATATCGATTGATAACATCTATCAATGGATAAGTCATCTTTTATCAATCGATGGATATAAAGATCAATCGAAGAAGAACATCAGTTGATGGATTAAAGGATGAATCAATTGATATGCTTAACAGTAAATTATCAGTTGATTGTGACAACACAAAAACACTATCTGTTGTAGATCCAGAGAATAAAAGCACACATATGGAAGACAGTCTAGGGTGGCTGTGAAGAATCAATCAGAAGCTGTCTTTCAAACCTTTATTCTAAAATAGAAAAAGGTAAAATAAAGGTAAACAATCCTAGAATAGGAATTGTAAAAGCACACTTGTGGTATATAAACAAGTGTAGCAGCATTATTAGAAAACAAACAAGTTAGACAATATTTCTTAATCAACTGTTCTAGCTTGAGAGCATATTTGTAAGAACAGTTGATTTGTTTTCTAATCTTGTAAAAACGCAGCTAGGTTTCTTTTAACCTAGGAAGATTGACCAAAAATATACACTGGTGGAAAAACCAATCCATCAGTAATTTTAAATCTCCTTGTTCAGTTTATTTTTCAGTCTTAAGTTGTTTGAACACTTTCTCTCTAATTCTCAAACATTAAGAACAAATATTAGAACAAGCAAAAAGTTTTAATATTTGTATTCAACCCCCCCTTCTATAAATATTGACATTGTTCTAGGGAATAATAATTGGTATCAGAGCAGGCTTTCAACATACATAAAGTTTAAAGATCAAGAACAGTCAATATGGGCCAGAAAGATTCAGGTGTGAAGATTCCAGTTTTAGAGAAAGATGAATATTTTCCATGGAAGGTTAAAATGCATCTGCATCTGCTTTCTCTGGACTCGTCCTATGTTCACTGCATAGAGAAAGGTCCTCATACTCCTATGAAGCTAGTCACATGTGTAAATCCTGATGGAACTCCTGCATTTGACAAACATGTTCTAAAACTCATCTCTGAGTTCACTGAAGATGATGAAAAAGAAGTATTCAAAGACAAGAAGGCCATGAACATTCTGTTTAATGGTCTAGATAAAGATATGTTTGATAATGTGATAAATTGTACTTCATCAAAAGAAGTATGGGACACTCTTCAAACTCTGTGTGAAGGAACTGAGCAAGTAAGGAAAAACATGATGCAACTCTTGATTCAAAATTATGAATCATTTCATTTCAAGAGTGGAGAATCTATCAATGACACCTATAACATATTTCAGAAGTTGTTAAATGTACTGAAGCTATATGGTAGGGTTTATGCAACTGAGGATACAAATCTAAAATTTCTTAGATCTCTTCCAAAAGAATGGAAACCAATGACTGTTTTCATTAGACAATCTCAGGACTTCAAAGATTATACTCTAGAGAAACTTTATGGTATTCTCAAGACATATGAGTTAGAAATCCAACAAGATGAGGAGATTGAGAAGAATCAAAGAAATGAGAAAACTATGGCTTTGGTAGTCAAGGGAAATGAAGAAAAGAAGGAAAAAGGCTGTGTAGAAGAGTCTGTCATGATGGCTGGTGATGCTGTTGAAGAATCATTCAAGAGAAAAGGAAGGAGCAAGTGTGAAGAAAATGAAACATGCTCTCAGGATGATTTGGATGAGATTGATGAGCAACCTTGCATTTCTGTCAATGAAGTTTTCAAAGCTAAAATTCAAGAGGAATCCATATGCTCAAAGGCCTGGATCCTAGTTTAGAAGCAACAATCAAAATAAAAATTTGGTTGATAGATCTAAATTCAAATGTTTTAACTGTGGATTGGCTGGTCATTTCTCAAATGAGTGCAGGAAGTCAAAACAAGAAAAGGCAAAGTCATATGAGGGTATTGATTATAAAAAGAAATACTTTGACCTTTTAAAACAAAAAGAAAAGGCTTTTTTTTACTGAAGAGAAGGACTGGGCTGCTGATGACAGTGATTCTGAAGAGTTTATCAATCTAGCACTAATGGCCAAACATGAAGATGAAGAAGCTAGTTCATCATCAAATCAGGTACTAGCTACAAACTTTTCTGAGCTTACAACTAATGAATGCAATAGTACTATTAATGAAATGTCCAATGAATTGTACAATTTGCATGTCACTCTAAAATCTCTAAACAAAGAAAACCTCAAGTTAAAGAACACCATTGATGTCTTAACTGAGAGGAATATTTTTCTTAAAAATGAACTTGTTTGTTTAGATAGATTTAAGCAGGAAAGTAAGGATGCTAGGAATGAACTAGTAAACAGTTTGAAAAGAGAAGAATTGTTAAAAGAACAATTGGCTGAAGAAATTGAAACCATTAACAAATGGAATAGGTCGGCTAAAACTGCCAAACAAATTATTGATGTTCAGGTTGTAGATACTCTAGGACAACTCCCCAAATCAATAGGCAAGTCATTGTCTGATACTTCAATGGATAAAGATCAGTCGACTGCTAATCCTTTATCAACTGATATGGATTATCAATCGATTGATGCTGAATCAATCGATAAGCATCCATCGACCAGTAAATCATCAATGGCTAATAATAAGAACAAACTTAGCACTCCTATTAAGTTTGTTAAGGAAACCAAAAATCAAATTGAGGCTGAGGCTGAGAAAATCAACATAGGTAGCTTATCCAAGAAACAATTAAAAGAAAAATTAGAAAAGATAGCACCTGTGGAAATTACTCAACCTAAGTCTGAGAAAAAGAAAAATAATAGGAATGGTAAAGTAGGCATAAATAAGCACAACAACTACACTCCTGATATGTATGCCCCTAGAAAAGTATGTGCTAAATGTGGTAGTGTAAATCATTTGTCCATGCACTGCAAGAATGAAAAGAAGTCTATATCTTCAAATGATTTAAATATACACGCCGTGACTGCAAATGCCATGTTTACCAATCCTATGCTTATGAATGCCATGTCTTTTAATTTGGTTACACCTAATGTTCATATGCCTTATGCATATCCTAATAGGAACATGCCTGGTATGCCATGGAACATGCCTAATGTAGATGATGAAATTCATGGAAATTCTGCCATGAGTTCCAAGGTGTCAAAGCCCCAAAAGTCAACTCTCAAAGTTAAAGTGGATTTAAACCCATCAAAACAAAAGGAACCTAAGTTGACAATAGGGGCTCAGGCTGCAACTAATAAAAGAGGACCCAAGGCAACTTGGGTACCAAAAACAACTTGAATGTTTTATGTGTGTGTAGGGAAACAGGAAGAAAAATCTCTGGTATTTGGATAGTGGATGTTCAAGGCACATGACCGGAGATTTGTCCCTGCTCACAAAGTGTGTGGAAAAGGCTGGCCCAGAAGTTACTTTTAGAGATAATAGCAAAGGTTTTACTCTGGGATATGGCTCAATTATAAAAGAAAATGTTATCATTGAACCTATAGCACTAGTTGATGGACTGAAGCACAATCTACTTAGCATTAGTCAACTGTGTGATAATGGAAATGGTGTATGGTTTACAACTGGATCATGCATGAAAGGCATATTACTAAGGCCTATTTGTAATAATTAGATGACAACTCAACTCAATCTAGAAACAGTGTTAAATAATAAATATCAAACAGGAATCAAGACGAAGAAAATCAACTAGTCACAAAGAATCAACAGAATCAGAAGTACTCAGTTGATCATACTACTCAACACTGAAGAAGTTCATTAATATGTTCAAGCGTCAGTGGAAAATAATCAAGTAGTAATTTCAAAAGAATTCAGAAGATTCAGAAGATTTTAAGTGATTACTACACGAAGATTCCAGAAGAAGAAGAACAGAAAAAGAAGACAAAAAAAGCTAAGCAAAGACAGAAGGCCACTAATTCTAAATGACAAAAGACATGAAGAATATTTATTAAAGTATGACACAAATGAACCAGACAGTACATTTGTGTGTCAACTACAATTAATAAATATTCAACATCAAGCTGAAGTGGTTTCATGACAGAAGACTGAAACGGACTACAGAGTTGAACAAAAGTCCTCATAGTATTTTAATTATACAATTAAAATTAAGTTATTTATTTAATTTATTTAATTAAATTAATTCAAGTCTGAATTTAATTTAATTCATAAATTATTTAATTAAATTAAGTAGAATTGATTTACTATAAAAGAATTGATTCATATGACTTGCAATGAGTCATACCGAAGGCTCAAGAAAAAGAGTCATACCGAGCAGAATTCAAATGAGTCATACCGAGCAGAATTCAAATGAGTCATACCGAGCTGAATTTAAATGAGTCATACCGAGTCATTTGATATGAGTCATACCGAATTCTTATATGAGTCATACCGACCATTATGAGTCTTGCCCAGCCTTTTTATGAGTCATACAAGGGTTAATTTTAATAGAAAAAGGTCATACTGGGATGAGTCATGCTGGCTTTCCACCTCTATAAATATGAGGTGTTGGTCTTCATTTTTCAGTAGTCGTTCAAACATTCAAATTCAGAAATTTGTATGCAGTCTATTATTCACAGATTTCTGTGCTTAGTTTGGAATATAAATTGTTAAACCCGAACAAGTCATGTCAAAATCACTCTAGACAATTTATCAGATAAAAACACTATTCTATATTAATTCTGTAATACTTTTCAAGTTACAATCAAATATTTTACTTGAACAGTATTTCACCTATTAATATTTCAGGATTAAAATTAACTTTTTATTCTTAATCCAATTTCGCGAATTATATTAGATATTGTATTCAACCCCCCTTCTACAATATCAGGGACCAACAATTGGTATCAGAGCTAGTTGATATATTAAATATCAGATCCGAACCAAATATTCCGCGACTCATACAGATCTCAAAAATTATATTTTATTTGAAATAATTTTTTATTCGAAATAATTTTTTTTCTAAAAATTATTTTTGATCAAAAATTATTTTCAATCAAAAATTAAAATATTTTTTGAAACACTTAACTTTTAATCTTGTATGTCAAACATTAGGCTCTGATACCAATTGTTAGGTCCAAATGTGTTGTAGGGGGGGGGGTGAATACAACTTTTTCAAAGTAATGAGAGAATATACAAATATGCATGTAGTAAATGATGACACAGAATTTCAAGAATATAACTTTATATTCATTGAAGGGTTTGCTACAACATTCATAAAAGTATCAGGATCAGTTGAACAATAAATACAACAATTGAAGCTTGATTCAACTGATCCTCTCTCTCACTTCTGTTTTACAGTAAATGCTCTCTCTTTAAAATTATCGTTACAATACAGAGATGGACTTAAAGTCTTATTACAAATAAAACAAAGTGCTGCTTTTATAATGTCGTGTAGTATTGATCTTGTCCTTTTTGTGTACGTGGCCCAATCAGGACTCGTCAACAAAAAGTACTTTCCCAACCACTCTGGATCAACCGTTCACAATAAGCCACTTGTCCCTTGAACATTAAATGCTACATATCGACCCGCATCTCGATCTCGGCCTGGACCCATCTCGATCTCGATCTGTGAAAATCTCGATCTCGATCTGTGAGAATCTCGATCTCGATCTGTGAGAATCTCGATCTCGATCTGTGAGAATCTCGATCTCGATCTGTGAGAATCTCGATCTCGATCTGTCGTGGATCGAGATTTGCCTTTGCAATGTTTATCTTTAATTATAAATCTCGACCCGCATCTCGATCTGCTGTGGATCAACATTTGCTTTAGCAAATATGCACTCATCGAATGTTGACTTTCTTTAGTGACTAATTGTGGATTGACCTTTATGAGCAAGTTTCCCTAGCTTCTTCAATATTCTTCAACAAGCTCTTGAACATGGATCTCTACTACTGACATAAACTTGCTATCAATGTCCTGACACTTGATGCAACGGTCTGGTTCATAAGTGACTAGTCTTGATAGGGTTCTTGCTTCTGAATAGATTACCATGTTCAATTGGTAATGTGGCTTCCCAATAAGTGGTTCGAACATTAACTGTCAATAAACAATGTAACTTCACTAGAATCTTTTCTGGTACTTCGACAACGTCTTCATTACTACTACAATCTTGAATACTTCATTCTCTGTTCTTCACTGATTGTCAGTGAGTATAACTTCAAGATTGTAGTTGTCTTCTTTAACCTTTGTCTTTACCATGTCTTCAATTCTTCTAGATTCTTATGCTTCAAACACTGTCTATCTTCAATCAATGTTGTTACACTGAAATCTTTTAGTGGCACTGCTATACTGAATCTTCAACACTTCTGAAACCCTGAAAGTCTTTAAACATTATTCTTCACTGAGGCATGAACATATAAATGAACTTCTTTCAGTGACCTGTAGTAGACTTCAAAACTTCTTCTAATGTCTTGATTCACTGTATTTGCCTTGTCTTCATGTCTTGCTGATTTCTGTGTAATCGTAGTATTATTTACTTGTCCTGTTCTAGTGTTGAGTTATCATGATTACTATTTATACAGCTTCGTCATTTCCAACAATAAGGAATCAACTAAATGACTATGGACTTGCGTTGAACAAAATTCCAATTTTCTGCGACAACACAAGTGCTATAGCTATTTCCAACAATCCTGTACAACACTCAAGAACTAAGCACATTGACATCAGGTATCATTTTATCCGAGAGCATGTCATGAATGGAACTGTGGTGTTACATTTTGTACCCACAGAAGATCAAATAGCCGACATCTTCACAAAACCATTTAATGAATCCACTTTCTCAAAGTTGATTAGTGAACTAGGGATGTTAAATAGTGGCTAATTTTTGGTTGCTAGGAATTAATTTAAAGCTCATAAATATTAAATGTTAATATTTAAAGAATTTATGAGACTTGAATTAATAAAGTCCTAGAGCTTATGAATTTTTGGAAAATTATCTTAAGATTAAATTAATTTTCTTAATAGATAATTATTTCAATTATAGCATAAGTATTTTTAATTTAAATTAAGCATTTTATGTATTTATATATTTGATTTTTTAATTATTATTGTACATTAATAATTAAGTTTCTTTTTCTATATATTATTTCGATTTTAGAAATAATTAATATATATATATATATATATATATATATATATATATATTGTTCCTATTTTTATATGATTTGTTTTTTTTATTTATTTTTATTTTTGCTTTTAAGGATGACTTAATTAAAACTCAGCATGACTCATTAATTAAAATAAAATTTCAGCATGACTTGAGGAATTCGGCATGACCTTAAATAAGTCATACCGAGTAGCCTTTTACTTAAGTCATACCGAGATTTGTATTAATCAAATATGTCATACCGAGATTTTTATTTAAGTCATACCGAGAAATCAAATTATTTTTAGTTATGTTTTTCTTTGTAATAAAATAACTCGACATAACTTGTTATTAAGTCATACCGAGTGTTCAGCTTGAGTCATACCGAGTCTAGTTGATTGTTAACAAGTCATACTCAGTTTGACACACACACAAACACCGGCGATACATACACACACAGTCGAACAGTTTTTTTTAACCTTGTGATTTTCGATCCCTTCAACTGCTGTAGTTGCTTGTTCGATTTATACAAGTGTTTACACTTGCTGGTTTGGTATTAAATCACCTATTACAAACGTTATACTGCCCGATTTTCGTGAGTTTTAACCGAGTTAGCTGAGTTGACTGGGTTGTGGGTTTGAAGAATCAATTTTACTGAATTAGTGGTGATTAAGGACTGGGTTTATTGATCTTGTGTGAAAATCGAATTGGTCTGTGGTTTGACAGTTAGGGTTTTTAAGTTTACTGTGTAATTTTCAATTCTGGACTTGTAATTTTATTTTTACTGATTGTATTGCAACTTTATAACTTATTAATTGTAATTTATTAAAAAAAATAGCTGGTTTTTGCGAGATTGTGAAGACTAATTTTGTCGGATTTTTTAATCCAGAAATTTGTACAGTAACAAAGTTTAGACCCTGGATCATTTTCATGAACGAACACTCTTTAGTCAGAACTGCGATTACCCAGGACGTTCCATTACAGACTCTAGCATTAAGGGCTTTATACAACACTGCCAGAAATAGGTCAACTGAAGCCAGAGTGCAATTTTCATTCACAATTGGGGAACATGGGTATATGATAACTGAAGATGACGTGAATAGAATTCTGCAGTTCCCATTGGACAACTTTGTTGACCCACCTACAGTTCCAGAAATTCTTGAGTTCTTTACTACTATACAGTATCAGGGTGAAATTAACTTGGTAAGACTAACTAAGTCAAAGCTAGTACATGAGTGGGATTATTTCTTCGACACACTGGTTAAGGTGTTTGCACCTACAACGAAGAGCAACTTCAACAATATTTCTTCTTTGCTGCAAATCATAGGATTTTCAATGGCCCACAATCGAAGAATAAATTTTGGGAAGTTGGTGCTGCAAGAAATAATCAGGAAAATGGGAAAGCCAGAACACAGGGAACAATATGTACAAGTCTACTATCCAAGGTTCCTAATGCTGTTCATGAATGACTTGTTATTGGATGAAGATAAAGCCTTATTTCAGAACAGTCCAGCACAAACATCTTCATCCACACAAAATGCTCTGTTTGCAAGGCTCAACAACAATCCCAAATTTGAAAATGTGCCAGTGGTGAGGACAAACTACATGGGTCAGATATTGGATCAAATTGCCAACCCAGAACAGGCTCAGCAAGTACCAGAACAAGAAACAGAGGAAGTGCCAATGGAAACTGAGTCAGTGCAACTACTACTTGAAGCTGCACAACATGCTGAACAAGAAGCTGAAGAACAACAGGTAATATCTCAAACCTTAGCTTCTAATTTCCTACCTATAAATATAACTACTGCTCTTTAAGATTTATCTGTGGCGGACTATGATTGTGGTTTTTCACTTCAGGACATTGGCCATGAACCTGAAAACACACAGGTTCAAACCCAGGCTGATTTAGAGCCACAAACAGTTTCTCCTTCACCATCCTCAATCAGTCATATTCGTAAAAGGAAGAAACCTATTAGAAAAGTTAGGGGGAGAATTGTAAGTGCAAGTGAACCCGCAGCTCTGTCTCCACCTTCTAAAAGATCAAGATCAGAACCTAAGACAATTGCAGATTCATCCATTTCCTCACAGTGGGATATGGATTTTGAAATAGCCATTCAAAAATCTCTAGATACACTTGATGAAACGGGTGATTCAGATTCAGATCCTAGCACACTGCTAGCTCTCACAATAGCAGGACCTCCACTTGCAGAAACAGAATCACATAAGGGCACTTTTCTTGAAGAAAATGTTTTTGATAAAAACTCGTCGGATGCCACCTATGTTGTGGACCATGACATTTTCGATGCAGTGCGGCATCAGTTACCCTCAGTGGAACTAAGGGGCACCACAGACTCTAATGAGCCACTCACTACATTGTCTAAGGTGGTGACCCCCCTGGATTTCTTACATCCAGTTCTTTTAAAAGAAGGTCTCGAATCCACTGGTGGATTTGAGAGGCAACCACTCCATAGAGGGAGATGGGACTCCATTCACGGAGTAGCTACATCAGTAGCGGAGCCAATGCAAGTTCATCTTGTTGAGGACGCGCCATCACAGGCATCAGAAAAGCATTTCGACTCTTCAAAAGCTATTATTATATATACAGGTACAGCATCAGGATCTGGAGGATATAAGGAGCTAAACACGAGTGATGTGAGGCAAACACTGAGCGATATACATGCACGTAGTGATAGTCCAAACAGGAGTGCAAGCGAGGTGAGTGCACACACACACAGTGAACTCATGTTAAAAATGGAAGCTCTCCAGAAACATATGCAGATTGTTCAGACTGAAATAAACAAAGGGAAGGAACAAGCAGAAATCAAGTCTGCCTCTGTAACTGCACAGCTGTCAATCATAAGAAAGGATGTTGATAATGTCATGTGAAATGTAATATTCAAAACTCAAAACATCCAGGATGTTCAGAAGTTGATTGCTGATGACATGAAAGAGATTTCCAATTTAAATGAAAGAATTGATAATGTGGAAAGAAATTTAACCGAAAGAATTCGTTTAAATGAAGAAATCTCATCAGCAAGATTCAACAAGTTAGATGATGGAATGGAACATCTTAATGAAGGTATGAAGCAGGTCTTCTCGGCCATTGCAAATCTCAATAAATTTTTAGATGCTTCAAAACCTGTAGAGGATCCCTCAACTAAGAGAGAGAAAGAAGTAGCTGAAGAAGAAGGGGCTACTAGAAAAGGAAAAGAAAAACTGTACTCTGAAGAAGATCAATTTCAGACGTGTATTCCAGAGGAATAGTACTATCAACAAGAGCAACTCATAGATGAGGCAAGTATTGAAAATCAAGGGTTCAATCCTGACTACTGCAGAGCTGAAGACGAAGCTGTCTTTGATGATGAATTTCTATTTCCAAAAGAAAAAGAGCATGATCCTGCCTATGAAGAGGCAATGAGGAAGCTGAAGGAAGACATCAAGGCAAGCCATGCCAAAACTTTAAATTTAAAAGCTCTAGTCAAGGAAAGAACCCAAGCTGAAAGAGAGGCAAGCTTAGAAAAACAGAAGCTTTGGGCCTTAGCAGTAAAGAAGAAGAAGGAAGATATAGAGATGAAGATAGGGGACAGATGGGATGCAGCAAGGAAAGTCCTAGATAAAATTCAGCAAGGTCCCTTTGAAGACAGACAAATGCTTTCAGTTATCAAAAGTCTTGAAGATTCAAATAATAATCTGGATAACTTCATGAAGGCATTAAAGGAAGAAGTTGATTATATCACTGTTGTAGTGGATCACATTCTTGAAGACTGGCAACTACTAGTGTACACTCATAGGAATGGGACAATCAGAGTATCTTTGGAATTCTTCCGAAAGAGATCACTATCAGTGATATGGGTTCTGTTAAACAAAGTAAAGAGAAGCTCAGAAGAAAATAAACTACTCAGGGACAGACTCAGAGAAATAGCAACAGCGGCTAGTCCTCAGATCTTATATGATCCTCATGAAGTGAGATTTTTCTCAAACAAGTTGTATCAAATCATGAAGCTAGATGATGAGTCATTTAAGGGCTACACGGTGAGGTATATAATCCAAGTTGAAAGGATGCTGAGATCAAAAGGATTCAGGTCACAAGCCAAGCTAGATGTTGCATAGAAAATAAGGAACTACTGTTTATCCAGAAACATCAAATCCTACATCAGGCAAATGCCAAAGATAGATTCCACACAGCCTTATGATGTACAAAAAGAAACAGTAGATCATATTGAAGAGGTAGTCATGTTTCAGCTAGCAAAGGCTCAACAGAGAAGATTGTATGGAGAGTCAACCGCAACTCCGACTGAAACTGAAGAGGTACCCAGAACACCTGTGCACAAGAGTACTAATCTAGAAGAAGGTGAATTGGATACCACTGAAGACTGAAGTCTTAGATAGCCCAAGATAAAAACTATGTTATATTTGTTCAATACTAGAGGAACAACTATCTTGTATTTATCTTTTAAGTATGAATCTGGAAAATTGTTAAATATAAAACCAGAACTTTTGTTTATTATTTACAAGCTCTTACATGTCATATTTATTTTCTTAGTTGTTAGTTGAGTTATACTCTAGGAATTTGTATGTTAAATGTTTAACAACAAATAGGGGGAGATTGAAAGGCATATTACTAAGGCCTATTTGTAATAATTAGATGACAACTCAACTCAATCTATAAACAGTGTTAAATAATAAATATCAAACAGGAATCAAGACGAAGACAGTCAACTAGTCACAGAGAATCAACAAAATCAGAAGTACTCAGTTGATCCTACTACTCAACACTGAAGAAGTTCATTAATATGTTCAAGCGTCAGTGGAAAATAATCAAGTAGTAATTTCAAAAGAATTTAGAAGATTTTAAGTGATTACTACACGAAGATTTCAGAAGAAGAAGAACAGAAAAAGAAAACAAAAAAAGCTAAGCAAAGACAGAAGGCCACTAATTCTAAATGACAAAAGACATGAAGAATATTTATTAAAGTATGACACAAATGAACCAGACAGTACATTTGTGTGTCAACTACAATTAATAAATATTCAACATTAAGTTGAAGTGGTTTCATGACAGAAGACTGAAACGGACTACAGAGTTGAACAAAAGTCCTGATAGTATTTTAATTCTACAATTAAAATTAAGTTATTTATTTAATTTATTTAATTAAATTAATTCAAGTCTGAATTTAATTTAATTCATAAATTATTTAATTAAATTAAGTAGAATTGATTTACTATAAAAGAATTGATTCATATGACTTGCAATGAGTCATACCGAAGGCTCAAGAAAAAGAGTCATACCGAGCAGAATTCAATTGAGTCATACCGAGCAGAATTCAAATGAGTCATATCGAGCAGAATTCAAATGAGTCATACCGAGCTGAATTTAAATGAGTCATACCGAGCCATTTGATATGAGTCATACCGAATTCTTATATGAGTCATACCGACCATTATGAGTCTTGCCCAGCCTTTTTATGAGTCATACAAGGGTTAATTTTAATAGAAAAATGTCATACTGGGATGAGTCATGCTGGCTTTCCACCTCTATAAATATGAGGTGATGGTCTTCATTTTTCAGTAGTCGTTCAAACATTCAAATTCAGAAATTTGTATGCAGTGTAATATTCACAGATTTCTGTGCTTAGTTTGGAATATAAATTGTTAAACCCGAACAAGTCATGTCAAAATCACTCTAGACAATTTATCAGATATAAACACTATTCTATATTAATTCTGTAATACTTTTCAAGTTACAATCAAATATTCTACTTGAACAGTATTTCACCTATTAATATTTCAGGATTAAAATTAACTTTTTATTCTTAATCCAATTTCGCGAATTATATTAGATATTGTATTCAACCCCCCTTCTACAATATCAGGGACTAACAATGCATTATAGCCAACAAAGAAACTGGTGAAATTCTCTTAACTGGAGAAAGAAAAGGAAATGTCTATGTGGCTGATTTTCACTCTGTAAAGGTAAATTCTATGACATTCCTACTTAGTAAAGCCAATACAGATGAAAGTTGGACTTAGCACAAGAAGCTAGCCCATTTGAATTTCAAGGCCATAAATCAATTGGTTAGAAAGAATATGGTTAGAGGCATTCCACAGATGGAATTCACCAAGGATGGACTGTGTGATGCTTGTCAAAAGGGAAAACAAAGAAAAGCATCATTTAAGTCAAAATCTGAATCATCAATTGATAAACCTTTGGAGTTATTGCACATGGACTTATTTGGACCAGTCAACATCATGTCAATTGCCAAAAAGAAATATGCCTTAGTCATTGTGGATGACTTCACAAGATACTCTTGGGTATACTTCTTACATTCTAAGGATGATGCAAGTAAATTAATTATCAATCATGTGAAGAATGCTGAAAATGGAACTGAATGGAAGGTCAGGAAAATTAAAAGTGATAATGGTACTGAATTCAAGAATGCAACAATGAAGGAATTTTGTGAGGAAAAAGGTATCACTCATCATTTCTCTACACCAAGAACTCCATAACAAAATGGATTAGTTGAAAGGAAAAATAGGACCTTGATTGAAGCTGCTAGAACTATGTTAGAAGAAGTAAAACTTCCTACATACTTCTGGGCAAAAGCAATTAATACTGCTTGCTACACTCAGAATATCTCCATGGTCAATCAAATTCAAGGTAAAACTCCATATCAGTTGATGAAGAAAGATAAGAAGCCAACAATTAACTTTCTTCATGTATTTGGCTGCAAATGCTTTGTAATGAGAAATCAAGGTGAAAATCTAGGAAAATTTGAAGCCAAGGCTGATGAAGCTATATTTGTTGGATATGGAATAACAACCAAAGCATACAGAGTCTACAATCTTAGATTACACATTGTTATGGAATCTATGCATGTAGTCTTTGATGACAAGAAAATTCAAGGGTTGGTTGATGAAGGATTCCATGATCTGTTGCATTTTGAAAATGAATCAACAAGCAATATTGAAGATAGTGATGATGATGTGGAAATCTCAAGAATTCAAGTACCTAGAATCCTCCCATCAATTGATGTCAATGCATCAACAGATAACTTATCAGTTGACAATCATCAATCAACTGATAATACATCAATTGATAATCATTCGATGGATATCAACTCTGCTCAACAATCTTCAAATAGAGTGTCCATCTCAGGGGGAGGGTTCTCAAATAGTCAATCACATTACAATGATCATAACACTTCCAATGATCATGAAGCCTCATCTTCAAGGACAAATTTACCATCTCAAAGGAAATGGACAAAAAGCCATCCCTTTGAATTAATTATTGGAGACGCAAATGATGGTGTCAAAACTAAAAGTGCAACTCAAAATGAATGCTTGTATAGTAGCTTCCTGTCTCAAGAAGAACCAAAAAGGATTGAAGAAGCCTTGAATGATCCTGATTGGATAATTGCTATGCAAGAAGAGTTGAATCAGTTTGAAAGAAACACGGTATGGAAGTTGGTGCCCAAACCAAAGAACAAGTCTATCATTGGAACAAAATGGGTGTTCAGAAACAAAATGGATGAATCTGGTACAGTGACAAGAAATAAAGCAAGATTAGTGGCAAAGGTCTATTCGCATAGATTTTGATGAAACATTTGCACCAGTTGCAAGATTGGAAGCAATCAGAATCTTTCTAGCATATGCTGCTCATGCTAACTTCAAGGTGTATCAGATGGATGTGAAAAGTGCTTTTCTCAATGGAGAACTAGAAGAAGAAGTATATGTAGAACAACCTCCTGGTTTTATTGATCCTGTTCATCCTGGATTTGTATATTATCTTCTCAAGACACTTTATGGATTGAAACAAGCACCTAGAGCCTGGTATGACACTTTGTCTAAATTCTTGATTGAGAATCACTTCACAAGAGGTACTGTTGATAAAACTCTCTTTCATAGAAATGTAAATGGCTCTATGATTCTTGTTCAAATCTATGTAGATGACATTATTTTTAGCTCAACTAATGAAAAACTTTGTCTAAAGTTTGCTAAGTTGATGCAGAGTAAATATGAAATGAGCTTGATGAGAGAACTTACCTATTTTCTTGGTTTGCAAGTCAAACAAGTCAAAAATGGTATTTTCATAAATCAAACCAAATATATTTCTGATTTATTAAAGAGATTTGATTTAAATGAATGTTCTTCTGCAAAAACTCTCATGGCCACTGCAACTAAACTTGAATTGAACACTAAGGAAGCTAAAGTGGACATTTCAAGTTATAGAGGCATGGTTGGCTCATTACTTTACTTAACTGCAAGTAGGCCAGACATAATGTTTGCTACATGTCTTTGTGCTAGGTTTCAGGCTGATCCTAGAGAATCTCATTTGATTGTAATAAAAAGAATATTCAGATATCTCAAAGGAACTTCAAATCTTGGAATTTGGTATCCTAGAGATTCTGGATTTGATCTAATTGGTTATTCAGATGCAGATTATGCAGGTTGCAGAATTGACACAAAAAGTACAACAGGCTCCTGTCAATTTCTAGGAAATAAGCTTGTATCATGGTTTAGCAAGAAGCAGAATTCAGTGTCTTCATCTACTGCAGAGGCTGAATACATTACAGCTGGAAGTTGTTGTGCACAAATATTATGGATGAGGAATCAACTACTTGACTATGGGTTCAACTTGAACAAGATTCCTATTTTCTGTGATAATACAAGTGCCATTGCAATAACAGAAAATCCTGTGCAACATTCCAGAACCAAGCACATTGACATAAGGTATCACTTCATTAGGGAACATGTAATGAATGGTACAGTTGAATTACATTTTGACCTTAGTGAAAGACAACTTGCAGACATTTTTACCAAACCATTAGATGAATCTACCTTCAATAGATTGGTCTGTGATTTAGGTATACTTAATTATATTTAATCCTTTAAATGTCTGACAAGTTATGTATTAATATTAGTTGTAGCCATTGAGTATGTTAAAGTATTGATTCTTCAATAATCAACTGATGAACATTTTTACATATCAATGGATATTACTGAAGCTGTCGACAGATAAATATATCAATTGATGATATATTTACTTATCGATTGATGTTTGTAGCTATCAACAGATAAATATATCAATTGATGATATATTTAGTTATCGATGAATAAGAGTACCTGTCGATAAACAAGATTTACCAATCGATGACCTGGAATTTAGAGGGGTCCATGTCATCAATCGACTTGTACAAAAATCTAGCCGTTGATTACTTATTTTATCAATTGATTAATACGTACATTCCTGTATGTATAACAGTCGATTGCCAAAATTGGTAACTTTTACTTTTAATTTTTTTTAACAGTCGATTAAGTTCTATTTTGAGTAAGAAATTGATTGAGAAATCAGTAAATACAAATAGTGAGATTAAAACATTATTCATTCTTACTTACATTTTTACTAACAATTTCTCTACCTCTCTCTCTCTCTCTCTCAATCTACGAACTTAATCACAATCCTCTTTCTCTCTGTACTCAAATTTCTTAATATCTTCAAAGCTTTTGTACTACTAATCTTCTACTCAAGGAAATGGCATCTTCATCCAAGAAAATCTCTCAAGCTGGATTCATCTATGAATTGAATAATTTTGTGGCTTGCACTGTGGTTGAAGGCTTGCAAGGGAATTTCATCCTTTGATGCAATTCCTGGGAAGTGGCAAGATACAGAAAGCATTGAAGGAAGCACCAACAATAATCTGCAATTTGGTGGAAGAGTTTTGGACCTCTGCAGAAGCTGCTGATGACTTCTCGAGCATCAAATTCAACTACAAAGGACAAGAGTACATTCTTACTACTTTAATTTTAAATGAATTTTTAGATTTGCCTGTTAATAATACTGTTAATGTGCCTAGTGAATCAGATATTAGAAACATGCTTAGGGATGTTAATTATGCAAATCCTGACATCAATTTAGGGCAAGTAATTAGAAAATACCTTAGGAGAGAATGGTCTTATTTCTTTGATGCAATAATAAAATGCTTTAGTGGTAAAATTAGTAATTTTCATGCTATAACTTCAAGCATGCAACATATAGCATGATTTTTCTTCTATATTGTTGTCTGAAATTGCTGTTAAGTTAGGTAAGAAACATGATAGGTCTAATCATATATATTATGCTAGATTTATCATGATATAATTAACCACTTGGTCAAAGAAATTGAGATTTACAGGGAAACTGAAACTCTTGAGTGTTGGACTCAAAATAAAAGGGTCTTTAAGGACTTGGTAAGGATCAATCTTCACAGCAATGTGGAATTGATCTATCCACCTTTTGTTCAGGTATTTATCTCAACCCTAACTTCTTTTTTACCTAATTCTTCATTGCCTTCTGTGGCTATGGAGGGTGTTAGTAATGACCCCAACCCTCCTACCCAAGCCACACATCCAATTTCAAAGTCCAAATCTAAAAGGCCAACCTCAACAGGTTCCCAAAAGCCTGTTGTTGAAAAATCCAAGAAAAGAAAAACAACTATTATGGTAAATAGACTAGATGGAGATGTAGGTGGTGAGGGAACTGAGGAACATCAAAGAATCCAGAAGAATAAGGAGCGTGAGGGTGAGCAACCTCAACCAAGCCACTCCACAGTCTCCCAAAAGACTGTGGATGTTGATATGGAAAATACCACATCCCTATTGCCATCCTCTCAAAAGGATGACAATATTGAAAATAGCCCACAATCAGGGGCACAGAACATAATTGGGGACACACAAGCCAAATCTATAACACCATATAAGAGGAGAAAGAAGAAAGTCACCTTTGCACATGGGGAATCACACACTGCAAAATCACAGGAAACTGTGGTGGAGCCTTCATAAATTCAGGTTGATGCATCTCATATAAATGATGAGATGCAACCCCATTCTCTCTCAATTCCAATTCCCTCCATTCTTACTTCTCTATCCCAACAAATTTCTTCAGAAAATGTTTTGATAGATTATCAAACATTTTCAGATTCTCCTTCTTTATTTTTCAAGGAGAAGTCAACACTCACTCCTGAATCTTCTTCCCAGGATTTTCAGGATTCCATTTCCAATATCATTTCTAATATCACTTCTCAAATTGTTTCTACTCCATCAATTGATGATCCTTCATCAATTGATATTCAACCATCAACTGATAAGCCATCGATCGATACTCAAGATCAATCGATGGGTATGCATCAATCGATGGATATCCCAAACACCTCAACTGTTAATATCTATACATCAATTGATGCTCAATCAATTAATGTAGTACAAATACTCTTAGGATTGAGTGAGTTGAGTGAGAGGCAGGATTGCAGCCTGACAAAAGGAGAGGAAGTGAGTAAGGACATTCTTATTTCTTCCAGGAATGAGAGTGAAACACTTGAGGGCCCCACCTTAGTAGGTGCACAAGAAATGAGTGAGGGAGAGGTGAGATTCCAGGATGAAATCCTGATGCAAAATAAAGAAATGAGTGATAGTGATAAAACAATTCTATTATTTTCACAGGAATTGGAAAATGAATTGATGGTAGAAGAAGTGGGAGTCAAGGAGATAGGGGGAGCATCTAATGCTGAAGCAAGTGGGAGTGGAGTTGCTAAGGACATTGAAGATGAGATTGATGCTGGTGATTTGGATCCAAAGAATTTCATTCATCCTGATCCACAATACCAAGGGTTGGCTACTTCCAGTAACAAGGATGCAGAACAACTCTTGGGAATTGATCATACAGAACAAAGGACCAGGAATCTGAAGGAAAGAATTGCCAATACAACAGACACTTGTTATATGGCACCTGAAGAGTTGGAGGATGATTCTGATGAGGAGCCATGGATGAGCACAATTGATGGTTCCTTAGAAGCTGCTGAGACTGAAATTCTCTCTCAATATAGAAGGGCAATGGTGGAAGGCAAAATTGAAGATCCTATTCAGAGGAGAATTGCTCACTGTATGAGAGAATCACTGAAGATTCAGAAGATGACAGTGACAGGAGTTAAGAGGGAACTGGAGATTGTCAAGGACTCTATCTCCACTACCAAGGATGTAACGCCCCCCCCCCCCCCCACAAATCCCCTACTGGAATCCAGGTCGTCACATTTTCTTGCGGAATATTTAATCTCCTTCTCACAATATAATATACAACAATATTCATAATAAACTCCCCCAAACTACTCCATGGGTTATAGTCTTAGAACGCATACTTACTGATTCAAAAGTTATTACATCACATTCTCATCTCTCATAATCTCTGAAATAATATTACAACTTCAATTGTCAAGATGATGAAAACATCATAAACTTTCTACCAACTCGCACCCTCATTAGACACTATAAAGCTAACGTGCTGAATCAGTTGCTTTCTCCTTCCCTTTGTCACGGTCCACCGTACTCGTACCAGCTTTGTTTGCCGCTGTTTTATAATATTTAAATAGCAAGAATGAGCCAAAAATGCCCGGCAAGTCTATATATTCCACAACAACTCAACAAAAATATATAGTGTTTACCACTCTAAAATAACCCCTCAACATATACAATTATACTCTTTTTGAAAAGAAAATAACTCAAAAACCCTCATAAATCTTTGAATACTACTCATATGAATTGAATATATTATAAATATATCTCAATAACTTCTCAAATTGATACCCTAGTTAACCGAATCACGGAGGCCTCCGTGAACGATTAAGGTATCAAGGAATAACTTCTCAAATTAATACCCTAGTTAACCGAACCACAAAGGCATCAGTTAACAATTAAGGTATCAAGGATTGGACTTCTTCGGAAACGCCACCTCAAGTAGTGGATTGATCAGTCCATTGTCACTACTCATTTACTATCGATAGAAGGATGAGCCGACGTCTCGAACACACCCTAAACCCACAATGGGGTTAGTCCTCAGGTTGGGCCGGTGCGTTACTCCGGTCACTTTTGTTATCTCTAGTCTAAAATATAAGGTGTCGGAATCTTCGATCACCTTCAACAATACATCTCTTAGGCGTCACGGTAAAATAACACGTGCACCTTATTTACTTCTCAATAAAATATTACTCCAATATCATTCAGAAACAATGAATGGTAAACACCACCAATAATTAAATTTTCCCCTTGAATGAGTAGAGGAAATATTTATATGAACAACTGTTCTGATCATGGATTCAGAATAAGTTAACCCATATCAGTATTCTCAACTTACTCTATATATATAACTCCACTCTTGAATATCAATAAGATATAGTATGAAGATATTATTTAATACATCTCGTTTTATAATATCTGGATAACGAGCTCGACAATAGTATATAGGCATTTCAAATTTATATGAATAAGATCCGGTATAATCAACTAGATAGAATACTTGCAATGTATATCTTTAAAAATAGAAACCATGCTAAAAACAAGGTCATAATACTCTGAACAAGAAAGTATAGGAAAGCATGCATACGTAGCAATACATATATTTTTAATATGTAAAAATGTAGGGACATAAAACTTGCCTTGGTTATGCGAAATGAAAACCCTGCTCCTTTCACTTCTCGGATACGCTATAATCATATAAGAACTCGTTTTAGTAAACATACGCAGGTATTAAGTCAACTCAAGTTTTATTTCTATTTCTCTTTAACCCTTATTATCCGGCATTCACCTCCTCGGGTCTATCTTAACCCTTCGTAAACCATCTCGTCAATGACTTTTAACCTAATCCTTTACTCCAATCTATAGTCATGTTATTCATCAACATCTTTCGTGTTTTAACCGACTCGAAATTATCCTTTTATCCTAGCCAAAATGGCTCGTCAAAATCGTGCCTCTAGAGTTGACTCTTCTGCAAATTACTATTTCGCGACTCCCACTCTAACATTTTTAATAAATCCAAAATTTCATAATTAAATATGAATCCACCTCAAGGAGTTTCTTGAGTTTAATATTTATCAAAAATATTTTGATTTGGAACCCTTGAGTTTAACTTGGTGAAATGTATTTTACAAATCGAGTCAACTACGGGGTTTTACTATTTTCACCGCTTTCACTAAATCGCTCATAACTCATTAACCGTTAACTCAGATGACGCACCGATTCGTGTGCGCGATCTAGAGAATGTCTAGAATATAATCCATCAAAGTTTGCCCCTGAACAGAGGACTCATTTTCACGAATTTACAGAACAGGGCAGTAGCTCCTCTAGTGAATAGTGCATCGCACAACTTTGGTTCCAACATTTTTATAAAATCGAAAAATTAGCATCTGCCCTTGAAATTTTGGAGAGGCCTTATTAACTGACCAAATTACTTAATCTCAAAATGTCATGATTTTTAGTGACTGTCAAGGGGTCTGTTTATATATACAAAGGGAGTCATTCGAAACAGTTTGGTCCTTTTAGACACCTCCACTAAAACTAACTTTTCTCCTAAACCGTAAATCGGAATAACATGATTCAAGTGTCAAAAAGATCTATGAGTCAAGTACTATCCAACTGTGGTCAGAGGTGTTAGGGGTCAGGAGCTTGACAATTCGGATTCCACAGTTTAAAGGAGTGCTCACGAAAAATGGGCATTACGACGGCTATAAACTTAACGTTTTCCGGATTCAACCAATTGAAATCCATTCTCAACCAACACTCAACCTTACTCATATTATCATAACCATATCATTAAGCTACTGATTTCACAACTTTAGATTAACATCATTTCATAACTCAACCCACAACACTACATCTTACTAACAAAATAACTACTTAGTCATGCTAAGTCATACCTCTATCTACTAACATTTTTACTCCATGCAACTCACACAAACGTAAGGGTTAGTGGTGTTCATACCTTCTTAGAGCTCAAACAACACCTATCTAGAGCTTAGAGTCCTTGGGAGAGCTTGATCTAGCCTTGATCATAAGTAAACATCAAGAACAAAACTTTAGAAATTTTCGGAGATACTATTCAGCCTCAACTTCTACAATTTATTTGCCCAAACAAACCACCTCCAAAAATTATGAAATTAAATACATACCTTCTATCTATAGTGAAGAAGATATGGTTAAAATTTGGGGATTTTTGGATGAGTTGAACTGTAGTTATAAAATTTTCTTCCAACCTTGCTCAAGCTGGGCAGAAACTGGAGAAAGAAATGGGAGAGAGCTTTTCTACTTTACATGCTTTTGTATTGGTGTATTTGTGTTTGTATAAAGTGTATGTATTGCTATCTGGCTGAGTTCTCACACAATCATGGCTTGGTTGAATTTGTTCAAAGTGATAAAGTGGCTTTATGCTTACTTTACCCTAAAATTGGGAACTATGTTCCTAACCTTGGTTTGCTCACTTGGTTACCTTGTTTGGCTAGTTACTTGCCTTAGTTCATTCACTTGGTTCCACTAATGCAAGTACTTGCTTGCATGGCTCCCTTGGTAGTGCACTTCACTTGTCATTCATTAATTATACTTAATCCTCCATGTAAGTTTGATTAATCCGAAGCGTTTCGACGTAGAATTTCCGTAACGTAAATCCTTAATATTCCAAATACTCTAATTCGATTATAACCATGAACTTTCTAAAATATAATCCACTTGATCACAACTTAATTCTCTTATTCCTTGATATCTCATAAATTATGAAATAATTAGTAAAAGCGGAAATCTTCGGATCCTGACTGCTTTTACATTCACTCATCTTCTTCATACAACAATACCACATCTTCAGTTTTCCCATAATCCACCACTTATCTAGTGTGGGCAAAAAAAGTTTTTCATAATCCGTAGAATCACTATTCATCAGGGTCGTTTGTAAATAATAATAAAAAATCGTCCAAAAATCCGGGTTATTACAGTCTACCCTCCTTACAAGGATTCCGTCCTCGGAATCTATGTAAGAGACGAATAGGCATTCTACTCCTTTTCATCCTTATCATTATGTCTCAATATTCTTCTTAACACTTCTTAACATACCTCTATTTTCATATCGGCTTAACAATTATAATAGTATTTACAACGTTTAAGTGTAAGTGTACCTTCTATCGCAACCATTTCTCTTGCACCATCAGCCACCGTCATGTTAAAATTCCTAGTAGTTGATTGATTGTTATTAGCCCCACAGCTTTGTTGTGATATTGCTGGTCCCAATGTTGACGCCTTACAATCTCTGGAGATGTGACCCTCCTTTCCACATTTGTAGCAAACTACTCCCTTCCTAGGACAATTCATCCGTTGATGCCCCTCTTGACCACAGTTATAACACCTTCTTTCTGATTTTGCACATAGTCCCGGATGTTTCTTTCCACACACCTCATAGTCTGGCAGTGGCGGTCTCGGCTGCCGAAACTGGCTCTCATTTCCCTGTTGTGCTACTCGAACACTATTCATACTTTTTACTTGGTTAAATCCTCCACCTTTTCCTGTATGAAACCCTGGCCTCCTACCATATTGGTTCTGAAATGTTCCACACGACTGATTTCCTCCCCAACTCTCCACTTTTCTTTTCTTCCCTTCATTTTCCCTTGGAATAAAATTACTTCCCTCTTCTATTATCTCAGCCTTATTCACCACCTTAATATACTCAGTAAGCTCAAAAGCAGCCACCCTAGTTTGTATCCACGGTATCAACCCATACTGAAATCTTCTCGCCTTTTTCTTATCAGTATCCACGAAATGTGGCACGAACCTAGATAGCTCTATAAACTCCTTCTCATATTCAGCAACTGTCTTATTATTCTGCTTTAGTTCTAAGAACCTCATCTCCATTCTACTCTCCATATGCTCAGGAAAATACTTCTCCAAAAATAACTCAGTGAACCTCTCCCATGTTACTATCTCTGCGGGCTCCATTAATTCCTTAGACTCCCACCAATAGTACGCCTCTTCCTTCAGCAAATAGGTGGCAAAGATCGTCTTCTGCCCTTCTTCTACTCCTATAATCTTAAAGGATTTCTCCATTTCTTTCAACCATGACCTAACCTCGAATGGTTCACCAAACCCTTTAAATTCAGGTGGTTGTATTGACTTAAAAGCCTTAAAAGCTACCGCAGTCTGGTTTACTAAATTGGGCATGGGACCCTGTTGGCCACGGTCTAGGGTTTGTCGTAACAAATCTACTAGTTGGTTCAAACTTTGATTATTCTGGTTGTCATTCTGGTTATCTCCTCGGTTGTTATCCCCCCCCCCCCCCCCGGTAGAAGCCTCACCTTCCCTGGGGTTAGCTCTGGTTTTCTTTGGTGGCATTTTTCTGAAATCCAAATAAAAGAATTTTTCATTAAAAATGTTCAGTTCAATAAAACTGCATACCCATAAGATAGTCATTTGTAAAAACAAAACAGTATATATAGGTACATATACATAAATATATGTATATATATATATATGCATCTATATGTATACATGTATTTATATATATACGTATACCTATATACTTACTATTTTTTTAAAAAAATTTAACCCGATAAATCATGGATACATTTTTTTTTTGTCTCAATTGATTCTTCCATTGGTATTAACCATCATGCGCCTACCCTAACTACTCTTTGGGGTTCTACTATATTTTCTATCTCAGATTCTTTGATTCTAACTCCCCCTTTAATCATCTTGAGGTGTCCATCAAACGGTCTATGTCCTTATTGACTTATAATAATCTTGAAAGAACTCCACAACAATATCATCTACCACTAAGAGTCTTATTAGACTCACTCTTGGTACCACCTCCAGTAGTCCAACCACGAACTCTACATGAACTCCTACATTACTCTCTTGTATATAGTCATATCTCCTCCTACTCTCATTTTAAGTTTTATAACCTACCGCTCTGATACCATTACTGTAACCCCCCCCCCCAAATCCCCTACTAGAATCCAGGTCGTCACATTCTCTTGCGGAATATTTAATCTCCTTCTCATAATATAATATACAACAATATTCATAATAAACTCCCCCAAACTACTCAACGGGTTATAGTCTTAGAACGTATACTTACTGATTCAAAAGTTATTACATCACATTCTCATCTCTCAATATCTCTGAAATAATATTACAACTTCAATTGTCAAGATGATGAAAACATCATAAACTTTCTACCAACTCGCACCCTCGTTAGACACTATAAAGCTAACGTGCTGAATCAGTTGCTTTCCCCGTCCCTTTGTCACGGTCCACCGTACTCGTACCAGCTTTGTTTGCCGCTTTTTTATAATATTTAAATAGCAAGAATGAGCCAAAAATGCCCAGCAAGTCTATATATTCCACAACAACTCAACAAAAATATATAGTGTTTACCACTCTAAAATAACCCCTCCATATATACAATTATACTCTTTTTGAAAAGAAAATAACTCAAAAACCCTCATAAAACTTTGAATACTACTCATATGAATTGAATAAATATATCTCAATAACTTCTCAAATTGATACCCTAGTTAACCGAATCACGGAGGCCTCCGTGAACGATTAAGGTATCAAGGAATAACTTCTCAAATTAATACCCTAGTTAACCGAACCACAAAGGCATCAGTTAACAGTTAAGGTATCAAGGATTGGACTTCTTCATAAACGCCACCTCAAGTAGTGGATTGATCAGTCCATTGTCACTACTCGTTTACTATCGATAGAATGATGAGCCGAAGTCTCGAACACACCCTAAACCCATAATGGGGTTACTCCTCAGGTTGGGCCGGTGCATTACTCCGGTCACTTTTGTCATCTCTAGTCCAGAATATAAGGTGTCGGAATCTTCGATCACCTTCAACAATACATCTCTTAGGCGTCACGGTAAAATAACACGTGCACCATTATTTACCCAATCAAACCACCTCCAAAAATTATGAAATTAAATACGTACCTTCTATCTATAGTGAAGAAGATATAGTTAAAATTTAGGGATTTTTAGATGAGTAGAACATGAGTTATAAAATTTTCTTCCAACCTTGCTCAAGTTGGGCAGAAACTGGAGAAAGAAATGAGAGAGAGCTTTTCTACTTTACTTGCTTTGGTATTGGTGTATTTGTGTTTGTATAAAGTGTATGTATTGTTTGTTAGGGAGTATACTGAACTATTCGTTTGAAGTATATGACATTGTCCTTTTTTATTGAGAATCTTGAATGCATATTTTAACACTGTTTGTATATTATATATTGTGGATAATCTAGTATCAAATGGGATAACAGAAGATTAGATTGTCAGTGTCTATATATAATATAATAAATATTCACAGTTTAAGTGGAGTTAAACAAACCACTGGAATGACTGAAGTATTATTTGGAAATAATCTATCTTGATTATTGAATAATACTTGTATGCTTTGTGTATATTGAACGGGATTAAAATATTAGAATTGTTCTTCTATTCTGATAATAAAGAAGAACTAAGATTCTATAATATTATTATTGCTTAGGTTCTTAATCCGGATACAGTGATTGACACTTGTATGCAATGCACATGTTTTGATTCATATGTGATGTGATTTTTTGTTAATCACAATATTATGTTTTGGACAATGACATTGCATACAGAGTGGGATATTGACTATAAAAGGAAACCGTGTCCGAAAATATTCGGGTGATGATGTCCTCTTGAAAGCTCATAAAGATAATTGTGCTTTAGTCCTGCAGGCAGATTTGTTCTTCCATAATTATAAGGTTGAGTGGATGATCAAGGATAAAAGATATTGATTAAATTAATTATCAGAAATTAATTTAATTAATGGACATTCGATATCTTAAACATGGGGAATTTAATAAGCCAATAATATTGGAGCCGAATTAAATAATTAAATTACGGCATTAGGAGAGGTAGTGCAAATATTAATTCTTTAGTGGATTGAATTAATATTTAATGACATTGGGCTTGACCCAGAATGTCATTGGAAGGCCCGACCTAATTATCCAGGATCCCTACTGTAGCCTATATATTCATCTTATTCTCTTCTAGCTAAGAGTTGGAAAATACTAGGGTTTTTGTGAGCAGCCGTTCAAGGAGGCAACCAAGAACTAGGGTTCCAAGATCTCAAAGTTAGAAGGGAGGCAACCTTGGGAGGATCGAAGGCCACACTTCGCTCAAGGTGAATACGGGAATACAGTAGAAGACGTGGATTTGAATCGCTTGCGCCGTAGCGATTAAGGTTAATTTTCTATTCAAACTCGTTCGTTTTCATATCATAAAACGCAGCATCATGATTCGATTGTACCAACAATTGGCATCAAGAGCCAGGTTCTAGGGTTCTGCGTTATATGATATGATGTCCATGTCATAATTATGTATGTATATAGTGGTGGGTTTGTATTGTTTTTTGATGCAGGTTGTTATCCACTATTATGGCCATGGTTGTAATTATGTTTTTGGATCCCACGTGGTTTATCGTGGTTGTAAATTAAATCATGAGGGTTGATCATGATTAGTTTTAATTTTTGATTTCTATTTTGATTGTAATCTTGTAATTCGAATTGTATTCAATTTAGATTATGATCTGATGTAATAGAATAGATTTTTCTGTTGTATTTGTCGTATGTAATTGTTTGATCAACGAAGATGCGAGAAACTGAGTTCTTCCGCTGCTATATGCTGTTTTCGTGGCTGCTTCGCTGTTCTGGCTACAGATTTTGCATACGATATCCGATTGGTGCGAATAATACCTTTTCGGAAACGGCAGAACGAGACCTACAGGCTGAGATGAGAACCATCTCCAGATTTTTCAAGCCATTCTGAGCTCGTTTAGGCAGTCAAACAGGCGGCTGAAGATTTTCGAAAATTTATCGATGGATGATTTTGAAGATTATTCTTCGGGGCCATAATAGTGGATGTATTTTATTATGTTTTACATAATGTTTGCTGATCTTGATTATTACTACTATGTGTTCCATGTTTGTTTGTTATGCCATGTGATACTAACCCTTCGCATGCTAGAACGACATGGACATAGGGCTGTTTTATTATGCTTTAATCATGATGAGTATGCTGCTATGTTATGTGTTATATGTATTGTTATTATGATACATGTGGACTGCGAAAAAATAACATAGGACGATGCATCTAGATAAAATCCTCATAGTAAAATACTAAGTGGGAGAGGGAATTAATTTGGTATTAAATCCCATGGTCTCCATTATTGTTTGTATGTAATTTAACACTAAGTCGAATATAAATTATGTATACGTCACCCATCGTGGCATGTAATTTATGGTGTCTAGAGTGTTATGGAAATTACTAGAACAAACTTCTAAAATTAATTATGAATATTGGAAGGTACATATGTCACCCAACGTGGCGTACTAAGTTTCATAGAATTCAAATAATAAAAGGATACCCTATTTTTTGATAGCTTTCACGCTCAACTAGGAAGAGAATCTAAAATAACACATCTTTGAGTATTCTTGCGTTGGTGTCTAGGAAAGCGTGCAGCTTACCTGGCCATTTAGATTGGTGTCTAGAAAAGTGATTAGCCTCTTGGCAATGCTTCCACCGGCCTGGCTAGTCAGTTTGAATACTCTTTAGATTTGTAATTTTAGTAGTATCTTATTGTTAGGAGCAAGAATTTATCATAGTCAAAAGGCGCATCTGGTATTATTATTATTAATTTAAGATTTAATAATGGTATACACTTAGCTATGAAAAATAATATAGATCACCCTAACGTGATTAATTATTTAGTAGTAGGACCGAAGTAACATTTAAATAAATTTAGGTGGTATATAAGTCACCCAACGTGGCATACCGGAAACCTATGGTGTTTAAGTGTTGGTGTTTTAATTTTAAATAATTGTTAAAGGAACCAATTTTTTTAAACACCCTCTAATTATGTGTTATATGTATGATTCTCAGGATATAATGGGCTTTAATCCACTTTTTACCATACTTAAGGATAACAAACTTACTGGACCTAACTATATTGAATGGAAACGTAATTTGGACATTGTGTTGACTGCTGAGGAGTACAAATTTTGCATTAATGAACCCAAGCCAGAGGAGCCTGCTGAGAATGCTTCTGAAGTTGAGAAGGAGTATTATAAGAAGTGGATTAAGGCTGATGAGATGTCGCGATGTTACATTCTGGCAGCAATGTCAGGTGTTTTGCAGCATCAGCATCAGGCTATGGCCACTGCTTCAGATATGCTCTTTAATCTCAAAGAACTTTTTGGAGATCAGAATAGGGCTGCAAGGCAAGTAGCAATGAAAGCTTTAATGAACACTCAGATGGCTGAAGGGACACCTGTAAGGGATCATGTTCTCAGGATGATGTCACATCTGAATGAGATGGAGATCCTTGGTGCTGAGGTTGATGGGGAAACCCAGATCGATATCATCCTTATGAGTTTACCCAAAAGTTTTGAGCAGTTCCGCTTGAATTACACCATGAACAAAAGGATGTATAGTCTTGCGGAACTTCTGACAGAACTTCAGGCAGCTGAAGGACTTTTTCAGCAGAGTGTTCAAGTCAATGTGGCTGAGAAACCTTCTTCTTCTAAGCCGAAAGCCAAGAAGAAGAAAAAGGCTCAGACACAGAAAGTTGTGAAAGCTGTGGGAGTTCAAGGTGGTGCTGTGAAAAAGCCCAAGGGCAAGTGCTTCAGGTGCAAGCAGTCGGGTCACTGGAAACAGGATTGTCCTCTTCCTAAGAAGAAAAACAATACTAGTATGTCTCTTTCTCTAGTTACAGAAACATATATAGCGGCTATATCTACGAGCACTTGGTGTGTAGATACAGGAGCCACTGATCATGTTTGTAATTCTATGCAGGGGTTCCAGCAATCCAGAATGCTTAGAGATGGCGAGATATATGTGTTCATGGGAGATGCTACGAAAGTAGCAGTAGTTGCAGTGGGAGATGTTAATTTATCTTTTGGTGATGATAGGAATTTGGTTTTGAACAATTGTCTTTATGTACCTTCGTTTAGAAGGAGTTTAATTTCGGTTTCTAAACTTGCTTTGGATGGTTATAATGTTTGTTTGGATCATAATGTTTCAATTATGAGGAATAAACTAGTTATATGTTCTGGTACATTGCAAGACAATTTATACATAATCACTCCTAATCAACCTGCACTGCAACTACAACATAGGGTATTAAATAACACATCTTCTATCACTACTAAAAGAAAGGAACCTTCTTCTTTGAACCAAACATATCTTTGGCACTTAAGATTAGGTCATATTAACTTGAGGAGGATTCAAAGACTGGTAGTAGATGGGCCTTTAGGCTCATTGGCAGTGGAGCCATTTCCAGTCTGTGAATCCTGTTTGGAAGGTAAAATGACCACCAGGCCTTTTAAGGCAAAGGGGAATAGAGCCAAAGAAGTGTTAGAACTGGTTCATACTGATTTATGTGGACCCATGAATATTCAAGCAAGAGGTGGTTATGAATATTTTGTCACTTTTATTGATGATTAATCTAGATATGGATACATTTATTTGTTGCGCCGTAAATCAGAGTGCTTTGACAAGTTCAAGGAGTACAAAACTGTAACGGAGAAGCGACATGGAAAATGTATCAAGTCACTACGATCAGATCGTGGTGGCGAATACTTGCTTGGAGAATTTAGGGATTACTTATCAAAGAATGGGATCATGTCTCAGTTGACTGCACCTGGAACACCCCAACAGAATGGTGTAGCGGAGAGAAGGAATCGTACTCTTTTGGAGAGTGTTAGATCGATGATGAGTTATTCAGAATTACCCAAGTCGTTTTGGGGACATGCTTTAGAAACAGCAGCTTATCTTTTGAATTTAGTTCCTTCTAAGTCAGTTCCTAAGACTCCAAAAGAATTGTGGACTGGTTCAAAACCTAGTCTAAGACATATTCGGATATGGGGTTGTCCAGCACATGTGTTGAACAAGAACGTGACTAAGTTAGAATCTCGTACAGAAGTAAGGCTTTTTGTAGGCTATCCCATGAGAACGAAAGGATATTTATTTTATAGTCCTAAGGATCGGGATGTCATTGTTAGTACTAATGCTAGATTCCTAGAGGAGGACTATATGATGAACCATAAACCCATGAGCAGTGTCGTTTTAGAGGAACTAGTGGGAGAGACAAATAATGAACAAGTGCCAATAGTACAAGTAGAACAGCCACAAGAGAACACACAACCTATCACTAATACCATACCGGTGTCTCGTCGTAGTGGGAGGGTTATTCGTAAACCCAGCAGATTCATGTTATTGGGAGAGTCTTCGGACTTGGTCTCTGAGGAACATGATGAGGATCCCATGACATACGAGGAAGCACTGCAAGACAAAGATGCAGATCTATGGCAAAAAGCAATGAAATCTGAGATGGAATCTATGTATTCAAATCAAGTCTGGGAGCTCGTGGAACCACCCAAAGGTGTAAAACCCATTGGATGTAAGTGGATCTACAAGAGAAAAAGAGGATCTGACAAAAAGGTAAAAGCTTGGAAAGCAAGACTTGTTGCGAAAGGGTATACTCAGAAAGAAGGGATCGATTATGAGGAAACCTTTTCGCCAGTAGTCATGCTAAAGTCGATCCGGATTCTTTTATCTATAGCAGCTCATCTCGATTATGAGATTTGGCAAATGGATGTCAAGACAGCTTTCCTAAATAGGAGTCTTGATGATGAGATCATCTATATGCAACAACCAGAAGGATTCATTAAGGAAGGCCAAGAGCATCTGGTATGTAAGCTTAAGAAGTCCATTTATGGACTTAAACAAGCTTCTAGGTATTGGAATATTCACTTTGATCAGGTAATCCAGTCATACGGATTTGATCAATGTCCAAGCGAGTCGTGTGTGTACAAGAAATGTGAGGGTAGTTCAGTGACTTTTCTAGTGCTATACGTAGATGATATTTTACTCATTGGAAACAATGTAGGGATGTTATCAGCGGTAAAGGCATGGTTGTTCAAACAGTTCGAAATGAAGGACTTAGGTGAAGCGGCATACATCCTTGGGATCAAAGTTATAAGGGATCGCAAGAAAAGGATGTTGGCTTTATCCCAAGAGCCCTATATTGATGAGGTATTGGCTCGTTTTAACATGAAGGACTCCAAGAAGGGTAACCTACCTTATAAACATGGAGTTGCTCTATCAAAGAAACAGTGTCCTAAGACACCAGAGGCGATAGAGAGCATGAAAGCGGTTCCCTATGCTTCGGCATGCGGAAGCTTAATGTATGCAATGTTATGTACGAGACCTGATATTTGTTTTGCCGTGGGCATGGTTAGCAGATATCAGTCAAACCCAGGACAGGAACATTGGAGTACAGTAAAGGCTATACTCAAGTACCTAAGAAGGACTAAGGAGTATATGCTAATTTACAAGGCCTCAGATTTGTTACCTCTAGGATATACCGATTCAGATTTCCAAGCAGATAGAGATAAGAGGAAATCAACCTCGGGATATGTGTTTACCTTAGGAGGTGGAACTGTAATATGGAGGAGTGTAAAGCAGAAATGCGTTGCTGACTCTACCATGGAAGCCGAATATGTGGCAGCTTCGGAGGCAGCCAAAGAGGCAATATGGTTCAGAAACTTTCTTTTGGACATAGATGTGGTACCTAATTTGCCTAGGAGCTTGACAGTGTATTGTGATAACACTGGTGCTGTGGCAAATGCAAAGGAACCGCGAGACCATAAGGCAGCAAAACACATCGAGCGTAAGTATCACCTTATACGACAATTCGTTAAGCGATGAGATATTATTGTGACTGATATAGCATCAAAGGACAACCGGGCAGATCCTTTCACAAAGAGCTTACCAGCTAAGGCTTTTGAGCAGCACGTGGAGGCGATAGGAGTCAGATGTATGGTCACATAATAGTTATTTAATTGGTAGTGGATTGCTTGTAATAAAACACTGATATACTCAAAGAATAGCTTGAGTATAAGTGGGAGATTGTTAGGGAGTATACTGAACTATTCATTTGAAGTATATGACATTGTCCTTTTTTATTGAGAATCTTGAATGCGTATTTTAACACTGTTTGTATATTATATATTGTGGATAATCTAGTATCAAATGGGATAACAGAAGATTAGATTGTCAGTGTCTATATATAATATAATAAATGTTCACAGTTTAAGTGGAGTTAAACAAACCACTGGAATGACTGAAGTATTATTTGGAAATAATCTATCTTGATTATTGAATAATACTTGTATGCTTTGTGTATATTGAACGGGATTAAAATATTAGAATTGTTCTTCTATTCTGATAATAAAGAAGAACTAAGATTCTATAATATTATTATTGCTTAGGTTCTTAATCCGGATACAGTGATTGACACTTGTATGCAATGCACATGTTTTGATTCATATGTGATGTGATTTTTTGTTAATCACAATATTATGTTTTGGACAATGACATTGCATACAGAGTGGGATATTGACTATAAAAGGAAACCGTGTCCGAAAATATTCGGGTGATGATGTCCTCTTGAAAGCTCATAAAGATAATTATGCTTTAGTCCTGCAGGCAGATTTGTTCTTGCATAATTATAAGGTTGAGTGGATGATCAAGGATAAAAGATATTGATTAAATTAATTATCAGAAATTAATTTAATTAATGGACATTCGATATCTTAAACATGGGGAATTTAATAAGCAAATAATATTGGAGCCGAATTAAATAATTAAATTACGGCATTAGGAGAGGTAGTGCAAATATTAATTCTTTAGTGGATTGAATTAATATTTAATGACATTGGGCTTGACCCAGAATGTCATTGCAAGGCCCGACCTAATTATCCAGGATCCCTACTGTAGCCTATATATTCATCTTATTCTCTTCTAGCTAAGAGTTGGAAAATACTAGGGTTTTTGTGAGCAGCCTTTCAAGGAGGCAACCAAGAACTAGGGTTCCAAGATCTCAAAGTTAGAAGGGAGGCAACCTTGGGAGGATCGAAGGCCACACTTCGCTCAAGGTGAATACGGGAATACAGTAGAAGACGTGGATTTGAATCGCTTGCGCCGTAGCGATTAAGGTTAATTTTCTATTCAAACTCGTTCGTTTTCATATCATAAAACGCAGCATCATGATTCGATTGTCCCAACAATGTTATCTGGCTGACTTCTCACACAATCATGGCTTGGTTGAATTTGTTCAAAGTGATAAAGTGGCTTTATGCTTACTTTACCCGAAAATTGGGAACTATGTTCCTGACCTTAGTTTGCTCACTTGGTTACCTTGTTTGGCTAGTTACTTGCCTTAGTTCATCCACTTGGTTCCACTAATGCAAGTACTTGCTTGCATGGCTTGCATGGCTCCCTTGGTAGTGCACTTCACTTGCCATTCATTAATTATACTTAATCCTCCATGTAAGTTCGATTAATCCGAAGCGTTTCGACGTAGAATTTCCGTAACGTAAATCCTTAATATTCCAAATACTCTAATTCAATTATAACCATGAACTTTCTAAAATATAATCCACTTGATCACAACTTAATTATCTTATTCCTTGATATCTCATAAATTATGAAACAATTAGTAAAAGCGGAAATCTTCGGATTCTGACTGCTTTTACATTCACTCATTTTCTTCATACAACAATACCACATCTTCGGTTTTCCCATATTCCACCACTTACCTAGTGTGGGAAAAAAAAGTTTTTCATAATCCGTAGAATCACTATTCATCAGGGTCGTTTATAAATAATAATAAAAAATCTGCCAAAAATCCGGGTTATTACAAAGGATGTCTTGGACAGGAGATTGGATGAAAAGCTACCATTCAACACCATGAATCACATCAAAGACAAGCTCTTCAAGGAATCAAAGAACTTTGCAGCTTTGGAAACTAGAGTGGGCTCTCTAGAAAAGAAAATGAATGCTATCATTGCAGGTCAAAGTCTTCATGCATCTATTCTTCAAAAGTTCCTTGATAGAATGCCACCACCTCCCCCAATTGATGATAACAAAAAGGGGGAGAATTCAAAGAAGGATGATGGTGATAATGGTGGTGATGGAAAAGGCAGTGGTAGTGGTGGTATAGGTAGTTCTGGTATGGATAAGACAAGTGGCATTGGTGGTTCTGCAACCAAAAGATATAAAAGCAGAAGTAACATGGATAATTAATCTTCAAAGAGATCTAGGTCATCTAATTCTCCAAAAGATGATTTAGAACAGAAAAAGAAAGAATACAAGAAGTTTGAAGATGATCTTGAAGCTAGGAGAATTTCTAGGGAGAAAGAAACTCAATCAATTATTGAGAGAGAAAGGAAAAGAATTGAAGATTTGAAGAGAAGCACAGAGTTGGTGACAGAGGCAGTAGAAAAAGGAGATTTGGATGAGTTCATTGCTCAAACAAGAAAAATAAATGAAGATGCACAAAAGGCTGCCAAGGAAAGAAACTCAAATGCTGAAGCCTTTCTAACAGTTGATCTTGAAGCCCTTAAAGAGAAGAAAAAGTGTAAAGCCATAATGATTGAAGAAGAAAACAGGAGAAAAGAGCCAGTTGGCCAGAAGCTTCTTCAAGGAGCCATTTCATCAGGATTGTCAGATGCTGCAAAGAAAGAAAAGGAGAATGAGGAAATAGAAAGGCAAATGGAAATGGAATGGATTATAGAAGATCAATTAATGGAACAACCACTAAGGAAAAAGAGGAAAGTAGCTATGGCCAAGAAAAGGTCAAGTTATATTCAAGAAACAGTGGTTCAGGAAAACCTCCAGGGTCAACAAGAAGAAATCAAGGAGGAGGTCACAATTGAAGGATATGACTTGAAAGGAATACCAGTGATCAATGAAAAGGGGTTAATTGGAGTAAGGACTCACCCTGCAACCTCTAACCAAGAAGAATCAATGAGGTTGGAGTATGAAAATGGAGTGAAAACCATTTATTCATTGAAGGTGATAATGAAGCAGAGTTACAATGTTTTAAAGACTATTCTTCCTCTACTCAACAGAAAGTACAAACTCAACACAACAATTTCTCAGGAGATTCAACAGCAAATTTCAAAGTTAAGGAGATCCAAGGCAGAAGCTGAACCTGATTCACCTCTAAAGCAATGGAAGTCACAGGTCAAAAAGGTGGTGTTGGAGCCAAAGTATGCTATGATTTTTACATATATAGAGGGCAACACAAAGTTCTTTGATATCTGCAAATATCTGGACAAAATCACAGATGAAGAAATACATTACCTTATGAGGCAACTTGGAGAAACTGACAGGGATGAAGCAATTTTGAGGAGTTCTTTCATGAGGCAGCTAAAGGAAAATGCTGAGAAGAGAAGGAAGAGGAGCTAATTAAATCATGGAGACAGTAAAGACATTGAAGCTACTTTCCGGACATATCTATCAATCTGGTACTTCCAAAATTAATGTGCCAATTAAATTTCTTGATTTTATCTGAATGTAAATTTTAAGGGTTTTGTTATCATCAAGTAGATTTATGCCTGTTCATATCACAGACACAAATAGGGGGAGATTGTTAGGAATCTACATGTAATTTGATGATAACATTAATCTTAGAATCATAGAAATTTTATTTGATGTAACTGATCAATTGATATGAAAGTTATAAATATCAATTGATCAGGAAACCATTTATCAGTTGAAGTGTTTATATGAATCAACTGATAATTTGGATTGTAGCATAGGTGTACTTAGTCTATTTCAATCGATAAGGTGTAAATCAATTGATATTTTATTCATCAATTGATGTTGGAGTCGATTGATATAGATCATTAATTGATGTGTAAATTAAACTGTCAAATTATAATTATGTGATGACAGGAAATTACACAAGTGAAGGATGATCAATTGATATTGAAGCATCGATGGATGAGAGATCAATCGAAGAAGCCAAGTCAAGCATTGAAGACCATCAACTGATGTGAAGACCCATCGATTGATATATCGATTGATAACATTTATCAATTGATAAGTCATCTTTTATCAATCGATGGATATAAAGATCAATCGAAGAAGAACATCAGTTGATGGATTAAAGGATGAATCAATTGATATGCTTAACAGCAAATTATCAGTTGATTGTGACAACACAAAAAGACTATCTGTTATAGATCCAGAGAATAAAAGCACACCTATGGAAGACAGTCTAGGGTGGCTGTGAAGAATCAATCAGAAGCTGTCTTTCAAACCTTTATTCTAAAATAGAAAAATATAAAATAAAGGTAGGTAGAAACAATCCTAGAATATGAATTGTAAAAGCACACTTGTGGTATATAAACAAGTGTAGCAGCATTATTAGAAAACAGACAAGTTAGACAATATTTCTTAATCAATTGTTCTAGCTTGAGAGCATATTTATAAGAACAATTGATTTGTTTTCTAATCTTATAAAAACGCAGCTAGGTTTCTTTTAACCTAGGAACATTGACCAAAAATATACACTGGTGGAAAAACCAATCCATTAGTAATTTTAAATCTCCTTGTTCAGTTTATTTTTCAGTCTTAAGTTGTTTGAACACTTTCTCTCTAATTCTCAAACATTAAGAACAAATATTAGAACAAGCAAAAAGTTTTAATATTTGTATTCAACCCCCCCTCTACAAATATTGACATTGTTCTAGGGAATAACAGTTAATTTAATGGATAATCATCCATCGATTGATAATGTCAATTCAATGGATAATCATCCATCGATTGATAATGTTATTCCAACGGATAATCATCCATCGATTGAGGAATCATCAACTGCTAAGCAATTTGTTTTAAAAACCAAGCTTAACAGACCTATTAAATTTGTCAAAGAAAATAGCTCCTCTAAATTTGAAGTCAAAGTTGAAAAGGCTAATATAGGGTTCATATCTAAAGATCAATTGAAAGAAAAATTAGAGAAGATAGAACCTAATATTAAGCCAAATAAGAAGAAGAAGAAAAATAGAAATGGTAAAGTAGGCATAAACAAACACAATAACTACACACCTGACAAGTATGCTCCTAGAAAGATATGTGCTAAGTGTGGTAGTAAAAATCACTTATCTGTGCGATGCAAGATCAATATGCCTGGAACAACCAATGTGCCTGTTATACCTAACATGCATTCTAACTCTGTTTATCCTCATGTAGTTGATCCTCATGCTTTTCATGCTCAATATGCATCAATGCCTTATATGTTTAATCCATATCTTGCATTTGCCAACATGAATATGTCTGCTATGCCCTGGAATATGCATAACAATTTTCATGCTCCAAATTTGTCTAATTCTACAAGCATGAGCATTCCAAATAATAGCATTGAGAATAATGAGGTGATGAAACCAATACCTAAGGTTGAAGTGGGAGTAAAACCACCTAAAACAAAGGTATAAAAATTAGAAACCAAGCCAAAGGTAGCAACTAATAAGAAAGGACACAAGACAACTTGAGTACCAAAATCAACTTGATTGTTTCTGGATGTGTGCAGGGAAAAAGAAGAAATCTTTGGTACTTGGACAGTAGGTATTCAAGACACATGACTGGAGATAAATCCCTGCTCGCAAAGTTTGAGAGAAAGCTAGCCCTGGAGTAACTTTTAGAGATGATAGTAAAGGGTACACCATGGCATATGGCTTGATTTCAAAAGAAAATGTCATCATTGAACTTGTTGCATTAGTTGATGGCTTAAGATATAATTTGTTAAGCATAAGTCAACTATGTGACAATGGAAATAAGGTTTGTTTCACAACTGAAGCATGCATAATTTCCAACAAGAAAGATGGAAGCCTGGTTATGACTAGGAATAGAAAAGGAAATTTGTACATAGCTGACTTTAGTTCAACAAGTGTAGACCCATTGACTTGCCTTCTCTCTAAAGCAAGTATAGATGAAAGTTGGCTATGGCATAAGAAATTAGCTCACTTGAATTTCAAAGCCATGAATCAGTTGGTCAAGAAAAATCAAGTGAGAGGATTACCACAGATGGAATTTGTCAAGGATGTACTTTGTGATGCCTGTCAGAAAGGGAAACATAGAAAGGCATCATTCAAGTCAAAATTGGAATCATCAATTGAGAAGCCACTTGAATTATTACACATGGATTGGTTTGGTCTTGTAAATATCATGTCCATTGCAAAGAAGAGATATGTTCTAGTCATTGTGGATGACTTCTCAAGATTCACATGGACTTATTTTCTGCATTCAAAACATGAAGCTGGTAATCTCATCATCAAGCACATAAGGGAAGTTGAGAAAAGTCTTGGATTGGATGTAAAGAAAATAAGGAGTGACAATGGAACAAAATTTAAGAATTTTAGAATGAAGGAGTTCTGTGAATCTAAAGGAATAATACACACCTTCTCTGCACCAAGGACACCTCAACAAAATGGGGTAGTGGAAAGGAAGAATAGGACATTGATTGAAACAGCTAAAACTATGTTGGAAGATGCTAAATTGCCAACATATTTCTGGGCTGAGGCCATTAATACAGCATGTTATACTCAAAACATCTCTATAATAAATCAAACTCAAGGAAAGACTCATTATCAATTGATCAAGAAAGGCAAAAAGCCAAAAGTGGGGGTTTTTCATGTCTTTGGCTGCAAATGTTATGTGCTAAGGAATCAAGGTGAAACCCTAGGAAAATTTAAAGCCAAGGCTGATGAAGCTATATTTGTTAGTTATGCACTATCAAGCATAGCATATAGAGTCTATAATCTTAGACTACACATTGTTATGGAATCTGTACATGTAGTTTTTGATGATAAAAAGATTCAAGGTCTGTTTGATGAAGGAAATCATGATACACTGCATTTTGAGAATGAGTTAAGTAATGAAGATGATGTTGAAGAAGCAGAAATTGTAAAGTCATAAGTACTCAGAAACCAAATATCAGTTGATGTCACTGTATCAATGGATAATTTATCAGTTGACAGAATTCCATCAACTAATAACTCTTCAATGGATAATCAACACTCTACATCTAGAGTATCCAACTCAGGGGGAGGGTTTCAGAATCAATCCACAAATTCAAATCAACATGAGTACAATACTGATGATCATGAAGCTTCATCATCTAGGCAACATTTGCCTCCTCAAAGGAAATGGACAAAAAGCCATCCATTTTAACTAATCTTTGGAAATGCAGAAGATGGTGTCAAGACAAGAAGTGCTACTCAAAATGAGTGTCTGTATAGCAGCTTTTTATCTCAAGAAGAACGTAAGAGAATTGAAGATGTTCTTATGGACCCTAATTGGATTTTAGCTATGCAATAGGAACTCAATCAATTTGAAAGAAATAAAGTATGAAAGCTAGTGCCCAAACCAATAGATAGGTCAGTAATTTGCACAAAATGGGTATTCAGAAATAAAATGGATGAAACTGGTATTATGACTAGAAACAAAGCAAGACTTGTGGTAAAGGGGTACTCACAAGAAGAAGGAATTGATTTTGATGAAACTTTTGCACTAGTTGCAAGGCTGGAAGCAATCAGAATCTTTCTAGCCCATGCTGCACATGCTAATTTCAAAGTCTACTAGATGGATGTGAAGAGTGCCTTTTTGAATGGAGTATTAGAAGATGAAGTCTATGTGGAACAACTTCCTGGCTTTGAAGATCCAAATTTCCCTGACTTTGTCTATTATCTACTCAAAGCACTCTATGCTTTGAAACAAGCACCAAGGGCCTCGTATGACACTTTATCTCAGTTTCTTATTGAGAATCACTTCACAAGAGGTACTGTTGATAAAACTCTATTCAGTAGAAATGTTAATGGTTCTATCATTCTTGTTCAAATATATGTGGATGAAATTATTTTTGGCTCAACTAATTAGGGACTTTGCAAAAAGTTTGTCAAATTAATGCAGAGTAAATATGAAATGAGCATGATGGGATAATTTACCTACTTTCTTGGTCTAAAAGTCAAACAAGTTAAGGATGGTATTTTTATAAATCAATCAAAGTACATTCATGACTTGTTAAATAAATTTGACTTGAGTGAATGTTCTTCTGCAAAAATTCCCATGGTCATTGCCACCAAACTTGAATTGAACCCCAAGGAAGCTAAAGTGGATATCTCATGTTATAGAGGCATGGTAGGCTCACTTTTATATCTAACTGCAAGTAGGCTAGATATAAAAATTTCTACATGCTTGTGTGCTAGGTTTCAGGCTGATCCTAGAGAGTCTCACGTAGTGGCTATTAAGAGAATTTTTAGATATCTCAAGGGTACATCAAATTTAGGTATTTGGTATCCTAGAGACTCTGGTTTTGATCTAATAGGCTACTCAGATGCTGATTGTGCAGGTTGCAAAATAGACAGGAAAAGTACTACAGGCACCTGTCAATTTCTAGGAAACAAACTTATGTCATGGTTTAGCAAAATGCAACACTCAGTATCAACTTCAACTGCAGAAGCTGAGTACATTGCTGCTGGAAGTTGTTGTGCTCAAATATTATGGATGAGAATCAATTATTTGACTATGGGTTCAACATGAACAAGATTCCTATTTTCTGTGATAATACAAGTATCATTGCAATAACAGAAAATGATGTGCAACATTCCAGAACCAAACACATTGACATAAGGTATCATTTCATTAGGGAACATGTAATGAATGGTACAGTTGAATTATATTTTGTCCCTAGTGAACAACAACTTACAGACATTTTTACCAAACCTCTAGATGAATCTACTTTAATAGATTAGTCTGTGAGTTAGGTATGCTTAATTTTGCTCAATTTTGAATGTATGCATGGTTTTTTTTAAGCCATTGTTAACAATTATCTATTGAAACAAAGTGATCAATTGTAACTGTGTTAATCATGAATGGATATTTTGCAACTATCGATGGATATATTTGATCAACAGATAAAATATATTCCTATCGATGGATATTTATCTATTGACAGATAATTACCTAAGTAATTATTTATCGATTGATAAATTTTCTTTTAATTATTTAGATCAACAGATAAATTCTAATTTTTTCGATGGAAATTTATCTATCGACAGATAATTACATTAGTAGTTATTTATCGAATGATAAATCATTAATTCTTTATTTTATCCATCGATGGTAATATAATTTCTACAGTTTTATTCATCCGTTGATCAAATTATAGTCGTTGATTAATTACTTTATTTGTCAACAGATGAACATACCCATCGATTGTCATTTATAGTAATTTACTTTAACTCTTTTTATCTCACAACGATTATATCCTTAATTAAAATGACTATTCAATTCTTCTTAATCACAGAGAATATAAATAGCAATCATAATTCTTAATTCATTCTCAATTACAATTTTATTTTCTATCTCTAATTGATGCATCTATGTTTCTCTCTCTCTCAAGCTTTTTCTTGTCAAATTCACTTACTCGTGTTCAAGTTATTTCTAATCTCTCAAGAATCAGTAAAGGCACTACAAAAGAAGATTGTTTCCTCCAATGGGTTCACATATGAACAAATCAACTTCGCAGTATGTCTAACAGTGAATGATGCTCCCGTGGACTTTCATCCGTTGATGCGATTTCTGGGAGACTGCAAAGTGTCCAAAGCACTCAGTGAAGCACCCACAATAGTGTGTTTTTTTGTTGAAGAGTTATGGAACACTGCAGAAGTCTCACAAGATGAGAAGGTAATCTCTTATACCTGCAAAGGTAATTCCTACACCATTACAAGTACTACTTTGTCTGCATGTTTAGAACTACCTGAAAATAATTGTGATAGGTCACCCACTGAAAATGAAATTAGGGACATGCTAGAATCTGTTAACTATGCAAATGCTGAAACTAGTTTAGGTGAAGTTGTTAGGAAAAATCTAAGAAAAGAATGGAGTTATTTCTTTGATGCTATAATTAAGGTATTTTCTGGAAAAATAAGCAATTTTGATGCAATTACCACAAGTATGCAAGAACTTGCTTATTCAATACTATTTGATAAATACTTTAATTTTAGCACAATACTCCTAAATAAATTAACTGCTAAGTTAGGAAATAAGACATCTAGAAAAAATAATATCTATTTTCCTAGATTCTTTATGCTGTTGATTAATGCCTCCATTGGAGAGTATGAGATTAGTGCATATATAGAGACACTAGAGCCATGGACGCAAAACAAAAGGGTCTTCAAAGATTTGGGGAGAATCAACTTACATCCTAAGTTGTGCCTCATCTATCCTCCTTTTGTACAGGTATATCTAAAGAAACTCAACTTTTCTTTTACTTCCTTTGGTATTCCAATTTCTTTGCCTTCTGCAACAATTGAGGGAGATGGAAGTGTCCCCATCCCTCCTACCCAAGTTGCACAACCTTCCAAACACAAATCTAAACAAACCACCTCAGTAGTTTTTCAAAAGACTACTGTTGTAAAAACTAAGAAAAGAAAATTAACTGAGGGGACCGTGAAGGTGGGTGATAAGGGTGAGGGAACTGGCCAACATCAACAAAGCCAGAAGAATATGGAAGGAAAGGTTGAGAGTGTCCAACCAGCTACCAACCCAATCTCCCAACAGATTGAGGCTGTAGTAAAGGATTTGAACACATCTCTAGTTGCATCTTCTCAACAAGGTATAGCTATTAAAAAGAGGTATCAACCAGGACCATTAGACGGGGGTGAGGGACACAGAGTAATTCAGCCCTACAAAAAGAGAAAGAAGGACAAAAATATTGCACAGGAAACACACACACCTGCAAAGCCAAATGCAAATTTGGTGGAGCCTTCAGTTTCTTCTTTTGACGTGTTTCAGAATTTTCCTGAGGCACAGCCCCACCCTCTACCTATTTCTTCTCCTCAATCCCCTTCAAAATCTATTTCTTCAGAAACTTTGTTGATTGACAACTTCAATGTTTCAAATTCACCCTCTTTGCAACTCAGGGTGGAGCCAACACTCTCACCTAATCACCAAATAAAGGTCACACCTTGGTTGATCAAGTAACTACTGAAAATTCTCTCAAGTCAATGGATATTATTCAATCGACTGATAATTTCCAACAACCATTGACTAGTTCACTTCCATCGATGGATATCCTTACATCCATCGATGAGCATCCATCAACGGATATTCATCCATCGATGGATATTTCTTATCCATCGATTGACACATTCATTCCAATTCAAGAATCGTCCATTGAAACACTTCAAGTTGCCAATACTCTACTAGGATTGAGTGAAGTGGGTGAGGTGAATGAGAGGCAAGGGTTGCATACCTTGGCAAAAGGAGAGTGTGTGAATGAGGGGCCCTCAAATTCTTCTGAGGTGGTAAAAGAAGAGGGTGTGAGCAAAAAGAGTTTCACCTTAGTAGGTGATGCAAAAGGAGAGGAAAGTAAGGGAGAGGTGAGGATCCAGGATGAGATCCTGATGCAAAAACAGAGAGAAGAGAGTGAGAGAGAAAAGAATATAGAGAAATCAATTTCACCATCTCATGAAGCATCAACTTCTAAAACTGAGCATGTTGTAGTAGAATTCACCCAGGAGTTGGGATTGGAGTCAGGGGAGATGGAGGAAATGGAGTCCCTACGGGAGTTGGAGATGCCCACATGGAAGTGGATGATGAGATTGAAGTCAACATTGATGCCTCCACTTTTCAACATTCAGATCCACACTATCAAGAATTGGCAGCAGCCACTAGTCAAGAAGCTGAACAAATGTTGGGATTGGTGCAGACAGAAGAACAATTCAGGAGTGGAAAAGAGAGTCTAGCTAGACAACCTGATGATGTATCCCATATGAATCCTGAAGACTTTGAGGACAGTTCTGATGATGATCTTTTAGACCTTGATATGGCCAGTGATGAGACCAGTTTGTCTGACACTGAAAGGGCCATCATTTCACACTACAGGAGATCCATGACTGAAGTAAATATGGAGGATCCTTTGCATAGAAGAATTCTTAACTTTTACAGAGACAACTTGAAGATTCAGAAAATGCATGTCACAGGGTCTAAGTATGAACTCAAGAAAATCAGGGAGGAAATTGATAGGTCAAGGATGCATTTTAACTCCATAATTAATTCAAGACTCAGCCTTACAATGTTAACTAGAATCAAGCAAAGTCTAGATACTGAGACTACAGCCAAAGACAAAGTAGTGACATTAGAGAAAAGAGTGACTGCTATGGAGCACAACATGGACTTAATTCTGAAAAATCAAGTCAATCAAATCAACCTTCTGGAGAAACTCCTGGAGACTCCTCTTATTTCTGACTCTTTGAAACAACCAGTTGCTGATAACAAAAAGGGGGAGAAGGATGAGGAGAGAACAAAGGAAGTTGAAGCTGCTGTAATCACGAATACATAAAATGTCATCCAAAGGAAAGATACAAAGCAGACATTGGCTCAACAAATTGTAAAGCAATTTGATTCCATTGCTTGCAAAAACAAGGAGATTGATGCACATGAGCCAATTGTCATATTGCCAAAAATTCTTGAGGCAGTACAGAAAGGTGAAATAAGGGTAGATGAAGGCAGCTCACAAACTGGTGACAGAAAAGGTAAAGGAATTGCTATAGAAGAAGAATTCTGCCATGAGTGAAGGAGATAAGCTATTGGGCAAAGCAATAGCTGTTTGTATAAAAGAAAGGGAACAACAAGAAAAGTTATAAGAAGAACTAGCCATTCAACTGCAAAAGCAATTTGATGAGGAGGATAGGCTGATTAGAGAAGCTAGAAGAAAAGAATGTAAAAGGAGGCCAAGAATGAAACAAAGAGCAAACATGCCTGTGGATAAACCAAAATCTTCTGGAGTTAAAAGGAAGCTTATTATTGATGAACAGGAGAAGTCAAAGGAGGTGAAGCTTGAAAGTCAAGCATCTGGGTGTGGTCAAGCCAAAGAAATAGAAGTGTTCAAACCCAAGATTGAAAATTTTATGCCAATCAAGAGTGAAGGAATGATTGCAGTAAAAGGTCAAAGGAAGAGGGATGTTGATCTACTTTACATTGAGTATAAAGATGGATCACATTCAACTTTCACATTCAATCAAGTCTTAGACAAAGGATATGGCATCTTAAGGAAGATCTACACCATGCTCAACAGAAAGTACTATCTAACTGAAGAGCTAGGAAAAGCCATTCTTGAAAAGATGAAAAAGATAAGGGAGACACCTATTCAAGAGGAAAAGGATGACAGAATCAAAATTTGAAACCCTGAAGGAAGGAAAGTACTTCATGAACCATTTTATATGATGATCTACAAGGACAGGGAAGACAGAGAAAAATGCATTGATATCTGTCAGCAAATAGACAAACTGCCCAATCTGGAATTGAACCATCTTGCAAGCCAACTGGACTACAGAGTTGAGGATGAGAATATTCTGAAGGGATCCCTTTACAGAAAAATGAAAGAAAATGAAGACAAAATGAATGAGTCAAGGGGAAGAAGAAGAAGATAGAAGATTCAGACTCAACATCAAAATTGTCAGAATTTATCTCTTATTGGTATTAGATCACTCTGTCTCAAATTACTTCTGTCAAAATTGAAATTCCTGCTAGAATGAAAATGTTTAGGAGTTTTGTTATCATCAACAAAAAATTTATACATATTTCACATATTCATAAATAGGGGGAGATTGTTAGGAATTATGAGTTTTGATGATAACGAATTACTTAGAATTTCAATAGGAATTTAAAAATATTGAAACTAGTCGATGGATATATGACTTATAAATATTCATTTACTAGGAAACCAGTTATCAGTTGAAGCTTGTTTATCAACTGATGAATTGGATTGTAACATTTGTTTCATGTTTCATTATCAATTGATTGTATTGCCTCGATGGATACTGTGAAGTGGTCGACTGATGTTACTTGACATCAATTGATAGCTTCTCAACGGATGTGAAGAATGATTGATCAACTGTAAATATTCTAAGTCAGAATTCTCACAAATGATGTGATCAACAGATATTGGAATCGATGGGTGAAGACACTATGTTGAACTTAAATCAAGCCTAGCCTATTTAATTATTTGTCTTGTTGTAACATAGTTTATACTTCTGTAATAGTTTAGTGAATTAGATATTCTTGTATAAAATTGCAGATAGAAGTCTACTCGGTTTGTCTTTCAATTGTAAATAAAGTCAAAATAAAGTCCGTTAGAAGATTTAAGTTGAATCATGCAACAAGACAAAAAAGACTGCGGAGAAATAAGGAAAGCCATCTGAGAATTCTATCAAGGCAATTACTCAGTCGAGAAGTCTACTATTCGAGAAGTCAGAACTGTGGGAACATTTCGAGAAGTCTCAAAACACATTCAACTACTCAGTACTCGATCGAGAAGTCAGCCATTCGACAAGTCAAGTATTGAAGTCATTGGAGTAGTGTTAATTGTGAATCATTCGAGAAGTGAGAAAATAGAATCAATTCGAGAAGTTAGCAAAAGGAGCATTCGAGAAGTGGTAAAGCTGAGGCATTCGAGAAGTCACAATTTCAAGTTTCTATTCGAGAAGTCTAGCTTAATCGAGAGGTCATATAATGGAGTATTCTAATCGAGAAGTCTAGTCATTCGAGAAGTTAGACGTTCATGGTTCAATCGAGTTGTCACAGCAAGTACTCAATCGAGAAGTCAAACTCTATGACTTCTCAAAATATTTTGAATAGAGTACTCGACTGCACCAAGGAGCTTTTTTCAAGGGAAGTTGCAGAACAAGTCAGATAATTCTGAAGCTCTGTTTTTACAGGATAAGTCAAGCCTGCAAAGATAGAGACAAGTCTACAATGAAGCTGGAAAGTCAGTCAAGACAAATGATAGAAGGTATAATGCTGGATGTAGCAGACTGTTACAACAGTGTTAGCTAGAAATAGATATCAGTCAAATGTAAAGGATGTCTTGTCTTTTTCTAGTTATAGCTAATCTGTCTTATGTGAGCATGTGCACAGGACATGTTGTCTTTATATTTTATGCACAACGACATTTGATAGGTGTCTTGTGAGTTTTACAATTGTAAATTTCCTAGAACAAGAAGCTGAAATTCAATTTGAATTTCAGATTGTAGCAAAAGTTCATTATAACAAAATTAGATTGAAAGTTACATCTAGTGTCTATGATATTCATTATCACTATTTAATGTTCTAAGTTAAAACTATTTAATATGTTTAATCTTGCAATCTAGTTAACAGTTGAACTAGCTTACTAGAATCAAAGAGAAAGAAAAAGGATTGAAATATACATTCACCCCTCCCCCCATTCTGTAAACTTCTAGGACTCATAATTCCTAACAAGTGGTATCAGAGCAGGCTGTTAACATACAAATAGACTAAAGATCAAGATGAGTTCTCAGAAGCTAAGCAGCATAAAGATTCATACATTTGACAGAGAAAATTACAATCTATGGAAGAAGAAGATGCTGATTTCATAAAGGCTACAAACCCCATGTATCCTGAAATATTAAATAATGGTCCTTTCATGCCAGTAACTCTAGTTCCTGAAACCACTAGTGGGTCTGAAGTTATTCCAGCAATATGGATACCTAAAGATCCATCTCAGTACACAGATTCAGAGAAGGAAAAGGTGTCTCTTGACAATAGCTTAATGCTAATACTAATTGAATCATTGGATCTTGTGATTTACAACAATACTGTCAATTGCACATCTGCCAAACACATATGGGAGACTATAGAAATTCTGTGTGAAGGAACTGAGGAAATAAGGGAAAATCAAAGGCAGCTCCTTGTCTCTCAATATGAAGCTTTCATGTCAAAACCAAATGAAGGAATAACTGAAGTATTTGAAAAGTTCAACAAACTGATCAATGATCTTCAACTTCATGGAAAGTACTATTAGACAAAGGAAAAGAATATGAAGTTTTTTTGACTCTCCCAGAGCATCTGGAGCACAAAATCTCTGCAATAAGAGAAGGGAGAGATCTAACAAAACTTCCACTTGAGACCCTGTATGGAATCCTAAAGACATATGAACTTGAGTTCTATCAGAAGAAAGCCATACTAGGAAATAGAGGAAAAATGGCAAATGTCTCAAATGCTTTGGTGGCAAAGGAACCTTCTATAACTGAAAAGACTGGTACAAGCAAAAGGGTGAAAACTGAAGAGTATGAAGAGCAGGAACATGAAGAAAAGGACTCTGTCAAAAGTAAATCAGAAGAGGAAGAGTTCTACACCATTGAAGAATTTGAGGGCATGGACAACAAAACCATGGCCTTCATGGCAAAAAAAATTGGAAACTTAAGATTCAAAAGAAACAAAAGTTTCAAAACAAGACCAGCCTTCAAGTCCTCAAGCAAAGGAAAGAATCCAGCAAGGAGCACCAACAATGGAGGATACAAAACTGTAACAATTGATAGATCTAAGATAAGATGCTATAACTGTAATGACCTTGGACACTTTGCAACAGAGTGTAGAAAACCTAAAGCAATAAAGAAGGATAAAGACTACTTGGAGCTGGAAGCCAAGTATGAAGCTCTCCTCAAAAAGCAGACAGGAAAAGCTTATATTGTTGAGGGAAAATGCTGGGATGACACAGATGAAGATGAGGAAGAAGAATATGGAAATTTGGCAATCATAGCCAACTCAACTAGTAGATCCTCATCCTCAAATTCTCAGGTACCAACATTAATCTCTCTTGACATGTCAAATTCACAATATAAGAAAACTGTGGAAGAATTGAGCATTGAAATGTTTAACATTCATACTAGCATGACTGCTGCTTATGAGGAAATTGCTAGGCTGGTAAGAGTCAATGATGAACTAACTGCTAGGAATGAAACTTTGGAATTATCTGCAGTAACACTAGAAAACTTGAAACAGGAAAATGAATATCTAAAGAACAAGGTTGTTTGTTCTGAACAAATTGAAAAGTTTCTTAAAGAACAAATTTCTGAAAATGAGTTAAAAATCAGATCATATCAAAACTCAGCAACTGTTGTTCAAGAGTTTCATGAGAAGAGCAAAGAAAGTACAAGGATTGGAGTTTGTTTTGATTATGAGAATCTTAAGAAGAAGAAATCTGTTCTAACAAGAGGCAAAAAGGTTGAAATCCATGGAAATCCTCATATTTTGAAAAATGTCAAAGAACCAATTTTTAAGAAAGCAACTGTTGAGTTTGATGAAGTTAGTATGGTTATAAAACAACAGTTAGATGATGAGGATAAGGAAGCAATTGAAAGGAAAATGCCCTCTGTTGAAAAAGTAGAACCCACAATCAAAACCAAGTCCATTCATGTTCAAACTGAAACAAAACAGAATGCTCAAAAAAGTGATGTTATGCATGCTAAAAAGAAAAAGGCAAATAGAAATGGAAAAATAGCCATCAACAAATACAACAACTATGCACATGTTCATAATGCTCCAAGAAAGATCTGCAAAAACTGTGGTTCAACAAATCATCTTACTCACATGTGCAAGAAGCCTATTGTTGGAAATGATGAGTTTGCTTGTGGATATGTTAAACCACTAATGCATGATAATCATAAATTCTGTGACAAATTTGATTGGATGCCATGCAACTTGAATGTCATGAATACTTGTTTTAGGTTCAGAAAACAGTTTGTTGATGGTTGCATAAGTCAGAATCTGAACACAAATCCTAGGCCTAAATCTGTCAGTCCTGTAAAATATAGAAAGCATTCCATGTCACCTAAGCATGCATCTAGTTCTGAAAGTTTTAATCAATCAAAAAGTCAGAAAAGAAAAAAGGATAACAAGCATGTGCAAGCAACTACAAATGCTAAAAATAAGAATGGAACTCATGTAACTAAGCATAAAGGACCCAACCTTGTTTGGGTACCAAAGAAAACTTGATTTGTATTTCATTGCAGGGCACATGTAAAAAGAAGGTCATGTGGATTTTGGACAGTGGTTGTTCAAGGCATATGAATGGTGACAAAGCCCTGCTGTCACAATTCAAAGAGGAGGCTGGCCCAATGGTAACCTTTGGAGACAACAACACTGGTTTCACTATGGGATATGGCAAATTAATTCATGGAAATATTGTTATTGAAGATGTAGCTCTGGTCAGTGGCTTGAAACACAACCTTCTCAGCATCACTCAGTTCTGCAACAAAGACCTAAAGGTGGAATTTAAAAAGGACTTGTGTCTCATATCACACAGGAAGACCAAGGAAATTGCTCTGCAAGGAGTGAGGAAGGGAAGCCTATTTGTAGCAGATTTGGACTCTGCAAATAAGGAAAAGATCTGTTGTTTTTACACCAAAGCCTCAGAGAATGAAAGTCTGCTTTGGCACAAAAGACTATCTCACTTGAATATCAAAAACATCAATTCTTTAGTCAAGAGAGAATTAGTAAATGATTTGCCTACACTTGAATTCTGTATAGAAGGATTGTGTGAGGCATGCCAGAAAGGGAAAATGAAGAGATCAAGTCACAAAAGTAAGGAAATCACCTCAATAACCAAACCACTGCAACTAATCCATATGGATCTGTTTGGACTTGTAAATGTGATGTCCATGTCAAAGAAAAGATTTTCTCTTGTCCTGGTTGATGACATTTCAAAATATACTTGGGTAGAATTCTTGCATTCAAAAGATGAAGCTCCTGAAATTATCATTGAGAACTTGAGGAGACTGGATAAAGGCCCTACTCCAATAGTTGCCTTAAGAAGTGACAATGGTACATAATTCAAAAATGCAACTCTCAGTGAATTCTGCAAGGAGAAGGGTATCACTCACCAATTTTCTGCCCCAAGAACTCCTCAACAAAATGGAGTGGTTGAGAGGAAGAACAGGACTCTCATTGAAGCTGCAAGAACTATGCTAGCAGAAGCAAATCTACCAACCAGTTTTTGGGATGAGGCTGTTATAACTGCCTGTTACACTCAAAACAGAACTCTCATCATAAAACCAGTTAGAAAAACTCCTTATCACATCATGACAAATAGAAGGCCATCTGTGAAATACATCCATATGTTTGGAGCAAAGTGCTTTGTTCTCAAAGATGATGTCAACAATCTTGGGAAGTTTGAAGCAAAGGCATATGAAGGAATTTTTGTGGGATACTCCTTGGACAAGTCTATCTATAGAGTATATGTAATTGATCAACAAAAGGTTATGGAAAGCACAAATGTAACATTTGATGATTTCAAGATTCCCACTATGAGTTTGGAAGGTGAAGAGTGTGACACTCTAAGATTTGAAAATGAAATAGATCCTGAAACTTCTGTAACTAAAAAGGTTATAAGTACTCTTGAAGAATCCCATGTGGACATTCCACATGGAACAAATGTAGAAAGAGAACATGAAATTTTCAGTCATATCCAACTTGAAAATTCTCCACATGAGTCTAGCATGAACTCAGGGGGAGGTTCTCAAGAATCTGCAACAAATGGCAATCACTACAACTAGGAAGAAACATGCTCAAATGACAAAGATGGGACTCATCAAACTAAATAGAATAGAGCTCACACAGCTGATCAAATCATTGGAAATCCTGATGAGGGTGTGAGGACAAGAAGAGAAACTATGAATGAATGCCTATTTGCCTGCTTTCTGTCTCAAAATGAACCTAAAAGAATTGAAGAGGCTTTGTTGGATCCAGATTGGATAATTGCCATGCAAGAAGAATTGAATCAATTTGTGAGAAACAATGTTTGGGAGCTAGTGCCACCTCCAAAGGACAGATCTGTGATAGGCACTAAATGGGTCTACAGGATAAAATGAATGAACTTGGGATTGTAATAAGGAACAAGGCAAAGTTGGTTGCTAAAGGTTATTCACAAGAAGAAGGCATTAACTATGATGAGACCTTTGCTCATGTTGCAAGATTAGAAGCAATCAGAATTTTTCTAGCCTTTGCAGTACACTCAAATTTTAAGGTCTATCAGATGGATGTCAAAAGTTCTTTTCTCAATGGTGAGTTGGAAGAAGAAGTATATGTACAGCCACCTCCTGGCTTTGAAGATCAGAATTTTCCAGACTTTGTTTATAGACTCATCAAAGCATTGTATGGACTCAAACAAGCCCCTAGAGCATGGTATGACACCTTATCAAAATTTCTTTTGGAAAATCATTTCACTAGAGAAACTATTGACAAGACTCTCTTCTACAAAAAGCATGGTGAGGATATCATACTTGTTCAAATCTATGTGGATGATATCATTTTTGGGTCATCAAATGAGAAACTATGTCAAAGATTTTCCAAGCTTATGCAAAGTGAGTATGAGATGAGCATGATGGGAAAACTCAATTACTTTCTAGGTCTTCAAATAAGTCAAAGGGCTGATGGCATTTTCATAAGTCAAACAAAGTACATTAATGACCTACTCAAAAGTTTTGACATGCAAGATTGCTCAACTGCTAAGACTCAAATGTCTACAGCTACAAAACTGGATGAAGACAAGAAAGGAAAAAGTATGGATATGAAGACTTACAGAGGAATGACTGGATCCCTTCTCTATCTCACAGCAAGTAGACCTGACATAATGTTCTCTATATATCTATGTGCTAGGTTTCAAGAAAATCCAAAAGAATCTCATCTCATTGCTGTTAAGAGAATTTTGAGATATCTCAAAGGAACATCCTTTATGGGATTGTGGTACCCTAAAGAAATAAGGTTTAACCTAGTTGGATACTCAGATGCTGATTTTGCTGGTTGCAGAGTGGACAGAAAAAGTACTTTAGGTAGCTGTCAATTTCTTGGACAAAGATTGGTATCTTGGTTCAGTAAAAAGAAACAGTCTGTGTCAACCTCTACAGCTGAGGCTGAATACATAGCTGCTAGAAGTTGCTGTTCTCAATTACTTTGGATTAGGAATCAACTAAGGGACTATGGATTGGTGTTGGAAGGAATACCTATCATGTGTGACAACACTAGTGCCATATCAATTGTTGCAAATCCAGTCAATCATTCCAAGACAAAGCATATTGATGTAATGTATCATTTCATAAGGGAGCATGCAGAAAATGGATTGATTAAATTGTTCTATGTTCCTACACAAAGATAGTTGGCTGATATATTTACTAAGCCACTTGATGAAGCCACCTTTAACAGGCTGGTTAGTGAAATAGGAATGCTAAATTCTTCAGGATAAGTGGCTCACTAAATATATCCCTCCAACTGTTACAACAATTGTTTCATAGACATGAACTTAAATGATTTATCTAAATGAAACAAAACTGATGTATATTTATAAATATGTCAGTTATATTGTTGTACATATGATTTAACAAATATTTTAAAATTAACTCAGAATTATCTCTTTGTTTTGAGAAAACCTGAATTGAGTTATCATGCTTGTGCATTATTAAATAACAAGTGTGGTAATTAAAATATCAGGAATATTGATCAATCACACTTCTTATATCAAAGAAGAATAAATAAATTTTATTTATGTAAGAAGTAATGATTGCAAATCTCTTATTTTATTTTCCAAGTGAAGATAAAATAATTCTCTAAGAAAACTGGAGTTTGTAGTTAAGTTGCCATTCTTTCTAACTTCTCGACTAAGGAAATTCTAAGAGTTCTCGAATCATGATGTTGTGAGTTCTCGAATAGATCACTTCCAGAGTTCTCGATCAAGTACTGTTGAGAGTTCTCGAATCATCAGAGTTCTCGACTATAACTTGAGTGAGTTCTCGATTGTTTTAGTTCTCGATCAAGTACTATTGAGAGTTCTCGAATCACCAGAGTTCTCGAATATAGATTGAGTTCTCGATTGTCTTAGTTCTCGATCAATATCTGTCAGTTCTCTACCAAAACAGCTTTACTCTTTTCTGAGTTCTCGAATACAAAAATCGATTACTATTCTAGTCGAGTTGTCTATGTCATTTAAATATCAAAGTAGATCTAACATTTCATTTCTACGCTTAACTACGAACTCAAAGAAACCCTTTCATTCCAACTGTTACTCTTGCACCCTTCTCTCTCTCTAAAACTTTCATTTCTTCTCTTCTCTATTTCTATACACTAACTCCATGGCATCCTCAAGCTCAGTCTCAACTGAAATATTTGTCATTCCCGAAACCAACTTCTTGGCCATCTCCAGAGATGCCGACGCAAAACCTCAATACAAATATTTCACCAAGTTTCTAATAGACTCGTACCTAAAAGAAGCTCTGTTAGCTAACCCAACTCTGTACCTTGACATTCTTGAGCAATTTTGGACTACTGCAGACTGGGAGAACATAGCTTTGGAGAATGGTAGCTCAAAAATAGTTGTGACCTGCAAAATCCAAGGAGTAGATATCAGTTTTGATGAAGAAGATGTAAATAGAAGCTTAAAGATTCCAACTGCAAAGTTTAATGATGAGCCAACTGATGAAGATTTGCTGGACTTCCTGGAAATTATAAGGTATTCAGATACTCTGGACATGGAAGGGGAGATGTTCAAGCTGGGAAAAATTAATAAGAAATTCATGAGAAATGAGTGGTCATTTTTGTTCGACACAATTCTAAGAGTCTTCACCTGCAGGAAGACAAGATTTGACCAGGTTAGCCTCATTGCCATGAAGCTGGCCTACTCATTGGCCTACAATCAAAGGCTCACTGTTGGAAAGCTAGTTCTTGGGGAGCTTATAACCAGGATTCCCAGGAAAGGTAATGAGATTTTATTTCCTCGCTTCATTCAATTAATTCTCAATTATAAGAATGCTAATTTAATTGAATTGCCTGGAATGAACAAACAAAGAATTGGCTATTCCAAATCCATGTCAAAAATAATTTTTGCTACATTGGATAGGAGAAACACAGTGAATGTGCCCCTTCAAATAACACCTCACATGCTGAGTGTATTTAGGGGGTACCCACTTGTGCAGCCTAAATATGGTTATCTTGATGCAGTAGGGGGTCCTAAGGCTGTAGAAGAACCAAATGCACCTAACCCAAGGATCCATAACCCAACTGCTAGCCCTTCTGTGAATCCAATAGATGCTAGTCAACCAACCTCTACATCCTCTCAACAGGGTGTAGTTGTAAAGAAGAAAAAGAGAAAACTGTAAGAAAAAGAGTACTAGAGACTGTTGTAGAGGATAACACTGATTTGGATGAGTCACCTGTGGAACCTTTAACCAGGAGAAGAAAAATTAAAAAGGCCACAACTGACCACTCTACATCCTCTCAACAGGATGTAGAGATTAACAAGGGACTAAACCTACTCCTAGGTGCACTTTCTCAACAAGGTGCATCTATTGAAATTGGGAGCCAGCCCACTCCACCTTGTACAGAGTCTGCACCATTGCAGGAATTCACTCCTGTCAATGAAGAAGTTCTAGTTGAAAAGGAGACACACTGTGCACCAGTAGGATCCTCTCTTGAAACTTTCCCATTTTCTCAGGGGGAGTTGCCAACACTCAGTTCTACCCACAATCTTTCTTTCTCCTCTCAAATTTCTTCTCAACCAGCTGTGTCTAGCCAAACACACAAGGTTGTTGATCATCAGGATTCTCATTTCCCTGGTGAGCCCCACTCAAGTAACTTGGTGCATGACACCTTGTTCACCACTCAGGACACTCATTTAGATGGTGAGGGAATGCATGCTGAGGCATATCCTGATGACACCATCAAAACCACAGAGGTTCCAGAAGTTTTTACTTCAGACTCTGTGGGGGCTCAGGCATATCACAGCCAAGTGTCTTCACAAACATTGGGTAATCTGGGGGACCTCCATACCATGCAAATGGCATCCCCTGGACACTCCCCAGTCATTCAAAGACTGTATCCTCAGGAGAAATCACCTATCCATCCAGTGTCTAATGAATCATCTGAGAAATTGGATGAGGAAATAGATACTTAGGGGACCACTGTAACTAGTGGCCCTAGCTCTCACTCTTTGTCTCAATGGCTGGAACCTGTGCAACATGACAGGGAACCAGGACCATCAATCACTGGTGGGTCCCTTTCTGATGAGAAACTGCAAGAATTGTATAGAGATCAGCTAGAGGGTTTTTATCATATTGCACAGCAATTGTTAACTTCTCACCTGCCTAACAAAGATTATGTTGCTATATTGCTGGAGTATGCAAAGGATCAAGAAGAATTGAAAGAGAAGAATGCAAACATGGCTGAAGATGAAGAGGCTAATGTAGATGCTTGGTTGAATGGCAAATCTGCAATTAGTATGGAGGAAGCTTTGGAATGGACCGGGCAAAAATATCTTACTTCTCTTGGGTCCTGTGAGAAGACCTTCACCCCAAGTGCCATATATGATGCCATACATGAAGCTGCCAAGGTTCACCTACATTCCAACCACTACCTTGCCAAAGGTGTCCAATCTGAGATTCAAAATCATAGAACCAAGTTAGAGGGTACATTGCTGGGCATTGAAAACAAACTGAGAATTGGAGGATTATATGGGGGAAGTACAAAGGGGGAATCTGTGAAGTCTTCCATTCTCAACTCCAAGATGGATTCTCTAGAAAAGGTGTTCAAGGAAATGATTCACAGTCATCAAGCCATCCTGGACAATCAAAGAAGGATCAACAACATGGTTGAGGTCTTATTCAAGAACAGGCATGCAGACAGGCTGCCTGAGGATGTGCCCATTCACACCTTGTCTCCATTTCAAGTGGATCTGTACTACCAGTCTAAGATCAAAGATGAAGCTGCCAAGGCCTCCACTATTGATACTTTAAATGCTAGAGTGGATTCTCTCACATCCACGGTTTCTAAAGTTGTCTCAGATGTTCAAAGCTTGAAAAAGGAGTTTGTTTCTACTTCTGCAAATCAAGGGACTTCTCTAGCAAACATTTCTGCACAACTCACTTCTCTCCAATCCTTGATTTCCAACCTGGGCACAACTAGTCAGGCTCCTCCAGAAACTTTGCCAACTCAGGTAAAGCCAAGCCACTCCACCTTTCTTCACAGACAAGATATCAATCCTAAGGGGGAGAAGGCGAGAAGAGAAGAAATAGAGGCTGAAAGACAAAAGGCAGTTATGAGGAAGCTCAGGAGTGAAATTCTAAAGCCCAATTCTGATAAGAATTTTCTTGACCTTATGCATCATATCAAAAAGCAAGTCAAGGGAAATCATTGGAGTTATAAGAAGATGCTTGACAATGCTATTGTTGCAGTGATGGGAGTTAAGTTTGAACAGAATGGACAAATGTTCAAAGAGCCACTCATTCAAATGGAGTCTGGATATGTTAAAGTCTCAGTTGCTCTTTTTCAAAGACTTTCTTATACTGAACTGGAATGTTTGTACAAGGAAGTGGAGTTGGTAACCTAGGAGGAAGAAGAATTGAAGAACCAAATTTTGGGGCCTCTCCTACCTCATGCTCTGCTTGAATCCTACTACAATCCTGATGGAGTGATGTATATGGCTAGATGAGAAAAGCTTGCTCATTTCAAAATTCCTCAACATCTCAATTCAGGAAGCAGAAGTCAGATCAAAAACCTGATTGAGTTGATTAAAAAGAAGAAGGTAAAGCAGGTTGAAGACAATGAGATTGTGGAGAAGATGAAGAAGTTCATAACAGGCCAATTATCTGATTTTGCAAGTGAGGAGTTAAAGAATAAAAAGAAGGATGATGATGATAAGGATAAGGACAAGAAGGACAAAAAGCCTGAATCCAGGAGTGATAAGGAAGAAAAGAAAGAAAATAAGAAAAAGGAGAATGCAGAGAAGAAGAAAAGAGATGATTCTGAGAAGGAGAAACAATATCAAAGGAGAAATCCTTCAAAGCAGAAAGCTGTTGGTACTCACTCTAGTACACCTATAAAATCTCAGGGTACTAGTGTGATATCAACAGTTTCTGAAACTGCTACTGCCCTCAAATCCAAGTCTCCAAGAAGGATGTTCATGAAAGTAACTGCACATGGAGTGATAATGAGGGAAATTAAAAAGGATCAATCAAGGAAATTGAAGCCAAGTCAACATCTCCAAGTCAACACTGCCACAACAACTAAATTCAAGAATTCTACTAGCTCATTGCTAGTTAGATGTCCTAAGTGGAGAAAACAACTTGTTGTTCCAGATAAGGGTCTGCAAGTTAAGTCTATCCAAGAAATTGTAGAAGTCAACAAACAGAGGTTAAAACAGTGGAAGGCTAACAGGATTGCTAAAGTTGAGATCATGGACAAAAGGATGTTTATCACAACTGTTAATGGAGAGGAAAGAGGCTTTCACCATGACAACAGAAATGTTACCACTCATGACATTAAGAGAGTGATAAGTCTCTTTGACAAAAGAAGCATGATTAACAAGTTGAGAATGATGGAAATGGCTCAGTATTTGGAAAAGAAGTATCAGAAAAAGCTTGACAAGGTAAAGTACATGGATGAGATGATTGAAAAGAAAAGAAAGGAGGAGGAGAGAATAGAGAAGTTGTCTGAAGAATTGAAAAGGTAGGGAAAATGCAGGGTGTTCAAAGACCCTGATAGAATTGAGTTTAAACTAAGAAGTGGATCCACAATCAAGATCAGGCTGAAGTTCATTCAAGACTATCATATGTAAACTCTCAAGATTGCTGCTGACATGTTAAAGGATTCTATTTTGATAGAGGAAGTTATGGCCAGGCAACAGCTTTTGGAAGTCATTGAAGAACACAAGGCAAGGGGAGAAAGAGAAAGAAAAGAGAGATATGACCAGGCAGCTCATCAACAACAACAACAAAATAGGTAGGCTTGATATCTTGTATTAATTTGTAAAATTCATCATTTTCCAAATTGGGGGAGATTGTTGGACTTAAATCAAGCCTAGCCTATTTAATTATCTGTCTTGCTGTAACATAGTTTGTACTTCTATAATAGTTTAGTGACTTAGATATTCTTGTATAAAATTGCAGATAGAAGTCTACTCAGTTTGTCTTTCAATTGTAAATAAAGTCAAAATAAAGTTTGTTAAAAGATTCAAGTTGAATCATGCAACAAGACAAAGAAGACTATGGAGAAATAAGGAAAGCCATCTGAGAATTCTATCAAGACAATTACTCAGTTGAGAAGTCTACTATTCGAGAAGTCAGAACTGTGGAAACATTTCGAGAAGTCTCAAAACACATTCAACTGCTCAGTACTCGATCGAGAAGTCATCCATTCGACAAGTCAAGTATTGAAGTCATTCGAGTAGTGTTAATTGTGAATCATTCGAGAAGTGAGAAAAGAGAATCAATTCGAGAAGTTAGCAAAAGGAGCATTCGAGAAGTGGTAAAGCTGAGGCATTCGAAAAGACACAATTTCAAGTTTCTATTCGAGAAGTCTAGCTTAATCGAGAAGTCATCTAATGGAGTATTCTAATCGAGAACTCTAGTCATTCGAGAAGTTAGACGTTCATGGTTCAATCGAGTTGTCACAGCAAGTACTCAATCGAGAAGTCAAACTCTATGACTTCTCGAAATATTTTGAACAAAGTACTCGACTGCACCAAGGAGCTTTTTTCAAAGAAAGTTGCAGAACAAGTCAGATAATTCTGAAGCTCTGTTTTTACAGGATAAGTCAAGCCTGCAAAGATAGAGACAAGTCTACAATGAAGCTGGAAAGTCATTCAAGATAAATGACAGAAGGTATAAGGCTGGATGTAGCAGACTGTTACAACAGTGTTAGCTAGAAATAGATATCAGTCAAATGTAAATGATGTCTTGTCTTTTTCTAGTTATAGCTAATTTGTCTTATGTGAGCATGTGCACAGGACATGTTGTCTATATATTTTATGCACAGCCACATTTGATAGGTGTCTTGTGAGTTTTACAATTGTAAATTTCCTAGAACAAGAAGCTGAAGTTCAATTTGAATTTCAGATTGTAGCAAAAGTTCATTCTAATAAAATTAGATTGAAAGTTACATCTAGTGTCTATGATATTCATTATCACTGTTTACTGTTCTAAGTTAAAACTGTTTAATCTGTTCAATCTTGCAATCCAGTTAACAGTTGAATTAGCTTACTAGAATCAAAGAGAAAGAAAAAGGATTGAAGTATACATTCACCCCCCTGTAAACTTCTAGGACTCATAATTCCTAGCACACTACTCAACAGATAAAAGCCATCAATGGATGAAAGTTATCAACGGATAAAGGCGATCAACAGATAGTAGTCCATCAATGGATAAGGAGTCAATGGATAACTAGATTATCCATCGATACATCAATTGATCGATGGATAGCCTATCCATTGATGGATGAGCAAAGAAGAATCAACTGATAAGCTTAACAGCATTTATCAGTTGATTAAGGTTTCCCAATTTAGTTAAAGACAAAAGGAAGGGAACTGTGCAGAAACTGAATCAATGGAAGACAGTCATGTCAGGATTGTGAAGACTTTCAAGGCAACACAGTCTTTAAGGAATGCATCAAGACAATGATACTTTCAGGACTAGACATAGTCTACATTAGACTGTGAAAGTAGCTAATTTATATTTTCATGTAAACATTGTAAAATGTAATTTATAACGTTATCTGTCGATAGGAAATAGAATGAGAAGGAAATTACTATATAGTAGTTAGTAGTCTATAGTAGCAAAGTGAGCAGAAAAACTGTGTGAAAAATTGTAAGCATAGTTGTGAAGAAAAACACTTTGTAAGCAGTTTGGTATTTCTACCAAGATTATTTGAAAGCAAAAAGCATACTAGTGAAAAAACCAATCCACTAGTAATTTTTAATATTGCTTGTCTTGTTTTTCAATACTTTTATTATCCATTTTGTTAATTCAATCAGCTCTTTCAATATTCTCTCAAACACTGTTGTTGAATGAACTTAAATTCGCAAGAATTTTAAATAATTCTTAAGTTTGTATTCAACCCCCCTTTCTCCAAACTTAGTGTACTTAAGGGCAAAAAACAATAGGAATCCTTTTTCGGATATTAATAGTGGATCACAAGTATGTGCAGCACTGCAGCAGTAGGCATCTCATAGACTCATATGGTGTGAATATTTTGTATTCTTTTTTATTTTCTCGAGGCACATGAGTTGAAGACATATTAATTAAACTCGTATATTTAATTATTGTAGAAAATATGAAGGAAATAAATTTATCTTATGTAACAAATTTACTTGGGAGCAGAAAGCTGTATTATAAAAACAAGTTGGGTAATGACCTTTTATATCACAATTTGGAGGGAAACGATCCAAAATTCACAAGTCTGAAAAAAGGCCATTTTATCATTTAAAAACGTAACTTTATCCTGTGTTTTCAAAAAATGCATTTTAATGTTACGTTTTTATTTAAAAATAATAATTTTTTTTAAAAATACATCTTTAATATGCGTTATTAAAAAAATGTATATACATAACATGCATCTGGAATATGCATTATTCGATAATATTTTTTAATATGAAAACACATGTTATAAATGCGTTATTGTGTCTCTGCAACCCAGCCCCATTACACTCTCCTCTCTTGACCCAGTAATAGGAAAACCATGATTTTGCAAAAAAAAAACAGTTACGGTACTTTAATACACGCTATTTTGTTGTGACAGTGAAGGGCCAACTTATTAATTAGTAATATTTTGAACATTTTATCCTCAAAATATAATTAAAAGAGTCTTTTTTAAACGTGTTATGCCCCTGATTGGGGAGGCCTTTGGATTTTACACCAATTTTATTACTATTATTATAAATTCATCTAAATAAGGTTTTATAAAAAAAATCATTTAAAAAGCCACAGGCTAAAACATTCAAGACTGAGCATATCCGGTACATTTTCAAACAAATCTATATTTATACAATTTCAAGTAGCAACACTGTAGAGTGTAGAGTAGTTTAATCTTTACTCATAAAGTAATGAATAGTTCCTTCAAATGTGCTGTCGAGCATTATCCTCCATTACACAACCAAGTGCTAAATGTTGCTTAATTCTTAAAGATACTCCCGGTGTGTTGGTGTAACTGTTACTCGAGCAATTGTTCAATACGAAATGTGTGCACAAAATGAGCAAGAAGAATACTACATTCGCACAATCCTGAATTTCCCTGACCTGCAATATTGATTTGCTACGATAAATTTCCTTCCCTGCTTGCCACTTGTGTCAATCTCCGAAATACCATCTTTCCGCAATAAATCAATGTTACAAATGCTACCAAATATAGCATGGGAATACCAATCATGCAACCTCCAGATGCAAGATTAACGAGTGTCTGCGGAAGTAAATATATACTATTTAAACCGAGTTAAATTGCAGTTTCCTGTGAAAAAACACTCCAATACAACAAGCTATCTGGATTTACTTGTTTGAGAATATTTTGCACAGAAATAGAACAATATAGATGCATATACTAACATCCACTTGCAACTTCAAATTTTCAGGTGGTTGCAAAAAACACCGAAACTACTTTTTTTTTTTTAGTTGCGGACACTGAGATTTAGCTTTCCTAAATTTCTAATTATATAGCATATTTATGTTTGCAATTCAAGGTACAGAGAGGTACATGCACTGAAAAATAAGAGGTAAAAATATTACCAACATTCCTGCAACCAGGTGAACTATTAGAACAAACAGATGATCCACTTTAATCTGTTCTGCAAATCCATTGAATGCAATGACCATGGAGAAAGTGTGAATGATAACAAATGCGAGAGCAATTATTGCTGCGAAATCAACATGCAGTAATAAGATGATCACATATTTAAACAGTATAATACATGAAGATTTATATCCACATTAATAGAGATGGAAGGTGTGTCACACATATTTACTACTCCCTCAGTCTCACCCAATTGTTAACGTTTCGGAAGAAGGTCCGGCACGCATTTTAAGGTGCATATAAAGTATAGTTCCATAACTTATTTTTAAAAAATTTTCCTGAATAAAAATTTAATGTTTAAATTTTTATTCAGAAAAAAAAAAAGTTATGGAACTATACTTTATATGCACCTTAAAATGCGTGCCGGACCCCGTCTTCGAAACGTTAACAATTGGGTGGGACGGAGGTAGTACATTTTTTGATCTACAATTTGCATCAGACAGTAAAAATTAGAAATAAAACCGCAGTCCAGAAGTAGAAAGCACTAAACAATACTGATTCAACCTACCAGAAACAAGGAAAAATGGCATTTGTGAACATTTCTCAACATACAAAGTCGCTGGGCCAAACGAAGGTGTTAAGAGACTCAGGCAGAAAAATACAGCATGGGCGAGACCATGACCCAGACCACCAGCTGCGCACAATCAAAATAAGCTATATTAGATAGCTGTTAATGCAGTAAACAGAGGATAATAAGACAACTGTGTATGTTAACTTCAATTGATAACTTAAGGAGAACGACAAAGATAATTAAGATGCTAAATTACTGAATCGTCAGCGGTTGAATGTCTTGAGATGACTGTAACCACTCTTCCTAAGCATTCTATTCCTTACAAATGGTGAACAAAACAACTATATCAACATTGTCTTGGTATTAGAGCCTGCAAGATGGAGTTTGACCCCATTTCTAATATAAGCCTTCTACATCTTACACTACCAGCACCCATTCTCTTCTTTTAATATCCCTGATCAGAAGAAATTTATGAGAGTTATTGTACTATTTAAGGGTGACAGCGGGATGGAGATCCGTGTCTGAACTTTTTGTGACTTGATACTTTCATCAGCTAACCTTCTTAATCCCCATTGCTCATAGTCTACCAGATCCAGCAAGTTCGGCTTCATTAATTTGAGAAATAAAAATTTGCATTACTATAGTTTCATTTTCAGCCTTTCCTTCATAGTTGAACTTTACTGCTTGGAACTGCATCTAGTTGTTTGTAATTTGTACATTTGTTGTGCTTCTAAGAATTATCATTCAAATCTAAGATAAATTCTTAAAATCGCCTTTAGGATCGTATTTCATAACTAAGAAAACCAAGATAAATCTCCAGGAGAACCTGTAATATCCAATTTTTGGCTCTAATAGATTGAACATTGTGAATCATGGCTTCATTAAATCTCACACTAGCAAAACATAACATTGGTTTCCCTTGCTCAGTCATTGATTTTGTATTATCTTTTTCTTGAAACCATAAACATTAGAGAGATCTAACCTATATTTTTTAGAGGCTATAAAAAAGCATTCCTACAAACATTGTTTTTCCCTTGCAACAGCCACTCAAATTGAGCAAGTGCCTTGCAATAATTAATCACAACCAGCAATGAAGTTCTAATACAAAGTTAAGGGACTAAACACTCTAGATCTCAGCTAAAAACACTAGACTGCATGCCCAAGATCGAAATAAGAACTCGATAGGAATATGAATTGAACAAACCCATATTTTGCAATAACGAAGTAGAGAAACATTTACGAAATTAATTTTGAACTATTATTTGATTCAATTAGCAGGCTAAAATTGTAGTAATTGCTGAATAATTGATTACATACATGTATGTATAATTTAATTCAATTGCGTTCTCAACGAGTTGATGCAAGTGCCCAATGTGCAGTCAGCAGTGTGCTTGAATTGTACCAAGACAGCTTTTCATCTTTTAAAGGAGTGTAGTTTTTTGCGTACATTTTTTCGATGATGAATTTAGATGTTATGCGAACTACTAATTGTTATTTATGGACTGTGCACTTACAAAAAGTGTGTATGCAAATGTAGGGACTGTGGATAAATAGGAATGATATCATCTGGCATAATAAGAATTTTGGAGTGAAACATTTGGTGAACATGATTTCGTCGTTTCTATGGAATTGGTGGGTATAAATAATTTGATTTTGTTTGACGGTGATGGAGCTGTTTGTTGGTCTAAGCCGTGGGAAGGATGGGTTAGGTGTAATGTGGATGGGGCTGTTTTTAATCAATAGCAACACCTTGGTGATAGTTGGCTGTTAAGAGACAGAGCTGGAAACATGCAAGAAAGTTTGTCTGGGTCTTTTGTCGGTCCACTGGATCCAACTTTAGCTGAAGGATTAAGTATGCGAGAAGTGCTGAAATGGTTGAGAAAGAATCGGACTTCCAAGGTTATCATTGAATCTGACTATCTTACACTTCAGGCTCTCCATGGAAATGACACAGATTTCTCCTATTAGGGTACTCTTTCGCATACCTATCCTACATCATTCCAAATCCCTAACAGCATCTTCCCAGTATATTACTAGTTTTATATGGAGTTAAAACAGAGATATTCTCAGCACCAATCTGTTTCAGAACGAGAAATACATAACTATAACACTAATCGCTTTCAAATTATTGACACAGAGACAACAAACTAGGAAACTAGAACACATACACTTTTCTAATTATCTAAACAAAGACGTGCAACCAGTGAACTATAGAGTCAGATGCCTAAACCAACCAGTAACAAACTTTTCTACACCAAAAAAAGTTTTGGGTAAAATGCAAGCTCAAATCCAATAATCTAAAACTCTAGCGAAAACATAATTGTCCTCAAAATAAAAAGTAAGAAGCTGCAGGATAATTGACAAATTTGCCTTATAAACTAGCCTATACATGTGTGTGTATGCACTATGCAAGGAATATGTACTTTGATATTCAAGCAAGGTCATACCAAAATAAATCTGAATACAACTACTTAATGACATGCATAGACACATCTCAAACAATTAGGTTGTGTTCACTTGGATAGAATGGAATGAGGGGAGAATGGAATGAAATTTATACTCTTATTAGGGTGAGATTAGGGAAAATGTTTATAATTTTCATTCATTCTTTCATTCCATTCCAAACTATTTGAACTAGAATTCTAACCCACATGTTTTGAAAGGAATGCTCATTTCATTTCTTCACCATTTTCCCTACAATCCTCATCATAACAAATTTAAACTTCCTCATGTTTATTCACAATTTCAAATTTCACTCATACATTCTTCTTTCTACATAAAATTTGTTTACAATTTTTCATTCCATTCCTTTCTCATTCCATTCTCACCAAGTGAACACAACCTAATAGAAAGTTATGGATATCTCTAGAACTCACCAAGAGCAATTTGCATCTTATCTGTAAGATAGAGGCGAGGTTTAGAAACTCTATCAGCAAAAGTGTCCAATATATCTTCCAGTTTCCTGTAAATATTAGTCAAATCATTGTTAAATAACATTATCTATAAAATAAAGACTAAAACTTTAAATCGAAAATATTAATATAAGTATCTTAAGAATGAAACTGCAATACACACGTACGTACGATGTATTTAATTTTTGCAATTCATTGATACATAAGATGTATTTAATTTTTTTTATTTTCAAAATATTTGGTGATTCTACTTACATTTTAGTGTATCTCGTGTCGTTATTGGTTAATTCTTCATGTGTATTTCCTTTTAATTAATTCTCCTTAATAAGTTCTAAAAGTAATATAGAATATGTAATTGAAAACATAGTTGTCAAGGCGCCAAGGCGAGACTAGGCGACAGCGTACTGCCTAGCCGCCTAGGCGATTAGGCGCCCGCTAGGCGCCCGCCTAGTCGTCCATTAGGCAGATTATACGTTTAGTTATATATTATTTATTTATTATATATATAATATATACATACAGTTATATGTTATACCAAAATAAAAATTATAACATTCTATTTATATTTCAAAAGAAAATCTAGTAGATAAATTAAAATTCAACATGAAATAAGTCTTGAGCATACAAATTAAGCAACTAATAGTCTAATACAAATCACATGAATGGTTGATTACTAATATATGACTTGCATAGTTACATGGGCAGATGGGCTTTTAAACATGGGTTAGGTTAAAAAAAATACATTGGGCCTGACTATTTTCTGCACTTAGGCGGACTAGGCGGAACTAGGCGAAGCCTAGGCGGATCTAGGCGACCACTGTTCATCAGAAACCTAGGCGGGGTGGATGCATAGCTATTTTCTACCGCCTGGACGCCTAGGCGACGCCTTAACAACTATGATTGAAAAAGCCCTAATTCTAGACAACATAGCATGTCAAGCACCATGGCTTAAAGGAATAAATGCACATGGAGGTAGGAAGCAAAAGGTTTGTAAGCACAGATTTCTTTTGCTCTTTACAAGGGTTCAAATTTGTTGACAAATTCAAATACTTTAAAGATTGCAACCCATAGATGAAGGACTTTTTTAACTAATTCAAGTCTCTGGATTAGTCATATTCATATTCTCACTATACATCTTGTCACTAAGTCACATCGATTACAGCTCTACCGGCTATCATCATAGGCTGATCAGAGACTTAAGTTAATTGTGTAACATGACCACTATGTCATGGCACAAGTGACATAGTACTACCATTAGTATATAGAGTTGAATTCAGAATTGAGAGTCCCGCAATAGAGAAAATCCGCATTAACATATTTGCCAGTGTAAATTTTGATATATCCCACTTGGAAAGTTTTAGGATTTTGACTATTGCGGTTTGAGAAACTTGGCATTAGAAGTTGGGTCCCTAATGGTTAAAATGAAAAAAAAATCAGTTATCTTCTTAACATAGTCCAGGTTAGCGTTAGCCATAATGTACTCAATACTATATAAGTCATATTTATAACCAACACCTATACATTTTCCAGATCCTTTAACTCATCCAGATGATAGTTTAAGGAAGCCACGATATGCCTATAATAAAAACAACACGAGTTACCTGTAAGCTCTCCAGAAAAGAATACGAATGCCTTCTTGAAAAACTATAGAAGTGAGTATGAGAATGAAATAAGGCCACCATTCTGTTGTCTTAAGTGGAAGAAAAGTTCTCCACAGTCCCGATAGAACAATCAGACTAATTAGCCACAGTAATGTACTACAAAGATCAATTAAGAAAAGAAACATCAAAACCCAAACCTAAATCCTACAATTGAACTTAAATGATAGATAAGGTATATCTATTAACGTAAAAGTATGCGGACACGATAAAGAAATGTACATAAAACCTTTTTAAGCTATAACAGATCAAATATATGTTGTACACGACATTGTTCAAGACTGCAGACACACAGATATAACACCTAAAGTCGAGGACCCTTTACAGTAATACTTCACGAAGCATATTAAAAACAGAGGTTAAATAATGAAGGTATATTGGCAGCACGTAAGATCTCCCATCAAACAAAGAAAATGGTTGGAGCCTAATAACAGCATTACAACATTACACTTTCTGATGTAAATTAAGAATCAGAATCAGTAAATGTAAAATACATACAATTAGCTGGTTGTGCATTTCCGTAAATTAAATTAATCACCCAATTTGTAATCTTTCTAAATACGTAGATGTAGACATTACGACAGTGAAAAATGAATCACACGAATAGTAAGACAGATGTACAACCCTAGAGAGGAAGGAGAGGTCCTAGAAATATACACTACTTAAAAGGGGAAGCTATTCTTTTTTTTTAAAAAAACTAACCCTACTAACTAGATAAAGCTACGAAAAAACCAAATGAAATTAAAATCACTAGTTCAATTTCATATTCAAGGATACAAGAATAAAAATAATATGAAAATTGTAAAAAAAAAACAAGAACTAAATATAAGAAAGAGTCAAGACGGTAGGAAACCTGGAGAGAAGGGTAAGAATCAAGAAAGGCTCGGTAGAGATGAGGGCAATGAAAAGGGCAAGTGCAGGGCCTAGTGCTATCAACGCGTATCCGATCCCTGCTGCCACTGTCATCTCCTCCCTCTCTCTGTATTTAACTATGTCTCTCTATTTGAGTAATAAATAATATATTATATATTTTAAATGAATTAAATATTTAATTTGATTATTTATGTTATTAATATTTTTTATGTAATATTTTATATGTGATAAATTAGTTTTGCATCGTATTTATATTATGTATTTAAATTCTTATTAATATATTATTATATATTTATATTAATTAACATAGATTAAAAACCCGTACAAATTATTAATAAATTTTTATTAATCAAAAGAGTTTCGAATATATTAGAAACTATTTTAATTAAAATTTAAATAAAAGAGTATATTTTAATATATATTAATATCATTGTAATATTCAAAAATATTTATTATAAAATTACAATTTTATAAATTAAAGTGTTTGACCGATGAGAAAATTGAAACATGTTATTAGATGTGAATACAACTATGAATCGAACCCGCGTCTTCTTCTTGGCAAAGAGAAATTTTACCATTCGATCATATCCGCATTTTTTCGTTCTTTGTACACAACATGTCCACACATATATCATATATATATATATATATATATATATATATATATATATATATATATATATATACCTGGATCCTGTTTGTGCAGTGCCAAACTACAGACTCTCTTCGGGGTGAGTTCAATTAGTTTATTAATTTTAATTTTTTTTTCATTCAAATTCAAGAACAAAAAGTGTGACCCCCCCCCCCCCCCTCAATTTTTTTTCTTTATTTGCATTTTCTAATTAAAAAAGAATTTCATTTAGATTAATATAATATAAAAGTATATATAATATAGATATAATACAATAATAAAATTCAATTAATATAAATAAAATAATATTATTATTTTAATATTCATAAAATTTAATTAATAAATTATGATATTAAATAAATTAAAGAGGTTGATTAATGAGAAAATTAAAATTTGGTTGTTTATTGATTAAAATAATGTGTTTGAAATTGAGTAGGAGACACACATGTATTTGAAGTTGAGTAGGACATAAAAGGACCAAACCGACGATGGACCAAACATTTGCCCTTGCGGCTTTAATAATATAGTATAGATGTATCTCTCTTCCAGCTTCCACCTCTTTTTATTATCAGAATCTTTTAACCATGTCAAAATAATAATAATAATAATCTATGCATTGAGAGGTAAAATACTTCTCTTTTTATATGACTTAAAAAAAACAAATTAATAAAAATATTTATTTAAATTAAAATTGTTTAGCTTTAATGTATATTTTTAAATTAATAATATGATTAATAAATTTTAATATATTGTAAATATCCTTCCAATATTTTGATAGTGTTTTAAAGTGACAATATAAATATTAGATTTTAATACATTGTTATTGTTGATGCGATTTAAATACTAAATTTATGAATTATCGGTTATTACATGAAAAATAGATATAATGACTATAAATCGGAAGAAAGGTTTAATACTTTCTAAACAAGGCTAAAGTTTGAATTAGACATTGGACATCTATCTTCTTTTCATTAACATTTTCCAGAACTCATTCGATTGTTCTTGACGGGATAACACCGACTGAACTAGAAATATTTATTCGATTGGATTTGGTATATTTGTCAATCCACATGCAGTGTTACAGACTATTCATAGACGGATATTTGCATTGGTTGAGAGGTGGAGGCCTGAAACCAATACATTCTTTATGAAACCAAGGGAGATAACAATTACTTTAGAAGATGTTAGCTATATTATTGCTCTACTTGTATTTGGGGAGGTTTTGACATGTTGGGCTAGAGCACATAAATAATTTTTTTATTGAAAATTGGTTTAAGCCTTTATCAGAGGATGAGGTAAAAGATGCATGTTGGAGGAACAAGATTAAGTTGAGTTGGTTGTTTGAGAGATATGGTCGTCAGAAACCAGAGAAGAATAACATGCGGGTGCCTATTGTCCACACACATGCATACATATTATTTATTCGTGGTGCAGTATTGTTCCCGACTAGCAATCATAGTTTTTTACATCCGAGATATATACAACATTTACTTAACATCCAGGAGATCACTAACTAGGCTTGAGATTTAACTATTTTAGCTCCTTTGTATAGAGGTTTAGAGTATGCTTCTCAAAACGATAGTCGTAATGTTGTTGCTTGCGTGTGGTTATTATATATGTGGTCTTATGGGAGATTTCCACACATTAGTGTGCATGCTAGGGATCCTAATTAGGATGATTATCTTATTGTAGAGGGTTGGGCATATAGTACAAGATAAGGTGTTAGCAGAAAGCATCATAGTACGGGTCCCTACCATAGTTTACCATTCTACATAGATGAGTTTGATGGGGTTGCAGGTGATATTGAGGATTGGCTACCATGTTCCTGATTTGATCATGTGGTAGATTGAGAGATGATTCAGTATCACTTAACTGGATAGGCTAGCGTCTTCGTCGTATGCTATGATGTGGTGGAGTGGCAGCACCTGGATAGGGTAATGAGGCAGTTTGGGTGTACCCCAAATATTCCCCGAGCCCTCATTGACATGAACTATTATCAGGTACCTAAGGAGGTTACTTTTATGAATGAAGATTGGTTTGTGAGGTGCTTTGTTGATATTGGTCGGTGGATGAGATTTTCAGATCATTTTGATGGTTTAGTGGATAATACTGCTCCAATTTCTGATGTTGATTACATGACTTTGTATTCTGAGATCACTCATACCAGAATAGGAAACCATAATTATAACCTTAGCCATCTTACACATCTAGGGAGTTGTACCCTAAGTTATAAGGCTATCGAGTTGCAAGTCACAAATTTAACTTCTTAAATATTTTTCTACTTACATGCATTAAGTATTTCGCCTTCTATTTTTAATTGATATTTGTATTTAATTTTGGTTTTGTTTTTGTAGATTCTTGTGGGGCTTGAAATGGTCAAGAGGTTAGATGCAAAGGTTCATGCTGAATTTATGGAAGAGTTTACTGGTATTGCTAATAGTTTTCCTAGTCCATTTACACGGTTGATGAAGAAGATTAAATGGCCTAGTTATACACTTTTGCAATTTTAGCATTTGAAACCCAACAAGCATTTAGATTGATGATATGATTATATACGTGTATATGGTATATGTTCTAACTTGTGTCTCATTAATGATTATTTGTTGTATTTATTATCTCCTCATTTCTAATTTATTTATATGTCAGACATTGCTACATTAGCGAGATTAGGATATTGCTAATAGTGATTTATGGGGGAGGAAACTGATCTACTATTTCATGGATCCGTATTTTGTTTGATCGGATTGAAACAATCAAATCCATTCAAAAGGCTGCGAGGAAGGGTGATGATACTAAGAAAAAATCATGGGAATCAGTTAAGTGTGTTTTCATAGGATTTGCCATGTGTTCCGTTATAAGAAATGATGTGCTTCGATGGATAAAGTATTGGACTATAAAATTCTTTATCAATAGGTAAAGAATATCCATCGAGACACAACATTTATCCATCGATAGATAATATTTATCAATTGATCAATTAAACAAGTTCACCTGATCAAGTATAAATTTAACAAAAAAATATTACTATCAATGGCTGCCAATTAAAATAAGAACATATATATTTAAATAAAATAAATTCAACATATCTAGCTCACTTACTAATCTTGCAAACGTAGATTCATCAAGTGCCTTGGTAAATATGTCTGACAATTGTCTTTCACTAGGAATAAAATGTAATAACGAGATGACAAATCAACTCAGATATAAAATTGAAGTAAATAATAAATATTGAAAAATGAATCAAGATGAAGAATGTCAACTAGACACGAAGAATCAGTATATCAGAAGAATTTTGACAAGACTGCTACTCAAGACTGGAAGAAGTTAATTTATATGTTCAAGCGTCGGTGTAAAATAAAAGAGTAGTATCTCAAAAAGTTCAGAAGATACATAAGGTTTTAAGTGCCTACTATAGAAAGATTCCAGAAGAAGAAAATTATAGAGGAAAAATAAAAAGAATACAAGATAGAACAAGACAATATATAAAGACGACTACAGCAAAAATGAGAATTAACGTTGTAGTTTGTCATCCGTGAACCAGACCAGTGCACGAGGTGTCAACAATGTCAGTGAAGATTCATCATCAAAAAGTTCAAGTGGTTAGAAATGCTATTGTTGAAGGACAAAAGAGTTTGATCTACATTAACAATGGTAAGACTTGAATTTAATTCTCTACTAATTAATTAGTTAATTTAATTAGTAAATTAATTCTCTTAGAATTAATTTATTTCTTAAATTAATTAAAGTATTAATTAGTTAATTTAATTAGTAAATTAATTCTCTTAGAATTAATTTATTTCTTAAATAAACTAAAGTATTAATTAATTTAAAAATATTTTAGAATGAAGATGACGGAAGTTGGAAGCTCAAAGGGATACAGGTTTGTTTGCAATGCAGTGCACAAGAGTTAGAATCCAAGATTGAATATTTGAATCGGTACATGTAATAGTGAAAAAAAGTATTGTCTAGTTTAAAAATTCAGATTATTTCAGTAATAGAGGTACTTCTAATTGCAACTGTAGATACAGCTAACCAGGCCTGACAATACTGACTTAAAGACAAGACGAAAAAAGAATTGACACGGAAGAAATGCAGATTCATATATTCGTAAAAGTGGAACCCCGGTTGGAATTGATTTATCATTTTCAAGTCAAAAGGAGTTCAGTTCTAGACGTTTAGAAGACCGCAGCATAGAGAGTAATGATTTATTTTTATTAATAAATATTTTATTTATTTAGAAAATTATATTTATAAATATCTAAATATTATTAGATATTTATTTTTATAATTTCTGAATTAAATTAATTATTTATTAATCAAAAATTATAAGTTGTGCGGGTCTAAACGAATTTCTACGAAGCCTATCCATAATAAGACAAAATATGTTTTTAAAGTAAACAATCCAAGGCTGCCACGTGTCCAATCAAATGGGAAAAAAATGAAAAAGTCTGCTGAATGAAATGTCTTACCGTGTGTTATCCAGAATGTCTTACTGAGAACCAACATCAAAGGTCTTACCGAATTCTTGATTGAAAAGGTCTTGCAAGCCAACCAGAAAGGTCTTACCGAATATTACAACTAAAAAGGTCTTGGAGATGTAAGTGGGAGAAAATTACCAAAATTTAAAGTGAAAAAGGTCTTGCTAAAGCTTGGTGAGTCAGAAAAGGTCTTACCGAATTCTAAAAGTCTTGCCCACTGATTTTAGAAAAGTCTAAAGGGTCAATTATTTATCTTTTAGATGTCTTGTTAGAAAAGTCTTATCAGCTTAAACCTCTATAAATATGAGGCCAAGAGCTTCATTTTTCATGTTGTTGAAATCACTCAAATTTAGTACTTTGTCTACTTGTTATTTTCACAGACTTTCTGAACTAGTTTGAATTTAATTCCTTAAGTAGAACAGTTCATACCAAATTTGTTCTAGGAATTAAAAAATATTCTACGGAATATTGTAACGCTCTTTCAAGTTTAATATACGTATTTAACTTGAATTTTATTTAAATATTTTTAATTATTTTTTATAATTAAAATATTATTTTAAATCAGAATAATCCGCGAGAAAATTTTAATATTGTATTTAAACCCCTTTCTACAATCTCCCCCTTTTACAATCTTATATAGGGACCAACAGAAATGATACCTTATGTCAATGTGCTTGGTTCTGGAATGATGTACATGATTATCATTGATGGGCCTGATGGCAATAGTACTTGTGTTATCACATATAATAGGAAATTTACTCAAGTTGAATTCATAATCAAACAGTTGATTCCTCATCCATAACACTTGTGCACAACAATTTCCAGCAACAATATATTCAGCCTCAACAATTGATGTTGACACTAAGTGTTGCTTCATACTGAACCAAGATACCAATTTATTTCCTAGAAATTGACAAGTTTTTATTATACTTTGTTAGGAATGTATTCATTTGATGATGTACAAAATAATAGAACAAAATCTGGCATAGTTGTATCCATAATAGAATAAGTCTTTCTAGTATCTGACCAAATAAGTTCAATCAGAGTCTAGTAAGTCCATGTACATGTATCAAGATTATTTATACTTAGATGATTTTCAAGAGAAATGTTATTCCCCATAACAATGCCAATATAATTTGTAGAAGGGGGGATTGAATACAAATTATCAAAACTTTTTCTTTTTTAATAATTATTCTTAAAGTTTATGTGTTTAAGAGAAGATATATGAACAATGAAACTAAAACTAAATTGAACAAAGATATTTTGAAATTAATGATGGATTGGTTTTTCCATAAGTGTATATTTTGCTCAATTTTTCAAGGTTAATAAAACCTAGTAATGTTTACAAGGTTAGAAAATAAATCAATTGTTCTTACAAAGTGCTATAAGGCTGAACAGTTGATTCGAGAATATTGTCTAACTTGTATATTTACTAACAATGCTACCACGCTTGTTTATATACAACAAGTGTGTTTACAATACCTAGAAAGAGTATATTATAAATAATCTAAACTAGGATTGTTTCTAATCTTTCTTTCCTTTTGCCTTTTTCCATTTCTGGAAAAGTACTTCAGACTTGGAAATATAGCTTCAACTTGAGTCTTCATAGTCATCATAGACTGTCTTCCATATGTGTGCTTTTATCTGTCAACTTATCAAATTGTGTTGTCTTAATCAATTGATAATTTACTGTTAGGCATATCAATTAATTCTTCCTTTTATCCATCAACTGATAGTCTTCTATGATTGATCTTTATATCCATCGATTGATAAAATGATGACTTATCGATTGATAGATGTTATCAATCGATATATCAATCTATGGGTCTTCATATCAGTTGATGGTCTTCAATTCTTTGACTTGGCTTCTTCAATTGATCTTTTATCCATTGATCCTTCAATATCAACTAAGCATCCTTCACTTTTATAATTTTCCTGTCTTCAAATATTTACAATTTGAGAGTCTAAGTCACACATTAGTTGATGACCTATATCAATCGACTCTAACATCAATTGATGAGAATAATATCAATTGACTTACACCTTATCAATTGAAATAGACTAAGTACACATATGCTACACTTCATATTATCAGTTGATTCAGATAAACATTTCAACTGATAAATGGTTTCCTGATCAATAGGTAAATCAATTACATCAATTCTAATTTCTATGATTCTACGATTAAAATTATCATCAAGTTACATGTAGATTCCTAACAATCTCCCCCTATTTGTGTCTATGACATGAACAGGCATAAATCTACTTGATGATAACAAAAATCCTTAACTATAATAATTCAAATAGAATCAAGAAATTTACTTAGCACTTTGAGTTTGGAAATACCAGTTGATGTATAATTTCTACAAGCTGCTCCAATGTTTTCTACTCTTCATGATCTTCATTCTCCACTCACTTTTTTTTTTCTTCTCAACATTTTCTTTTAGCTGTCTCATAAAGGAACTCCTCAATATTACTTCATCTTCATCAGTTTCTCCAAGTTGCCTCATTAGATAATGAATTTCTTCATCTATGATTTTGTTCAGATATTTGTAGATATCAAAGAACTTTGTATTGACTTCCACATCTGTAAAAATCATAGCATACTTGGGTTCCAACACCACCTTCTTGACTTGAGATTTCTATAGCTTGAGAGGTGAATCAGGTTCAACTTCAGCCTTTGTTCTCCTTAGCTATGAAATTTGATGTTAAATTTCCTAAGCAATTGTAACATTGAGTTTGTACCTTTTGTTGAGAAGAGGTAGAATGGTTTTCAGGACATTGTAGTTTTGCTTCATTTTACCTTCATTGAGCAAGTGATTTTTGATCCATTCTCATACTCCAACCTCATTGACTCTTCTTGGTTAGAGGTTGCAGGGTGAGTCCTTACATCTGTCAGCCCTTTTTTACTCACCACTTGAATTCCTTTCATCTTATACCCTTCAATTGTCACTTCATCCTAGATTTCTTCTTGATTGACTTGAGGGTTTTTCCAAACCACTGTATCTTGAGTTGAATTTATCCTTTTCTTAGCCATTACAATTTTTTTTCCTTTTTCTCAATAGTTGTTCTGCCAATTGTTCTTCCATATTCCATTGCATTTCCATATGTATAGCAATCTCTTCATTTTCCTTTTCTCTCCTTGAGGCATCTGAGATTCCTGTAGTGATGGCTCCTTGAAGTAGCTTTTGGCCAATTGGTTCATTTTTTCTTTTTCTATTCTTCTTCAATCATTATTGCTTTACTCTTTTTCTTCTCTTCAAGGGCTTCAATATCTATTAGAAGAAAAGCTTCTGTATTTGAATTGATTTCTTTGGTAGCCTCTTTTGCACTTTCATTGATAGCCTTTGTTTGAGCAATTAACTCATCCAAATTTCCTACTTGTGCAACCTTTGACTCCAACTCAATATTTTTCATTAGATCTTCAATCTTCTTCCTTTCCCTCTCAGTCATTGCTTGAGTTTCTTTTTCTCTAGAAAGTCTTCTAGCTTCTAGCTTAGCTTCAAATTTCTTTGAATCTCTCTTTTTCTTTTCTAAGTCATCTTTGGTTGACTTAGATAACTTTGAAGATTGACCTATGTCTTTATTGCTTCCACTAGCACCAGCACCAACACCAGCCACATTACTCATACTAGCTCCAAGTGGTCCACCAACACCACCTGCACCATCAATGCCATCATTATCCTTATCCTTCTTATCATTCTCCCCCTTTTTGTTATCATCACAGAAAGGAGGTGGTGGCATTCTGTCTAAAAACTTTTGAGGAATTGAGGCATGTAAAACTTGGCCTTAAATGATGTCATCCATTTTCTTTTCCATAGACTCCACTCTTGTCTCCAAGGCTGTAAAATTCTTGGACTCTTTGAATAATTTGTCCATGATTTGAGCCAGAGTGTTCATTTGAAGTTTCTCATCCAATCTTCTTTCCAGTGCATCCTTGGTAGATGTGATAGATCCCTTGATGATTTCTAATTCTCTTCTAACTCCTATCACTGTTATCTTTTGAGTCTTCAATGATTCCCTAATACAGTGTGCAATTCTCATTTGAGTAGTATCTGCAATTTCTACTCCCATATTTTCTCTTCTGTACTGAGAAAGAATTTCAGTTTCAGCGGCTTTCAAAGATCCATCAACTGTACTCATCCATGGTTATTCATCATAATCATCTTCCAAATCTTCAGGTGCCATATAACAAGTATTTGTTGTATTGGCATTGCTCTCCTTTAGATTCTTGGTTCTTCGCTCAATGTGCTCAATCCCCAATAATTGTTCTGCATCCCTATTAGTTGAAGTAGCCAAACCTTGATATCTTGGATCAGGGTGAACAAAATTTCTTGGATCTATATAACCAGCATCAACCTCTTCATCCTCCTTATTGACTCCACTCCCACCTGCTTCATTAGATTTAGGGACTCCCCTATCTCCTTCACTCCTTCCTCCGCTGACATTAATTCATTTTCCAACTCTTGTTCATATAAAAGAATAGTTTTATCTCTTTCACTCATCTCTCTATTTTGCATCAGGTTCTCATCTTGGAATCTCACCTCTCCCTCATTCATAACCTGTGCGCCTTTTAAGGTGGGCCCCTCATATGTTTCACTCATATTCCTGGAAAAAATAGGAATGACCTCACTCACTCCCTCTCCTTTTGCCAGGCTGCAATCCTGCCTCTTACTCAACTCACTCATTTCTAGAAGTGTCTGTGCAACATCAATTGATTGAGTATCAATTGATGTAAAGAAAATAGCAGTTGATGTGTTTGGGATATCCGTCGATTGATCTTGAGTATCAATCGATGGCTTATCAGTTGATGGTTGAATATCAATTGATGAAGGAACATCAATTGATGGAGTAGAAATAGTTGAGGTAATGATTTGAGAAGAGATATTTGAAGTAATATTTGAGATGGAATCCTAAATTTCCTAGGAAGAAAATTCAAGAGAGAGTGTTGGCTTCTCCTTGAATATCAAATAAGGAGAATTTGAAAATGCCTGATTATCTATCAAAACATTTTCTGAAGAAATTTGTTGAGGTGGAGAAAGAAGGATAGATTGAATAGGAATTGAGAGAGAATGAGACTGCATCTCAACATTTATTTGAGATGCATCAAACTGAAGTTGAGAAGGCTCCGCCACAATTTCCTGTGATTTTGCAGTTTGTGATTTACCTTATGCAAAGGTTACCTTCTTCATTCTCCTTTCATATGATTTGGGGGGTTTGGCTTAAGTGTCCCCATTTTTGTTCAATGCCCCTTGTTGAGGGATCTTTTCAATATTGCCATCCTTTTGAGATGATGACAATAGTGGTGTGTTTGATCCCTTTTCAACTATCACAGTCTATTGGGAGACTGTGGAGAGGCTAGGCTGGGTTATCTCACCCTCACTCACCTTATCCTTCTGGGTTCTTTGATGTTCCCCAGTTCTTTCACCAGCTACATCCTCCTCTAATCTATCTACTATAACAGGTGTTTTTTTTTTGTTTTTACAACAACATATTTTTGAGAACCTGTTGAGGTTGGCTTCTTTGATTTGGATTTCGAAGTTGGTTGTGTGGCTTGGGTAGGAGAGTTGGGGTCATTGCTAACACACTTCATAGCCATAAAAGGCAAAGAAGTTTGATGTTGAGAAGAGGTAAGAGTAGAGATATATACCTAAACGAATTCTGGATAGATTAACCCCACCTCATTGTGGAGGTTAATTCTCACAAGGTCCTTGAAAACTCTTTTATTTTGAGTCCAACACTCAAGAATTTTAGTTTCCCTGCATATATTAATTTCTTTCACAAAGTGGTTAATAAAAATCATAATAAATCTAGAATAGTATATATGATTAGATCTATCATACTTCCTACCTAACTTAGCTGCAATTTCATGTAGCAATATAGATGACAGATCATGATATTTATAAAAAAAACACTATATGCCATATGTTGCATGCTTGAAGTTATGACATCAAAATTACTAATTTTACCACTAAAGTATTTTATTCTAACATCAAAGAAATAAGACCATTCTCTCCTAAGATGTTTTCTAACTACATGTCCTAAATTAATGTCTGGATTTGCAAAATTAATAACCCTAAGCATGTTCCTAATATCTGATTCAATGGGTGCATTATTATTGGTGAGATTACGAAGTTGTATGAATAGTAATCGTGATAACTCAACGCTAGAACATGACAAGTAAATAATACTACGCCTACACAAAAATTAGGAAGAAATGAAAACAAGGCAAATACAGTGAATCAAGACATTAGAAGAAGTTTTGAAGTCTACTACAGGTCACTGAAAGAAGTTCATTAATATATTCATGCCTAAGTGAAGAATAATGGTTAAAGACTTTCAGGGTTTCAGAAGTGTTGAAGATTCAGTATAGAAGTGCCACTAGAAGATTTCATTGTAAAGGCATTGATTGAAGATAGACAGTGTTCGAAGCATAGGAATCTAGAAGAATTGAAGATAAGGTAAAGACAAAGGTTAAAGAAGACAACTGCAGTCTTGAAGTTATACTCACTAAAAGAAGTTCATTTATATGTTTAAGCATTAGTGAAGAATATAGAATGAAGTATTCAAGTTTGTAGTAGTAATGAAAACGTTCTCTAAGTACCAAAAAAGATTTTAGTGAAAGTACAGTGTTTATTTATAATCAGTGTTCCAAGAAATAAAAAACTGTTGCATTCCTGTCATTTGATTTTAATGAGAATATGAAGATCAACTTCAGTTTTAGTCATTTGTGAACCAGACCAGTGCAATAGGTGTCAACACAAAGGAATTGGTCAACATGTTTATTGCACAAGAAGAATTAACAAGAAGCCAAATATGTAAGGATTGAAAAGAAGTTGAAAATACTCCAAGTCATTATACAAGGTGGAGAAAATCGACACTTAGTTATACTAGGTGAATAAATTCGATATCAATACAAGGGAGCTATATTCTACACATAGCTTTCCATATGCCAAAAAGAAGCCAAGTCATGTATACAAGGAGAAAAACTCGACACATGACTATACATGGAAGAGAAAATTGACACATAACTTGTAGTATGACAAAAAGAATCTAAGTCAATTCTAAATGGAAGAAAAATTGACACATACCTACACAAGGGAGTAGAATTCGACACAAATTCTTTGAATGATGAAAAATATTCTAAGGCATATACTAGTGAAGAAAAGTCGACACATGCTCATACAAGGAGCAAGAAATCGACACATAAGTTTTTGGCATGATGAAAATTTCTCTAAGGCATATACAAGGGAAGAAAAATTGACACATGGTCATACATGGAAGTAAAATCGACACATGTGAATCAAGTCAACTCTAGTCAACATACAAGGCAATATCATTCGACATATTGACCCTCTATAAAACATGGATTATTTTCTAAGTACCAATACATGGAAACAATATTCGACACTCAGAAAATAAATCTAAGGAATTCGACACATGTCTAGAATTCGACACATAAATGTCTTAAGGGATTGAAATAATTCTAAGGCATGCTAGAGTATGACAAAATCGACACATGTGAAACAAGTCAACTCTAGTCAACATACAAGGCAATATCATTCGACACATTGACCCTCTATACCAATACATGGAAACAATATTCGACACTCATAAAATATCCACGGGATTCTCAAAGTCAACATACAGGGGAGAAGTTGTCAACACTTAGAAAGCTGTTCAATTATTGTAAAGCCTACACTATATAAAAAAATGAATCTAATTCATTTGGTGTGTTTGAATTCACACAACCACACAGAGAGATACAGAGAGAGACAGAAGCCGGATAAGAAGAGATACAAAGCTATACACATACCTTCTTCATCGAAATTTTATAATCTAGCCAGTTCATTATGTTATAATTATATAGGGCTATTATAAAACACTCTCTGTTAGATTGATTTCCTTTTTGTACATTCACAGATCTATATTTTGTAATATGAATCAGTCATATCTCTTTATTGTAGCAAAGAACTAATTTGTTCTTTGAAAACCGGTTCATTAAAACCGGGTGTAGCACCCCTCTAGGTTTATATATGAAAGATATATTCCCCGAAACTTGTCTCGTTTAATTACTTGCTAATTTTCTAGAAATTTATTGTTTATTCATAAAAATAGAAAATTAGTAAGCCATCCTCCTAAATACTATAAGGACTCAAACCATTAACCGAACTCTAAATTATTTATCCACAAAAGATACGAAAGAATTCTTTAATTTAGTGAGTATCGTATTCAACCCCACTTCTACGATACTTCTGGGACCTAACAATTGGTATCAGAGCCTGCTAATTGATAAATGACTAATTGTTTATGTTATAAATTTTAATTAGTTTATTTTATAAGTTTAATAAAGTTTAAGATTTAAATTTATTTAACAAATAAACATGATCCATTTTCTACCAGACCTTGTTACAGTACAAATGTACAAGCATTCGACACTTATAATTGTGTTAGAGTGAATTGTTTTAAGGATAAAGAGTCGACACTTGCAGTACAGGAACCAAGGAAACTTCAAGGGCCTTATAATTCGACACATGGACTAATTGGTGTCAAAAGTTGTTAAGTAACTTATACATTGCTTAAGAATTCGACACAAGGAATGAATGGAAGATGAAAATTATTCTAAGGCAATGTAGAGTGTACACTAATCGACACATAGAATTCATAGGGCATGGGATTCGACTCATACACCAATTGCAGTTTGGTACCCCAAGTTTTGTACCCCAAGTTTTGTACCTTTTAATTTTTATTTTAGATTTATTTATTTTTCTAGAAAATTTAAAATTCTTGAAAACTAAAATTTTTCTTATAATATTAATCTATGGATTTTTAATTTTTAAGAAATTTCAAATATTCTTGAAAATTAATTATTTGTAAATTTTTATTTTTGATTAATTTATTTTCTAAGAAAATTTAAATTTCTATAAATTTAAATTTTTCTTAAATATTAATTCGAGGGTGCTCAAGGGGTTTGTATTTGAAGATTTTTCCAAGTATCGAAGACAACTAATATTGACTGAATATTATTCAATGAAGTTAATTCTGGAACATGGTGATGAAAAAGTGGTATTAATTTCCTCATATGTTTAATCCATATGATCCCACTAATATTTTGGAAGCTGTAAAAGAAGAGATTAATTTGGGTATAATTTTTGGTTAATTTGAGTTAAATTTTGAACGAAAAATCTTAGTGGTTAAATTAGTGAAGGAGAACAGACTAGACTACCTGGAATTTCAGTACAAGGTTTAAAGATTATTCTACAAGGAGATTACATGAAGTTCGTGTTAACACTGCAGATCATCTGGAACACAGGGTTACAGCCATCAAGAATCTAAAGATACAACCACATTATCTTTAGAGGAACTATTTGTGTGCTGAAGGCCTATAAACCAGAACAAGAGCTGAAGAAGATAATATTTAGTATAACAGGTTGTTAGCATATCCACTGTATTTGTGACCCATGAACCAAATTTGATTGAAATCAAGGTTGAGAACCTCTGAATAGAAATGAAATGATCTGAGAAGCTGAATTGAAGATGTTGTAGCTCAAGGTAGTGGTCAAGGTGTTATAAGTGAAGCTTACACTTTGGATTAACCTGAGAACTGGACTGCAAGTCAAGCCTGCAAGGCAACTGGAAGTTCAGTGACATCAGATTCAGACGGTATCCCAATTCTTAATCTAAGGTCCTTACCTATAGATTCGATAGATGAGATTTTCAAGATCAGTTCAAGAGGCGGTTACAAGACATGATTGGTTTATATTAGAAAGACAAGATCAGGGGTTTAATACACAGTTTGAAGAAGCCTGTACAAGCAAAAGATGACAAACACTATGTTGGGTTATAGCAGGAATCTCAAACATTAGTGAGGATGCAGCAAGGGAAAGCATTTGCTAATGAAGTTAAATGCAAGGTTGATTCTATCAGTGACAGTGATGAACCATTTGGATATCTGGCATTAATGACCAACACTGGAGATGAATCACTAAGCACTTCACAGGTACACATTCTTGTTAGGTCCAAAATCATCATAGAAGGGGGGGGGGGTTAAATATGATATGATAGATTTTTCATTAAATTGCGGAATAAGTGTTTGTGTTTTTGAGATATGAAAATGATAATAAATGAAACACAATGATTCGAGGAAATAAAAGTATATTATTAAATCTCTGAGTGCTACACTTCTAATTAATATAATTAGCTTCAATAAGTTCAATCAATGTTACAACAGAAATAGAGTTGGGTGTGTTTAATGTAGAGCTTTAATGAAGTTCCTGTCTATATGTCTTTAGTTGAAGATGAATGAAATCCTTTCTGTCCATATTGATTTTCACCCATATATAATCTGTAGTCTTTTTGGAAATTGATTTCCAACAATGCAAGTCCTTTGTTGCGCCTCCTAGAGTGTTGGTGGTGTGTAGGCACAACAAAGAAGTTTGTTGCGCCTTGAACAATTTTGTTGCGCCCCTATAACTTAGTTGCGCCTAGTACTATAGTTAGTAGCGCCTATACACTAGTTTCGTTGTATAGGCGCCACTAATGACTTAGAAAACATTCTCATAAGTTTTGTTGCGCCTTGATGCCCTTTTGTTGTGCCTGCACACTAGTTGCAATGTGTAGGCGCTACAAACTCTTCCTTAGAACTTATGTTGCGCTTCTGTCTTGGTTTGTTGCGTCTATACTCTGAATCCCTTGTGTAGGCGCCACAAAAATACTTAGAAACTTAGAATGAGTTTTCCTTGAGCCAATGTAGACTTATGTTACGCCTTTGTCTTTTTGTTGCGCCTCTAGAGTACTTCGAGAGTACATGAGCCACGAAATGTAGTTTTACTTGACTTAACCAATTTTTTGAAGTGTTTGAAGTAAACACTACTTGGTTTTCACTCTTCTGGCTTCATCAACTGATTTTCTCCTGATTAATCAAGACAATTCTTTTCTTGTTGTGCTGACGCTTAGTACACTGGTCTGGTTCACAAATGACTAACACTGAATTGAATTCCCTTTACTTCTGTTTTGTTTCAGCTGATTAACTTTGGACTGTTGAATTGCTTTTTATCACTTAAACCCTTTGACATTCATACTTAAATCATTACACTCTCTTTTTTCTGAAATCTTCTGAACTTTTATTTGTTGTCGAGGCCTGAACATATTAATGAACTTCTCTCACTGTCATTCAGTTAACTTTACATCTTGAATGCTCTGCAATGATGTATGTATGATTCATGTTTACATGTCTTTCTGGATTCCTATGATGCACATTAGTATTATTTATCTGTCTTTGTTTCTTAGTTGAGTTATCATTATTACTATTATATACTACGTTACATTATGCTTTACAATCTCCCCCTATTTGGTTGTTAGAGTTCGACAAGCAAATCTTGTGAGAGGATAACTCAACTGATACTTACAAGAAAAAGTAAAGTGCAGAAAAATAGTAAATAATATTAATTACATTCTGAATTAGATTTTACATTTCTAGATTTCTTTGGGTACAATAGAAGTTTGTTCCTCTAGCCTGAACACATAATTCTATGATCTTCTACTTCTTTGTACCGAGTCTTGCCTGTTCTTAGATCTTGTCTCAGAGTAATGCTTTCTCAATTCTTCTTCCTTCTGCTCAAACCTTGCCTTCACTATATCTCTAACTTCCACTTCAAGAGTATTGACTGAAGGTGGTTCTTCTAACTTCTTCAAAACTTCAGTGAGAAAAGGGGTTGAGTTTATCTTGGAGATTGACTCGAAGGACAGAGATTGTCTCTTTGAAAACACGAACACTGTTATCCTTTTTGGAAAACCCTTTACTCGGTCAGTGTCATGCATCGATTCTTTTGCCAATTTCTCCACCAGGACATCTTCAATCATCTTCAAAGCCTTTTTATCTGATTTGACTGTGGATCTCTTCACCCTTGAAAGGACTTTTCGGATAATTTCATAATTGTTTCTCCTCATTTTCGATAGCTCCTTCTTTTTATCCACTCCATTCTTCTTGAAAAGGAAGTATTTTGTCCATTTGGCTCCATCTGAATACAAGGTTCAGAATATCTTATGGTTTCAAGTACTTCTGTGCCATCCTCTCTTCTTACATACATTGGGTCTTGATAATATCTAGTCATATCTATTAGATATCTTCCTGATGTTTTAATTGCTCTGTTCAATCTGAATGCGTAGATCAACTCAGCAGCCTTTAAATCTTCTTTTATTCTATTCTTCTTGCTTTTGAGTCTCCCTTCTACATACTGCATGAACATTACATGGCTTGAATCTAGACATTCATCTAACAAGGTTATTTTATGAAGTGTTGTTGCTTTGTAGTGCTTGTCCATCGGAGGCTTTTCAAATGCTTCGACACCGAACTCTATAATCTTCTTCTCAATCATATCTCTCAGTATCTCATTTGTTTTATGCCCACCAAAGATGTCTTTCCTCTTCAGCACATACAACTCCATAATATTCATCTTTTAAAACTCTTTGTTGATAAAATCTTTGACCCTAATGATGTTGAATTTATAAACATTTTCCACCCGTACTTGGACGTACTTACCGACACGCTTGTAATCTCTTCCAATAACATAACATAGAGTTCATGAACATCTTCGAATTTTTCCCTCATGGTCCTGAAGAGATCAAGGACTTCTCTATCTTTCTTCTGAGTTAGGGTTAACTCCTTCTTCTTCAGTAGACTCATTGTTTCATCCCAATCAAGACCAACTTTAGTTTCTATGTCCTTGACTCTATTCCTTCTTTCCATTGCATTCTGTACTCTCTTCCACTTTCTCTTCATTAATTCTTGAGCTTGAACTATGTCTTGAGTAACAACTTCATCTACACCAACTAGAAGACAGTCATTAGCAAACACATGTTCTTCTACAAACTCCTCCTCAACATATATTCCTGCAGCCTTTGCAGTATCCTCTATTTCAATCTCAGTTGGAATCTCCAATGACACACAGGGTTCAAAAATTTCTCCTTCTTTAAGTTGCCTAGCTCCAGGTCTATAGAAGATATCTGACTCCCCCTAAACTGTGTATTCCAAGATCATATCAGCTCCAACTTTTTCTAGTGCTAATCTCTCCCCCTCAGTTCGGTCATCCTCCCTTCTGATTGTAGTAATATGATTTGTCGAACTTGATTGAGTAGAAATAGGAACTTTCTGAGCCAGCAGTTGTTTGAACAAATCTTTGATTTCTTTCATTTTTGCTCTCTGCTGCTCCTGCACTTCCAAGATCTTTGTTATTGAGTAGTGAATTTCTGTTACTTGGGCCTCCAGATTTAAAATCATTTGGCTATGTGCAGTGTGTGCAATGTGTGGGGTGTTTGTTTGGTTAGAGGGTGTCTCACTCCTCACTATTTCTGTTTGAGCACGACCCTCAACACTCACACTCGGATAATCAGGGTCAAGGAATTGAAGATCGCTTACTCATGTCCTGAATATCATCCAAATCTTCAATACCTGCATCAAAATCCTTATCCCTTCTATGGGTAGGTTGCCTCTCCACCTGACCACTATGGATGGGAAGAACTCCTTTTTCAAGAACTGGGGGGTTGAGACCCAGTGTGGTCACCACTATGGATTCTGTAATAATTGGCAAGAGTGTAGAATCCATGATGCCAACTGAAGCCATTGAAGGCCTGACCTGCTCAGAGACAACCTGAATATGTTCTACTGCCGAAGCAGCAGATACTCTATGAATAGAGTCCACATCCCCTCTATGGGTGTGTTGTCCCTCCGCTTGACCTGATAAGGTGGGGCGGACCTCTGTTGTAGGAGTTGGAATTTGAATCTCCAGGGGGGTCACCACCTCAGACAATGTAATGTATGACAATTGAGAGCCTGTGGTCCTCCACGAAGCCTGTGAAGGCATTTCCACTTGAAGTGCTGATGCTGCTGACGCAACTACTCCTTGAATGGAGACTTCTTCCCTTCTATGGGAGAGTTGCCTTTCTACTTCACCCATTTGGGAGGGAAAACATCCTGAATATGATCTGGAGATGTTAAGTCCAGAGGGGTCACCACATTTGACAATGTAATGAACAGCTCGTTAGAGTCAGTGATGCCCCCAACTGTCTGTGAAGATAGGTTTTAAATTAGATCTACCAAAACAGTACTAGCTACTGAAGTAACGAATATTATTACAATCTCTAGTTCTGTTCCCATACATTTCAGGATTTTATCAATTTCAGAATTAAGGTCACGAAGGAAAATAAAGGATTCAGAGATTGGAGAATCAGGTTCTTGGCTAACAGATGCCTTAGGCTTAAAATTCACTTTTTGACGTTTTCGAGAAGGCAGAGCTGTGGGGGATATTTCAAAAAAATTCTGATTCGGTAGGGACTCACTCCTATCATCTAAATCAATGGTTTTTTCTTGGTTTTGGGAGATGAAGGTAGTGTTTGTTGTTCTCTGGCAGTAGTTAGAACTGGTTGGTCTGCCAGTTCATTGCCAGCTTCGATGGCCACTGAGGGCTCTTGTGTGTGCATGGCCGTTTGAGGCACAGAAGTAGATATTGTGATAAATTCATCTTGTAAAAAGGTAGAGAAGTCAAAGTCTAGAAGTGTACCGTCTTCCATTTGCTCATCACAGAGATCAGGAATGTACACCTCTATAGTCTGAGGCTCTTCTACTTCTGCCTCAACAACTATCTCCTCTGTTTCAATTTCAGGGCTATTTCTTTGTTGTTCTTCTTCAGGAATTTGTTCTTGCTCATGTTCAGAACCAGCTTCTTCCATAATATCATCTTCTTTTTCAGAGCTTGGTTCTTCTTCTTCATTTGCTGTTGAGTTTCCAGACTCACTTGAGGTTTCAGCTTCATTGCCCTCTTCAGAGGTCGCTGCTTCTTCTTTTTCTGCAGCTTCTTCTTCTTCTTCATTAACCTATCTACGAAGATCAAATCAATCTCTGATAAGGTCAGTCATCAGAGCAGGAGTATATATGTTGGTATAGTCAGCCTCATTTTATAGTAAAAGAATTGTCTTGAATTGAAGTGAGGGTGACTCTTCTAATGGGCTGTTCTGAAATATTTACAGTTGATCAGCTCTCAGCACTTGATTCAACACCAGCTGCAAGAATCTGGGATACAAACATAAGATCAACTTGCCAAAATTTATTCTGGACCCAGATGCCACTGCATAGCCAATCACCTTGTTGAATTGAGTGATCCCGTGAAACCCACCTGTCTTTGGTGCGAATCCGTGAGATAAAATGTTGAAAAACAAGTTCCACTCCTTGGGTAGGTGATTCTTGTAAATCTTCTTTAGAAGATTATTGTTCACTCTGGTGCATTGCAGGAACATGAATAAGTTGTCCAGATCTGCCTGAGATGGATCATCTTCAAAATTCTCAGAAGGCAGATGAATGCTCGATTGATGTCATTCTCAGTTATTCGCACCTTCTGTCTCTGAATCTTACATGTGAAGGCTGAGATGCCATCTACAGATGTGTCCTGAGCAGACCTGTAAACCTGTCTTAACAAATTTCTATTCAAAGGAACAGAAGTCGTTAGTGCGTACCAGACTATAGAATGTTCATTTAAAAACCTAGCCTAATTACCTAACTCCCTAGCTTCAGTCCAATTATCTAATAATATGAAATGAAAGATAATTTTTATGAATTAAAATTACTAATTAAAATTGAATTAATTAAGTAAATTATGAACTAAAATCTTAAAATTAAAAATTACTTGGTTTTTCGTAAAATAAATATTTAATGGACTCCTAGTAATTTTAAGCACGCTTTTAATTTTATTACAATTTTTAATCGATTTTAACAATGACAAACCCTAGTCAAAATGTTCGAGAGTTTTTGAAAAATTAAGTATTTTAGAACTCTAACCAAAATTAATGGGACCACTTGCAAATTAACAGTAAGAATATGGGTACCACAAAACTGGTTTTAGATCAAAAATCAGACAAGAATTGGCCTAGATATGTTCGATTAAAAAATTACTAGATCTCAGTTTTGTTGCACCTTCCTAATTGTATGCACTGTATATGTATATCTTAAAGCGCAGCAAAACAACACCACTATATATAGGCGCCACAAAACTGATATAAAAGTTGTTAAGTACTTTAGTTGCGCCTGCACAGTGATTGCACTGTGTTGACGCCACTAAACAATACTAGCACAACAAAATATTTATGTTGCGCCTCCACTGTGTAATCACTGTGTTGGGGCCACATAAATTACCTAGAGCCACAAAAATGCAATCAAAATCTTCTAAGTATTTTGTTGCGCCTTTACAGTGGAATCACTCTGTAGGCGCAACAAAATCCTATAGGCGCCACTTGATTCTTTAAAAGAAACTAAGTACTTGTGGTTTAGATATGTTGCGCCTATACAGTTAAGCCACTGTATAGGCATCACTAAACTTACTAAGCGCCACAAAGTACTTGATAAAATCTCAAGTGCTCCTAGATTTTGTTACTAATTAATATAAATAATATTTATGGATAATTTGTATAATTAATCAATAATAATTAATAACTCACAAATATTATTTCATAAAATATTTATTAATAACAATAACAACATTGATTGTTAAAATTATTATCATAAATAAATTATGCTTCTTATTATTTTACTTTTATTTTAAATATAAGAATAAATATAAATATTCAACCTTTTTATTTAAAATAATTTCAAATAATATTTAACTATATAAGTGCCAAGAATTTATCAATTAAATACAAGAACTTACATATTTTCTAAGATCAAAATTAAACAAATACCAGATTAATAATATTAACAGGCATGCACAAGATATTTATCTAATATTTAATCCTATTAATTGGAAAATAATTTGGTAGATAAATTCACAAGTCCTAAAAATATTAACATTAATTAACCAGTGAATTTATCACCTTCAAATTATAGTTTTAGATTACTAACTAATTAGTTAGTAGAATTTAACATCCCAAGTTCACAAACCAGTCCAGTGAAAGTGATTTCATCCAGTGGTTTAGTGAAGATATCTGCAATTTACTGCTCTGTAGGTACAAAATGTAACTCTACAGTACTATTCATGACATGCTCTCTAATAAAATGATACCTGATATCAATGTGTTTGGTCCTTGAATGTTGAACAGGATTGTTTGTGATGGCTATGGCACTTGTGTTGTCACAGAATATTGGAATTTTACTCAGCAATAGTCCATAGTCTTGAAGTTGGTTACTTATCCACATAATTTGTGCACATCAACTTCCAATAGCAACATATTCAGCTTCATCTGTCGACATTGCAACTGAGTGCTGCTTCTTGCTATACCAGGACACCAATATTCTACCAAGGAATTGACAACTCCCTGATGCACTTTTTCTATCAATCCTACAACCTGCATAATCAGAATTTGTATAGCCAATAAGGTCAAAACCTGTATCTTTAGGGTACCAAATTCCAAGATTCAGACTTCCATTAAGATACCTAAAAATCCATTTAACAGCTATAATATGTGATTCTTTAGGGTTAGACTGGAACCTAGCACACAAGCATGTAGAAAACATAATATATGGCCTACTTGCAGTTAAGTAAAGTAATGAGCCGATCATACCTCTGTAGCTTGTGATGTCTACCTTCTTACCAGGTTCATCTTGATCAAGCTTAGTGGAAGTTGCCGTAGGAGTTTTAGTTGTTGATGCATCTTCAAGACCATACTTCTTTAAAAGATCTTTGATGTACTTGGTCTGGCAAATGAAGATTCCATCTTCCCTTTGGCTTACTTGGAGTCCAAGGGAGTAATTCAACTCTGTTAGTACCAAATATAGTTAAAGGTGGGGTTGAATACGATATTGTTCAATTTATAAAATATTCGCGGAATGATTTGTTATGGACTAGTTGATGGTTCGAACATATATTAAATCAAACACAAGGTATGCACACAGTTAACACAAACACAGTTCGTTCGGGGAATATATCGTTTTATTAATATAAATCATGAAGGTGCTACACAAATCTAATCCATAGATTAACTCCAACTGATTCACTAGTACAGTTACAATACAACAATAATCAATACGAACAATAATTATGACACTAGCTCAAACGACGTTAATGGCTTCTCTGTGTCTCTCTTCTTTGCTCTGTATATTTTCTCTCTGTAACTGAATGAATTCACAAAGGCTTGGCTTTGCTGCTTTATTGTGTAGGCTTTTGTTTTCAATCTTCTACGTGGCCTTCTGAGAACCAAGTAAATAGATTGCTTCTCACTTCTTTGAATTAACAACCGTCGAGACATTTGATTTATAACCATCGGTGAGTCTGTTGATAACCATCGAGACTGAAATAAATCACTTAAAACAATTCTGATCAAGGATATCAATGATAGGTGGCATGCTGTGGCTGGCTGTAGATTAAACAATTTTCAACCTCAACTATCGAAGTGCCATACCTATCGAATGACTTAACCGTCGATGGAATAAATAATATGGATATTTATCTGAGTACCTTAACTATCGAGATGCTATAACCGTCGGTCAATTAAGACGAAACAGTCAAACTCAACTATCAGTTATAACTATCGACTCAAAATGAATTATTAAAACAATAACCGTCGAGAGAAATAGAATTAATAATATATCCAAAATGATAACCGTCGAGATGTGCTAACCGTCGGTTAAATAAGACGAAACAGTCAAACAGCTAAAACCAACTATCGGTAGTTCATCTTAGTCGTTTTTCCAATGATTCAAAGCTCTGTAATATTTCTTTTCACTGCAACCAAGTTAATAAATTTACCTTTATTACTTGAACTTGATTTTCTCTGAGCTTTAGCACACAACGGTTATACAGCTAATTCTTTTGTAACATAGATGCAGTTCTCAATTCCTTTTGTGTTGACGTTTAGTGCAACTGGTCTGGTTCACAAATGAAAAACACGAACTTGATCTCCACACCTTCTTGACTATTCAATTGGCCCTATTTCTCTAGCTGTTAAGAAGTGCTTCTGTAATTCACTAGAATCCCCTAACTTCTCTGTTGTAAAACCTCTGACATCTTCTGAACCTCTGAAACACTACATCTGTATTCTTCACTGAGGCTTGAACATGTTAATGAACTTCTTTCAGTGATCTTCAATGTCTTCAAAGCTTCCTCTAATATTTTGGTCTTTTGTATTCAACTTATAAACGATTCGCAGTCGATTCCGTGCTTCATTTTAATATAAGTTACCGACCATTAGTGTTGAGTTAGTTTCCTCGGTTACATGTTACGTTACGTTACATTATGCTTTACAATCTCCCCCTATTTGATTGTTAGAGTTCAACAAACAAATCCCTTAAGAGGATAACTCAACTAACTTACAAGAAAAAGTAAATAGAAGACGGTAAACTAATATTAAATACATTCTGGATCATATTATACATTTCCAGATTTCAAAAACAATTAGAATGTAGAATGAATGTTCCTCTAGCCTGAACTGATATACATTATGTCATTCTCATTGTACAAGACTTGCAAGCTGGTCATTCACTAGATCCAATGCTTCTTCTTCTAGCATATTTCTTGGCTTGAGATCTGACAAAGCTTCCTGAAGTGTTTGCAAGATAGCTACTCTCCTGATCTGCTTAACCTGTTCGAATGTAAATTCAAGAATTTTCGTCTTTCCTTTAACACTCAACCTTTTGGAACTGCTTTAACCCGATCAGTGTTGTAACATGATTTTGCTCCCAACTTCTCCATGTAAAGTTTAGAGATTTCTGCTAATGCTGATTTGTCTTTATAGTTCATCGAAGTCTTGATTTGATCAAATATAAAACCCAGTTCTTTAGAAGTCATGTAAGACATCTTGTGGATATCAACTATTACAGTTTTTCCTTTGGGTTCTTGTACCTGATTGCTGGAGGATCCTTTAACACCATTGTCTCTGTCTCCCTGATTACATCAAAATCTGGAAAGACAATTGGAAAATCTGGCTTCTTTGTATACTCGAACACTTTCCCTGGATGGTTAAATCTGAATTCACTCATTGCCTTGACTTTTTCAAAGTCTCAATCTCCTTCTTCTTTTGTATACATAGGCAATTTTGGTTGAGATCCATTTGAAGGATTTATTCTTCTAACCTTGGAAATATCTACAGATTGATTTGATAAGACATTAAGTCTATAAGAATAGATGCGCTCTGCAGTTTTCCACTTTTATTCTGTTCTAAGTCCTTCACTCCTAAGAAGTCCTTCAACATATTTCCGATGCTTCAGAGGATATAGACTCAGTCTTTCATCACTCAAATACAGTGTCTGAACTAACTTGTCTTTGTAGAATATCACTGTATAAGAAGTTGTGTGAACTTCAGCTTCTACTTTGCTCATTTGATCTTCAATCATATCATTAAGAAGTTCATTCATATAAGATCTCTTATCCACTCTAATCTTCATGACATACAATTCTGTGAGAGACCTCAACTTGATAAAATTAGAAGAAATGGTCTTAGTAGTCGAATTATTGAATTGAATCTGAATCCGTCATCCATTGATGTTAGTCGTGATGAATATCAATTTAATTGTTTGTCTCAATGCATGAAAGAACTGGTTTATTGATGGATGACTCTTGTGAGCTTCTTGCAATGCTTCCAGAACTTTTTGATCTTCATTTTGAATCTCTTCTAACCCTGGTTTCTGCAAAAGACTCCTAGCCTTGTCCCATGCACTTCCTTCTCTTGATAATACCAACGGCCTTTGTCTCTTTACAATATAGTGGTTGTAGTGTTCTTTTCTGACTTTCTCTTGAGACATTCATGCAATTTCACATGCCCTTATCCTGGATTGATTTGCATATAGCAAACCAAACGTTTCCACAAAGTCCGTTTCAGTGAACTGATAAGCAGCACCATTTACAAAATCTTCAAACAAATCATCTTCCTGATCTGTAGGAGCGGTATGAGAAGGTTCCCATATTTCTCTTTCTTCAAGTGTGAGCCTTACCTCCAGTGGTATATCTTGCTCCCCCTGAGATGTATAAATGTTTGCTTCTTTTTCTTCTTCTACCAACTTGCCTTTCCCTTTGTCTTTACTCCCCATGTCAGCACCAGATTCTTTTTCTTGCTCTCGTACTATCTTCTCCCCCTTAGTTGTGTTATCCTCCGAAGTAGGGATTTGAGTAGTTTGAGATTGATGCTTTTCAAACAAATCTGTAACAAATTTCTTCATTTCAGTCTTGAAAATATGGAAATCCTACAAAATGTTGTATTGAACATATTTTATTTTCATACCATTGCTGTGAAATTCAGACTTCATTTCGGTGACAGTAGTCTCCAGGTTATAAACCCTTTGACTTAGAGATTGTGTGTGCATTGTGAGGGTATCTATTTGGCTGGTAGGTGTCTCACTGACAGGTTCTGTAGGTGTTTGTCTCTCAATTCTCTCACTCGGTCTTAGAGGTGTGGGTGAATTATGATCTTTCAATCGTTCTATTGGTGTTTCACTCACTCTCCTTGACTCCAACAAATCTTCTGTACTCGTAGTTAAAATCCTAAATGGCTCGTCCGAAGAACTATTGCCAAGTAGTTGCTTCTCCTTCCACTAATAGTGGTGGAGACCTCCTGATTAGGAGCCATGAATGTTCCTCCTGGGGGGCTTATCACATTGGATCCTGTAATGTTTAGCAATGAAGGACCCGTGACTCTCGCAATAGCCTGTGAAAGCATGACCTGCACAGGATCTACCTGTATAGGTTCTGCTATAGTAGTAGCAACATCCGTCAATTCCTTCTGTGTGTGTGCTCCTTTCAGTGCAACATATAACTTAGTTGGATGCTCAATTATTGACACTCTTTCAGATGCCCTGGCTGACGGGCGAATTTCAATAGGTTCACCCTGTTGAGAGGATGTCCCCAGAGACTGTGTATTTGCCTTCTTCAACTCTATATCCTTTTGAGAGGGCATAGATGGGCTAACAGATACCTCAGGTTCTTCTAATCGACGTCTAGTCAGAGGTAGAGCTGTTTGGGTTCCCTCACCTTCCTTATGTGGTGCTTCTGAGGCACTATCTCCCTCACTCATAAATTTTCTTTTTAAGGGTTGGAGAGAAGATAAAGGTAAGGTTTTTATAGTGTTTGGTTCTGAGGCAGAGGTTAGAATCTGTTGGGTTTCAGATTCATTGCCTTGTCCTACCGCCACAGAGGGCTCAGCTGATAATTTCATGACACATTCTCCATAAAGATCCTGCAAATTAGAATAAACTGAAGATTCAGAGACATGAAGACTACCTTGAGTAGTACCTGTAGGAGTCCAGGGATGATATGATTTCTGACTGTCAGTATGCCCTACAGAATCTCCTCCAAATATACTTTGAAATCCATCTCCTGAAATTTGTACTTCCTCTGTCACCTGAACCACTTCTTCTTCTTGAGCTAAATCCTCTACATGAGTAGCTACTGGAACTGTTTCTTGCACTGGTTCAGGGACCTGATCATCTTCTTGAGGCCCTTGAGGCACGTCTCTTTCCATGTCCAATACACAACCCTGCATGTATTCAGTCATTTGAGCAGGTGCTTCGTTGATGTAGTTTATGTTATTGTTCAGAGTGTTGGTTATCCTGTTTTTCTGTTTCATACACAAAGAGGTAACACTACTAGTATATAGTAGTTTTTCCTCGTTAGTCGTTAGATCATTAATGATAAGCTGTAGGAACTATGGAAAGTAACACTCCACGTTAGTGACTTGAAGGTTTCTGTCCTCCACCGGTCCCATAACATAAAACATCTGATTCAATAATAACTTACCAAAATTTATCCTACAATTATTAGCAACACTGAAGCCTAAAGCTTGATAATAACTTGAAATACTGTGTTTGTTGAACTTTTTGTAAGAGAAACATTGCATAAGAGTGTGGAAAAAGAAATTCCATTCCTTAGGTAAATGATGTTTACACCTTTCACCCAAGTCGTGGAGATTAGGATTAACGTAGTTGATAGTCGTGAAGAACTAAGTTAATTGTTCAGAATTGGGATAAGGGACTAGATTATTCTCAGGGAATCTTAAGATACGATTCAAATCTAGCTCCGTCACCCGGATTTCCCGATTAGCAATACTAAACGTAAAAACCAGTTCATCAATAGTTGAAGAGTCATATGCAAAACAGTAATAGTCTCGTAGCATATTATGATTTACCTCACTCGAGAATATTCGAGTAACACTCATGCCCAGGCCCGATAATTAGCAGGAAGGGACTGAATGTTATTCTCGGCAACTAAATTCATTTTGGTAATAGTAAAAATTCCAACCATTTTTAACTAGTAAAAATTATCAAAAATTTTAACTTTAAACAATTAATTACGAATTTAATTAGACTCGATAACGAACCAAAAATACTAAAATTCAAAACTCCTCGAAAAATCATGAAAAAAATATATGCTAAACTAGGAGAGATTTGAACGGTGAAACTATTTTTGTTTTGATTTTTAGACCTCAAACAAACCCTAGAGAAAATCCCAAAGTTTGAAACACCCGAAACAAAACTGAAACCAAACGATGCAAGGTTAGTATCAAAATGATCCTGGTGACTAGATCTACAATTCTATCGGTTTAGATTTTAAAACAAGTACTGGAATATTAGAAAATGGAGGTCAAAAATCAAGTTTTTGGTCGATAGTTATAACATGCGAGAGTTGTGTGTACATGTGAGTGTGCTGTGTATAACTAAAGAATGAAAAGAAAATAAAAACTATATATATTTAATCACCTAACTATTGATAGTTAGGTAATTCCCACTTCGATGGTTAACAAAACCAATAAAATATTAATAAGTAAATGAACAAACCAGCACCACTTCGCTGGTTAGGATAAACATAATATATTGTAAAATAAGGCAACTATCGAGATGGGTTTGAGAAAAAAAATAATTAAAATAAAAACTCCACTTCGATAGTTAGCAAACAATAGAAAAAAAAACTAACACATAGAGCTGTAACTATCGAATAATATTAAAAATAAAATAAAAGCTTTCGATAGTTTTTTATATAAATCATTTAAAAATATAAAATCTACTTAATAAATAATTCCAAATTTTCAATAGTTTAAATAAATAGATGTCTCTTAAATTAATAAATTAATATTCCTTAACATAGAAATATTAGAATTTTAATTTAGAAATAACCATCTAATTAACTATAATCTAATTTGAAATACAGACAGACAATATTAACAAATATATTAATACTAATAAACACAGGTGGTTGCTTTAAAATCTTTGGAACCAATTTTTTTTTATTCCATACTCTGTTACTTTTGAAATTTACAAAAATTTTAAACCAACTCAATCACAATCCAAACGATCATACAAGCATACTATGAATAAACATACAGTCAGTTATGCAAAATAAGATCATGAAATGTAATTGCTACACAAGCTTTCAGTGATAACCAGTACATTAAATAAACAAGTCAGTACAACCAATTTCTCACTAAAGATCACAACCTGTCTGATATAGAATCTCTCAGCCAGATCTCATAACATTGAAATCCACCAATTAATTCTAAACCACAGACTGTTATGCTTCTTGTTAACTACAAACACTTATGAAGCAGTTAACTACTTATGCTATATCAAATAATTACCATAAAGCATAACTGGTATACTTATGATAATTAATATTGATATTCATAAGCCCGAGATCATAAGTTAGACTGGAGGTCACAAGTCCTTTGGATATAAAAATTCAATAACTTGTGAATCCATATAACTCCTCGCAAACAAAAATTAATTTAAATTTAACATCCCTAATTCACTAACCAACCTAGAGAAAGTGGTTTCATCTAGTGGTTTCGTGAAGATGTCTGCAAGTTATTGTTCTGTGGGTACAAAATGCAACTCCGCAATTCCATTCATGACATGCTCTCGTATAAAGTGATACATGATATCAATGTGCTTGGTTCGGGAGTGCTGAACCAGATTGTTGGTTATAGTTATGGCGCTTGTATTGTCGCAGAATATTGGAATCTTGTTCAACATAAAGCCATAGTCTTGGAGTTAGTTTCTCATCCATAGGATCTGAGCACAACAGCTACCTGCTGCGATGTATTCTGCCTTTGCTATTGAGATAGACACTGAGTGCTGCTTCTTGCTATACCATAAAACTAATCTTCTTCCCAAGAATTGACAGCTTCCAGAAGTACTCTTCATGTCAATCTTACAACCTGCAAAATCCGAGTCTGTATAGCCAACTAGGTCAAAACCTGTACCTTTAGGATACCAAATTCCCAAATTTGGAGTACCCTTCAAATATCTAAAAATTCTTTTGACAGCTATAAGGTGAGACTCTTTTGGGTTAGCTTGGAACCGTGCACATAGGCAAGTTGAAAACATAATATCTGGCCTACTTGAGGTTAAGTAAAGTAGAGATCCAATCATACCTCTGTAGCTTGTGATGTCGACAGATTTACCTGATTTGTCCTCATCAAGCTTTGTGGCAGTTGGCATTGGAGTCTTGGCGGAGGCTGAATCTTCAAGTCCATACTTCTTTAGAAGATCTCTGATGTACTTTGCTTGGCAAATGAAGATCCCATCTTTTTTCTGACTCACTTGTAGTCCAAGGAAGAAAGTAAGCTCGCCAATCATATGTTGGGTTCCGAGGCATAAAACGCAGCGGATAAACGTAAATATAACGAAAATTTTCGGAACCCAAACGCAGGATCATGTATAAGAATTGACGGATTATGGTGATAATCGAATCATACCTATTAAGATTTTGAATGCCACGAACTCAACGGAGATCCTTGCTATCACGATTTGTGTCTTCCTCTCGAAAGCACCTCTATGGTATCCACACGAGCACCTTCAAGAACGTCTCACGATCTTGAACACTGAACGGAAGTACTAGCCTCCTTTGATAGGTTTCGAATTCTCTCTGCCTCTTCCTATGTTGCCTCTTCTGCTAGGGTTTTTACAAAAACGTGCAAGCCATTTAACCTATCATTATCTATTTATAATGATTGGTTAATGGGCCTTTTTAGCAAAAACCTAACCCATGTAGGCATAGGATTAAATAATAAAACATGCTTCTATTATTTAATTAATAATTAAGTCACACTTAATTATTATTGGCAGAAATATAATTCTTCAAATTCGAATTTATTTCAATTAATTAAGTCTCACTTAATTAATATAATAAATTCGAATTAATCATCAATTAATTTAAATCTATAATTTAAATTAACTATTCCTCTAGGTGCTCTATGTGTGTGACCCTATAGGCTATTATTTAATTAGCAATAATTTTATTCTCCAATAAAATTATAAACAATGAGCGGTATCTAGTAATACATCATTGCTACCTAATTAAACAATAATTAAATCGTGATTCGATAAAACCTTTCGTGATTAATGTTTCCGTGTAATATAATCCCTTTAACCATATATATTATAGATTAAACTCGAGGCATGTATTTAGTCATCCTCTTCAACATTTAATCCGAGTTTACTTGATCCATGAGTAGACTATGAAAAACAAATCATTATTTGAGCACGGCCATGCATTTTATAGTCTCACTCAATTAAGAGGCCAATAATATCTCTCCTAATTATAGGAGGGTTAAATCCTTTATCTATCATTTATATTTCTCATACGACTCATGATATACCCGATGTCCACTTTTATCATCACCCGGTCAAAGGTAACTTTTAATGTAGTCAAAGTATATCAATCATCGTATAGAAATATAATGATCTCAAGTCAGAGGATCATTACACCATTATCACTGTGAGTCTTTCTTATGACTTAATTAAACATGAAGAATCTCACTGTGGGTCTGTCCAGTACCATGTACCCCTACATGTACCTATGTATTGACTTTAGTATCCCCATACTTATAACCAATGAGATGTGGTTATCTGTCAAACAACATACTAGTCTATTTATGTATTATTATTGTCCTATCATAATAATACTCGACTAGGGAACCTTTAAGAATATGATATATTATATAATCTCAAGTTCAAGTCATGTACTTAAACTATATAACGAGTATCATGATTCTAAGGACATTTATTATGCTAACAAATATATCGCAGTAATTAAAGTCATAATAAATACGTTTATTGAATAATCAAATGACATAAATGTTTATTAAAAGGAAAAATTGTATTGCCTCTAGGGCACCTACACTAACATCATACTCATCTCGTACCTACTCTGCATTAACTTAGCAAATCTCTTGCATAGCTCATCATTAGTAGAACCGAATATAATATCATTAACATACACTTGAACTAATATCAAATTATTTTTATGCATTTTATGAAAGAGAGTCTTATCTATAACACCTCTGATAAAACCATTTTCAATTAAAAATTCAGATAGTGTTTCATACCATGTTCGAGGCGTCTACTTGAGTCCATAAAGAGCTTTAAAAAAGAAGTACACTATTAGGTCCAAATGTGTTGTAGAGGGGGGGTGAATACAACTTTTCGAATTTAAGAAGCAATAAATACCATGTAATAAATGAACACAATGATTCAAGGAATATATGTCTTATATATAACTTGAAAGGGTTGCTACAACATTCATTACAAAGTACACCAGAAGTAAAGAGGGTAGTATATGATACTTAGCTCTGTGAATATACTCTCTCTCTTTTATAAGTGTTTATCTCGAAAATATTGCTCTCTTTAAAATAATACACAAGTACTTCTATTTATACTACTTGTAATCTATGTCCTGTAGTCTTCAAAGACTAAGATATACGTGGCCCAATGATGTCCACATAAATCTTATCTTGTCTTGAAAGCTTGGAAATCTGCCAATCAGATGATGCCATGTGTCATGTTGAAACTGCCCTCCATATAGAATATCTACTTGAGAATTTCTACTTGGCCATCTCGAACTTCTAAGTAGAATTTCTATATAGGAATGTTCTACTTGGCTATCTCGAACTTCTAAGTAGAATTTCTACATAGGAATGTTCTACTTGGCTATCTCGAACATCTAAGTAGAATTTCTACATAATAATGTTCTACTTGGCTATCTCGAACATTTTGTATTTAGTGAAATTCTGGGCTTCAATCTTGAAACTTCTATGCAACATCTTGAACTTGTGATTTATTTATGTCTTCCATATTCTTCAACAAGCTCTTGAACCTGGATCTCTATTTCTGACATAAACTTGCTATCAATGTCCTGACACTTGATGCACTGGTCTGATTCATAAGTGACTAGTCCTGATAGTGTTTCTGCTTCTTGAATAGATTACCATATTCAATTAGTAATGTGACTTTCCAATTATTGCTTTCCTTCTTGTTCACTTGAAATCAATTAGCCTTATTGATATTGATAGTTATGATCTTGAATCTTTAAGTTACAAATCACTGAGGCATGAACAACTCTGTCTTGAACTTCTTTCAATGATTTCTTCTTTATTTGATCATAGTTAACATGTTAAATTGTATCAATTACCTTGTTTTCATTTAGCATTGATTTCTTTGTGGCTTCATGTTCTTGATTGTCTTCCGGTTAAGTATCTTTTCTTTTAGTTGAGTTACATAAGTTATAGTGTTACAAGTTAAGACACTCTTCCTTTCAATCTCCCCCTATTTGATAGTCTAACAATGACATTCAAATTAACAAGGGATAACTCAACTAAACAATGAGACGAGAAAACGATAAATAACATTACTGTCTTGTTAAAATTACAACTGAAATAAACTTGGAAAACAATTCAAAGAACTAGAATAAATAAAACTTAAGCTAGACAAAGAATTCGAACTTCGAATTAAACTTATATCACCTGGATTATTTCATATCTTTCAGTCAAACTTATATCACCTTATTGGATCCACTCTGATTCACGGTTACAGTATGGTAAGTTAGCCTATCTCGCATACCGTGATCAGGTGAATTTTCCTCAAGTGAGTTAAAGCAACCAATAGATATGAAGTTTTTCCAACTTCAAGTTCACACCACTCTGACCTTTAATTCTAATTCCGTCTCCTATTCCTAGCTTCTTCAGCTTGACGCTTCTCCTCTTTCAGCTTTCTGTGCCTTTCCTTCTGCTGCTGTTCTTTCTTGTAGACTGGATCATGTAACTGCTTCCACCTTGCATTCAGCAGACTTACCGCTTCCATTTCTAGAGGATTCCTGGGCTCTGGATAAGGATGCCTGAAAAGCCTTCTGAGTTTGTCCACCTCCTGAGTAGTTCTTATCTTAGGAATGTCCTCAAAATTTTTCATTATGAGCTGTGATTTCTAATGAGATTTATCAACCTTGAACTGACAATAGATCATTTTGGGATGGGCCTTAACACGGTTAGTATTGTGGACACTAGCCGCATCTCTCTCCATTCGCTTCTTCTCCACCACTACTTCAGACAAGTACTTCAGAAGTCTTTGCTTCTCATCCACATTCTCATTCTCCACTTCGCCCCATTTGAACACTTCTAAAACTCTTTCCAGAAATGCGGCATCTTGAGTCTGCAGCAACCATTTCCTACTCATATGCAATAATGTTTGATTCTGGTCTGCATCTATGAATGCCAAAGCATCAGCTGTGTCATCTTCATAAGAGTGTATCCAGTATACACTATCCTTTCCTAGAACACCAATTGCCTCCCTTATTTCTCCTTGTTCCAGTGATCCAGAGGGAAGAGTCAGAGCTTCATCTACATTTTTAACAGCTTGTAGAATATTCCATTTTCTTTCAATTAGCTCCGGCTCAATCTTTACATTGTCTAGAGGGTTTGGAGCAATAATATCACACTTCCAGATCTCATTGCTTATCTCGAATATGATTCTCTCAATAAACTCCACCGACTTCTCCTTAATGTCAGAGGTGAATCCCTTACTCATCATTTGCCTGCAGATAACTTTTAGGGATTCTACCGATAGAGCCATTAAGTCATTTTCCTCTAAACTAACCCTCTTCATCTTTCCATCAACAACCATCCGAACAACATCAGGATTCGCTAAGAATTCTGGTCCCTTGTCCTCTGCTAGTTGCATTAACTGATCTCTATACAGAATGCTAAGCTCCTCATCTTGAGAATATTGAATTTTTGTTGCTAGCAAGAACAACTCTGACGCAGATCTTCTCGAAATGAATTGATCATCCATATACAAGAAAGATGTTAGGACTCCTTCGACTAAAGACAAGATGACCTGTCATTCCTTAACCATCGCATTATATCCAACTCTGACTTTAGAGATCAACCTTTTCAAAGCATTTATATAGTCAACAATCAGTGGATTCTGCAAGTTCAAGTTGTAGAATAAGTCTTCCGCCTCTTTGTTATGAGTTCCTTTCGCACAAACTCCCAATAGTATCTTCCTTGCATTATCCCATTTATGTTCGATCCTTCTCTTGTCCAGATCAACTTGAGGATCAGCTAACCTTGCAAGCTCATGATCATACTGTTTCTCCTTGAGCTCCACTTGCTTTTCAAGGAAAATAGCCTCATCCTGCATCATCTTCATTTTATAGAATTGAACTTGTTCCAAGGCCAACTGTTGAGCTTCCAGAGTCTTTTTATCAACAGGTATTTCTTCAGGCTTTCCGGAAGACATTCCAGCACCTCCACCTTGTTCTTTCAAAGATCTTCTAATTGCATGTGCTAAAGGAACGTCCTCCATATCAGAATCTGAATCAAGTCCCTCATGAACTTTTTCCTGATGATGACTCAAGTCAATGAATGGCTCTTCTTGCTCAGCCACCACTGCCTTACCCTTCATCTTTCTCTGAACCTCTTCTTCATTTACTGGCTCACTTTATTTGACAAAATCAGTAGTCTGTTCTGCAATTTCTTCAATAACTAGCGACTGCTCTCTCGTCTCCTGTCCACTCTCCCCCTTAGGTGAGTTATCCTGAACAACACCTTTCTCTCCAGACCCACCAGTAGCATAAGAACCACCAAAACCAGAACCCGAGGGACCAGTTCCACCAGTATCTCCAGCACCACCAGCACCATCATTATCAGGGGGAGGTTGATTGTACTGTTCGTCAAAGCACTCTGGGTGAACTAAATGCTGAACTGCATACATCATTCTGCTGACCTCCGTTGCCATGGTATGCTAAACGCTTTCTACGCTCCCCATTCTTTCATACAGAGTACTGCCCAAGACACCACCAGCATGGCCCAAGTCATTCACCTTGTTCGTCATTTCGTCTAAAGCCGTAGCCTGACTTGCCATTCGTGCTGCGTAGTCATCAAGAGCCCACTTATTGTCACCAATATTTTCTCCTAACTGCCCCATCGACTGCCCGAACTGCTTCAACTGATTTTCAACTGAAGTCATACGCGTATCAAGATTTTCAAGAACCAGGGACGGTGTTTGGCTTGGGTGTGCTCGCTCTAAAAATCGTTCTGTTACTGTTTGTCGCTCTCTTTTGGGCCTTAAAAATGAAGGTCCCTCACTCCCTAAACGCTCACACACACTCCCTGTCTCACGCTCGTGTATGTCTTCAATAATAGTCCTGAAAGTGAGAGCAGTACCTGCAGAAACTTGATAAGCAAAGTAAGTAACAGTTATGGGATCTAGTCCTGTCATTTCCTGAGGTGGAATCTCAGGCTGAGAGGCTGCAGAGTGTTCTAGTACAACATCAGAACCGATCCTCTCTACAGCATCAGTATGTACCGGTGAAGGTATGTCGAAAGCAATGAAAACTTCTGGCCTTTCTGAAGTAACAGGCTCTTTAGAAGGCATCAAATCCTCACCAAAATCCCTAGGTGTAGAATGTGCAATGGGCGAACCACTCACGTGAGGTGGAGTGGTTGTGATAGACACACTAGGTTTGGACTGGGCTTGTGAAGATGCAGCATGTGAAAATGTGGCTTTCTTCTGAATAAGAGGCTGCACTTCGGGGTCACTCTCAGAACCCTCACCTAAATCTACAGGTGCTTGCCTTTTGACTCCCGTCAGCGAGGGTGAAAGAGAGGAAGCAAGAGTATCAGACTCAGAATCAGAAATATAGCTCTTGCCCTGGGATAGATCCTGCGGGCTAGCAGAATCTTGGGCCACTGAATCAGATTTAGATGAAGAAGTATTAGTAGTGTGAACAGAGAGTTGCTCTTGTTCAAAGAAATTACCTTCTTCATTACCTTGTCCAGCAAAGAAAGCAGAATCAGCGTGAGGAGTAGGTTGCCTGTCCCTTTGACCGACAGAGGACTGACCGTGAGAATGCCAATCATCATCTTCATCACCAAGATTCTCGTCAGGAATCCCCTGGAATGCGTCAGCATGGGCAGAGGGATTCTGAGCATGTGATGAAATGTGGGAGGTCCCCGCCATGGAAGTAATACCTGCATCATACTTAATCCACACTTGAATGTTATCAGGAATAGACATCGCCTTACCGTGACGTTTATCTTGATTAACAATCGTTGTGAGGGACTTGGTGCCCATGCCCAGTGAAGCAAATGTTGCACTTGTTGCAAATGCCTGTCGCACAGATAAAGCATCAAGCGGTACTACGTGATTAATAAGAATTTGTAAGAAGCGAGGATACCAGCATACAACATTAGTAGTTGTAATGTCTCTGCTTGCAGGTGATCCCATTGCAGCCACGATCTCCGATAGAATGATTCTGCCATAATTAATGTCCAGTTCACGGGCTAGGGAAACTACAAAGACCTGTATGACAATTGGAATCTGATGATAATCTTTTTCGCGTGCCCGAAAACATCTTGTGATGGCCTCGAAAAAGTAATTCCATTCCACATGGAAATATTGTTTCTGGATGGCGCCAGGTAAGATCCGTCCAGAAGGAGGATAGCATCCAATCTCTTCAAAGAACTTAATACGCTCTGCCGTTGTAGATTCGGGGTCATAAACATCCTTGATTGGGAAGCCCAGAACCCTGTTGAACACTTCCTCGGTCACTTGATATTCCTGACCCGCCAAGGTAAACCTGAAACCATAGGGGGTTGTTTTGCTCCCAAATGTAACCGCACTAGTCCATAATTGCTGTAACGCATCTTGGACTAGTGTTGGTTTGGCAGTAAAAGCAACACTGGCTTTGGAGTACAAATTAAGAAATCGTACCCAAAACTTGAAGCGCGGGAGTTGATCACCAATTTCCGTAGTAATGTTGAAAAAACTATTTTTCGCAAGTGAAAATTGGTGAGCCATTTTTAATAAAAATATTTTCCTTGAGTTAATGTGATTTTTGAGAAAGAAAATTAAGGTTAACACTTAAGCAAGGAAAAAAATACAAATTCCTTTTAATTACGATAAGTAACACTCGAATGATTAGCAGGAAAAAAAACAAGTGACTGACCGAAATTAAACTACGGAATTGTAAAACAAGAAAAACGAAATCAAAACACAGCCAGCAAAGTATGTAATCAAACACACCAACCACTATGTAATCAATATCACAGATTTGCGTGCGTGTGTAGATATGTGTGTATATACCAAACACAATTAAGAACAGTTATATATGCACAGAAACACACAATAATGGGATGCAAATAATGATGAAAGATTAAAAACGGGCAGCAATTCGAGATATGTATGAGTTTTAACACAAATCGAATGTACAGGATGATGAAGGTTCGAAATCGCAGGGAGGGAGGGTGGGGGCTGTAAAAATTTAGGGTTAAAACAATTAGGTAAAAGTGAAAAAGTGTGCGAGTTAGAGATGTATATATATATGCATGAATGAGTAAAGACAAGAATACCCCTGTGAAAACAAAAAAAATGCTAAGTACGGACTGGGGAACCCAAGTCGAACACTATCTCGAACATGCAAGTCGAAATTCGAGATGAGTTTCGAGATAGATACTATCTCGAACATCAAGTCGAAATTCGAGATAAAGTTTGAGATAGACACTAACTCGAACAAATAATCACTTGATCAATTAAAATAGAATTAAAAACTCACCAGGGAATGAAAAATCCCGTAAAAACTCAATAATATTCCAAGTATAATCCTAGGAACTCTAACTCGAACATCAAGTCGAATTTCGAGATAATGTTCGAGATAGAACCTAAGTCGAATTTCGAGATAATGTTCGAGATAGAACCTAAGTCGAACATCAAGTCGAATTTCGAGATAATGTTCAAGATAGAACCTAAGTCGAACATCAAGTCGAATTTCGAGATAATGTTCGAGATAGAACCTAAGTCGAACATCAAGTCGAATTTCGAGATAATGTTCGAGATAGAACCTAAGTCGAACATCAAGTCGAATTTCGAGATAATGTTCGAGATATAACCTAAGTCGAACAATTTCCCAAACTTCGAATTTTCAACAGGCACACTGGGAACTGTAACTCGAACATCAAGTCGAATTTCGAGATAGACCCCATCTCGAATATTCTTCCCAGACTTAGAATTTTCAAAATTTGTGATTTTGAAGATAGTTATAATAATTTAGCAATTTTTTTCAATAAAAACAACAATTAAATTTTGCCAAATGAATATAGATATCAATTCAAGGACAATTAATTAAGAACACTCCTTGACAATTCTAAGGCCTCCAAATTAATAGAAATTACATGAAAAACACAGGTAAATTTATCTAAAGATCAAGAAAAATTTAGAATAAAATGAATTTAACCCCCCTATGATCATGCGATCTAACTCACATAAATTCAAAGTTTTAACAAATAATTACACATAAAGCACAATGAATTTATGTACAATAACACTACAAACAACATATAATAATCATTAATGAAACATTTTAAAGTCTAAGTCCATAATGATTAAATAGCATGCAGAAGTGATATTTTGAGCAAATGTAGAGATTATTTTCATATGTTTTCAACTTTTCACAAATAAAATAGGCAGTTAACAAGACTAAAAACATATGTACATGATTAAAACTGGAATTTTATAGATAGGAGAAATCACTCACTTGTGTTAAGCATCCCCAATTCACCAACCAACCTATTGAATGTTACTTCATCAAGAGGTTTAGTGAATATATCTGCAATTTGTTGCATTGTGGGTACAAAATGTAACTCCACAGTCCCCTCCTCGACATGTTCTCTAATGAAGTGATACTTGATATCTATATGCTTGGTTCTCGAGTGGTCTACAGGATTATTGGTCATGGCAATGGCACTTGTGTTGTCACACATGATTGGAATCTTTTTGTGTTCCATGCCATAATCTTTCAATTGGTTCCTCATCCACAGTATTTGAGCTACACAGCTTCCAGCAGCAATGTACTCAGCTTCAGCAGTAGAAGTAGATACTGTGTGTTGCTTTTTACTTTGCCAGGACACCAATCTTCTGCCAAGAAATTGACATGCACCAGATGTGCTTTTTCTATCAATCCTGCAACCTGCATAGTCTGAATCCGAATAGCCAATTAGATTAAAACCTGTATCTCTTGGGTACCAAATCCCTAGATTTGATGTGCCCTTGAGATACCTAAAGATTCGTTTGACGGCTATGAGATGTGATTCTCTAGGATCCACTTGGAACCTTGCACACAAACAAGTTGCGAACATAATATCTGGTATACTTGCAGTTAAATAAAGGAGTGAGCCAATCATACCTCGATAGCTTGTGATGTCAACTGGTTTACCTGATTTGTCTTCATCAAGCTTCATGGCTGTTGATGCATCTTCGAGATTATACTTTTTGAGTAAATCTTTGATGTACTTGGACTGACAGATAAAGATTCCATCTTTTCTCTGACTGATCTGTAATCCAAGGAAGAAGGACAGCTCTCCCATCATGCTCATCTCATACTTATCCTGCATTAACTTGGCAAATTTCTCGCACAAGCGTTCATTAGATGACCCAAAAATAATATCGTCCACATAGACTTGAACAAGTATTAAATCACCTTTTACATTTTTATAGAACAATGTTTTATCAATTACTCCCCTAGTAAAACCACTTGCAATTAAGAACAAGGATAGGGTTTCATACCATCGTCTTGTGGATTGTTTGAGGCCATAGACAGCTTTGAAGAGAAAGTACACAAAATCTAAAAGTTCTGAATCAACAAAGCCAGGTGGCTGTTCCAGATATACTTCTTCTTCTAGCTCTCCATTCAGGAAGGCACTTTTCACATCCATCTGAAAAACCTTGAAGTTCTTGTGTGCTGCAAAGGCCAAGAACATCCTGACTGCCTCAAGTCTTGCAACTGGAGCGTAGGTCTCATCATAATCAATTCCTTCTTTTTTAGAATAACCCTTCGCTACCAAATGAGCCTTGTTTCGTGTTACAAGTCCGTCTTCATCCAGTTTATTTCTGAATACCCACTTAGTTCCAATTACTGATCTGTTCTTCGGTTGGGGTACCAGCTTCCAAACTTTCTGCCTTTCAAACTGATTGAGCTCTTCTTGCATTGCAATTACCCAATCAGCATCACCAAGAGCTTCTTCTATTTCTTTAGGTTCAAGCTTGGATAAGAACCCAGAATATAATAAATATTAGCAATGTCAGCTCTTACAGATCTTCTAGTAGACACACCAGCATCTGGATCACCAATAATTAATTCAAACGGATGGTCTCTACTTCATACTCGTTCTCTTGGAAATTATCTTGATGATTCAGCTTGAATTTCTGAATTGTTGTGTTGACTACTTGTATTATTTCCACTAACTCCCCTGAGTTAGTGCCAACTCCTACAGAACTAGTGTCATCTCGTCTTGAGCCTTGAACACTTGTCCTTGAGCTGCTATTTACTCCCCTAAGTTGTTGCCGGACTGTGCTGAAGAAGTTTCTTCTGATCTTGCATTAGACTCGGGTATTTCTTCTCGAACACTTGGCATATTTGAAGTAACAACCAACTCAGGTTCATCTTCAATTTCATCTAAGTCCAGATTTTGAAACATTAGGGACTCAGGTTCACTATTATCTTTAGAAATTGATGGGAGTTTAGTATCGTCGAATCTGACATTGTAGCTTTCAATCACTTTCCGATCATTCACTAAGAATACCCGATAAGCTGCCACCACATCTGTAGAATAACCCATAAATATCCCTTCATGTGCTTTAGCTTCAAACTTGCCTAAATTCTCATCGTCTATAAGTACGTAGCATTTAGCTCTAAAGACATGAAAGTATTTGATTGTTGGTCTTCTGTTATTCATTAGTTCACATAGTGTCTTTTCTTTAACTTTTATAATCAAGGTTCTATTTTGAGTGTAACATGTCGTACTCACTGCTTCAGCCCAAAAGTATAGAGGAAGTTTTGATTCATACAACAGAGTTCTTGCTGCTTCAACTAATGTTCTGTTCTTCCTTTCAACTACACCATTCTGCTGTGGAGTTCTCGGGGCTGAGTACTGACGACGTATTCCCTTAGATACACAAAAGTCATTCAGTACTGCGTTTTTAAATTCAGTGTCGTTGTCTGATCTAATCGTCTTTACAGTGAGTGTTGAAACATTCTCAATTTGAGTGATGTGATCAATGATTTGGAAAAGTACTTCGTCTTTTGTCATTACGAACACTACCCAAGTATACTTGGAGAAGTCATCCACGATTACCAACACATATCTTTTCCTTGATAATGATAGTACATTCACTGGGCCAAATAAGTCCATATGTAGAAGTTGTAGAGGCTCAGTGATACTAGAAATTTCTTTACTTTTATGCGATGCTCGCTTTGACTTTCCCATTTCACAAGCTTCACAGAGTCCTTTAGGAGCAAACTCCATTTGAGGTAGATCTTTCACCAATTCTCGCCTTGCGAGAGCATTCATCGTTTTGAAGTTTAGGTGAGATAGCTTTTTATGCCATAACCAGCTTTCATCATCCGAAGCTTTGCTGTAGAAACAGGTGACTTCATTCTGATTTGCCGAATCCATATCCGCAACAAAAAGATCTGCCTTTCGAACTCCTCTTAAAGCCAACGAACCTTCCTTAATGTGAGTGATTGACACGCCTTTCTTATTGAAGACAATTTCGTATCCTTTATCACAAAATTGACTGATACTCAACAGATTGTGCTTCAATCTCTCAACATAAGAAATATCTTCAATGATGACATTACCAGTCTTCAGTTTGCCATAACCCTTTGCCACTCCTTTGCTGTCATCTCCAAAGGTAACATAAGGGCCAACTTTAATAACTAACTCTGTAAGCAGGGACTTGTTTCCTGTCATATGCCTTGATGTTCCACTATCTAGTACCCATATAACTTTATTTCTTTTCTGCTTAATGCCCTGCAATAACAGATTGATTAGACGTTCTTCGGAACCCAACTTTGATTGGGCCCGTTTTTTCTATAAGATCGAGAATTATCAGATGTAATAACAGGAGATGCAACCTTTTTAACATTACTAGAGCTTTCGACTTTGTCTTTCCCTTTTTCAGACTTGACAGATTTGTCAGTCTTAGGAGAAGGCTTGTCACTCCTTACTTTAAGAGGACTAGCAGTCTTAGCTCTCACATGCTTCTTCTTGATATTAGAACTAGTAGCAGTATTTAGACATGTTTGACTAGTTGCATTCATCAAGTTTACAAATGTTTGCATGACGTTAAAAGTGCATGGCATACAATTAGGTTGACCACATTGTGCATGATTCTAATGCATGTTATTCATCGTGTGTGGTACAGGCATAGCATGTGCAACAGGAATATTCATGTTTGATTTACATGCATAAGAAAGATGTTCAGTAGATTTACAGTCAAAACATGCTTTCTTTACTCGTTCTGCCTTGACCTCTTTTATGCCTTTTTCCTTTTTACTTTGATGTTTAACAGCCTTAGCTCCTAATCCTGGTCTAGATTCTTCTCTAGGGGATTGAATTTTAACTTGCTTAATAGGAGTTACCGGTTGTTCTTTCTGGCGATCTTCCATTTCTAACTCATATCTAACTAATAATTCAGTCTCTTCTTCTTCTTGAGGAACGAAGTGTTTAAAGATAGGTTTGACAGTAGATTTAAGAATGCTAGGTATTTCATTTTTAATCTTATTGGAACTAGTATCTATAGGTCTTTTTCCTTCCTTCTTTGATAAGTTAGAATAGTCAAGTCCTATACCGATCCCAGTTATCTTCTTAAATGTGTCACTATCAACATTCACTTTACTAGCCGCTAGTTTATAAGCTTCGCATTTAGTTTCTAACTCAGCTAGTTTGTTCCTTAGACATGCTTCTATTTCTTCCTTAAGGTTGAGCTTGTGTTCCAAAGTTTTAATAGAGTCTCTTAGGGAAGTATCTATAGTGCAAGCAGCCTCTAATTCTTCCACTTTTGCCTCAAGCATTCTGCATTTGGCAACAAGTGTTTTCTGTTCTTTTTGAGAGGTATTTAGGCTTTTGCACAACATATAGATCTCTTCGCTAAGAGCCCCGTTCTGCACCTTATAATCATTAATAGACATTTCTTCTCTAAGGGTTAGAACTGGTACCTCTGTTCATCTGATGTCTTAGCCATGAGGGCAAAGTTTGCTACATGAGTAACTTCTTCCTCGTCTGAATCATCCCAAGCTCTTCCTTCTGTCACAACTAAAGCTCTTTTTCCATGTCTTTCTTTCACCAGGGATTCATACTTGCTTTTGAGGGCTTCATATGTTTCTTTAGGATAAGTCTGTTTCGGCTTCTTGCAGTCTGTTGCAAAATGTCCAGCTTCACCACAGTTATAGCATTTGAACTTCATTTTGAAATCCAAAGGAGATTTGTAGCTGGTACTCTTGCCTTTGCCTTTGTAGCCTTGTGAACTACCACCACCCCTAGTAGCCCGATAGTAAGATGAAGATTTACTCTGCGGTCGGTTACTCTTTCTGAATCTTATATTGTTGAACTTCCTTGCCATGTATGCCACGACACTATCATCCATATTGTCCAGCTCTTCTTGGGTGAAGTAGTCATCATCATTATTTGATGTGCACTCATCATCATTTTCAACTTAACGTGATGCAGGTGATGATCTAGGCTTTTCTGCAACCATTGACTTTTTAGACTCTTCCTCATCAGCAATTAATCCTGATCCCGCTTCCTTTCCTCTTGAATCATTATTTCATGCTTGATCTTGAAGGGTTTCCAGCTCATAGGTCTTCAGAATTCCATAATATTCTTCTAGAGTTGTTGAATGCAAATCTCTGGTTTCTCTAACAGCGTAGACTTTATGTTCAATGCTTTTTGGCTGTTTCCTTAGATATCTCGTGTTTACTTCAACCACGGGGAGAGTTACACCTCTCAGATTCAAATCCAAAACCAACTGACTGAATCTTAGATAGACATCTGTTATGCTTTCACCTTTTCTTATCCTGAAGGTATCATACTCCATCTTGAGTATAAGTGTTTTGTTGCTTCTGACCTCAACGGTACCTTCCATGACGACCTCTAGCTTATCCCAAATCTTCTTCGCTGTAGTTAATCCTTTAACTACATTAAACATCTCATGATCTAGGGATTCCATCAGTGTTTGTCGAACGGATGTATCGAAAGCTATCTGCTCCTTATCAGCATCTGAAAAGTCTACTACCTTTTAAGGCTCAGACCGTTGTGGTACTACCACATCTCCTTCCATATGCTCAGGAACAACAACAATTGGAACAAATTTACCTTTGTCAAGGACTTCCAGATATTCAGGATTGATGGACTCAAGGTAAAGTTTCATTCTCAACACCCATTCTTCATAATGATCTCGGTCGAACATTAGAATTTTGAAGTTATTTTTAGGTGCCATCTTAATGTGGATTTAAAATAAAGATAATAAACTTTTCTTATTACTTTAGTAGTAATTAAAAGAAAATTAAATTATCTCAAAATAAATCAATGTTCAAGTTCTGCACACAAAAAAAAAATTTCTAAGTACCCAAGACTAGGCTATGTAGAATATCTATGTAGAACTTCTGCCCAAGTCGAAATTCTCTAAGTAGAACTTTTGTCCAAGTCGAACTTCACCAAGTAGAATATTCAAGTAGAATATTCCATGTAGAACATTCTATGTAAAACTTTTGTCCTTAGAAAAAATTTGCTGCAGGTCACTTTAATATTGAATAAACAATATTATTTTTCACACTTTGACTTTTGTGGCTTTTCTCACCTAACTCACCTAACCCACGTGCTAGGTACTGAATATCTTCTGTAATAATTTTTTTGTGAGATATATGTCAAATCAAAAGCCAATAACACCTTTTTAACTTTATGTCTTTTGAAAAGGTAATCAAAAGTTGCTGGGTTTGTCTTCTTTATCAAGAACAATGATGACTTCTTGAAGAACACCAAAAATAAAACACCCAGAAAAATTCACAAAAATTATCTAAAGTCCACCCAAGCTAAATAATCACACCTGGAGTATTTAAATAATTTTTAGACTGAGTTTTCTCTATCAAACAAATTAAAGCACACTTTCCAAGAAAGACTTGAAAAGTAGATCTGTAAAGGAAAACTCACGAATCTCCTACCAAACACAAGGATCTATGTTTTGTATGTTAAACATGAAGCTCTGATACCAATTGTTAGGTCCAAATATGTTGTAGAGGGGGGGGAGTGAATACAACTTTTCGAATTTAAGAAACAATAAATACCATGTAATAAATGAACACAATGATTCAAGGAATATATGTCTTATATATAACTTGAAAGGGTTGCTACAACATTCATTACAAAGTACACTAGAAGTAAAGAGGGTAGTAAATGATACTTAGCTCTGTGAATATACTCTCTCTCTTTTACAAGTGTTTATCTCGAAAATATTGCTCTCTTTAAAATAATACACAAGTACTTCTATTTATACTACTTGTAATCTATGTCCTGTAGTCTTCAAAGACTAAGATATACGTGGCTCAATGATGTCCACATAAATCTTATCTTACCTTGAAAGCTTGGAAATCTGCCAATCAGATGATGCCATGTGTCATGTTGAATCTGCCCTCCATGTAGAATATCTACTTGAGAATTTCTACTTGGTCATCTCGAACTTCTAAGTAGAATTTCTACATAGGAATGTTCTACTTGGCTATCTCGAACATCTAAGTAGAATTTCTACATAGGAATGTTCTACTTGGCTATCTCGAACATTTTGTACTTAGTGAAATTCTGGGCTTCAATCTTGAAACTTCTATGCAACATCTTGAACTTGTGATTTCTTTATGTCTTCCATATTCTTCAACAAGCTCTTGAACCTGGATCTCTATTTCTGACATAAACTTGCTATCAATGTCTTGACACTTGATGCACTGGTCTGATTCATAAGTGACTAGTCCTGATAGTGTTTATGCTTCTTGAATAGATTACCATATTCAATTAATAATGTGACTTTCCAATTATTGCTTTCCGTCTTGTTCACTTGAAATCAATTAGCCTTATTGATACTGATAGTTATGATCTTGAATCTTTAAGTTACAAATCACTGATGCATGAACAACTCTGTCTTGAACTTCTTTCAATGATTTCTTCTTTATTTGATCATAGTTAACATGTTAAATTGTATCAATTACCTTGTCTTGATTTAGCATTGATTTCTTTGTGGCTTCATGTTCTTGATTGTCTTCCGGTTAAGTATCTTTTCTTTTAGTTGAGTTACATAAGTTATAGTGTTACAAGTTAAGACACTCTTCCTTTCATACACGAAGTCCATATGATCTTTGTTCTCGAAACCCGGAGGTTGCTCTATATATACTTCTTCTTCCAGCTTCCCGTTCAGGAATGCACTCTTCACATCCATTTGATAAACTTTAAAGTCTGAATGTGTTGCGAATGCCAAAAACATCCTGATGGCTTCATGTCTTGCTACTGGTGCATAGGTCTTGTCATAATCTATTCCTTCTTCTTGAGAATACCCCTTAGCAACCAGTCTGGCCTTGTTCCTCGTAACAATGCCATCTTCATCCAACTTATTCCTGAATACCCATTTAGTGCCAATAACATATTTGTCTTTAGGTCTGGGTACCAGTTTCCAAACTTTCTGCCTATCAAACTGATTGAGTTCATCTTGCATCGCAATCACCCAATCTGGATCTTCTAGAGCATATTCAACCTTTTTAGGTTCTTCCTCTGATAGAAAACCAGAGTACAGACATTCATTCTCCGTTGCTTTTCTAGTCCTCACACTACTCTCTGGGTCACCAATGATTAATTCAAAGGGATGATCTTTGTTCCATACCCTCTGTCTAGGCAGATTAGCCCTTAATGATTGTCCTTCTTCGTAGTTGTGTTGAGAGCGACTAGCTGATCCTTCTTCACCTCCCCCTGAGTTGCTGCCTTCATTATTTGATGATCCACTAGTTGAGCTAGCAGGTTCAGTAACAGACTGATTTTGAAATACAGACTGTGACTGTGACTGTGTGGTATTACCAACACTTCCACTGCTTTACTCTGGATTATCAATCTCCGTGTGTACATGACTACCAGATGCAGCACCAGGTAGGTCTTCATCTCCTAAGTAGTATTCTGATAGATTTTCAATTTCCAGAGATTCAGGATTTTTATCCTTTTGAAGACTTGGGAGTTTGGTGTCGTCAAACGATACATTAAGGCTTTCAATGACCTTATGAGTTTCAATCACATATACCCTGTACGTCTTAGACTCAAGTGAGTAACCAAGAAAAATCCCTTCATCTGCTTTAGCATCAAACTTGCCTAGATGTTCATCTTTCAATATATAGCATTTTCCACCAAACACATGAAAGTACTTCAGTGATGGCTTTCTGTTGGTCATAACCTCATAGGACGTCTTTTCTAAGTCTTTGTTGATTAGGGTTCTGTTCTGAGTGTAACAAGCTTTGTTGACTACTTCTGCCCAAAAATATGTAGGTAGCTTTGACTGGCTTAACATTGTCCTTGTTGCTTCAATCAAAGTCCTGTTTTTCCTTTCTACCACTCCATTCTGCTGTGGAGTTCTTGGGGCTGAGTATTGTCTTGAAATGCCTCGCTCTGTGCAGAATTCATTTAGAACTGCATTTCTGAATTCTGTTCCATTATCTGATCTGATCGTTCGCACAGGCAATCCAGCTTCCACCTTAATCTTTTTAATGTGATCGATTACTATTTGAGGTGTTTCATCCTTAGAATGCAAAAACAACACCCACGTGTACTTGGAGTAGTCGTCGACAATATCTAATGCATATTTCTTCTTTGAAACTGACATGACATTAACTGGTCCAAACAGATCCATATGAATCAACTGGAGAGGTTCGCTGATGCTTAACATGTCCTTACTTCTATGTGACGCCTTCTTTGACTTACCCTTTTCACATGCTTCATAGAGTCCTTCTTGGTAGAATTCTATCTGTGGTAACCCTCTCACCAATTCTCTTCTTACTAAAGAATTTATCGCCTTGAAGTTCAGGTGAGATAGTTTTTTGTGCCATAACCAACTCAATTCAGAGGATGCTTTACTGTAGAAACAATTTGCTTCTCCTATGCTTGCAGTGTTTAAGTCAACTACGGACATATTTCCTTTTCTTACTCCTTTAAGAGCAAGCTATTCATCTTTCCTGTTGGTGATCAGACACTTTTCCTTCCTGAAGTCCACATTATATCCTTTATCTATAAATTGACTGACGCTCAGCAAGTTGTGCTTCAGACCGTCAACAAGAGAGATATTTTCAATGATGACATTTCCAACTTTCAGACTACCATATCCCTTAGTAAAGCCTTTGCTGTCATCTCCAAATGTTACAACTGGGCCGATCTTCTCAACCACATTGGTCAGCAGGGACTTGTCTCCTGTTATGTGCCTTGAACATCCACTATCCAGAATCCACATGACTTTTTCATTAGTACTTGTGCCCTGCAACCACAAAGTGATTAAGGTTTCTTTGGAACCCAAACTTGTTTGGGTCCAAGAAATTTAGAGGTTCTTGCAGATGGTGTAATAGGTTCAGTTTTCACATCTTTAAGTTCTAATTTGACTGAACTCGAATCATGTTCCTTTGCCTTGACAAATTTGTCTTTTGGCTTAGGAGATTGAGTTTCCTTCCTAACCTTAGGAGGACTAGCAGTCTTTGCCCTTACCTTTTTCTTATTCATGCTTTTTTCTATGCCTATGCAATTACTAGAAGTAGATGCATTCAACAAATTGAAATAAGCATGCATAATATTAAAAGCACATGGCATACATCCAGTAATACCACAAGGCAAATGAGAACTATTCATGCTAAACATGTTCTGCACAACAGGAACATTAGATTCTACTTTAACCTTATTACATGCATGACTAAGGTGTCCAGCAGAATTGCAATTAGTACACAATTTCCTAGGTGCAGTGGGTGCAGGTGTAGCAGAATTAGCAATTTTAACACCTACTTTCCCATTCCTATTACTCTTTGACTTGTTCTTGTTACCACCTAATTTAGTTTTAGCAGATTCAGTTTTACTGGCTCATTAGGTGTAACTTCTTCTACATTATCTTCCTCAACTTCTTTCTCTTTTAACTTATCCTTAACAAGCATTTCTTGTTTCCATACGATAGTAACTTCGTCTAAGGGTTCTGAGAGTGGTAGCTTAAAGACAGGATTACTACTCTTCTTAATGAAAAAAGGAACATTTTCATTTTCTAATATAACGGTACTAGAAGCATTGAAAGTTACATTCCTTTTATCCTTTTTCTTTTTCCTTTTATGTTCATCGTAGTCAAAGCCTATACATGTCTTATTATCTAAGCTCTGCTTATCCAATATGTCTTTAGTAATATTAGCTGAGTTCTTAAAAGCTTCCAATTTAACTCTAGCTCAGAAATCTTAGCCATAAGTGCTGTCTCAACCTCTGTATTACAGATAACCTTATTCTCTAAATATTCATTTCTTTCCTTAAGGTTATTAACTGTGATTCCTACAAGCTCTAGTTGTTCCTTTCTAGATTCTAGCTTTTTAATCTTCGCATCTAGTCTAGCATATTCTCCTTCTGAAGCTAGCATGCTTGCATGAATGTTAAACATCTCTATACTCAAGTCATTAACAATATTTTTATATTCAGATAGAGACATATCTATAGTGGTGAGAATAGGTACCTGTGATGATGATGGAGATTCTCCTGAAGTGTCTGCCATTAATGTAAGATTTCCATATTCTACTTCTTCAGAATCTGTGTCATCCTAGCTTCTACCTTCAACAATGTAAGCCTTGCCTTGTTGTTTTGCAACCAAAGCATCCAATCTCTATTTCAACTTCTCATTCTCCCTTTTCAACTCATCATAGCTTTTCTTCTCGTAGGAACTCTTCTTCTCATAAACCTTCTTGTCTTTTGCTTGTTTCGGTTTTTTACATTCAGTGACGAAATGCCCTAGTTCATTGCAGTTGTAGCACCGGAACTTACTACGGTCTACCATGTTTGACTTGTAACCACCTCTTGAGTTGGATCCCGAAAATGATCCTGTCTTCTGAAATTTGCTACCAAAACTTTTCTTGTACTTGGGATTCCTTCTGAATCTTATATGCTTGAAACGCCCTGCCAAGTACGCCATTGATTTGTCTTCCATCTCATCAAGCTTTTCCAATGTATAAAAATCATCTTCCTCTTCAGCTTGCGATTCTGTAGCCATTTCATCTTCAATGATCAATTCTCTACCAATCTTGGTTTCAACAACCTTTACTTCAGAAGTTTTAACTTCATCTGCCACAAGAGCTGTGGTCTTCAGTAGGTTTGCACTCTTACTGTCCACTGAGCCGGAACCATAGATAATCAACCTCTGTTCTTGTTCCATTTCATAAGTCTTCAATTTTCCATATAACTTTTCAAGGGGCATGACATTGAAGTTGTCCCTTTTTCTAATTGAAGAAACTTTATGCTCAACATGATGTGGAAGAGTCAACATAAACTTCCTGTTCATTTCCCTTAACGGATAGTTCTTCCCCTAGATACTCAACTCATTTAATAATTTATTGTACCGCTCAAAAACTTAAGTGATTGTTTCTCCAAGAGTAGATTTGAACGCTTCATATCTTGATGTAAGTATATCCAACCGGTTCTCTTTTACTTCTTCTGTTCCTTCCATAATCAGTTCGATGGTTTCCCACATGTGCTTTCCAGATATATAATTTAGAATTTGATGGCACATGTCTTCATCCATTGAGTCAACAATAATCAACTGAAGGCCTGTGTCCAATGCAACATTTTCTTTCTCTGTATCAGTGAACTCTGTAGAATCCTTTGGAATAGACCTTTGAGGAACTCTTACACCATCCACTGTAGATTCAGGAATCATCTTCATTGGTATAAACGGTCCGTTCTATAAGATACCCATATATAACGGATTTACAGCCTTAATAAACAGGGTCATCTTCTTTTTTCTAGATATTATAATTCACTCTATCAAACTGATGAACCTTAATACTTCCTACTTTCTGAGAACTCATGATATTGAACTTTTCAAAATTATTTAAAGTTCAAAATTTTTTTGAGTGAAATATTTTGAAAATTAAAAATTTTGTAAAAAATTCCAGAAGCTTAATACTGAAGTCCGAACAATAGATCCTGATTTGTAAACTCAATTAATAAGCTCTGATACTAATTGTTAGTCCCAAATATCGTAAAAGGGGGGTTGAATACGATATTGTCCAATTTATAAAATATTCACGGAATGATTTGTTATGGACTAGTTGACGGTTCGAACAAATATTAAATGAAACACAAGGTATGCATACAGTTAACACAAACATAGTTGACGGAATATATCGTTTTATAAATATAAACCACGAAGGTGCTACACAAATCTAATCTGTAGATTAGCTTCAACTGATTCACTAGTACAGTTACAATACAACAACAACAACAATCAATACGAATAATAATTATGATACTAGCTCAAACGACGTTAATGGCTTCTCTGTGGCTCTCTTCTTTGCTTTGTATGTTTTCTCTCTGTAACTGAATGAATTCACAAAGGCTTGGCTTTGCTGCTTTATTGTGTAGGCTTTTTTTTCAATCTTCTACGTGGCCTTCTGAGAACCAAGTAAATAGATTGCTTCTCACTTCTTTGAATTAACAACCATTGAGACATTTGATTTATAACCATCGGTGAGTCTGTTGATAACCATCGATACTGAAATAAATCACTTAAAACAATTATGCTCAAGGATATCAATGATAGGTGGCATGCTGTGGCTGGCTGTAGATTAAACAATCTTAAACCTCAACTATCGAAGTGCCATACCTATCGAATGACTTAACCATCGATGGAATAAATAATCTGGATATTTATCTGAGTACCTTAACTATCGAGATGCTGTAACCGTCGGTCAATTAAGACGAAACAGTCAAACCCAACTATCAGTTATAACTATCGACTCAAAATGAAATATTAAAACCATAACCGTCGAGAGAAATAGAATTAATAATAATATATCCAAAATGATAACCGTCGAGATGTGCTAACCGTCGGTTAAATAAGATGAAACAGTCAAACAGCTAAAACCAACTATCGGTAGTTCACCTTAGTCATTTTTCCAACGATTCAAAGCTCTGTAATATTTCCTTTCACTGCAACCAAGTTAATAAATTTACCCTTACTACTTGAACTTGATTTTCTCTGAGCTTTAGCACACAACGGTTATACAGCCAATTCTTTTGTAACATAGATGCAGTTCTCAATTCCTTTTGTGCTGACGTTTAGTGCAACTGGTCTGGTTCACAAACGAAAAATACGAACTTGATCTCCACACCTTCTTGACTATTCAATTGGCCCTGTTTCTCTTGCTGTTAAGAAGTGCTTCTGTAATTCACTAGAATCCCCTAACTTCTCTGTTGTAAAACCTCTGACATCTTCTGAACCTCTGAAACACTACATCTTTATTCTTCACTGAGGCTTGAACATGTTAATGAACTTCTTTCAGTGATCTTCAATGTCTTCAAAGCTTCCTCTAATATTTTGGTCTTTTGTATTCAACTTATAAACGATTCGCAGTCGATTCCGTGCTTCATTTTAATATAAGTTACCGACCATTAGTGTTGAGTTAGTTTCCTCGGTTACATGTTACGTTACGTTACATTATGCTTTACAAGCTCTCCCATCATGCTCATTTCATTCCTACTCTGTATTAGCTTAGCAAATCTACTACATAACTGATCGTTAGTTGAACCAAATATAATGTCATCCACATATACCTGTACTAATATCATGTCATCTTTATACATTTTATGAAACAGAGTCTTGTCTATGACACCTCTAATGAAACCATTTTCATGTAAGAATATAGATTGAGTGTCATACCATGTCCGAGGTGCTTGCTTTAGGCCATAGAGTGCCTTAAAGAGGAAGTATACAAAATTTGCAAATTCTGGATCTTCAAACCATGGGGGTTGTTCAACATACACTTCTTCTTCAAGCTCTCCATTCAGGAATGCACTCTTCACATCCATTTGATAAACTTTAAAGTTGGAGTGTGCTGCGAATGCCAGAAACATCCTGATAAATTCAAGCCTTGTCACTGGTGCATTTGTTTCATCATAATCTACTCATTCCTCTTGGGAATAACCTTTAGCAACCATTCTGGCTTTGTTCCTCATAACAATGCCATCTTCATCCAGTTTATTTCTGAATACCCACTCTGTGCCAATTATAGACTTATTCTTTGGCCTGGGTACCAGCTTCCAGAGTTTTTATCTGTCAAATTGATTGAGTTCTTCTTGCATAGCAATAACCCAATCTGGATCTTCTAGTGCTTCTTCTACTTTCTTTGGCTCTATCTCAGAGAGAAAACCAGATAATAAACATTCATTTTGAGAAGCACATCTAGTTTAGACTCCAGCATCTGGATCTCCTAGAATCAACTCAATGAGATGAGTTATACTCCATACCCTATGTCTAGGCAGATTTGCCCTAGAAAATTCATCTTGATAATCATTAAAGTGCTGAGTCCTGCTAGTAGATCCTTCTGTTGCTCCCCCTAAGCTGCTGCTTGGTTGAGAATGAGATTCTCTGCCACTACTAGTAGTTTCTGTGAATCTTCCACTGTTTCCACTACTAGGGTCAGAATCATTATTGTTGATATTCCCATTTGGTGCATGATTTTCTATTGCAACTTTAAGTTCTTCTACACCTTCATCTGAGTTCAAATTTTCAAACTGCAGAGTTTCAGTGTTATCTGATCTTTGTAGACTTGGGAGCTTGAGATCATCGAAAGTTACATTCATGCTTTCAATGACCTTCTTGTGATCAATCACATAAATCCTGTATGCCTTAGATTCCAGAGAGTAGCCAAGAAATATGCCTTCATGAGCCTTGGATTCGAACTTTCCTATATGCTCATCATATTCCAGTACAAAGCAGTTTGCTCCAAACACATGAAAATATTTCAGTGTTGGTTTCTTGTTTGCCATAAACTCATACGGAGTCTTATCATGTTCTTTATTTACCAGGGTACGATTTTGAGTGTAACAAGTTGTGTTGACTGCTTCAGCCCAGAAGTATAGAGGTAACTTAGCTTCATTCAACATTGTTCTTGCTGCTTCAACTAGAGTTCTGTTCTTCCTTTCTACCACTCCATTTTGCTGTGGAGTTCTGGGCGCTGAGTATTGTCTTGAAATCCTTTTCTCAATACAGAAATCATTCAGGGTTATATTCCTGAATTCTATTCCATTGTCAGGCCTAATTTTTCTAACAGGCAAACCAACTTCTAACTCTATCTTCTTTATGTGATCAATGATTATTTGAGAGGCTTTATCCTTTGAGGCTAGAAACAACACCCACATGTACTTGGAGTAGTCGTCTACAATTACTAGTGTATATCTCTTCCTTGACATAGACATGACATTGACTGGACCAAATAAATCCATATGCAAAAGTTGCAGTGGTTCAGTAATGTCTGAAGAATCTTTGCTTCAGTGAGATGCTCTCTTTGACTTTCCCTTTTCACATGCTTCACATAACCCTTCTTGACAGAATTCCATCTCAGGTAAACCTCTAACCAATTCCCTCTTAACTAAAGAGTTCATTGACTTGAAGTTCAGGTGTGAAAGTTTCTTATGCCATAACCAACTATCCTCTATTGAAGCTTTACTATAAAAACATTGAACTTCGCCTTTGCTTGCAGAGAATAAGTCAGCTACAAAGAGATTCCCCTTTCTCACTCCTTGAAGAGCAAGCTTTGCATCTTTCCTATTTTGGATTGCACATCTTTCTTTCTCAAATGTTACTTTGAAGCCCTTGTCAGTGAACTGACTGATACTTAGAAGGTCGTTCTTTAATCCATCCACGAGAGACATATTTTCAATGATAACATTACCAACTTCCAGATTGCCATATCCCGTTGTGAATCCCTTGCTGTTATCTCCAAAGGTCACTATCGGGCCAACTTTCTCAATCACATCTAAAAGCAGGGCCCTATCACCAGTCATATGCCTTGAACAGCCACTGTCGAGAATCCACATGACACGCTTGTTCTTTGTTATGCCTTGTAACCACAGATTGATTGCTTCTTTTTTGTCACTCAATTTTGATTGGGTCCAAGAGGCTTAGATAAGTAAACAGATTTAGCTGCAGAAATTTTCTGGTCCTTGTCTTTCTCATCGACTGTGCCCTTGCCTTTGGCTTAGCCTTGGCAGGAGAGTATTTAGGCTTAGGGACAGGGGCTTCCTTCCTAGACTTAGGAGGACTAGCAGTTTTTGCCCTAACATGCTTTCTATTCATGTTCATATCTGTATTTATGCAAGTACTAGATGATGTATTCATTAAGTTTATGTATGCAGACATGATGTTGAAAGCACATGGTATGCATCCTACTTTACCACATGGTTGATGAGGGATAAACATGGCAGAAATGGCAGACATATTAGAAGTTTCTTCTTTTACTACTTTTATCTTTTTGCATGTATGCGTAAGATGATCAGTAGAATTGCAATTGTTATAAACTTTTCTAATAGCTTTAGGAGAGTAAGCATAATCGTTTTTCTTGTTAACACCTATCTTGCCATTTATGTTAGCTTTCTTCTTTTCATTCTTGTTGCCTAAATCACTTTTAATATATTCCTTAGGTTCCACAATTTTTACAAATTTCTTAGGCAACTCCTTGTTACTTACTTCCTCTTTCTTTTGATCCTCAGTAAGAATTTCTTCTTTCATTAAGATCTGTTCTTCATCTAGGGGTTCGAAGACAAACTTCTTGTATAAGGGCTTAACGACATTTTTTAACACATGTGGAATGTCTTGCTTCACAGGACTTTCCTCAGCAATTGATTCCACATGTCTCTTTCCTGCCTTTTTATCATAGCCAAATCCTATTCCTGTTTTCTGACCTATGACCTATTTATCTATTACCTCCTTAACAAGATTAGCAGATTTCTTATAAGCCTGAAGTTTTAACTCTAACTCAGAAATTTTATTCCTAAGCGCAATTTCTACTTCTTGGTTGCATTTGTCTCTATTATGGAGATATTCTATCTTATGTTTCAGATCTTCTAAGTTAACACATGCAACATTTCTAGTTTCTAGAATTTTATTCTTTAGAACTAGTTTAGCATTTTCTTCTTCAGATGCTAGCATGCTTGTGTGAATGTTAAACATTTCTTCCCTAAGATCTTCTATAGTTTTCTTATTCAGAGTTAGACATATCAAATGTAGAAAGAAATGATACCTTAGATGACTGAGGTGATGCCTCTGAAGAGTCTGCCATTAGAACAACATTTCCATATGTTTCCTCTTCATCATTGTCTAAGTCATCCCAGCTCTCTCCCTCGACTATATAAGCGCTGCCCTGATGCTTCTTTACCAGTGCATCATATTTTTGCTTGAGTTCGTCATATGACTCATTTCTTTCTTTTCCTTGCTTAGGCTTCCGGCATTCTATAGCAAAATACCCGGGTTCATCACAGTTATAGCACTTGAACTTACTGTGATCTACCATCCCCATCTTATAACCTCCTTTGCTATAAGAGCATGAAGTTGAACCACCTCGGTTGCTGTTTCTAAAAATGGAACCACTGTAATTTGAGTTACACTTGAACTTGTACTTAGGATTCCTCCTAAACCAGAGGTTCTTGAACTTCCCTGTCATATAAGCCATTGTCTTGTTTTCCAATTGTTCAAGTTCTTCCATTGAATAGAAGTCATCTTCATCACCTACTTGAGCATTCTCTGAAATTTCAGCTTCTAGAATCTCTTCTTTCTCATCAACAGGCTTCACTAAGCTGGTTTCTGTGACAGCAAAATCCCTGGCTACAAGTGCTGTGGTCTTCAACAATGCTGTATTCTTACTATCCACTATACCTGACCCATAAATGATTTGTCTTTGCTCTTGCTCCATTTCATGAGTCTTGAGCTTCCCATATAGAATTTCAATGGACATGTCATTTATGTCACTCCTCTCTCTGATGGCAGAGATTTTGTGTTCTAAGTGTGCTGGCAGTGTCAACATGAATTTCCTGTTGATCTCCCTACGTGAATAGGCCTTCCTATGCAGTGAAAAGTCATTCAATAATTTGTTGTATCTCTCAAAGACTTGAGTGATACTTTCTCCTGGTAGTGACTTGAATGCCTCATAATGGGAGGTAAGAATATCCAGCCTGTTCTTCTTCACTTTTGATGTACCTTCCATTAGTAGATAAATCGTATCCCACATTTGTTTGGCACTGGTGCAATTAATCACATGATTTAGCATTGTAGTATCAAGTGAATCCATTAGGATACATTGAAGATGATTATCCCATGTAACTCGATCTTTTTAAATGTCAGTGTACTCTAAAGGCTCTTTTGGGGTAAATCCTTGAGGAATCTGTTCGCCGTCATCTGAGACTGTTTCTGGTGTCAGCTTCTGAGGTACATAGGGTCCATTTTCTAAAATTCCCATGAATTGAGAATTAGTTGATTTAATGAAAGTGGACATCTTCTTCTTCCATAAAATGTATTCATTTTTATCAAAGGCTGAGATTTTGATGCTACTAAGTTTTTGGGTACTCATGGTTGTGAAGAATTTTAAATCTCAAGAAATAATTAATTTCTCAAAAAATTAAAATTAATTCGAATAAAAATTGAATTTCGTAAAATAAAATTTTTGTTCGAATTCTTAATGATTGATTGCTTTTTAAAATTAGTGTATTTAAAATCTTTAAAAAAATTGAATTTTCTTTAAAAATAAAGAAATTTCAATAAAAAAATTTCTAGATCTAAAAATGCACTTTTTCGTAAAATTATTTTTAGATCTTGATTTGTAACTTCAATCAACAAGCTCTGATACCAATTGTTAGGTCCAAAATCATCATAGAAGGGGGGGTTTAATATGGTATGGTAGATTTTTCGTTCAATTGTGGAATAAGTGTTTGTGTTTTTGAGATATGAAAATGACAATAAATGAAACACAATGATTTGGTGAAATAAAAGTATATTATTAAATCCCTGAGTGCTACACTTCTAATCAGTATGATTAGCTTCAATGGGTTTAATCAATATTACAACAGAAATACAGTTGGGTGTGTTTAATGTAAAACTTTAATAGAGTTCCCGTCTGTATGTCTTTAGTTGAAGATGAATGAAATCCTTTTTGTCAGTATTGATTTTCAACCATATATAATCTGTAGTCTTTTTGGAAATTGATTTCCAACAATGCAAGTCCTTTGTTGCACCTCCAAGAATGTTGGTGGTGTGTAGGCGCCACAAAGAAGTTTATTGCACCTTGAACATTTTTGTTGCGCCCCTATAACTTTGTTGCGCCTAGTACTAAGGTTAGTTACGCCTATACACTTGTTTCCTTGTATAGGCGCCACTAATGACTTAGAAAACATTCTCATAAGTTTTGTTGCGCCTTGATGCCCTTTTGTTACGCCTGCACACTAGTTGCAGTGTGTAGGCGCCACAAACTCTTCCTTAGAACTTATGTTGCGCTTCTGTCTTGGTTAGTTGTGCCTACACTCTGCATCCCTTATGTAAGGGCCACAAAAACACTTAGAAACTTAGAATGAGTTTTCCTTGCGCCAATGTAGACTTATGTTGCACCTTTGTCTTTTTGTTACGCCTCTAGAGTACTTCGAGAGTACATGAGCCACCAAATATAGTTTTACTTGACTTAACCAATTTCTTGAAGTGTTTGAAGTAAACATTACTTGGTTTTCACTCTTCTGGCTTCATCAACTGATTTTCTTCTGATTAATCAAGACAATTCTTTTCTTGTTGTGCTGATGCTTAGTGCACTGGTCTGGTTCACAAACGACTAACACTGAATTGAATTCCCTTGACTTCTATTTTGTTTCAGCTGATTAACTTTGGACTGTTGCATTGCTTCTTATCACTGAAACCCTTTGACATTCATACTTAAATCATTACACTGTCTTTAGTATGAAATCTTCTGAACTCTTATTTGTTGCCGAGGCCTGAACATATTAATGAACTTCTCTCATTGTCGTTCAGTTAACTTTACATCTTGAATGATCTGCAATGATGTATGTATGATTCCTGTTTACATGTCCTTCTGGATTCATGTGCTGCACATTAGTATTATTTATCTGTCTTCGTTTCTTAGTTGAGTTATCGTTGTCACTATTACATACTACGTTACATTATGCTTTACAATTCTAACTAATAAACTTTATCTAATTCAGAACTGTATGATTATTAAGTTTTGAAATGTATTATATTCATGTCAGCATGCAAGCATCTTAGGACTTAAATGCTTAATTGATTGCTAAGAATGAGATATTGCATGCTAGGACTGTTAGTGCATTTCATACTTGATCCTCTATGCAGTAAAATGAATATCTAGAATTAGGTAGGGTGTTCTAGACGGTTAGGTGTATCCCTAAACATTTTCTTGAACTTGATTTAAATCTTCTGTGATGTAATACCTCTGCTAATGTTGAGAAAATTGCTAATAGACAAGCAGTTCATAGATCAGATATTTTTTATTTATTCTTACTTGAAATTGTCTATGTGCTTATTTTCATATGATTTGCTACCACTCACATAGTTGCACTTAAATGTCATATCATATCATGTATTTCTTGTTAATGAATATAATATTAAAAGATGGTAGAATTATCTAAGTAGTCAGTAACATTTGTAGATTTGAAGCTTAATCTAAAATTGTCTTAGGTAATTAGAGGTAATTAAAAATGTTAGACAACAACAGAAATGGATTAGACAGAATTAGTAATTAATTTGTTAGTTCTTCTATTCCATGTGCTTTTAGAAAATTATTGAATATATGTAAATCTGCTTTACATATGGTTACAATAGATAGTACCGAATTTTCTAATATGCATATTGAAGCTGTTGTTACAGCTGATGAAAGCAATATCTCTAAACCATCTGGACCTAATTGAAGTTGAGTACCAAGAAGCTTAATCATTTGTGATTGCAGAGTATGTACCAAAAGACAAAAGTTATGTGATTTCGTAACATTTATTGCATGAGGCATATGATTAAGATTAAAGCTCTGATAACACAATTGGTTGAGAAAGCCTACCCAACGATAACCTTTGGAGATTACAACAACGGATGTACAAGTGATTTGGCTATCATGCTTTTGGAATTGTCATCGCTGGTAGTATCTTTCTTGTGGAAGGACTTAAGCACTATCTACAGGGCACTATGGAATTCTTTGTCAAGGGTTTTCTGGAAAAGCATTGAAAAGGAAAAGTGTTTGATTTCAAGTAAAAAATATGGAAGCTCACTCAACTAAGAGTGAAGAAATTTGTTCGTACCTAACATGAATTCTATATGAAAAGGTGAAGTGAACTTTTCAATAAAGCTTCATTAGTAAAGAGTTAGCTATGGCAAAAGAAGCTCTCACACTTTGTGAACAAGACAATGGATTCTTTGATAAAGAAGAAATTGGTGAGAGGACAGCTTCATATGGAATTCTATCTAGAAGGATATTTTGAAGTATGTCATATATGGAAGTCAATGAAAACATCACATTAAAGCAAGTATGTCATGGAAGAAATATGCTTAGTGGTGGTTGATGACAACCCTAGTTACAATTTTGTGATGTTTGTGCATTCAACAAACAAAATGTCACAGATGGTGATTGATCACATCAGGAAGATTAAGTTAGAAGTAAAGTAAGCTGTGAGAACTTTGAAGTCATAAAATGGAACTGAATTTCGTGAATGAAGTTCTAAATGAATTATTCACTTATTAAGGTACTTTGAAGCTGAAGCAATTAACACAACATGCTGCTTTAATCAACAAAGATCATGAAAAGACATCAAATGAGTTAATGGGCAACCAGAAGCAAACACTGAAGCTATTTCGTGTGTTTGGAGGAAATTGATATTTACTGAAGATTTAGATGAGTATCTAGGCAAGTTTGAAGTTAAGGCTTATGGAACAATTCTCCTCGGCTACTCATTCAAGTCGAAAGCTTTCAAGGCATATATGATGTAAAACCAGAAGGTGATTGAAATTCTGAATGTATCGTTCAACTACACCAAGCTCCCAAGCATTCAAATGAAAGACTATTCTGAATCTTTGAATTTTGACATCCCGTCAGAGTCAAATTCAGATACTAATGATGAAACTGAGATTGCATAAGGAAACAATGATAATGATGATGATTCAAATCCTATTAGTGGAAATGGTAGTGAATCTACACAACTCGTGAACGTTAACATAATCCACTTAATATGATGAAGGATCTTCAACACATCCTAGCAGCAACTCAGGGGGAACAAATAGAAGAAGGATCTACTAGTCGTACTCAACACAATGAAGATCGAATGAATACATTAAGAACATATCTGCCAAGACAAAAGGTTTGAAGTCAAAGTCATTCCTAGAGTCTAGTTCTTAGTAAACCGGATTATTGAGTAAAGGCTAGAAGTGCTAATCAAAATGAACATATATTTTTCGGGACCTAACATCTGGTATCCCAAAGAATACTGAAGATGCACTGATTGATCCAGATTGGGTGATTGCAAATAAAAGATGATCTCAATCAGTTCGAAGGCAAAATTTACTGAAGCTGGAACCCAGATCACAAGACAAGGCTAAAATTGGTTGCTCTAAGTTAATATCAAGTAAAAGGTATCAACGATGATGGAAATAGAATCTTCGGGACTTTCAAGATCTAACAGCAAGCACCAGTGACGAGACTTGATCCTATTAGGGCTGAACAATAGGACATCCCTAGCACCTGTTGAGCATTCAAACATGAAGATCTATTAGATGAATGTAAACAAGGGCACTCTTGAATGGTGAGTTAGAAGTTAAAGTTGATGTACAACTCCTGTACTTTGAAGTTGCAGATACATTGGAATTTGTATATCATTCTCTTCCCAAGCTCTCTATGAATGGAGTTAGGGATTCAATCAAAATGTCAATGACATGGTATGACACTCTAACAACTAATTACCAGAAAATAATTTTATATTAGAGTCATAATACATATATCTCTCTAGAATACAAGACACACACATAATGTAATATTAGTGCTAGAATACCATGATTGTATTATATGTGGGTCTACTAACAAAACTTGTGCAAGAGATATTTTGCTAAGTAAATGCAAAGTAGGTACAAGATGAGCATGGTGGAAGAGTTGCAATTCTTTTTGGATTATAAGTAGTTCAAAAGAATGATGACAATTTGTTGGTCCCTGATATTGTAGAAGGGGGATTGAATATAATATCTAAATTTATCACGGAATTTTGGATTTAAAAATATTATTTTAATTAATCACGAAATATTAATTTTAATGAAATACTGTTCAAGTAGAAGATAATTTTTTTTAACTTGAAAAGTATTACAAAATTAATCTGATGAAAAGTGTATATATTTGATAAAGTGTTCTAGAACAATTTCGACATGAATTGTTCGGGTTTAACAATTATATTCCATACTTGCACAGAAATCTGTGAATATTACAATGCATAAAAATTTATGAATTTGAATGTTTTCTATCAACAAAATAATGAAGCCATGATCCTCATATTTATAGAGAAAAAAGCTAGGAAAACTTTTGAATAAAACTTATTTAAAAAAATCAAAAGACTATATAAATTAGCCTTCAAGACTTTTGAAATAAGCTGGGCAAGACTTTTAAAACTCTGTAAGACTTTTTATTTTTCGTTAAGACTTTTAAAACAAGGACATCTCGGTGCAGGAGCAACACAAGTCCAAACAGAGACATGTGATGCCTGCTGAACATGGGAGTTCGAAGGTGAACGTAGTGATTGTAGGACAGAAAAGAAAGTTTGTGACTAAGAAAGAGAATAACAAGCCTAAAACTGACAAGAACAAGACTAAGAAACCAAAGGCAAATAAACCATGTTGGTCTTGTGGACAGGTTGGTCACTGGAGCAAGGATGTTAGGTCCAAATGTGTTATAGAGGGGGGTGAATACAACTTTGCGAATTTAAGAAGCAATAAATACCATGTAATAAATGAACACCATGATTCAAGGAATATATGTCTTATATATAACTTGAAAGAGTTGCTACAACATTCATTACAAAGTACACCAGAAGTAAAGAGGGTAGTAAATGATACTAAGCTCTGTGAATACTCTCTCTCTCTTTTACAAGTGTTTATCTTGAAAATATTGCTCTCTTAAATTAATACACAAGTACTTCTATTTATACTACTTGTAATCTATGTCCTGTAGTCTTCAAAGACTAAGATATACGTGGCCCAATGATATCCACATAAATCTTATCTTATCTTGAAAGCTTGGAAATCTGCCAATTAGGTGATGCCATGTGTCATGTTAAAACTGCCCTCTATGTAGAACATCTACTTGGCCATCTCGAATGTTAAGTAGAATTTCTACATAGGAATATTCTACTTGGCTATCTAAAATATTTAAGTAGAACTTCTACATAGGAATGTTCTACTTGGCCATCTCGAACATCTAAGTAGAACTTCTACATAGGAATGTTCTACTTGGCTATCTCGAACATCTAAGTAGAACTTCTACATAGGAATGTTCTACTTGGCTATCTCGAACATTTTGTACTTAGAAAAATTCTGGGCTTCAACTTGAAGCTTCAATGCAACATCTTGAACTTGTGATTTCTTTATGTCTTTCATAGTCTTCAACAAGCTCTTGAACCTGGGTCTCTATTACTGACATAAACTTCTATCAATGTCCTGACACTTGATGCAATGGTCTGATTCATAAGTGACTAATCTTGATAGTGTCTCTGCTTCTTGAATAGATTACCATATTCAATTAGTAATGTGGCTTTCCAATTATTGCTTTCCTTCTTGTTCACTTGAAATCAATTAGTCTTATTGATACTGATAGTTATGATCTTGAATCTTTAAGTTACAAATCACTGAGGCATGAACAACTCTGTCTTGAACTTCTTTCAATGATTTCTTCTTTGTTTGATCATATAGTTAACATGTAGAATTGTATCAATTACCTTGTCTTCATTTAATATTGATTTCTTTGAAGCTTCGTGTTCTTGATTGTCTTCCAGTTATGTATCTTTTCTTTTAGTTGAGTTACATAAGTTATAGTGTTACAAGTTTAGACACTCTGCCTTTCAATCTCCCCCTATTTGATAGTCTAACAGTGACATTCAAATTAACAAGGGATAACTCAACTAAACAATGAGACGAGAAAAGATAAATAACATTACTGTCTTGTTAAAATTACAACTGAAATAAATTTGGAAAACAATTCAAAGAACTAGAATAAATAAAACTTAAGCTAGACAGAAAATTCGAACTTCGAATTAAAGATCATTTAAGTGATTCATATCACCTGGATTATTTCATATCTTTCAGTCAAACTTATATCACCTTATTGGATCCACTCTGATTCACGGTTACAGTATGGTAAGTTAGCCTATCTCGCATACCGAGATCAGGTGAATTTTCCTCAAGTGAGTTAAAGCAACTAACAGATATGAAGTTTTTCCAACTTCAAGTTCACACCATTCTGACCTTTAATTCTAATATCGTCTCCTCTTCCAAGCTTCTTCAGCTTGGCGCTTCTCTTCTTTCAGCTTTCTGCGCCTTTCTTTCTGCTGTTGTTCTCTCTTATAGACTGGATCATGAAGCTGCTTCCACCTTGCATTTAACAGACTTACCGCTTCCATTTCTACAGGATTCCTGGGCTCTGGATAAGGCTGCTTGAAAAGCCTTCTGAGTTTGTCCACCTCTTGAGTAGTTCTGATCTTTGGAATATCCTCAAAATTCTTCATTATGTGCTGAGATTTCCAATGTGATTTATCAGCCTTGAACTGACAGTAGATCATTTTAGGGTAGCCCTTGACACGGTTAGTATTGTAGACACTAGCCGCATCTCGCTCCATTCGTTTCTTCTCCACCACTACTTCAGACAAGTACTTCAGAAGTCTCTGCTTCTCATCCACATTCTCATTTTCCACTTCGCCCCATTTGAACACTTCTAAAACTCTTTCCAGAAATGCGGTATCTTGAGTCTGCAGCAGCCATTTCCTATTCATATGCAATAATATTTGATTCTGGTCTGCATCTATGAACGCCAAAGCATCAGCTGTGTCATCGTCATACGAGTGTATCCAGTATACACTATCTCTTCCTAGAACACCAATTGCCTCCCTTATCTCTCCTTGTTCCAGTGATCCAGAAGGAAGAGTCAGAGCTTCATCTACATTTTTAACAGCTTGTAGAATATTCCATTTTCTTTCAATTAGCTCCGGCTCAACCTTTACATTGTCTAGAGGGTTTGCAGCAATAATGTCGCACTTCCAAATCTCATTGCTCATCTTGAATATGATCCTCTCAATAAACTCCACTGACTTCTCCTTAATGTCAGAGGTGAATCCCTTACTCATCATTTGCCTGCAGACAGCTTTTAGGGATTCTACCGATAGCCATTAGGTCATTTTCCTCTAAACTAACCCTCTTCATCTTCCCATCAACAACCATCCGAACAACATCAGGATTCACTGAGAATTCTGGTCCCTTGTCCTCTTCTAGCTGCATTAACTGATCTCTATACAGAATGCTAAGCTCCTCAGTTTGAGAATATTGAATTTTTGTTGCTAGCAAGAACAACTCTGACGCAGATCTTCTCGAGATGAATTGATCATCCACATAAAAGAAAGATGTCGGGACTCCTTCGACTAAAGAGAAGATGACCTGCCACTCCTTAACCATCGCATTATATCCAACTCTGACTTTAGAGATCAATCTTTTCAAAGCATTTATATAATCAACATTCAGTGGATTCTGCAAGTTCAAGTTATAGAATAACTCATCCGCCTCTTTGTTATGAGTTCCTTTCGCACAAACTCCCAATAGAATCTTCCTTGCATCATCCCATTTATGTCCGATCCTTCTCTTGTCCAGATCAACTTGAGGATCGGCTAACCTTGCAAGCTCATGATCATACTGTTTCTCCTTGAGCTCCGGTTGCTTTTCAAGGAAAACAGCCTCATCCTACATCATCTTCATTTTATAGAACTGAGCTTGTTCCAAGGCCAACTGTTGAGCTTCCAGGGTCTCTTTATCAACAGGTATTTCTTCAGGCTTTCCGGAAGACATTCCAGCACCACCACCTTGTTCCTTCAAAGATCTTCTTATTGCATTGCTAAAGGAACGTCCTCCATATCAAAATCTGAATCAAGTACCTTATGTACTTCTTCCTGATGATAACTCAAGTTAATGAATGGCTCTTTTTGCTCGGCCACCACTACCTTACCCTTTCTTTTCCTCTGAGCCTCCTCTTCAATTACTGGCTCATTTTCTTTGACAAAATCAATAGTCTGTTCTTCAATTTCTTCAATAACTAGCGACTGCTGTCTCGTCTCCTGTCCACTCTCCCCCTTAGGTGAGTTATCCGGAACACCACCTTTGTCTCCAAACCCACCAGTAGCATAAGATCCACCAAAACCAGAACTCGAGGGTCCAGCTCCACCAGTATCTCCATCATCACCAGCACCATCATTATCAGGGGAGGTTGAGTATAGTGATCGTCAAAACACTTTGGGGGAACAAAGCTCCTAACTGCATACATCATTCTGCTTATCTCCGTTGCCATGGTATGCAATATGCTTTCCACTGCTCCCATTCTCTCATTAAGAGTGCTGCCCAAGACACCACCAGCATGGCCCAAGTCATTGACCTTGTTTGTCAACTCATCGAATGCTGTTGCTTGACTGGCCATTCGTGCTGCGTAGTCATCAAGAGCTCTCTGGTTGTCTCCAACATTGATCCCTAACTGCTCCATTGACTGCACGACCTGCTTTATTTCATTTTCAATTGCTGTCATACGCGTGTCAAGATGTTCAAGATTAAGGAACGGTGTTTGGCTTGGGTGTCCTCGCTCTAAAAACCGTTCTGTTACTGTTTGTCGCTCGATTTTGGGCCTTAAAAATGAAGGTCCCTCACTCCCTAAACGCTCACACACACTCCCTGTCTCACGCTCGTGTATGTCTTCAACAATATTCCTGAAAGTAAAAGTAGTACCTGCAGAAACTGGATAAGCAAAGTAAATAGCAGTTATAGGATCTGTTCTTGTCATTTCCTGAGGTGGAATCTCAGGCTGAGAGGCTGTAGAGTGTTCTAGTATAACATCAGAACCGATCCTCTCTACAGCATCAGTATGTACCGGTGAAGGTACTTCAAAAGCAATGAAAGCTTCTTGTCTTTCTGAAGTAACAGGCTCTTCAGAAAGCATAAAATCCTCACCAAAATCCCTATGTGTAGAATGTGCAAGGGGCGAACCACTCTCGTGAGGTGGAGTGGTTGTGATAGACACACTAGGTTTGGACTGGGCTTGTGAAGTTGCAGCATGTGAAAATTTGGCTTTCTTCCGAATAAGAGGCTGCACTTCGGTGTCACTCTCAGAACCCTCACCTAAATCTACAGTTGCCTGCCTTTTGACTCCCGTCAGTGAGGGTGAAAGAGAGGAAGCAAGAGTATCAGACTCAGAATCAGAAATATAGCTCTCGCCCTGGGATAGATCCTGCGGGTTAGCAGAATCTTGGGCCACGGAATCAGATTTAGATGAAGAAGTATTAGTAGTGTGAACAGAGAGTTGCTCTTGTTCAAAGAAATTACCTTCTTCATTACCTTGTCCAGCAAAGGAAGCAGAATCAGCATGTGGAGTAGGTTGTCTGTCCCTTTGACCGGCAGAAGATTGACCGTAAGAATGCCCATCATCATCTTCATCACCAAGATTGTCGTCAAGAATCCCCTGGAATGCGTCAGCATGGGCAGATGGATTCTGAGCATGTGATGAAATGTGGGAGGTCCCCGCCATTGAAGTAATACCTGCATCATACTTAATCCACACTTGTATGTTATCAGGAATAGACATTGCTTTACCATGATGTTTATCTTAATTAGCAATTGTTGTGAGGGACTTGGTGCCCATTCCCAGTGATGCAGATGTTGCACTTGTGGCAAATGCCTGTCTTACAGCTAAAGCATTAGCCGGTACTAAGTGATTAATAAGCATCTGTAAGAAGCGAGGATACAAGCATATAACATCAGTAGTTGAAAGGTCTCTGCATGCAGATGATCCCATTGCAGCCACGATCTCTGAAAGAACGATTCTGCCATAATTAATATCCAGTTCACGGGCTAGGGAAACTGCAAAGACCTGCATGGGAATTGGAATCTGATGATAATCTTTTTCGCGTGCCCGAAAACATCTTGTGATGGCCTCGAAAAAGTAATTCCATTCCACATGGAAATATTGTTTCTGGATGGCGCCAGTTAAGATCCATCTAGAATGAGGATATCATCCAATCTCCTCAAAGAACTTAATACGCTCTGTCGTTGTAGGTTCGGGGTCATAAACATCCTTGATGGGGAATCCCAGAACCCTGTTGAACACTTCCTCGGTCACGTGATATTCCTGACCCGCCAAGGTAAACCTGAAACCATAGGGGGTAGATTTGCTCCCAAATGTAACCGCACTAGTCTATAATTGCTGTAACGCATCATGGACTAGTGTTGGTTTGGCAGTAAAAGCAACACTAGCCTCGGAGAACAAATTAAGAAATCGTACCCAAAACTTGAAGCGCAGGAGCTGATCACCAATATCCGTAGAAATATTATAAAAATTGTTTTTGGCAAGTGAAAACTGGTGAGCCATGCTTGTAAATATTTTTCGGTGAATTAATTAGATTTTTTTGTTAAAAAAAATTAGCACAGATAATTAAGCACAGAAAAAAATAGAACAATGTCTTTTAATTAAACAAAAAACTGACTTTGTAATTAAACTACGGAATTGTTCTCAAATAAAGATGCGAAATCAAAACACACCAACCAAGTTTGTAATCAATACCACTGATTTGTGTATATACCGATCACTATGTAATCAAGAACACAATTTTGTATGAAATTATTAATGAAAGTACTGACTACTATGTGATCAATATTACGATGTGTGTGCGTGTGTAGATATGTGCGTATGCACAGAAACACACAATAATGGGATGCAAATAGTGATGGAAGATTAAAAATGGGCAGAAATTCGAGATATGTAAGAGTATTAACACAAATCGAATGAACAGGTCGATGAAGGTTTGAAATCGCAGGGAGGGAGGGTGGGGGCTGTAAAAATTTAGGGTTAAAACAATTAGGTAAAAGTGAAAATTGATGCGAGTTAGAGATGTATATATAGGCATATATGAGCAAAAACAAAAATACCCCTGTGAAAACAAGAAAAAAATGCTAAGTACGCACTGGGGAACATCAAGTCGAACACTATCTCGAACATGTAAGTCGAAATTCGAGATGAGGTTCGAGATAGCGACTATCTCGAACATCAAGTCGAATATTCGAGATAAAGTTCGAGATGACACTAACTCGAACAAATAATCATTTGATCAATTAAAACAGTATAAAAACCCACCTTGGAATCCCATCTCGCAATGCAAGTCGAATATTCGAGATAATGTTCGAGATAGCGACTAACTCGAACATCAAGTCGAATATTCGAGATAATGTTCGAGATAGAGGCTAACTCGAACATCAAGTCGAATATTCGAGATAGTGTTCGAGATAGAGACTAACTCGAACATCAAGTCGAATATTCGAGATAATGTTCGAGATAGCGACTAACTCGAACATCAAGTCGAATATTCAAGATAGTGTTCGAGATAGAGACTAACTCGAACATCAAGTCGAATATTCGAGATAGAATAACTCGAATGCTATCCCAGACTTGGAATTTTCAAAAATTTTAATTTTGAAGATAGTTAGAATAATTTGGCAATATTTGCAATAAAAACAACAATTAAATTTTGTCAAATTAATATAAATATAAATTTAAGGATTTTTAACAATGTAAATAATTAAAAACATTCCTTGACAATTCTAAGTCTTCTTTTAAAAAAATACATGAAAAACACAGGTAAATTCATCTAAAAATCATGAAAAATTTAGAATGATATGAATTTAACTCCCCCTATGATCATGCAATCTAACTAACATAAATTCAAAGATTTAACCAAAATTTACACATAAAGCACAATGAATTTATGCAAAATAACACAACATGCATCCTATAATACTCATTAATTAACCATTTTAAAGTCTAAGTCCATAATGATTAATTAGCATGCAGAAGTGATATTTTGAGCAACTATAGAGATTATTTACATATGTTTTCAACTTTGCACAAATAAAATAGGCAATTGACAAGACTAAAAACATATGAACATGATTAAAACTGGAATTTTACAGATAGGAGAAACTACTAACTTGTGTTAAGCATCCCCAATTCACTAACTAACCTATTGAATGTTACTTCATCAAGAGGTTTAGTGAATATATCTGCAATTTATTGCATTGTGGGCACAAAATGTAACTCCACAGTCCCCTCCTCGACATGTTCTCTAATGAAGTGATACCTGATATGTAAGAACCCGAATTTTTGTAAACTACGAATTATGAATGAATAACAACTTTGAGGTTTTGCGAAAAGCATGTTAGCCCACACCATGTAAATGGTAGCGGATTATAAATCCGAAGTTGCTTTGTGATAGTACTAAGTAAATAAGTGAATGTAAAAGTCGTTAGAATCTGAAGATTTTGTCGTTTACTAATTGTTTTGTAATGTACAAGATATCAAGAGATGGAAGATTAAGTTATGACTTAGGGGTTATAATTCAAGGAAATTATATCATGGACATGTTAAGGTATTATGATTAGTGAAGGTTCACATGGCAAAGATAGAAATGAGAAGTGCTAACCCTAATCATGCTTTGCTAATTAAGGGATTAAGTGTTAAATTATGGGAGGACAAGAAATTGCACCCAAGGAGTCATGCAACCCATGACTCCTTTGACAAAATCAGCCAAGTATACTTGACCTTTCCATCACACACTTTTCATAAAGCAAGTGCAAGTAAAGTAGAAGCAAAATCTCTCTCCCATTTCTTTCTCCAGTTTCTGCCCAGCTTGTGCAAGGTTGAAAGCAAATTTTATAACTCCCGTTCTACTTATCCAAAAACCCCCCAAATTTTAACCATATCTTCTTCACTATAGGTAGAAGGTACTTATTTAATTTCATAATTTTTGGAGGTGTTTTGATAGGGTAAATAAATTGTAGAAGTTGAGGCTGAATAGTAACTCCGAAAATTACTAAGTTTTGTTCTTGATGTTTCTTGGTTTCTAAGGATAGATCAAGCACTCTTAAGGACTCCAAGCTCTAGTAAAGTGTTGTTTGAACCCCAAGAAGGTATGAACTCCCTTAACTCCTTGTGTTTTGTGTGAGTAGTATGCCATGAAAGTGTTAGTAGATGGATCCATGAGTTAGAATGGTAAAGATCAAATGATGTTAGTAAGATGTTGAGTTTTGTTTGAGTTCTTGAAATGATGTTAGCATATGTTATGAGATGAGTAGTTTAATGTTTTTAGCATGATGGTAGGAGTGAGTTGAGTGTTGGTTGTGAATGGATTCACGTTGGTTGAATCCGGAAAACGTTACGTTTATAGTCGTTGTAATGACCATTTTTCGTGAGCCCTCTTTTAAACTGTGAAAACCGATTTGTCAAGCCCCTGGCCCTAACACCTCTGACCATGGTTGGATAGTACTTGACTCATAGATCGTTTTGACGCATGAATCATGTTATTTCGACTTACGGTTTAGGAGATAAGCCATTTCTAGGAAGGACAGCTAAACCAACCAAACAGTTTCGGGAAGCCCTTTTTGTTAATATAAATGGACCCCTTCAAGGTCACCAAAAATCACGAAATTTAAAGGTAACATAGTTTGGACAGTGGTAAAGGCCTCTGCCAAATTTCATGATCAGAGGGGAATATTTCGAATTTATAAAATTGTTGAAGCCAGGCACGTTCAATGACGAACCTTAAAGGAGAATGACTGAACAAGGGATTTAAGTACCTATGTAAAGTGACAAGTAGGAAGATGTCATGGACCCATAAATGGACTTAAGATGATTAACATATGTCCTTGAGGTTAAGCAACTTTAGAATAAGAGGTCTAACTTATGTCAAACTTATGGTTCGTGCGTGCGTAACGTTAGTGGTTAAGATAACCAATAACTAACGAAACGTTCTATTTGATTTATATAGATCGTCCGTCAAGCCCTCGCACCTCGACGAACCCCAGGACCTCAGGAAAGTTTTCAAAACTAGTACCTAATGTACAATTGTTTTGTCGAAAGACTGTTGATGTTGTGATATAAATGTATGTTGAAAAGTACGAACTGTTTTATGTATAGTTATATATTTCGCAAATGTTTTGGTTATATGCTATAAGAAATATAGATATAAGCCGGAAAAAGGACAAAGGCTCTAAGTGTATAGCAAGTCATGTATTTTCGAACGTAGACCGGGAGTCGGAAGATTATGTTAAGTACTGTCGTAATTCGGAAGAAGTCGGAGACAGATGATTTTGAAGAGACGATATAAATACTTCGATATTTATATTTTGATATTCTTTTGATAAAAGGATTAAATAAGGATAATAAATATTATTTTAATATTTATTTAATTAATGAATATTATTTAAAATATTCATTTATCGAGGATTATTTATTATTAAATATTATTTAAATATTTATTAATTATTTAAAATTCATTTACAAATTATTTTAGGTCTTTAATAATTATTCGAAGCTTTCGATAATTATTTTAAATACTTTCCGACCTTCAGAAAATGATTTAAAAATAGTGAGAGCTCCGTAATATTTAATTTAAATATTTATTTATTCTTTTAATAAGAATAAAATACGTTCGGACTTATCAAAAATAGGGAACTCGGTATAGGAAATGAATAGCTATTTACTTTCTCAAAAACAGTTATGTCTTGACATCACTGGCCTACTGTAGTAGGGTGTTCAACTTATCAAAACATGAGAGGTTTTCCGACTAACTACCGGGTCGTGATTCTAAATGGTTTTCTTTCCTCAAAAGAAAGACATCAGTTGATGAAGGTCAACATACCTTTGTGGTAGTAGGGCTGCCCATTTTTTTTTGGCAGTACCCATTCAGAATTTTATGAATCTATTAACAAGTATGATATACTTGGGGAACTAAGATTAAGTTCTGGTTCCAAGTTATAGATTATTCCAGGGACTGGAGAAAAGTTTCGGGCCTTTGATGTTGCCCGGTTAGCGTAAGAGGTCGATTGACACCGGCCCAGCAGATGAATTTCGGGACTTTGATGTCGCCCGGTTAGCATAAGAGGCCGATTGACACCGGTCCAGCAGAGCGTAAGAGGTACGTGAGAGGCACGGCCCAGCATTTTGGCCCATATGCGGTCTAGGGTGATTTCCAATGACGATTAATTTTCGTCGGCTCCCCCTTCTACATGTAGAGAAACAACAAGAGCCTCCATATGATACGACTGATCATCGTGTGCGTATGGTCGTAGTATGATGAAAAGCTCCAACTATAGTCCCTTCTTCCAAATTGGAAATGTGCTACGCACCGTAACGAAAGCCGCTAAAGGCATAGTTACCGATGGTAGCGGAAGAAATATTTTAAAAAGATTTATGTTATTCATAATGTTTCTACGAAATTTATTTCAAACTTCAGTTGTTGGCACATAAATGCTTTTACAACTAACCTACAGCATGTTTTCAGAAGTATTTTCTATATTGTTGAGCTATATTGCTCACCCTTGCTTTCTTTATATATCACAACACAACAGGACAGCAGGATGCCGCGGATGCGACGCACCGCCAGGAAATGCGTGGGCAACGCCCGCGCCTTCTGTAGGTTCTTCACCAACCTACCTCAGGTAGGGAGTAGAAGTAATAGTAGGATATGGGTATAGTTGTGGATGGTACGCCTTATCTATAAGTATGATCTATGTAAAACAATTAACAAGAACATGTATTAATATTCCGCACTGTTTCAAATAGAAACTACATTGCCTTTAATGGCCAATGAACTTAGTTTTGGGATTGTAATATGACTCTGATGGATTTAAGTATTATATATATATGTTCGTTCTGAGACTATAATCAGTAAGGAGTGTATATGAACTGTGGGGTCAATACAGGTGAAAGATTATCGTTAAGGATTAAGTTAAATGTATTAGTAGCAAGAAAAAGGGACCGTGACGGCCCAGATCTCTAACCCCGGGTGTGGGGGCGTTACATAAATGGTATCAGAGTGTAGGATTATAACTCTCAGAACGATAGGAAGCTAAGAACAATAAATCTCATAATACTATTAAGAAACTCTTATCGAGTTCACCGTCGGGCTACTGAAGGTAGTACTGGCATTAAAACCCGCAAGGGAACTTTCAACCTCAGTTAGTAACATCACTTCTGGTATATATAGGTGCCTGATGCCCAAGAGGCAGATGATCATGAGGTACAGCACAACGCAGCATTACTAGGCTTAGGAGTTGACCTTGCAGCCATTCCGGAGGAGGATCCAGAGGAAGAGCCGATTGAGGACCCGAGTGAGGGACCACATAATGCAGACTATGTGTATCCTACCCCACCCACTGAGGAGGAGGGGAACCCTTTGGATGATAGTGTTGTCTGGATGGACATCGAGATGTACCCACTTCCAGTTGTGAGATCTCCTACACCACCCATGCCTCCACTTAGTCCTTTCAGTTCGGAGGACGAGTATGAGGAGCTTACACCTGACAGGGCCGAGCTTTCCGCGGATATGCCAGCGGACCCAGACACTCCCCCTCCCCCGTTTTTGGGAGTACCAGCAGTCATTCATGAGTATGATAGGTCAGTTTACTGCAGAGATCGCTTTGGCGGATGGTCGTGTTGATGAGCTGAGGCGTCAGCTGGCCGCTGAGCGTGAGTTTAGGGTTGCTCAACAGGGAGGCTTGATGCCTACCTCTCCCCAGCAGATGAGGACCGCGATGACCAGGATTGAGATTAGGGCCCGTGTTCGTATGCGGAGCCTACCTACCGAGACTGACGGGACAGTGAGCTTGCGAGAGGCAGATGATATCTGGAGCGATGCTATGATGCAGGTCCAGGACTTGACCCGCCCCTAGGATGGCCCGAGAAGGGGCTAATGACTTTTGGTAGAATGTCTGTGGCAATAGCATTTTGAGGATTCGGTGATGCAGTAGTGTTGTTGTTTCTGGCCACTTGTTAGGCATTTTGATCATATTTTAGGATTAGTTTCAGACTAGTATATTATGTTGTTGACTATGACGTTCAGTGGTTGCGACCCAGAATCGCCTTTTTAGTATATATATGCATTGTTTTCAGTTTCGTATATCTATCTTTAGGCATTGTCATATACACTCTACTGTTAAATATTGCTGCAAATTGGTTAATATACTGAGCAGGATTATGAAACCTATATTCATGAGTAATGGTTATTAAGGATTATGATTTAAGTTACTCTGACAAAAACTTTCATAATAAATGTCAGAACAATGCCTCCTAGACGAGTAGGAACGAGAGCACACCCAGCCGAGTCCATGGCTCAGGTTAGCAATAACCAGGAAGAGGAAAATCGAAACCCCCCAGAGGAAGAAGAAAACGATATAGGTAACAATGAATTGGACGACCAAGATTATGAAGAGGAAGAGTATGAGGATACTCGAGAGGAAGAAGAGTAAGGGGGGTCAGATGGAGCAGTTTGTGAGGTTGCTCAGACAGAACTTGAATCACCAACCCCCACATCCTGGACAATCAGTGGCGAATGCCTTTAAAACCTTTAAGTCCCTTAAACCCCCAGAGTTCGAAGGAACGACAGACCCAGTCGAGGCAAGAGCCTGGCTGAAGGAAATGGAGAAATCTTTCGAGATAATGGGTACTGAGGAAGCCCAAAAGACTATCTTTGCCACTTACCTCCTCAAGGGAGAGGCTAACTTCTGGTGGGAAGCCAAGAAAAACTTGGAAGTAGATGCCGTCATCACGTGGGCAAGATTCAGTGAGTTGTTCCTGGAAAAGTATTTTCCTAGGTTCATGGAAACTCAGATGGAGTTAAAATTTCTGGAATTAAAACAGGAAAACTTGACAGTGGCGGTGTATGAAGCCAAGTTTACAGAACTGTCAAGGTTTATGCCAGACTTTGTGAACACTGAAGCTAAGCGAGCTAGAAGGTTTCAACAAGGGTTGAAGCAGTGGATTCAGAACAGGGTAGCAGTATTTGAGATTACTGACTATGCCACACTAGTACAGAAAGCCTCGATCGTGGAGGCAGGAAGTGATCAAATGTCTAAGAGCAAGGAAATAAAGAAGAGGAAGTTTGAGAGCCGCGGAGGAAGTTCCGCGAGTGGAGGTTTTTCAAGCAAAGTCAACCGAGGAGCAATATCACAACCAGCGAGGAGCACAGGGTTCAGAAATTTTGGGAGTGGCAGTACTGTCCAGAATAACCGACCAGCAAGGGTATCTCATTTTATCCCACCCCGACCACCCGCACCAGAATGTAAGAGATGTGGAAAGAAGCACCATGGCACCTGTCTCCAGGGGACAACAATTTGTTTCCAATGTGGGCAAACAGGTCACTATGTCAGTGACTGTCCCCAGAAAGGATTGAAGTGTTTCCAGTGTGGAAGGGCGGGACACATAAAAAAGGATTGCAAAGCACCAGCACCCACAATATCCAGGATAAGCAGAACAGCTTTCAATAAGCCACCAACAACAAGGACCTTTAATATGACAGTGAAGAATAGCGTGCGAAACGCGGATGTTATAGCAGGTACCCTTCTCCTTAATACTGTCAGCGTAAACGTTTTATTTGATTCTGGGGCTACTAGGTCATTTGTATCTAAGGATGTTGCATGCAAGTTAAAACTTAAAACGGAACCTTTGGAAGAATTGTTACAAGTAGAGATAGCTAACCGGGAAGTAATTCCAGTTAGCCAGGTACACCCAAACTGTAGTTTAAAAATAGATGGGCAAAATTTTAGGGTAGATTTAATCCCTTTTCAGCTAGGAGAGTTTGATGTCATTTTGGGAATGGACTGGTTGTTAAGTAACTGTGCGCAGATTGACTGCGAGAAGAAAAGGATCAGATTGAAAGTGTTAGGAGGGAAGGATGTCGTGTTCCAAGGACAACGACAAGCCCGAAAATTTTTAAACATAGCCCAGACTAGCCCACGTAGTAGACACCAGTCAAGAGATGCCTAAACTTAGAGACCTTCGAGTGGTGTCCGAATTCGAGGATGTATTTCCTGAGGATCTCCCAGGACTACCACCCGACCAGGAAATAGAGTTTGCAATCGAACTAGCCCCAGGAACGGCGCCAGTTTCAAAGGCCCCATATCGTTTAGCCACAGTAGAAATGAAGGAGTTAGCCACCCAACTGCAGGAATTACTGGAACTGGGAATGATAAGACCAAGCATGTCACCATGGGGTGCGCCGGTATTGTTCGTGAAGAAGAAAGACGGCACCATGCGACTATGCATAGACTACCGAGAACTGAACAAGTTAACGATTAAGAACAAGTATCCCCTACCAAGGATTGACGATCTATTCGACCAATTGAGAGACGCAGTGTGTTTCTCAAAGATTGACCTCAGGACGGGGTATCATCAGTTAAAGATCAAGCCAGAGGATATACCGAAGACAGCATTTCGCACCAAATACGGACACTACGAGTTTCTGGTAATGTCATTTAGACTAACCAATGCTCCAGCAGCCTTCATGGATTTGATGAACCGAGTTTTCATGAAATACTTGGACAAGTTCGTCATTGTTTTCATCGATGATATTTTGATTTATTCAAAAACCGAAGAAGAACACGCCGAACATCTGAGGATAGTTCTGGAGATTTTAAGAGAAGAACGGTTATATGCCAAATTCTCGAAGTGTGAATTTTGGCTTAGGGAAGTTCAATTTTTGGGACATGTAGTAAACAACGAAGGGATATTAGTCGACCCTGCTAAGATAGAAGCCGTTTCCAATTGGGAAAGGTCGACCACACCGACCGAGGTAAGGAGTTTCGTGGGATTGGCCGATTATTATAGGAGGTTTGTGCAAGATTTTGCCAAGATAGCCGCCCCATTGACTCGACTTACTCGGAAGACGGAAAAGTTTGATTGGACAGAGAAATGTGAGGGAAGTTTTCAAGAATTGAAGAAAAGGTTAATAACAGCTCAAGTGTTAGCACTACCTGACGGAAAGGGAGATTTCGTAATCTACAGCGATGCCTCGCATAAGGGATTAGGATGCGTGCTGATGCAGCATGGCAAGGTGATTGCTTATGCATCCCGGCAATTGAAGGAATATAAAATAAGGTATCCCACTCATGACTTAGAACTAGCCGCGATAGTCTTCGCATTGAAAATTTGGAGGCACTATTTGTATGGCGAGAAATGCGAGATTTACACGGACCATAAGAGCTTAAAATATATTTTTACACAAAAGGAGTTGAACATGAGGCAAAGAAGATGGCTAGAGTTAATCAAGGATTATGACTGTGAAATTCTCTATCACCCAGGGAAGGCCAATGTGGTGGCCGATGCCCTTAGTAGGAAAGAAAGAATTAAGATGATAACCTCTTCGGAAGAGCTGATTCGTGAATTTGAGAAAATGGAAATTGAAGTGGAAGTGACCGGTGAAGGCACCGAAGGATTATTTGAGATCAGTATGCAGCCTCCATTGATGGAAAAGATCAGGCTGTGTCAAGAAAAGAAGCGAGAAGAAGAATGGAAATCCCTGACAGGGGAGGAAATAAAGTGTGAAAAAGATGATAAGGGAATTATGCGATATGCTTCCAGGATTTGGATTCCTAATATGCAGGAGTTAAAAGATGAGATTTTACATGAATGACATAATTCGAGATATTCGATTCACCCAGGTGGTACCAAGATGTATCGAGATTTGAAAGAGTACTATTGGTGGCCAAACCTGAAAAAGGATGTGGTAGAATGGGTGAGCAGGTGTTTGACATGTCAAAGAGTAAATGCAGAACACCAGCGACCCAGTGGTCTTTTACAACCCTTAGAGATTCCCAAGTGGAAGTGGGAACAGATAGCAATGGACTTTGTAGTAGGCCTACCAAGGACAAACATGAACCACAATGCGATATGGGTGATCGTAGATCGCCTAACCAAGTCAGCTCATTTTCTCCCAATCAACGAGCGTTATACAGTCGACAGACTGGTGAACATATACATCAAAGAAATTGTAGTGCGACACGGAGTTCCCGTGTCCATAGTGTCAGACCGAGACCCAAGGTTTAACTCAAGGTTTTGGAGGAGTTTCCAAGAAGGTATGGGGACTAAGCTAAATATGAGTACTGCCTACCATCCCCAAACGGACGGCCAAAGTGAAAGAACCATTCAGACCATAGAAGATATGCTGAGGGTCTGCGCTATAGATTTTAAAGGCAGTTGGAATGATCATTTACCTTTGATAGAGTTCGCCTATAATAATAGTCACCATGCAAGTATAGGGGTGCCCCCATACGAAGCCTTGTACGGAAGAAGGTGTCGATCCCCCTTGTGTTGGGAAGAAGTAGGAGAACGAAAGGTATTGGGACCCGAGTTGGTCCAACAGACAAGAGAAAGAATTGAGCTCATCCGGAACCGGCTGGTAGCCGCTCAGGACAGGCAAAGAAATTATGCCGATCAGACCAGGAAAGATAGAGAGTACGAGGTGGGAGACTCAGTACTTCTAAAGGTATCCTCGTGGAAAGGTTTAATGAGGTTTGGTAAAAAGGGGAAATTAAGTCCAAGATTTATTGGACCTTTTGAAATCCTAAGACGTATTGGGAAGGTAGCCTATGAGTTGGCCCTACCCCCAAACCTACAGCAAGTTCATAATGTGTTTCATGTGTCAATGCTGAGAAAGTATAATGTAGATGCCAGGCATGTAATAGAGTATGAGCAGGTAGATCTGCAACCAGATTTGACCTATGTGGAACGACTAGTGGAAATCTTAGACCGAAAGGAGAAAGTGCTCAGAAACAAGGTGGTCAAGCTAGTAAGAGTCTTATGGAGAAACCAGAACACGGAAGAATCGATATGGGAACTAGAAAGTGCGATGTTAGAAAAGCACCCACACTTGTTTTCAGTATAGATTCCGGGACGGAATCCCTTTAAGGAGGGGAGACTGTAAGAACCCGAATTTTTGTAAACTCCGAATTATGAATGAATAGCAACTTTGAAGTTTTGCGAAAAGCATGTTAGCCCACACCATGTAAATGGTAGCGGATTATAAATCCGAAGTTGCTTTGTGATAGTACTAAGTAAATAAGTGAATGCAAAAGTCGTTAGAATCTGAAGATTTTGTCGTTTACTAATTGTTTTGTAATGTACAAGATATCAAGAGATGGAAGATTAAGTTATGACTTAGGGGTTATAATTCAAGGAAATTATATCATGGACATGTTAAGGTATTATGATTAGTGAAGGTTCACATGGCAAAGATAGAAATGAGAAGTGTTAACCCTAATCATGATTTGCTAATTAAGGGATTAAGTGTTAAATTATGGGAGGACAAGAAATTGCACCCAAGGAGTCATGCAACCCATGCAAACTAGATTGGTGCAAGTCAAAAAGAATTACCAAAGCCATGCAACTAGAATTGCAAACTAACCAAGCAAGTGACAAGTACTTAGGAACATGGTTCTATGAATTAAGGAACAAGGACAACCAACCATACCTCTTTGATTCACCATACTTCTTTGACAAAATCAGCCAAGTATACTTGACCTTTCCATCACACACTTTTCATAAAGCAAGTGCAAGTAAAGTAGAAACAAAATCTCTCTCCCATTTCTTTCTCCAGTTTCTGCCCAGCTTGAGCAAGGTTGAAAGCAAATTTTATAACTCCCGTTCTATCCAAAAATCCCCAAATTTTAACCATATCTTCTTCACTATAGGTAGAAGGTACGTATTTAATTTCATAATTTTTGGAGGTGTTTTGATAGGGTAAATAAATTGTAGAAGTTGAGGCTGAATAGTAACTCCGAAAATTACTAAGTTTTGTTCTTGATGTTTCTTGGTTTCTAAGGATAGATCAAGCACTCTTAAGGACTCCAAGCTCTAGTAAAGTGTTGTTTGAACCCCAAGAAGGTATGAACGCCCTTAACTCCTTGTGTTTTGTGTGAGTAGTATGCCATGAAAGTGTTAGTAGATGGATCCATGAGTTAGAATGGTAAAGATCAAATGATGTTAGTAAGATGTTGAGTTTTGGTTGAGTTCTTGAAATGATGTTAGCATATGCTATGAGATGAGTAGTTTAATGTTGTTAGCATGATGGTAGGATTGAGTTGAGTGTTGGTTGTGAATGGATTCACGTTGGTTGAATCCGGAAAACGTTACGTTTATAGCCGTCGTAATGGCCATTTTTCGTGAGCCCTCTTTTAAACTGTGAAAACCGATTTGTCATGCCCCTGGCCCTAACACCTCTGACCATGGTTGGATAGTACTTGACTCATAGATCGTTTTTACGCTTGAATCATGTTATTTCGACTTACGGTTTAGGAGATAAGCCATTTCTAGGAAGGACAGCTAAACCAACCAAACTGTTTCGGGAAGCCCTTTTTGTTAATATAAATGGACCCCTTCAATGTCACCAAAAATCACGAACTTTTAAGGTAACATAGTTTGGACAGTGGTAAAGGCCTCTACCAAATTTCATGACCAGAGGAGAATATTTCGAATTTATAAAATTGTTGAAGCCGGGTAGGTTCAATGACGAACCTTAAAGGAGAATGATTGAACAAGGGATTTAAGTACCTATGTAAAGTGACAAGTAGGAAGATGTCATGGACCCATAAATGGACTTAAGATGATTAACATATGTCCTTGAGGTTAAGCAACTTTAGAATAAGAGGTCTAACTTATGTCAAACTTATGGTTCGTGCGTGAGTAACGTTAGTGGTTAAGATAACCAATAACTAACGAAACGTTCTATTTGATTTATATAGATCGTCCGTCAAGCCCTCGCACCTCGACGAACCCCAGGACTTCAGGCAAGTTTTCAAAACTAGTACCTAATGTACAATTGTTTTGTCAAAAGACTGTTGATGTTGTGATATAAATGTATGTTGAAAAGTACGAACTGTTTTATGTATAGTTATATATTTCGCAAATGTTTCGGTTATATGCTATAAGAAATATAGATATAAGCCGGAAAAAGGACAAAGGCTCTAAGTGTATAGCAAGTCATGTATTTTCGAACGTAGACCGGGAGTCGGAAGATTATGTTAAGTACTGTCGTAATCCGGAAGAAGTCGGAGACAGATGATTTTGAAGAGACGATATAAATACTTTGATATTTATATTTTGATATTCTTTTGATAAAAGGATTAAATAAGGATAATAAATATTATTTTAATATTTATTTAATTAATGAATATTATTTAAAATATTCATTTATCGAGGATTATTTATTAATAAATATTATTTAAATATTTATTAATGATTTAAAATTCATTTACAAATTATTTTAGGTCTTTAATAATTATTTGAAGCTTTCGATAATTATTTTAAATAATTTCCGACCTTCAGAAAATGATTTAAAAATAGTGAGAGCTCCCTAATATTTAATTTAAATATTTATTTATTCTTTTAATAAGAATAAAATACGTTCAGACTTATCAAAAATAGGGAACTCGGTATAGGAAATGAATAGCTATTTACTTTCTCAAAAACAGTTATGTCTTGACATCACTGGCCTACTGTAGTAGGGTGTTCAACTTATCAAAACATGAGAGGTTTTCCGACTAACTCCCGGGTCGTGATTCTAAATGGTTTTCTTTCCTCAAAAGAAAGACATCAGTTGATGAAGGTCAACATACCTTTGTGGTAGTAGGGCTGCCCATTTTTTTTTGGCAGTACCCATTCAGAGTTTTATGAATCTATTAACAAGTATGATATACTTGGGGAACTAAGATTAAGTTCTGGTTCCAAGTTATAGATTACTCCAGGGACTGGAGAAAATTTCGGGCCTTTGATGTCGCCCGGTTAGCATAAGAGGTCGATTGACACCGGCCCAGCAGATGAATTTCGGGACTTTGATGTCGCCCGGTTAGCATAAGAGGCCGATTGACACCGGTCCAGCAGAGCGTAAGAGGTACGTGAGAGGCACGGACCAGCATTTTGGCCCATATGCGGTCTAGGGTGATTTCCAATGACGATAAAATTTCGTCGGCTCCCCCTTCTACATGTAGAGAAACAACAAGAGCCTCAATATGATACGACTGATCATCATGTGCGTATGGTCGTAGTATGATTAAAAGCTCCAACTATAGTCCCTTCTTCCAAATTGGAAATGTGCTACGCACCGTAACGAAAGCCGCTAAGGGCATAGTTACCGATGGTAGCGGAAGAAATGTTTTAAAAAGATTTATGTTATTCATCATGTTTCTACGAAATTTATTTCAAACTTCAGTTGTTGGCACATAAATGCTTTTACAACTAACCTACAGCATGTTTTCAGAAGTATTTTCTATATTGTTGAGCTATATTGCTCACCCTTGCTTTCTTTATATATCACAACACAACAGGACAGCAGGATGCCGCGGATGCGACGCACCGCCAGGAAATGCGTGGGCAACGCCCGCGCCTTCCGTAGGTTCTTCACCAACCTACCTCAGGTAGGGAGTAGAAGTAATAGTAGGATAGGGGTACAGTTGTGGATGGTACGCCTTATCTATAAGTATGATCTATGTAAAACAATTAACAAGAACATGTATTAATATTCTGCACTTTTTCAAATAGAAACTACATTGCCTTTAATGGCCAATGAACTTAGTTTTGGGATTGTAATATGACTCTGATGGATTTAAGTATTATATGTATGTTCGTTCTGAGACTATAATCAGTAAGGAGTATATATGAACTGTGGGGTCAATACAAGTGAAAGATTATCATTAAGGATTAAGTTAAATGTATTAGTAGCAAGAAAAAGGGACCGTGACGGCCCAGATCTCTGACCCCGGGTCTGGGGGCGTTACATGATATCTATGTGCTTGGTTCTTGAGTGATCTACAGGATTGTTGGTCATGGCAATGGCACTTGTGTTGTCACACATGATTGGAATCTTTTTGTACTCCATGCCATAATCTTTCAATTGGTTCCTCATCCATAGTATTTAAGCTACACAGCTTCCTGCAGCAATGTACTCAGCTTCAGCAGTAGAAGTAGATACTGTGTGTTTCTTTTTACTTTGCCAGGACACCAATCTCCTGCCAAGAAATTGACATGCACCAGATGTGCTTTTCCTATCAATACTGCAACCTGCATAGTCTGAATCCGAATAGCCAATTAGATTAAAACCTGTATCTCTTGGGTACCAAATCCCTAGATTTGATGTGCCCTTGAGATACCTAAAGATTCATTTGACGGCTATGAGATGTGATTCTCTGGGATCCACTTGGAACCTTGCACACAAACAAGTTGTGAACATAATATCGGGTCTACTTGCAGTTAAATAAAGGAGTGAGCCAATCAAACCTCGATAGCTTGTGATGTCAACTGGTTTACCTGATTTGTCTTCATCAAGCTTCGTGGCTGTTGCCATGAGAGTCTTAGCTGTTGATGCATCTTCTAGATTATACTTCTTGAGTAAATCTTTGATGTACTTGGACTGACAGATAAAGATTCCATCTTTTCTTTGACTAATCTGTAATCCAAGGAAGAAGGGCAGCTCTCCCATCATGCTCATCTCATACTTATCCTGCATTAACTTAACAAATTTCTCGCACAAACGCTCATTAGATGACCCAAAAATAATATCGTCCACATAGACTTGAACAAGTATTAAATCACCTTTTACATTTTTATAGAACAATGTTTTATCAATTACTCCCCTAGTAAAACCACTTGCAATTAAGAACAAGGATAGTGTTTCATACCATCGTCTTGGGGATTGTTTGAGGCCATAGACAGCTTTGAAGAGAAAGTACACAAAATCTACAAGTTCTGGATCAACAAAGCCAGGTGGTTGTTCCAGATATACTTCTTCTTCTAGCTCTCATTTCAGGAAGGCACTTTTCACATCCATCTGAAAAACCTGGAAGTTCTTGTGTGCTGCAAAGGCCAAGAACATCCTGACTGCCTCAAGTCTTGCAACTGGAGCATAGGTCTCATCATAATCAATACCTTCTTTTTTAGAATAACCCTTCGCTACCAAACGAGCCTTGTTTCGTGTTACAAGTCCGTCTTCATCCAGTTTATTTCTGAATACCCACTTAGTTCCAATTACTGATATGTTCTTCGGTCGGGGTACCAGCTTCCAAACTTTCTGCCTTTCAAACTGATTGAGCTCTTCTTGCATATCAATCACCCAATCAGCATCACCAAGAGCTTCTTCTATTTCTTTAGGTTCAAGCTTGGATAAGAACCCGGAATATAAGCAAATATTAGCCATGTCAGCTCTTGCGGTTCTTCTAGTAGTCACACCAGCATCTGGATCACCAATAATTAATTCAAACGGATGGTCTCTACTCCATGCTCGTTCTCTCGGAAATTGTCTTGATGATTCAGCTTGATTTTCTGAATTGTTGTGTTGACTACTTGTGTTATTTCCACTAACTCCCCCTGAGTTAGTGTCAGCTCCTACAGAACTAGTGTCATCTCGTCTTGAGCTTTGAACACTTGTCCTTGAGTTGCTGTTTACTCCCCCTGAGTTGTTGCCGGAACGTTGGGAAGAAGTTTCCACTGATCTTTCACCAGAATCAGGTATATCTTCTTGAACACTTGGCATATTTGAATTAACAACCAACTCAGGTTCATCTTCAATTTCATCTAAGTCCAGATTTTGAAACATTAGGGACTCAGGTTCACTATTATCTTTAGAAATTGATGGGAGTTTGGTATCGTCGAATCTGACGTTGTAGCTTTCAGTCACTTTACGATCATTCACTAAGAATACCCGATAAGCTGCCACCCCATTTGTAGAATAACCAAGAAAGATTCCTTCACGAGCTTTTGCTGAAAACTTGCCTAGATTTTCATCGTCTATAAGCACATAGCATTTAGCTCCAAAGACATGAAAGTAATTGACTCTTGGTCTTCTGTTATTCATTAGTTCACATGGTGTCTTTTCTTTATCTTTTATTATCAGGGTTCTATTTTGAGTGTAACACACTGTACTCACTACTTCGGCCCAAAAGTATAGGGGAAGTTTTGAATCGTACAACAAAGTTCTTGCTGCTTCAACCAATGTTCTATTCTTCCTTTCAACTACTCCATTTTGCTGTGGAGTTCTCGAGGCTGAGTACTGACGACGTATTCCCTTAGATACACAGAAGTCATTCAGCACTGCATTTTTAAATTCAGTGCCGTTGTCTGTTCTAATCGTCTTCACAGTAAGTGTTGAAACATTCTCAATTTGAGTGATGTGATCAATGATTAGGAAAGATACTTTGTCTTTCGTCATTGCGAACAATACTCATGTATACTTGGAGAAGTCATCCACGATTACCAATGCATATCTTTTCCTGGATAAGGATAGGACGTTCACTGGGCCAAACAAATCCATATGAAGAAGTTATAGAGGCTCAGTGATACTAGAAGTTTCTTTACTTTTATGTGATGCTCGCTTTGACTTTCCCATTTCACAAGCTTCACAGAGTCCTTTAGGATCAAACTCCTTATGAGGTAGATCTCTCACTAATTCTCGCCTCGCTAGAGCATTCATCGTTTTGAATTTTAAGTGAGATAACTTTTTGTGCCATAACCAGCTTTCACCATCTTCAATGATGACATTACCAGTCTTCAGTTTGCCATATCCCATTGTCACTCCTTTGCTGTCATCTCCAAAGGTAACATAAGGGCCAGCCTTCATAACCAACTCTGTAAGCAGAGACTTGTTTCCTGTCATATGCCTTGATGCTCCACTATCTAGCACCCATATAACTTTATTTCTGTTCCGCTTAATGCCCTGCAATGACAGATTGATTAGACGTTCTTCGGAACCCAAGATTGATTGGGCTCGGCTTTTCTATAAGATCGAGAACTATCAGATTTAACAACAAGAGATGCACTTTCTTTAACATTCTTAGAGCTTTCGACTTGGTCTTTTCCCTTTTCAGACTTAACAGATTTGTTAGTCTTAGGAGACGGCTTGTCACTCCTAACTTTAGGAGGACTGGCAGTCCTAGCTCTTACATGCTTCTTTTTGACATTAGAACTAGCAGAAGAATTTAGACATGTTTGGCTAGTTGCATTCATCAAATTCACAAAGGTTTGCATGACGTTTAAAGTGCATGGCATACAATTAGGTTGACCACATTGTACATGATTCTGATGCATGTTATTCATTGTGTGTGGTACAGGCATGGCATGTGCAACATGAATATTCATGTTAGATTTACATGCATAAGAAAGATGTTCAGTAGATTTACAGTGATAACATGCTTTCTTTATTCGTTCTGCCTTAACCTCTTTTATGCCTTTTTCTTTCTTAACCTGATGTTTAACAGCCTTAGCTCCTAATCCTGGTCTAGATACTTCTCTAGGGGATTTGATTTTAACTTGCTTAATAGGAGTTACCGGTTATTCTTTCTTGCGATCTTCCATTTCTATCTCATATCTAACTAATAATTCAGTCTCTTCTTTTTCACGAGGAATGAAGTGTTTAAAGATAGGTTTGACAGCAGATTTAAGAATAGTAGGTATTTCCTTATTAATCTCACTGAAACTAGTGTCTACAGGCCTTTTTCCTTCTTTCTTAGATAAGCTAGAATAGTCAAGTCCTACACCAACTCCAGTTATCTTCTTAAATGTGCCACTATCAACATTCACTTTACTAGCTGCTAGTTTATAAGCTTCGCATTTAGTTTCTAACTCAGCTAGTTTATTCCTAAGACATGCTTCTATTTCATCTTTAAGGTTAAACTTGTGTTCCAAAGTTTTAATAGAGTCTCTTAGGGAAGTATCTATAGTGCAAACAACCTCTAATTCTTCCACTTTTGCCTCAAGCATTCTGCATTTGGCAACAAGTGTTTTCTGTTCCTTTTGAGAAGTATTTAGGCTTTTGCACAACATATAGATGTCTTCGCTAAGAGCCCCGTTCTGCACCTTATAATTATCAATAGACATTTCTTCTTTAAGGGTTAGAACTGGTACCTCTGGTTCATCTGATGTCTCAGCCATGAGGGCAAAGTTTACTGTATAAGTAACTTCTTCCTCATCTGAATCATCCCAAGCTCTGCCTTCTGTTACAACGAAAGCTCTTTTTCCATGTCTTTCCTTCACCAGGGATTCATACTTGCTTTTGAGGGCTTCATATGTTTCTTTGGGATATGTCTGTTTCGGCTTCTTGCAGTCGGTAGCAAAGTGTTCGGCTTCACCACAGTTATAGCATTTGAACTTCATTTTGAAATCCAAAGGAGATTTGTAGCTGGTACTCTTGCCTTTCCCTTTGTAGCCTTGAGAACTACCACCACCCCTAGTAACCCAATAGTAATATGAAGATTTACTCTGCGGTCGGTTACTCTTTCTGAATCTTATATTGCTGAACTTCCATGCCATGTATGCCACGACACTATCATCCATATTGTCCAGCTCTTCTTGGGTGAAGTAGTCATCATCACTATTTGATGTGCACTCGTCATCATTTTCAACTTGATGTGGTGCAGGTGATGATCTAGCCTTTTCTGCAACCATTGCCTTTTTAGACTCTTCCTCATCAGCAACTAATCCTGATGCCGCTTCCTTTCCTCTTGAATCATTATCCCATGCTTGATCTTGAAGGGTCTCCAGCTCATAGGTCTTCAGAATTCTATAATATTCTTCCAGAGTAGTTGTGTGCAAATCTATGGTTTCTCTAACAGCGTAGACTCTATGTTCAATGCTTTTTGGCTGGTTCCTTAGATATCTCGTGTTTACTTCAACCACGGGGAGAGTTACACCTCTCAGATTCAAATCCAAAACCAACTGACTGAATCTTAGATAGACATCTGTTATGCTTTCACCTTTTCTTATTCTGAAGGTATCATACTCCATCTTGAGTATAAGTGTTTTGTTGCTTCTGACCTCAGCGGTACCTTCCATGACGACCTTTAGCTTATCCCAAATCTTCTTCGCTGTAGTTAATCCTTTAACTACATTAAACATCTCATGATCTAGGGATTCCATCAGTGTTTGTCGAACGGATGTATCGAAAGCTATCTGCTCCTTATCAGCATCAGAAAAGTCTACTGCCTTTTAGGCTCAGACCGTTGTGGTACTACCACATCTCCTCCCATATGCTCAGGAACAACAACCATTGGAACAAATTTACCTTTGTCAAGGACTTCCAGATATTCAGGATTGATGGACTCAAGGTAAAGTTTCATTCTCAACACCCATTCTTCATAATGATCTCGGTCGAACATTGGAATCTTGAAATTATTTTTAGGTGCCATCTTAATGTGGATTTAAAGTAAAGATAATAAACTTTTCTTATTACTTGTGTAGTAATTAAAAGAAAAGTAAATTATCTCAAAATAAATCAAGGTTCAAGTTCTGGACACCAAAAATTTCTAAGTACCCAAGACTAGGCTATGTAGAATATCTATGTAGAACTTCTGCCCAAGTCGAAATTCTCTAAGTAGAACTTTTGTCCAAGTCGAACTTCACCAAGTAGAATATTCAACTCGAATATTCAAGTCGAATATTCAAGTAGAATATTCAAGTAGAATATTCTATGTAGAACTTTTGTCCTTGGAAGAAATTTGCTGCAGGTCACTTTAATATTGAATAAACAATATTACTTTTCACACTTTGACTTTTGTGGCTTTTCTCACCTAACCCACGTGCTAGGTACTGAATATCTTTTGTAATACTTTTTGTTGTGAGATATATGTCAAATCAAAAGCCAATAACACCTTTTTAACTTTATGTCTTTTGAAAAGGTAATCAAAAGTTGTTGGGTTTGTCTTCTTTATCAAGAACAGTGATGACTTCTTGAAGAACATCAAAAATCAAAGTACCCAGAAAAATTCACAAAAATTATCTAAAGTCCACCCAAGCTAAATAATCACACCTGGAGTATTTAAATAATTTTTAGACTGAGTTTTCTATATTAAACAAATTAAAGCACACTTTCCAAGAAAAACTTGAAAAGTAGATCTGTAAAAGAAAACTCACGAATCTTCTACTAAACACAATGATCTATGTTTTGTATATTAAACATGAAGCTCTGATACCAATTGTTAGGTCCAAATGTGTTGTAGAGGGGGGGGTGAATACAACTTTTCGAATTTAAGAAGCAATAAATACCATGTAATAAATGAACACCATGATTCAAGGAATATATGTCTTATATATAACTTGAAAGGGTTGCTACAACATTCATTACAAAGTACACCAGAAGTAAAGAGGGTAGTAAATGATACTAAGCTCTGTGAATACTCTCTCTCTCTTTTATAAGTGTTTATCTTGAAAATATTGCTCTCTTAAATTAATACACAAGTACTTCTATTTATACTACTTGTAATCTATGTCCTGTAGTCTTCAAAGACTAAGATATACGTGGCCCAATGATATCCACATAAATCTTATCTTATCTTGAAAGCTTGGAAATCTGCCAATTAGGTGATGCCATGTGTCATGTTGAAACTGCCCTCTATGTAGAACATCTGCCAATTAGGTGATGCCATGTGTCATGTTGAAACTGCCCTCTATGTAGAACATCTACTTGGCCATCTCGAATGTTAAGTAGAATTTCTACATATGAATATTCTACTTGGCTATCTAGAACATTTATGTAGAACTTCTACATAGGAATGTTCTACCTGGTCATCTCGAACATCTAAGTAGAACTTCTACATAGGAATGTTCTACTTGGCTATCTCGAACATCTAAGTAGAACTTCTACATAGGAATGTTCTACTTGGCTATCTCGAACATTTTGTACTTAGAAAAATTATGGGCTTCAACTTGAAGCTTCTACATAGGAAGCTGTTTAGTTAGAAATGGTTTCGAACTTTCTTTGAAATGTAATAAAGTAGTTATTACCCATACTGGTTTATTTTTTGGCTAAGGTTACGTGTCTGATGGTTTATTTTTAATAAATGTAGAGCCTGTTTTGGGCAGTTTTATTAATGATAATGTTGTTCCTTATGTGAATTGTGTTAAATCATCTGATTTATGGCACTCACATCTTGGTCATATAAATCTTGGTGCTCTAAAGAATATGATGAATTTAGAGTTGATTCCAAAGTATTCCATTGAAAAGAAATCTAAATGTCAAGTATGTGTGGCTGCTAAACTAACAAGGAAACCCTTTCATAACGTTGTTAGGGATTCAGAAGTATTAGAATTAGTACACACAGACATATGTGAATTCAGTGGTGTGTTGACTAAAGATAATAAAAGATATTTCATTACCTTTATAGACGATTGTAGTAGATACTGTTATGTTTATTTACTTGAACATAAAGATGAAGCACTAGATAAATTCATTATGTATAAAAATGAAGTTGAAACACAAACTGACAGAGTACTTAAACGTTTGAGGTCGGATAGAGGTAGAGAGTATACAGGTATGTCATTTAATGAATTTTGCAGAAGCAATGGTATAGTTCATGAAGTGACTCCACCATACACTCCTGAGTCCAATGGGGTGGCAGAAAGAAAGAACAAAACATTTAAAGATATGATTAACAGTATGCTAATTAATTCTTGGTTGCCTAAGTACATGTGGGGAGAGGCTCTGAATAAGGCTTGCCATGTTCTGAATAGAGTCCCTTTGAAACATATGGACAAGATACCTTATGAATTATGGAAAGGCAGAAAGGCTAGTTTAAAGTATCTTCGTGTGTGGGGCTGGCTTGCAAAGGTACTTGTCCCTGAACACAAGAGAAAGAAACTGGGGCAAAAAACTGTTGATTGCATCTTTCTGGGCTATATTGAAACCACAACCGCTATGAGATTTTTAGTATAAAAATCTGACATAGATGGGATAGTGGCCAACACTATAGTTGAGTTTCGTGATGCAACATTCTTTGAGAATGTGTTCCCTATGAAAACTGGTACACCTCAGGGTATTTCTGATGATGATCCCACTCGCACATCGAGTTCCATTCCTGATCATGTGGAAAGGATGACAAATGTGTGGGAGGATCCTGCTAGTAGCTCTACTTCTAATGACGTAGAGGAACCTAGAAGAAGTAAGCGTGTAAAGGTGGTCAAGGACTTTGGAAGTGATTTTATCACTTACAATGTCGAGGACGAACCTTTAACTTTTCGACAGGCAATTGATTCTCCTGAGTCAAGGCACTGGAAAGGCGCTGTAAAGAGTGAGATTGACTCTATTGTTTCTAACAGAACATGGGAGTTGGTTGATCTCCCTCATGGGTGTACTACTATAGGATGTAAATGGATTTTCTAAAGAAAGATGAACCCGGATGGCTCAATAGATAAGTATAAGGCTAGGCTGGTAGCTAAGGGTTTTAAGCAAATGGAAAGCATTGACTACTTTGACACATACTCTCCTGTTGCAAGAATGACAACAATTCGAATGCTTATTGCATTGGCTTCCGTACATGGTCTTATCATCCATCAAATGGATGTAAAGACAGCTTTTCTTCATGGTGATCTTGAAGAAGAGATTTATATGGATCATCCTGAGGGATTTGTTGCTTCTGGCAACGAAAGGAAAGTTTGTAAATTAGTCAAATCTATCTATGGCTTGAAACAAGCTCCTAGAGACTGGCACAAAAAGTTTGATGAAATTGTTTTGATTTGGGAATTTTTGGTTAATGAAAGTGACAAGTGTGTCTACTATAAGGTTAAAGGAAATAAAAAAGTGATTTTGTGCCTGTATGTGGATGACATATTGTTGTTTGGAACCAATATTGAGATTATTAACGAGACAAAAAGTTTCTTGAAAAGGCACTTTGAAATGAAGGATATGGGTGTTGCTAATGTGATTCTTGGTATCAAGCTGACTCAGTCAGCTGATGGAATAACCTTGTCACAATCTCATTATATAGAGAAATCTATACTTGAGAAGTATGGTTATTCAAATTGTAGAATCGCAAGCACGCCATATGATTTAAAAATTGCTCATGTCAAGAATAAGTCAGGAATTCCTATGTCTTAGTTAAGATATTCTCAGATTATTGGGAGTTTGAAATATCTTGCTAATGGTACTAGACTAGATATTTCATATTATGTGTCTAAGTTAATTAGATATACAAGATGTCCAAACAAGACTCATTGGGATTCTCTTGATAAAGTGCTTAGATATCTAAAAGGCACCATCTACCTTGGTTTGCACTACAGGATGTTTCCTGGAGTGCTAGAGGGATATAGTGATGCAAGTTGGATAGCTAAGAAATTTGGTTCCAATGGATTGACTGGATACGTATTTACCCTTGCGGGTGGAGCTATATCCTGGAAGTCTGCTAGATAGACTATTGTAACTCGGTCTACTTTTGAGGCTGAGTTGTGTGCATTAGATGCCACGGGAACAGAGGCTGAATGGTTGCATGGACTTTTGTCTGTGATTCCTGTAGTAAGTCAACCGCTTCCTGATCTTGCTGTTCATTGTGATAGTCATACAACTAACGATAAGATAAACAGTAAGAAGTATAATGTGAAAACAAAGAGACACGTCCAAGTTAGACTAAAGTCTATAAGGGGTTTGGTATCTGACAGGATCATTGCTATTGAGTTTATTGGAACTCAAGACAACCTGGATGATCCTTTAACTAAGGGACTTGAGCATGTTGTTGTCCTTAAGTCGAGGTTGGGGATGGGACTGACAACCCATTTTGAGTCATCAACAGCGGGAACCCAATACACCTGAAAGGAGATCCCTCGAAGTGTATTCAATGTGATAATAACAAGTTGTGAGGGTGATTCAGTAGTACCTCTACTACAATTATATAGATACTCACGTATCTGAGTCTTTCCCCTGTAAACCTCAAGAGGTACTATAGCTGCTAGTTAGAAAAAGTTTTAAGAACTCTGAATGGGGTCAAGTCATGAGATGAGATGTTGGCAGTACATCTTTGGAGATGCCAAGCTAAGCGAATGTTATTGTGTGGTCGCAATTAGAGGATATGGTTATTCCTTGAAGCATTCGATGAACAGGATCGAGACATGACCATTGAAAGGCATATGACTAGGCCTATTTGTAATAATTAGATGACAACTCAACTCTAGCTAATAAAGAGAAGTAAATAACAAACACCAAACAGGAATCAAGACGAAGACAGTCAACTAATCCCAAAGGATCTAAGTATCAGAAGAATTTTTATAGGATTGCTACTCAACACTGGAAGAAGTTCATTTATATGTTCAAGCGTCAGTGAAAATAAATAATGTGGTAGTACTTCTATAGAAGACGGATGATATAGAAGATTTCAAGTGGTTACTACAAGTAGATTCCAGAAGAAGAATGAAAACAGTGAAGAAGAAAATATGACAGAAGGCCTCTAGTTAAAAGTTACTTAAATGGAGAATAGTTATTAGGATGACACAAATGAACCAGACAGTACATTTGTGTGTCAACTAATATAATACTTATTCTTCATTTAATTCAAGAGGTTTCAAGATCAGAAGACAAAGAAAAGACGGGAAGATTTCAAGACCGACAGCACGATTATATGACTAAAGATAGTATTTTAATTCTACTATCAATTGTTAATTAATTATTTAATTTATCTAATTAAATTAATTCAAGTTGAATTTAATTTAATTTATAAATTAACTAATTAAATTAAGTAGAATTAATTTTCTATAAAAGAAATGACTTAAAATGACTTATATATATATAATAAAACAGTTAGTATGACTTATTAAATAAGTCATACCGAGTTTCTTATATATATATATATATTCAATTAAGTCATACCGAGCTTGTTTAAGCATAAGTCATACCGAGCTCATTGAATAAGTCATACCGAGAGTTCTGTGCTCAAAAGGTCATACTGAACCAATTTTGTTTAATTAAAATAAGTCATACCGATTTATTTTAATTAGATAAAATTCGAATATGACTTTAAATAAGTCATACCGAACTTTCAAAAGGTCATACCGACCAAAATAAGTCATGCCCAGTGTTTTATAAGTCATACAAGTGTTAAAATAAGTCATACAGACTTATTTTCTTGAAATAAAGTCATACTGAAAAAGGTCATATCAGCCTTTTTCAAATCTCTATAAATATGAGATCAGCCCTTCATTTGTAGGAGTTCAACTTGTTAAGAGTTAGGAAAATCAGATCAAATTTAGTAATTTTATCTGCATTGTAATATTCACAGATTTCTGTGCTGAGTTTGAATATAATTGATTAAACACGAACACTTCATGTCGAATTCGTTCTAGACTTTTTATCAATTATATAACAGTTTTCTAAATATTAATTTTGTAATACTAATCAAGTTAAAATTATATCTTTCACTTGAACAGTATTTCATTCCAATTAATATTTCGCGAGTAATTAAAATAATATTTTTAATCCAAATTATTCCGCGATTAAATTTCAGATATTGTATTCAACCCCCCTTCTACAATATCAGGGACCAACAATTGGTATCAGAGCTGGTTGATATAGTTAATATCAGATCCAAATCAAATTCCGAGAACTCATTCAGATCTCAAAAATTATCTTAAATTCGAAATAATTTTTTATTCGAAATAATTTTTTTCTGAAAATTATTTTTGATCAAAAATTGTTTTAAGTCAAAAATTAAAATATTTTTTGAAACACTTAATTTTTAATCTTATTAAAGATGAGTACCCAGAAAGTGAGTAGCATTAAAATTCCACAGTTCGATAGAGAACACTATAACTTGTGGAAACACAAAATGCTACTGTTTATCGGGATTGCAAATCCCAAGTACGCATTGATCATGGCCAAAGGTGTTGAGACCCCTATATCAGTTGTTCTCGAACATACAGTAGATGGGGTCGTAATTCCCCACAGACAGTTTTCGAAAAGTCCGGCAAACTATACAGATGAGGAAACAGAAGCTGTATCCCTTGATAATAACCTGAAGCTTATATTAATTGAATCCCTAGACTACATCATGTACAACCAAGTAGTCAATTGCAAGAATGCAAAACAGATCTGGGAAACAATTGAAATTATCAATGAGGGAACTGAAGAAGTTAAGGAGAATAGACTGGAGATCCTGACCACCCAATATGAGCAGTTTAGATCCAACCCTGGTGAGGGTATCTCTGAGGTGTTTCAGAGACTAAACAAATTGATAAACGAGCTCAACATGAATGGAAAGTTTTATCAGAACCAAGAGGTGAACAGGAAGTTTTTGCTGACCTTACCAGAGCATCTGGAGCACAGGATTGCAGCCATCCGGGAATCTAGGGACATGAAAGAGATAACCCTAGAAAGACTCTACGGAGTTTTAAAAACTTATGAGCTGGAACAGATCCAAATCAGAGAGTTGTACGGAAGAGGTAAGGTACTGAGTTCATCCAAGGCATTAATGGTAGAAGCACCAAAGAAAGAAGAAGTGAAGGCTGTTGCACCTTCTAGCAGTTCAACAGAGTATGTGGTTCCAGAACTTGGACATACTTCTGACAAACAAGAAGACGGTGATTTCTACTCACTGGAAGAACTAGATCAGCTGGAAGATGAATCTCTAGCCATGGTTGCCAGGAAGTTTGGCAACATGAGATTCCGAAGAAACTCCTCATTCAGAAGTAAGCCTAACTTTGGAAGATTTCAAAAAGGAGGTTCTTCGACAGCAGTATCAAAAAGCGGCTACAAGACCGGCTTAGTTGATAGAAGCAAGTTTCGTTGCTTCAACTGTAATGAGCTAGGCCACTTCGCAACAGAGTGCAAGAAGCCTAAACAAGGGAAGAAGAGAGAGTCTTACGAAGAGCTCAAGGAGAAATATGATGCGCTCGTGAAAAAGCATCAAGGAAAGTCCTATCTAGCAGCAGGCAAAAGCTGGGATGACTCAGATAATGATGATGAGGAAGAGCTGGGAAATCTTGCTCTTATGGCTTCATCAAAGGAATCACTGTCACCCACCCGTGACAGAGGAATAGAGGTAAATCCGTCTTGTCCTAAAATGTTTGCTCTGCTAGGAAAAGAACTAGATGGTGAAAGAGATAAAGTTAAGAAACTTAGACTCAAAGTCAAAGAGTTAATTGATGAGACTGAAGTTCTTAAACAGTTAAAAAGAAATCATGACAAGTTGGCTGTCAAGCTGACTGAAGACTTAGTTGTTCAAGTCAGTAAAGTCAGTTGTCATGTTGTTGTAGAAACTAATTTCAGAAACCAAATTGAAGAAGAAAAGAAGAAGTGTCTTGCATATAAGAATTCCTCATATATTGTTAAGAACCTAGTTGACTAACAAGAAATAAATCGTAAAGTTGGAATAGGCTTCGAGTATAACAAATCTGTAGGAAAGCTAAGCAACATAACCCCCTTTAGAAAAAGTGCTGAAGAAAGGGGTATCCCACATGTTGTTAAAGACACACCAAAACCTCTCTTCATAACACCGATAGCTGAACCTATCCTTGAGAGCTCTATTCTGATTGCATACGAAATGCAGTTGGAAGATCTTGAGGAAGAGAAGAAAAGAGGAAAACAGGTTAAGGACATAAAATGAGTTAATGTCTAGAAAGAGAAGTGTGCAACGGAGGCACCAATGAAAGATGCAGGAACTTCTAAGTCGCCCAATCCTGGTATAGGTGCTAAAGACTTAAAGAATAAAATGAACAGACCCAACACGTTTGTGAACAGTAGGAACAGTAACAATAAATTTCATTCTAGTGAAAACTTCAAATATGCTGATAAAATTGAAGAAGAATCTGTTAAGCCCCCTACTGTATTGAATAACATGCCTACTATTGATGCTTTCCATAAACCATGTGGTATAATGAATTGCATGTTATGTGCCTTTAATGCTATGACTGCTTACTTTAAACGCATGATAGCTAAGAAAGATAACATGACACCTAGACAGCATATCAATAATAAATTTTCTAAACCCAAGACTGCGACTCCTTCACCTGAGAAGAAGGAATCATATATTCCTAAGTCTAAACAGAAAGTTGTTAAGACTGTCTATAGGAAGGTAGGAGCAGTCAAGGAAGAAAATGATGTTATTCGAAAAGGATCTGTTGTCAAAGCAGACAAAGGTCAATTCTTTAAGTATGCCGGGCCCAATAAATTTTGGGCTCCGAAGACGAATTAATCCGTTTGATAATTGCAGGGAGTTAAACAGGTAAACCGAGTTATATGGATCCTGGACAGCGGATCGTCAAGGCATATGACCGGAGATAGAGCCCTGCTATCAGACGTGGGTGAGAGAGCTGGCCCAGTCGTCACCTTTGGAGATAACAGCAAAGGAATGACTACGGGATATGGCAAGTTAAATACAGGAAATGTTATCATTGAAAACGTCTCTTTAGTGGAAGGACTTAAGCACAATCTACTCAGCGTCAGTCAATTCTGTGATAGAGGTTACAAAGTAAACTTTATCAAGGAGAAGTGCTTAATAGCTCATTCTAAAGAAGACAGACTAGCCTTGCGTGGAGTAAGGAAAGGTAACTTGTACGTAGCTGATTTCAACTCAGGAACTGAAGCTGAAGCAAACTGTTTCTACTCAAAGGCTTCATCAGAAGAAAGTTGGCTATGGCACAAAAAGCTCTCACACCTAAATTTCAAAACAATGAACTCTCTAGTCAAGAGGGATTTGGTGAGAGGACTGCCTCCGATGGAATTTACACAAGAAGGATTGTGTGAGGCATGTTAGAAAGGGATGTCAAAGAAAGCAACTCACAGAGGCACAGACACTACAAACATCACTGAACCACTTCAACTCCTACACATGGATTTATTTGGTCCAGTAAATATTCTGTCTATGTCAAGGAAGAAATACGCCTTAGTGATTGTGGATGACTTCACAAAATATACATGGGTTTTATTCTTGAACTCTAAAGATGAAACTCCACATTTGGTGATTGATCATATAAAGCGGATTGAGTTAGATTCAAAGTTACCTGTCCGGGCAATCGGATCAGATAATGGAACAGAATTCAAAAATGAAGTTCTGAATAACTTCTGCTCAGACAAGGGAATAACAAGGCAATATTCAGCACCAAGAACTCCGCAACAAAATGGAGTTGTAGAAAGGAAAAATAGAACCCTGATTGAAGCTGCAAGAACTATGCTAAGTGAATCAAGGTTACCTATCTATTTCTGGGCTGAAGCGGTAAATACAGCCTGTTATACTCAGAATCGAACTCTGATCAACAAAGATCATATGAAAACACCCTATGAGTTAATGGCTGGCAAGAAACCTACTCTCAAGTACTTTCATGTATTTGGAGCCAAAATGCTTTGTGCTAAAAGATGGAGATGAACATCATGGCAAATTTGAGGCCAAGGCACATGAAGCTATTTTTGTCGGATATTCAAAAAGAGCATATAGGGTATACATAATTGATCAGCACCAAGTGAAGGAAAGTGTCAATGTAACGTTTGATGACACAAAACTCCCAAGTATCCAAACTGAAGATTCTTCTGAGTCATTAAAATTTGATAATTATCCAGACTCACATTCTGATGACGAAGAAGAGCCTGAGGTTGCAGCAGGAAATGATGACAACAATGATGGTAATGATCCAGGTAATAGTGGTGTAAACAATGGCAACACTAGAGATACTACTAATACCAGTGGTGGATCAACAAGTCATCCCGGAAGCAACTCAGGGGGAGATGAAGGATCAACTGGCACAACACAAAGTCACAATGAATTTCAAGGCGAATCATCAAGATCAAACCTACCGAGGGAAAGGATATGGAGTAAAGATCATCCCTTTGAATTGATCATAGGTGATCCATATGTTGGAGTAAGAACCAGAAGTGCAACTTCAAATGAGTGTTTATTTTCAGTTTTTCTATCTCAAGAAGAACCAAAGAAGATTGAAGAGGCACTAATTGATCCAGATTGGGTTCTTGCCATGCAAGAAGAACTCAATCAGTTCGAAAGACAAGAAGTCTGGACACTGGTACCCAGGCCTAAAGATAGATCTGTTATTGGCACAAAATGGGTATACAGGAACAAGCTAGACGGTGATGGCATTGTTACAAGGAACAAAGCCAGACTGGTTGCAAAGGGTTACTCTCAGGAAGAGGGAATTGATTATTACGAGACCTACGCACCAGTTGCAAGACTTGAAGCCATCAGGATATTTCTGGCATTCGCAGCACATTCCAATTTTAAAGTCTATCAAATGGATGTGAAGAGTGCATTTCTGAACGGAAAGCTAGAAGAGGAAGTATATGTGGAACAGCTCCCTAGCTTTGAAAATCCAGAGTTTGCTGATTTTGTGTACTTTCTTTTCAAAGCTCTCTATGGACTCAAGCAAGCACCGATGACATGGTATGACACTCTCTCTGAGTTTTTACTTGAAAATGGTTTCACTAGAGGTGTCATAGATAAAACTCTCTTTTACAAATTACATAGTAAAGATATGATATTTGTCCAAGTTTATGTTGACGATATTATATTTGGTTCTACTAACGAAAACTTGTGCAAGAGATTTGTTAAGTTAATGCAGAGTAGATATGAGATGAGCATGATGGGTGAGCTGTCATTCTTCCTTGGATTACAAGTAAAGCAAAAGGAAGATGGGATTTTTATTTGCCAATCAAAGTACGTAAGAGATCTTCTCAGAAAATACAGTCTAGAAGATTCTTCACCAGCAAAATCCCCAATGCCAACAGCCACGAAGCTTGACAAAGATGAAACTGGTAAGAAAGTTGACATCACAAGCTATAGAGGTATGATAGGCTCATTATTATATCTAACTGCTAGTAGACCCGACATAATGTTTGCAACATGCTTATGTGCAAGGTTTCAATCTGATCCAAGGGAATCTCATCTAATAGCTGTTAAACGAATTTTTAGATATCTAAAGGGTACACCAGATCTTGGAATTTGGTACCCTAAGGATACAGGTTTTGACCTAATTGGCTATACAGATTCAGACTATGCAGGGTGCAGGATGGACAGGAAAAGTACTTCTGGAAGCTGTCAGTTTCTAGGACGACGGTTGATCTCCTAGTACAGCAAGAAACAGCATTCAGTATCTACCTCGACAGCCGAAGCAGAATACATTGCGGCAGGTAGCTGTTGTGCACAGATCTTGTGGATTAGGAATCAGCTAAATGACTATGGACTTGCGTTGAACAAAATTCCAATTTTCTGCGACAACACAAGTGCGATAGCAATTTCCAACAATCCTGTTCAACATTCGCGAACCAACCACATTGACATAAGGTATCACTTTATAAGAGAGCATGTCATGAACGGAACTGTGGTGTTACAATTCGTACCCACAAAAGATCAATTAGCCGACATCTTTACGAAACCACTCGATGAATCCACTTTCTCAAAGCTGGTTAGTGAATTAGGGATGTTAAACTATGGCTAAATTTTTGGTTGCTAGGAATTAATTTAAGCTCATAAATATTAAATGTTAATATTTAAAGAGTTTATGAGACTTGAATTAATAAAATCCTAGGGCTTATGAATTTTTGGAAAATTATCTTAAGTTTAAATCAATATTCTTAGAAGATAATTATTTCAATTAGAGCATAAGTAATTTTGTTTAAATTTAAGCATTAATAAGCATTTATGTAAATCAATGTATATATTTTTTCTAATTAGTAGTGTACTTAAATATAAATAATTATGTTATTAATTATTCAATTAATTTGCTTATTAAATTAATTCAAACATGAGTTAATTTAATTCTTAAATTAATTAAAATAAATTAATAATGTAAATATTTATTATATGTCTATAATAAGTTATTAGTATGTAATTTATTATTAGTTAACTATTTACTAAGTATATATTTTTTTCCCAGAATGACTTATTATGATAAAATTTCGGTATGACATTTAATTTAAATGAAATTCGGCATGACTTTTTATTCTTAATAATAAGTCATACCGAGAACTCATTTAAAAGTTTTCCTTAAGTCATACCGAGACCTGCTATTAATAAAAACTCGGTATGACTTTTGAAAAAGTCATACCGAGACAAGTCATAGCAGGCTTTTCAAATAAGTCATACCGAGAATAATTTGATTTTCTTTCTTTAATTAATTAAGTCATACACAGCTTTACATATACACACACAGTGCTATACACATAGAAATCGAACAGTTTATCTTCCTATCAAAAAATCGATCGATTCTTGTTCAAAATCAACTGCTTTCAGTTGCTAAGTTACGTTTACAAGCATCTGTGCTTGCTAGATTGTGGAAATCGATTAAAACAAAGGAACCTCTGCCCGATTTTCGTTTAAATTCGACTGACTGTTTTTTTTAAAGAAAAATTCGAAGCATTCAAGTGTTGATTATAACTGAAGGACTGATTGTAGTGACTTGCTGTATTAAAGACTATTTGGGGATTATTAGAAATTAGGGTTTAATTTTTAAAGTGTAATTTTCAAATTATTGGTTTGTAATTGTTAATTTTAATTTGTAATCGCACTTTGTAATTTTATTATTTGTAATAGCTTAAATAAAAAAACAAATGGCAGGTTTTTGCGAATTAGTAAAAACTAATTTTGTAGGATATTTTAATCCGGTGAATTGTTCAGTCGAGAGGTTTCGACCGTGGATCGTATTTATGAATGAACATTCACTTGTAAGAACTGCAATTACTCTGGACGCCCCGTTGCAAGTGTTAGCACTTAGGGCTCTATATTCCACTGCTAGGAATAGGAGTACTGCAGGCAGAGTTCAATTCTCATTCAGCATAGGAGATCATGAATATATGGTGACTAAAGAGGATGTGAACAGGATTTTGGGCTTCCCAACTGACAATTTCGTGGATCCACCCACTGTACCAGATATACTAGAATTTTTCTATACCATTCAATATTAGGGTGAGATCAACTTAGTAAGGATGACAAAGTCTAAGTTGGTAAGCGAGTGGGACTATGTCTTTGACACGTTAGCCAAAGTTTTTGCACCCACTACAAAGAACAACTTCAACAACATATCTTCACTACTGCAAATCATAGGGTTTTTTATGGCCCACAACCGGAGGATAAATTTTGGGAAGTTGATTCTAAAAGAAATAATCAGGAAGATGGGGAAACCAGAAAGCAGGGAACAGGACATTCAAGTCTACTATCCGAGGTTCCTGATGCTGTTCATGAATGACTTGTGATGGATGAAGATAAAGCCTTATTTCAGAATGGTCCTGTAGAAGAATCTCCGACTTCTCAGAACAACTTATTCGCAAGGCTCCACAACAACCCCAAGTTTTGGTGCAATGGTAAGCGCTGAGGTCCTAAAAAGTGGTATCAAAGTTTCAAAATGTGCAAGTGGTAAGGACAGATTACATGGCTGAGATATTAGATCTTATTGCTAATCCTGTGCAGGAACAAGAGCCAGAGCAAGTGCCAATGCAAATGGATCATCCTGTGCACCTTCTACTTGAAGCTGCTCAGCATGTCGATCAAGTGGCACAAGATTAACAGGTAATATCTCACTCACAATCTTCTAGTTCAATACCTATAGAAATATCCACTGCTCTGTTAGATTTATCTGTAGCGGACTATGATGGTGTTCTTACACTCCAGGATATCAGCTATGAACCTGAAAACACACAGGTTCTGCCCCCAGTTGAATTAGAGCCTCAAACAGTTTCTCCTTCATCCTCCTCTTCATTAAAAGTCAGAAAAAGGAAGAAACCTGTCAGAATAGTTAGAGGTCTTGGTGCTGAAGTGAGTGAACCCGCAGCTCTGTCTCCTCCTTCAAAAATTTCTAGAGTTGACCCTGAGATAACTGCAGCCTCAACCTATTCCAGTCAATGGGATATGGATTTTAATATGGCCATCCAAGATTCTCTAGATACACTTGCTCAACCAGGTGATCTAATTCGCTGCTCGGCCACAGCATCAGATAGTGAGGAAAACACACTGCTAGCAATCACTCTAGCAGGACCTTCACTTGAAGAAATACCAACACAGGAGGGCACATTAGTTGAAGAAAATGTTTTTAATAAAAACTCGTCGGATGCCACCTATGTTGTGGACCATGACATTTTCGATGCAGTGCAGCATCAGATACCCTCCGAGGTACTAAGGAGCACCACAGACTCTCAAGAGCCTGTCATTACATTGTCTAAGGTGGTGACTCCCCTGGATTTCTTACATCCAGTTCTCATTAGAGAAGGTCTCGAATCCACTGGTGGATTTGAGAGGCAACCACTCCATAGAGGGAGATGGGACTCCATTCACGGAGTAGCTACGTCAGTAGCGGAGCCTCTTCAAGTTAACCTTGTTGAGGACGCGCCTTCACAGGCATCAGAAGAGCATTTCGACTCTTCAAAAGCTATTGTTATATATGCAGGTACAGCTTCAGGATCTGGAAAGGATCTAAACACGAGTGATGTGAGGCAAACACAGAGTGAAACACATGCATAGAGTGATAGTGAGATAAACAGGAGTGCAAGTGAGATGAGTGCACACACACAAAGTGAACTGTTATCCAAAATGGAAGCTCTCCAGAATGAAATGCAAATTGTTCAAGCTGAATTATTAAAAGTTAAAGCACAAGCAAAAGAAAATTCTACATCTGCCTCTGTAACACAGCAGCTGTCAATAGTGCGAAAAGATGTTGAAGATGTCAAATCCTCCATTCTTCTAAAAACTCAAGACATCCAGAACGTTCAGAATCTAATTGCTGAGGATATGAAAGAAGTGAGCAAACTGCATGAAAGAATTGATGACGTTGAGAAAAACTTAACCCTCACAATCATTGAAAATGAAAAGATTTCTACTCAACGCTTCAGCAAACTGGATGATGGCATGACGCATCTAAATGAAGGAATGAAGCAAGTCTATCTGACTATGCAGAAAATGTTGACATCTTTTGAAGCCTCTAAAACTCAAGAGGATCCCTCAACTAAGGGGGAGAAAGCAAAGGAGAAAGTAGCTGGAGATGAAGGGGCTACTACTCAAGATAAAGGTAAAGCAAAGCTGTTTTCTGAAGAAGAATTTCAATCGTATGATCAAGAACCAGAAGAACAGTATTATGCTCAAGAGCAATTCATTGATGACAGTGCTCATGATGAATCAAACATTCCTGACTACTGCAGAGCTGAGGAAGAAACTGAATTTGATGAAGATTTTTTGTTTCAAAAAGAAAAAAAAGTTGATCCAGCCTATGAAGAGGCAATAAAGAAACTTAAAGAAGACATCAAGACAAGCCAAGCAAAGACTGAAAATCTGAAAGCTTTAGTCATGGAAAGATCTCAGGCAGAAAGAGAAGAGAGCCAACAAAAGCAAAATTTATGGGCTATAGCTGTAGAAAGAAGAAAGAAGATGTGCGCTTAAAAATAGGGAAGAAATGGGATACTGCCAGAGAGATCATGGACAAACTTCAGAAAGGTCCATTTGAAGATTACAAGTTACAGTTCTTAATTAATCGTCTGCAAGATTCAAATGACTATCTAGATAACTTCATGAAAGCAATCAAAGAAGAAGTTGACTACATCACTGTGATTGTGGATAACATTCTAGATGACTGGCAGATTCTGTTATACACACACAAGTATGGCACATTCAGAGTCTCTTTGGAATTCTTTCGTCAAAAATCTCTATCTGTAATATGGACATTGATGAATAAAGTCAAAAGAAGTTCAGAAGAAAATGAACTTTTAAGGGACAGACTTCGAGAGATAGCAAGAGCTGTTAGTCCACAAATCTTAAACGACCCTCATGAGGTAAGGTTCTACAACAATAAGCTTTATCAAATTATGAAGTTGGATGAGGAGTCACTAAAGGGATACACAGTTAAATACATGATTGAAGTTGAAACAATGTTGAGATCCAAGGGATTCAGGTCCCAGGCTAAGTTGGATGCAACTCAAAAGATCAGAGACTACTGCCTATCAAAGAAAATTCAATCATACATCAGGCAGATGCATAAAATTGATTCAACACAGCCTTATGACATAGAAGAAGAGGTAGTAGATCCTGTAAACAGGAAGTGTTGTGGCAGTTAGCAAGAGCTGAGCAAAGAAGGTTGTATGGAGAATCCACCACAACAGATCAATCAGTATCTGAAGAAGTACCAAGGACACCAGTTCATAAAAGTTCAAATCTAGAAGAGGGTGAAGTTGATACATCAGAAGCCTGAAGACTTAGATAGAACAAGATAAAAACTTTGTAATATTTGTTCAGTCCTAGAGGAACATCTATCTTGTATTTATCTTTCATGTATGAATCTGGAAAATTGTTAAATATAAAACCAGAACTTTTGTTTATTATTTATAGTCATTACATGTCGTACTACTTTCTTAGTTGTTAGTTGAGTTATCCTCTAGAAATTTGTGTGTTAAATGTTTAACAACAAATAGGGGGAGATTGAAAGGCATATGACTAGGCCTATTTGTAATAATTAGATGACAACTCAACTCTAGCTAATAAAGAGAAGTAAATAACAAACACCAAACAAGAATCAAGACGAAGACAGTCAACTAATCCCAAAGGATCTAAGGATCAGAAGAATTTTTATAGGATTGCTACTCAACACTGGAAGAAGTTCATTTATATGTTCAAGCGTCAGTGAAAATAAATAATGTGGTAGTACTTCTATAGAAGACGGAAGATATAGAAGATTTCAAGTGGTTACTACAAGTAGATTCCAGAAGAAGAATGAAAACAGTGAAGAAGAAAATATGACAGAAGGCCTCAAGTTAAAAGTTATTTAAATGGAGAATAGTTATTAGGATGACACAAATGAACCAGACAGTACATTTGTGTGTCAACTAATATAATACTTATTCTTCATTTAATTCAAGAGGTTTCAAGATCAGAAGACAAAGAAAAGACGGGAAGATTTCAAGACTGACAGCACGACTATGTGACTAAAGATAGTATTTTAATTCTACTATCAATTGTTAATTAATTATTTAATTTATCTAATTAAATTAATTCAAGTTGAATTTAATTTAATTTATAAATTAACTAATTAAATTAAGTAGAATTAATTTTCTATAAAAGAAATGACTTAAAATGACTTATATATATATAATAAAACAGTTAGTATGACTTATTAAATAAGTCATACCGAGTTTCTTATATATATATATATATTCAATTAAGTCATACCGAGCTTGTTTAAGCATAAGTCATACCGAGCTCATTGAATAAGTCATACCGAGAGTTCTGTGCTCAAAAGGTCATACTGAACCAATTTTGTTTAATTAAAATAAGTCATACCGATTTATTTTAATTAGATAAAATCCGAATATGACTTTAAATAAGTCATACCGAACTTTCAAAAGGTCATACCGACCAAAATAAGTCATGCCCAGTCTTTTATAAGTCATACAAGTGTTAAAATAAGTCATACAGACTTATTTTCTTGAAATAAAGTCATACTGAAAAAGGTCATATCAGTCTTTTTCAAATCTCTATAAATATGATATCAGCCCTTCATTTGTAGGAGTTCAACTTGTTAAGAGTTAGGAAAATCAGATCAAATTCAGTAATTTTATCTGCATTGTAATATTCACATATTTCTGTGCTGAGTTTGAATATAATTGATTAAACACGAACACTTCATGTCGAATTCGTTCTAGACTTTTTATCAATTATATAACAGTTTTCTAAATATTAATTTTGTAAAACTAATCAAGTTAAAATTATATCTTTCACTTGAACAGTATTTCATTCCAATTAATATTTCGCGAGTAATTAAAATAATATTTTTAATCCAAATTATTCCGCGATTAAATTTCAGATATTGTATTCAACCCCCCTTCTACAATATCAAGGACCAACAACCATTAACGTCTCAAACCCGTAGATCGGCACCATAGCCTATGACTTGTCATCGTCTATGGAGTATGGTTACACACCAACGGATAAAGATTCAAGGTGAAAGATTCCATCTATCTCCGATAGCCATCGAAGTAGAGGACTTAGGAGGGTTCAAACCTTGACCGGTACCAACTCTGAAAAGCAAGTTATGAGTAGAATCTGATATGCATTTTTGTATGGTTTTGTGGGGGATTATTAGAAAATGGAAAGTTTGAGACATATTTTATATATGTTCTTGATGTAATTTCCAGAAACTAACGATTGGAAGTTGTTCCTTGCTATGAGGACTTAAACTTTCATGTTTGAATCTAAGACATTTTCTTAGTGCAATCCATAAATAAATTGAGTAGAAGTTGCTAGTTCAAAATGGGTTTATAGTGTTATCCCACATAGAATATGTAATATGGGTGTGGGTGCTTTATATGCATGGATGTGCAAGAGTAGTGTCAACTACTAAGGCATGTAGTGTGCATGGTGTACTAGGGTGCCGTCACGCGCACACACACACGCGCGCCGCCGCCGCCTCGACTCGCCACGCCACGCCACACCACACCTCGCCTCGCCTTGGGTCAGGTCGAAGGGCGATTTGGGTGAATGTCTCGGCGTCTCGCGTGCGCAAGGTGACCTGGGCGAGGCATTTTATTATATTATTAATTAAATTAATTATGACTTTAAATATTAATTTAATATGAATATTGAGTTAGTATGCACATAGTTATATATTTTCTGTGACTGGTCAGAGTTTGAGCTGGGTCAGAGTTTATAATAAACTCTGATGGTCATATCAGAGTTTATATATTCTGTAACAGATCAGAGTTTACAAAGAGGAGCTGGGTCAGAGTTTATGAATAAACTCTGATGGACTAGCTCGATCAGAGTTTACCGGATAAACCCTGATGGAACTGATATGGTCAGAGTTTATAAACTCTGATGGGTCAGGTCAGAGTTTAACAAATAAACTCTGATGCATCTGTTAGTCAGAGTTTAGCAGATAAACTCTGATGGGCCTGGGCCAAATCAGACTTTAGCTAAACTCTGGTAACTGTTACTGATAAATATTCAATTAAATACTTTTTAAGTCAGAATAACAATTTTAATTAATGTTTTATCTGCTGTTACGTTTTATTGTATTATAAATACATAAAAACGTTGTAGATAGGAGAGACTGAAGTCTTAACACAATTTTGAGAAAACCCTAGCAGCCATACTCTATGTCTACCACATACTTACAGATTTGCATATGGTTTTTTGGGCGAACTGAGGTGCAGGTCACTGTTGAGTACTAGGTATTTGTGGACGAAGTGCTCTGTGCTATTTTATCCTGGAAGTGATATTGCTGCAACCCAACACAGCGTAGTGGGGCAATAATCTCTTAAAGAACAGTCAAGACTTCTAGCAAGGCTTGGCGACTCAGCAGTTGTTTTGGTTCTATCAGTGTATGCTTAAAGCTTCTGTTAGAGCTAAGTATTCTATCTTTTCTCTTGTCCTTACACTTACTAATTTATATATATCTTGTTTTGCCTTCGTGCTTTGTTTTGTTAATTGGTTTAATCTGTCTGTTCTTGTTAATCTATTTATATAACTGCCTCATTGTTGTATGTAGTTTTAATTACCTCCAACAGATTGTGTGTATTGATGTATGTATATGATACATGTTTGTTCTTATTATGTGAATCGTATTCGATTCGAATTCTGAAACGGTTATTGTAGATTTTCTGAAATATGTGTCCAGTGTCTAATTTTTATAACCGATATGTGTTTCTGAATGGAATCGTGTCACTGAGAAATACTGACATAGTCAGCTTCGCGTCTGTAAGCCATTTGATGTCGTTACAGGCCCTAAAACGACGATTTTTGATTTTCTAAAATTTCTTTGATATTCTGAAATTTCAAAATTTGTTATATATAATTTTATTATTTTGATTATATGATATTCATGTAATGTATAATCATGTGATGATTGTATGTATTGCTGTATGTATATGATACATTATTGTTCTTGTTATGTGAATCATATTCGATACGAATTCTGAAACGGCTTCTATAGATTTTTTGAAATCTGTTTCCAGTGTCCGATTTTCGCAAACGATATGTGTTTTCTGACTGGAATCATTTCACTGAGAAATACTGACATTTGTCAGCCTGGCGTCTGTAAGCCATTCGATATCGTTACAGGCCCCAAAATGGTGATTTATTGTTTTATGAAATTTATTTGATTTTCTGAAATTTCGAAATTTGTTATATATGATTATATGATATGTTTATATAATCTGAGATATTACATGTGTTATGTGATAACATGGTGGATGGTTATGGCACAAAGACCCATAGGATAATGGTTTTGTTTTATGGTTTTGGTTTCTAAATACGACTTGCATGTCGTTTATTTATTGTAATTGTTAATCTCGAATGTAACTCGAGTTCTTCTTGTAATTTCATTAGAATAGATTTATTTATTATTCAATGTAATTATTCAATGGAGACTTGGAAGCAAGGAAGCTAGGAGGCAATCCAGATGATGGAGCAATGAAGAAGATAAAGACATGTAATAATGTAGTATTTGAAACCACAATAGATTGACCTTGATAATTCCATTAGCTTGGAAATATCACATAGGATGGGGCCGTAGCCAAACACGTTTAATTTACGCACAATACATATATGTATATGAATGCATGTGTAGATATGTATGCGTTGGAATGATGTATGTATTAGATATGACACTCATGCCATGCCTACTTATGAAAGATAAAATCTGTAACGATTCAAGATTTTAAAATTAAACACGATAATGAGATTCTTGTATTTATGAAACATAGTATTGAATATGAATTTTCTTTTTCTGATATGGGGAGATTTTATCAAAAGCGATTTATTATTCATTAGAAAGTTGGGTTTTAAGTGAGACCGCTCGTGACTTCTCTGACGATCTGGAAATCGAACCATTGACGAATATTGAAATGAATTATTTGATCAAGGAAAAATTGAAAATCTCTTTGTGATGGGATCATGATCGTTCATATAAACATTAAAATCCCTAAATACATATTAAGTTAATCGGATGCCTTCCAATGTTTAATACTCATCAAGATCTAGATTGAAAAGGAGTGGGTTTGCGAAAGTAAGGTGCTCTTATCAACCATGGGAATATGTGATAAGTAAGTGTACTTAGTTTTTTTAAATGTTGGGTCTAACTTAACTAAATCATCATAATAGGATTGTGGGTTTAGAGGCATAGAGTTTGGTGAGATTTATTGAATAAATGTGTACGAAGGGTTGTTCCACCAAACTTTCCAAGAGTTACATTTGATATAATGGACAAATTTTGTCTACCTAAATAGTTATGTTTTGAGTGTATTAGCCAACGCTATCTTAAAACATGGATGAAATATGGATCTTGGCTCATTAGAAATATTTAAAGAAATGCTTTCTGAATTAATAGTTAGGGCTATTAGTTTGATAAAAATAGTGGGAGGTATATGGTGATATACCATAATCACTTAAACATAATTAATATTAGATCTGCCATCTAGTTTATTTTATACACTTTAATATTGTAGATATCAAATGATAAACATAAACAACTTCTCTATGTGATCAGTTTTTGTGAAGGACAAGTTGACGAGGACAAATTTCCTCGACTGACATAGGAGCTTGAGGATCATCCTCGGGTACCACGATGTTAGTCAAATCTTTTCCCCTGCTCTTAAAGCTAAGAATGTAACATGTGCAAATTATAGTGCTTATTGGAAGCAAATTGATGTTGCGGCTGATGTTTCATGTTTCATGTCTCATGCTCACAACTATGAGTGTTGAGCTTAGGAAGCAACACGAGCATATAGATGCTTCTGAGACGATTGAGCACAAGATATATTTGAAAATAAATGGGAATCATACACTTATAAGTAGGGAGAGTGAGACTTTGTTACATCACATGTTTAAAAGATTATGGGGTATAATGAGTACCTTTGACATTTTTGGTTTCCAAATTGGTTTGGAGACTCAGTTAGATTTGATCTTACAATCTCTGGACAACAAATATTCTTTGTTTGTTATGAACAATAAAATGAATAAGATTGGTGAAACATTCATTGAGTTGCCAGACATGTTGAGAACTGCTGAAAGCAACATGATAAATGCATGAACTAATACTATATTGATGGTAAACATTGGGAATTCAAAAGAGAAAGGAAAATGAAAAGGCAAGGAGAAGATTTGATCTAGTTTCCTTGTCAAACCAAATCCAATCCCAAAACAGGCTCTAAAGTCTGAATGAGGTGTTGACAAAGAAGACGATTGTCGCTTCTATGAAAAATCGGAAGACTAGAAATTAAACTGTCATGCTTATTTGGAAGATCAGAAGAAGATGATCAGTAAGGGTCAAGCTTCGAGTATCAGGTTGGAATTGGAGTAAAGGAAGTTTCTCTAGTTGGAGGAACTCGTTACTTAACTTTTGACCTACAAGTCAAATTTAGAACTTGATAATTGTTATAACGTGCTTGCAATTAGCAGAGACATTATATTAGTTTCTTTTTTGGACATGAAAGGATTTTTTCATATTAATAAAATAACAATAGTTGTTTATTCTATTTCGATGACGAGGCTTATAATGTTGTACAACTAGTTAACAATTTATATGTTCTAAAGCGACTCAAATCAAACATTACCTTTGTCACTGTCATTGAGGTCATATTAATGAGAAATGCATTTCCAAAATACATAAGGATGCATTCTTGGATAAGTTTGATTATGAATTATACAAAAGGATGTGAATCTTAGTTTATTTGGAAAAATGACTAAAACTCCTTTTACCGGACATGGTGAAAGGATTACTGAACGAGTATGACTTATACATAATGATGTATGTTGTCATATGCGTACGATGACAAAAGTTAGTTTTTATTAACTTCATAAAATTTACTAATTATTTTAGCAGATACGGATATATGTTTCTTTTGAAGAACAAATCTGAATCATTTGAAAAATTCAAAGACTATAAAGATGAACTAGAAAATATCAAAGAATTTTTTTTTTTTGATAGGAGGGATCACACCTTCTTGGACATGGTGCGATCAATGTTGAGTCAAGGAATCCTCAAATTAGTTTTTGGGGCTACGCCCTGGAGATAGCTGCTTATACACTTAGCCGAGTTCCTACTAAAATGGTTTAGACGACTCTGTATAAGATATGGACTGAGAAACGTCATAGCATGTCATTTATGAAAATTTGGGAATGTGAGGCGTTTGTGAAACATTTAACTTCTGATAAGCTAGGACCTAAATCAGACAAATGTAACTTTGTGGGATACCCAATTGAAACAAAGGGTTATTCTTTCTATAATAATTCCGAGAACAAAGTGTTTGTTTCTCGAACTGCAGTGTTCCTTATAACAGAAATGCTTTCTAAGAAAGGCAGTGAGAGGATAATAGATCTCGATGAAGTTTGAGACCCACATGATAACATTGAATCAATGGAGGAACCTGAGAAGAATGTACAAGAAAATAATACTGCTCAAGAAACACAAGTTGTTTGTAGATCTAGTAGGATTCGCCATGAGCCGAGAGATATTATAGATTTTTATTGACTCGAGATGGTGATGTGATGCTTGTGGACGAAGATGAGCCTCTCACCTACCAAAACGCTATGAACACTTCAGATTTTAAGAGATGGCTGGATGCCATGAAATCTGAGATAGAATCCATGTATACTAATCGAGTATGGACTTTGGTTAATCCACCTAAAGGGGTAAAACCTATAGGGTGCAAGTGGATTTTCAAGAAGAAGACCGACATGGATTATAACGTACAGACCTATAAAGCACGATTGGTGACAAAAGGTTTTAAGAAAATTCATGATATTGACTATGATGAGACCTTTTCACCAATGGATATGGTCAAGTTCATCAGGATTTTGCTTACTATAGCTGCTTACTATGACTATGAAATCTGGTAAATGGATGTCAAAACCGATTTTTTAAATGGGAGTCTTGAAGAAGATGTGAATGTGTACATGACACAACCTGAGGGTTTTGTTGATCCAAAGGATGCTAGAAAGGTGTGTAAGTTGCGTTGATCCAATTATGGATTACGACAGGCCTCGAGGAGATGTAACATTTATTTTGATGAAACTGTGAAATAGTTTGGGTTTATTCAAAATAAAGATGAACCACGTGTTTACAAGAAGGTTAGTGGGAGCCATGTGGCATTCCTAGTATTATATGTTGATAATATATTACTAATAGGGAATGACATTCCTTCTCTACGGACTGTGAAGACTTGGTTGAGAAATAATTTCTCAATGAAAGACTTTGGCGATGCGACATATATATATTAGGGATCATGATCTATAGAGATAGATCAAAGAGATTGATCGGCCTAAATCAGAGTACATACATTGACAAATTTTTGCATCGATTTGAAATGCAAGAGGCTAAAAGGGGATTTGTCCCAATGTCTCATGGGATATCGATCTCGAAAGAAAAAAATCCTAAATCATTGGATGATAAGGACCGTATGAGTAAAGTTCCATATGCATCGGCAATTGGTTCTATAATGTATGCAAAGATATGTACGCATCTTGATGTCTCGTATGTTTTAAGCATGACGAGTAGATACCAGTCTAATCCAGGTGAAGGTCACTGGACGGCAGTCAAGAATATTCTTAAGTACTTGAAGAGGACTAAAGATCAATTCTTAGTATATGAAGGAGAAGATAAGCTGGTTGTAATTTGGGGATGTGAGGCATTTGTGAAACGTCTAACTTCTGACAAGCTAGGACATAAAACAGACAAATGTAACTTTGCAGGATACCCAATTGAAACAAAGGGTTATTCTTCCTATAATCCTTCCGAGAACAAAGTGTTTGTTGCTCGAACTGCAGTGTTTCTTATAAGAGAAATACTTTCTAAGAAAGACAGTGGGAGGATAATAAATCTCGATAAAGTTCGAGACCCACATGATAACATTGAACCAATGGAGGAACCTGGGCAGAATGTACAAGAAAACAATACTGCTCAAGAAACACAGGTTGTTCATAGGTCTAGTAGGATTCATCATGAACCCGAGAAATATTATGGATTTCTCTTGACTCGATATGGTGATGTGATGCTTATGGACGAAGATAAGCCTCTCACCTACCAAGACACTATAAACACTCGAGATTCTAAGAGATGGCTGGATGCCATGAAATATGAGATGGAATCCATGTATACTAATCATGTATAGACTTTGGTTGATCCACCTGAAGGGGAAAAACCTATAGAGTGTTAGTGGGTTTTCAAGAAGAAGGCCGACATGGATTGTAACGTACAAACCTATAAAACACGATTGGTGGCAAAAGGTTTCAAGCAAATTCATGGTATTGACTGTGATGAGACCTTTTCTCCAGTGGCTATGGTCAAGTCCACCAGGATTTTACTTGCTATAGCTACTTACTATGACTATAAAACCTGGCAAATGGATGTCAAACCCACTTTCTTAAATGGGAGCCTTGAATAAGATGCAGATGTGTACATGACACAGCCTGAGGGTTTTGTTGATACAAAGGATGCTACAAAGGTATGTAAGTTGCGTCGATCTATTTATGGATTCAGACAAGCCTCGAGGAGATGTAACATTCATTTTGATGAAACTGTCAAATAGTTTGGGTTTATTCAAAATAAAGATGAACCACGTGTTTACAAGAAGGTTAGTGAGAGTCATGTGGCATTCCTAGTATTATATGTTGATGATATATTACTAATAGAGAATGACATTCCTTCTCTACGGACTGTGAAGACTTTGTTGAGAAATAATTTCTCAATGAAAGACTTAGGCGATGTGAGCTATATATTAGGGATCAGGATCTATAGAGATAAATCAAGGAGATTGATCGGCCTAAGTCAGAATACATACATTGACAAAGTTTTGCATCGATTTGGAATGCAAGAGGCTAAAAGAGAATTTGTCCCAATGTCTCATGGGATATCGATCTCGAAAGAAAACAATCCTAAATCATTGGATGATAAGGACCGTATGAGTAAAGTTCCATATGCATCGACAATTGGTTTTATAATATATGCAATGATATGTACTCGTCTTGATGTCTCGTATGCTTTAAGCATGACGAGTAGATATCAGTCTAATCTAGGTGAAGGTCTTTGGACGACAATCAAGAATATTCTTAAGTACTTGAAGAGGACTAAAGATCAATTCTTGGTATATGGAGGAGAAGATAAGCTGGTTGTAAAAGGTTACACTGATGCTAGTTTCTAGACAGACAATGATCATTTAGTCTTTCTGTCTGACTTTGTGTTTTATCTATTTAAATTGAGATGTTGTATGCTAGAATGGTTCATAGCAGAGACATTTGTTAATTCTACAATAGAGCTTGAGTATATTAATGCTTGTGAAATAGCAAAGGAGGCTGTTTGGGCATGTACTTAGGAGATATTACCTAATTAATGAGATTAATGATCAAGGAGATATACATATAGGTAAAGTGCATACTAAAAAATAATATTGCAGACCCACTGACTAAGGCTTTGTCGCAGCAGAAGCACGAAAGTTACACTAGTTCCATGGGTATTAGATACATGAGAGATTGACTCTAGTACAAATGGGAGATTGTTAGTATTGGTGTCCTAGAGACAATACTTTTATGTTTTATCGAAAACAATTATGGGTTATGTTTTATTTGATTATTTAATTTATATTTATTATTTCTTTATTTACTGCGTTATAAATTGAAAGCATAATAAATGTCCTTGGAATATTAATACGTGTTATATAACTTTAAGTATGTGACTTAAAAATGAGATTATATGAATAATATCTTATTCCTAAAATTCCCTAGTCGAGTATTATTATTTAAGGACAATAATAATGCAATAAGACTAATATGTTTGTTGACAGATGACCACATCTCATTGGTCATTGGTATGGTGATACTAAAGTCAAGAACATAAGTGCATGTCTCAATGCATGGTACTGGAAAGACCCGCTGTGAGGTTCCACATATTAATAAGTGTCATAATAAATTCTCACTGTGATAATGATGTAATGATCCTCTGACTTGAAATCATTATATTTCTATACGAGAATTAATATACTTTGATTACACTCAAAGTTATCTTTAACCAGGTAAAGATAAATGTGGACATTGGATATACTATGAATCGTATGAGAAATATGAATGATAGATAAATGATTTAACCTTCCTATTTAGGAGTGATATTATTCGCCTCTTGATTGAGTGAGACTATAAGATGCATGGTCGTGCTCAAATATTGATTTGTTTAATAGTCTACTCATTGATCAAGGAAACCCGAATTAAACGTTGAAGAGGATGACATTATACATGCATCGAGTTTGATCTATAATATAAGGTTAAAGGGATTATATAACATGGAACATTATTCATGAAAGGCTTAATTAAATTACTGATTTTATTATTATTACTTAGGTAACAATGATGTATTACTAGATACCGCTCATTGTTTATAATTTTAATTAGATATTAAAATTGTTGCCAACGTAATAATAACCTACAGGGTCACACTCAAAGAATGCTTGAAGGAGAAATAATTTAAATTATGAATTTAAATTATATAAGTAATTTATTTTTTTATGATATTAATTATGTATGACTTAATTAATTATATAAATAGAATAAATGAATTACTTAAACTAATTCTAAAATTAGTAATTAATTAATTAAATGTGACTTAATTAAATAATTTGGAATTTTGGATTAGCATTAATTATAATTAGATTATAATTAGAAACCTTATTCTTCTCTCTATATAATCTCTTTATGGACTGATTTAATAAAAGCCACATATTTTATAAAACCCAAGCCATTTTAAAAAAGAGGAAGATAAAGAGAGAGAAGTAGTTTTCGGGTGCTAGCACACATTAATCCTTCATGAAAAGTGTTCGTGTGGATACCGTAGAGCGTAGATTGCGTGAGCGGGATACGTGGTGATTAAACAAGCTTTGGACCTCCATTAATCTTCCATTGATGAATTGTTAAAGCTTTTCAAGGTATTTGTTCTTAATTTCCGAATTAAATCTTTTATTTTCACATGGACCATGCGGAGGGTTTCGATTTATATTACGTTTTGTATTTATTTTTTGCATTTTTCCGCTGCGTTTGTGCCTCGAAACCCTTCAATATGAGTGTTGAGCTTAAGAAAAAACATGAGCATATAGATGCTTGTGAGACGATTAAGCACCCTTAAAGGATATTTGAGGGACAGACTCTATAAGATATATTTGACAATTAAAGGGTACTATACACTTACAAGTAGGGAGAGTGAGACCCGGTTACACCACATGTTCTAAAGACTATAGGGTATAATGTGTACCTTGACATTTTAGGTTTCCAGATTGGTCTGGAGGCTTACATGGATTTTATCTTACAATCTTTGGACAAAAAATGTTCTTAGTTTGTTATGAACAATAAAATGAATAAGATTGGTGAAACACCTATTGAGTTACTAAGCATGTTGAGAACTTCTGAAAGCAACATGATAAATGTATGAACTATTACGTTAATGATGGTAAACATAGGGAATGCAAAAGGGAAAGGACAATAGAAAGGCAAAGAGAAGATTTGATCTAGTTTCCTTATCAAACCAAAGTCCAATCCCAAACCAGGCTCTAAAGTCTGAATGAGGTGTTGACAAAGAAGACAATTGTCGCTTCTATGAAAAATTGGAAAAATGGAAATTAAAATGTCATGCTTATTTGGAAGATCGGAAGAAGTTGATCAGTAAGGGGCAAGCTTCGAGTATCAGGTTTGAATTGGAGTAAAGGTAGTTTCTCCAGTTGAAGAAACTCGTTACTTAATTTTAGGCCTACAAGGAAAATTTAGAACTTGATAATTGTTATAACGTGCTTACAATTAACAGAGACATTATATTAGTTTCTTTTTTGGAAAAGAAAGGATTTTTCATTTTAATTAAATAACAAGAGTTGTTTATTCTATTTCGATGACGAGGCTTATAATGTTGCACAACTAGTTAACAATTTATATATTCTAAAGTGACTCAAATCAAACATTACCTTTGGCACTGTCGTTGAGGCCATATTAATGAGAAACACATTCCCAGAATACATAATGATGCATTCTTGGATAAGTTTGATTATGAATTATACAAAAGGATGCGAATCTTGGTTAATTTGGCAAAATGACTAAAACTCCTTTTACCAGACATGGTAAAAGGGTTACTGAACGAGTATGACTTATACATAGTGATGTATGTTGTCATATGCGTATGATGACAAAAGGTAGCTTTTATTAACTTTATTAAATTTACTAATTATTTTAGTACATACGAATATATGTATCTTTTGAAGAACAAATCTGAATCATTTGAAAGGTGCAAAGACTATAAAGATGAAGTAGAAAATACCAAAGAGAAGTTTTTTGATATGAGGGATCACGTCTTGTTGGACATGGTGCTATCAATGTTGAGTCAAGGAATCTTCCAATTAGTTTTTGGGGCTACGCCCTGGAGATAGCTGCTTATACTTTTTACCGAGTTCCTACTAAAATGGATCAAAAGACTCCGTATGAGATATGGATTAAGAAACGTCATAGCATATCATTTATGAAAATTTAGGGTTGTGAGGCATTTGTGAAATGTCTAACTTCTGATAAGCTAGGACATAAACAGACAAATGTAACTTTGCGGGATACCCAATTGAAACAAATCGTTATTCTTCCTATAATCCTTCCGAGAACAAAGTGTTTGTTGCTCGAACTGCAGTATTTCTTGTAAGAGAAATGCTTTCTAAGAAAAATAGTGGGAGGACAATAGATCTCGATGAAGTTCGAGACCCACATGATAACATTGAACCAATGGAGGAACCTGGGCAGAATGTACAAGAAAACAATACTGCTCAAGAAACACAGGTTGTTCATAGGTCTAGTAGGATTCAGCATGAACCCGAGAAATATTATGGATTTCTCTTGACTCGAGATGGTGATGTGATGCTTGTGGACGAAGATAAGCCTCTCACCTACCAAGACACTATAAACACTCTAGATTCTAAGATATGGCTGGATGCCATGAAATATGAGATGGAATCCATGTATACTAATCATGTATAGACTTTAGTTGATCCACCTGAAGGGGAAAAACCTATAGGGTGCTAGTGGGTTTTCAAGAAGAAGGCCGACATGGATTATAACGTACAGACCTATAAAACATGACTGGTGGCAAAAGGTTTCAAGCAAATTCATGGTATTGACTGTGATGAGACCTTTTCACCAGTGGCTATAGTCAAGTCTCGAGGAGATGTAACATTTATTTTGATGAAACTGTAAAATAGTTTGGGTTTATTCAAAATAAAGATGAACCACGTGTTTACAAAAAGGTTAGTGGGAGTCATGTGGCATTCCTAGTATTATATGTTGATGATATATTACTAATAGAGAATGACATTCCTTCTCTACGGACTATGACGACTTGGTTGAGAAATAATTTCTCAATGAAAGACTTAGGCGATGTGACCTATATATTAGGGATCAGGATCTATAGAGATAAATCAAGGAGATTGATCAGCCTAAGTCAGAATACATACATTGACAAAGTTTTGCATCGATTTGGAATGCAAGAGGCTAAAAGGGAATTTGTCCCAATGTCTTATGGGATATCGATCTCGAAAGAAAACAGTCCTAAATCATTGGGTGATAAGGACCGTATGAGTAAAGTTCCATATGCATCGGCATTTGGTTTTATAATATATGCAATGATATGTACTCGTCTTGATGTCTCGTATGCTTTAAGCATGACGAGTAGATATCAGTCTAATTCAGGTGAAGGTCATTAGACGACAATCAAGAATATTCTTAAGTACTTGAAGAGGACTAAAGATCAATTCTTGGTATATGGAGGAGAAGATAAGCTGGTTGTAAAAGGTTACACCGATGCTAGTTTCTAGACAGACAACGATCATTTAGTGTTCCTGTCTGACTTTGTGTTTTATCTATTTACATTGAGATGTTGTATGCTGGAATGGTTCACAACAGAGACATTTGTTGATTCTGCAATAGCGCTTGAGTATATTGATGCTTGTGAAGCAGCCAAGGAGGCTGTTTGGGCATTTACTTAGGAGATATTACCTAATTAATAAGATTAATGATCAAGGAGATATACATATATGTAAAGTGCATAATAATATTGCAGACCCATTGACTAAGGCTTTGTCACAGCAGAAGCACTACAGTCACACTAGTTCCATGATTGGATACTTGGTTAATTGGCTCTAGTGCAAGTGGGAGATTGTTAGTAATTGTGCCCTAGAGACAATTACTTTTATATTTTAAGGAAAATATTTTATTATTAAGGATTATGTTTTATTGATTATTATTTATTTATTATGTATTATTTACTGTGTAATAAATTGAAAGCATAATAAATTTTTTAGAATTTTGTTACGTATTATATATCTTTAAGTATGTGAATTAAAAATGAGATTATATGAATAATATCTTCTTCCTAAAATTCCCTAGTCGAGTATTGTTATATAAGGACAATAATAATGTAATAAGACTAGTATGTTTGTTGACAGATTACCACATCTCATTGGTCATATGTATGGTGATACTAAAGTCAAGAACATAAGTGCATGTCTTAATGAGTGGCACTAGAATGACCCGTCGTGAGATTCAACATGTTAATAAGTGTCATAAGAAATTCTAACTGTGATAATGATGTAATGATCCTCTGACTTGAAATCATTATATTTCTATACGAGAATTAATATACTTTGATTACACTAAAAGTTACCTTTAACCGGGTGATGATAAAAATGGACATTGGGTATACTATGAATCGTATGAGAAATATGAATGATAGATAAAGGATTTAACCTTCCTATTTAGGAGTATTATTATTGGTCTCTTGATTGAGTGAGACTATAAAATGCATGGCTGTGCTCAAATGTTGATTTGTTTAATAGTCTACTCATTGATCAAGGAAACCCGTATTAAACGTTGAAAAGGATGACATGATACATGCCTCGAGTTTGATCTATAATATAAAGTTAAAGAGATTATATTACATGGAACATTATTCATGAAAGGCTTAATCAAATCACTGATTTTATTATTATTACTTGGGAAGCAATGATGTATTACTAGATGCCACTCATTGTTTATAATTTTAATTAAATATTAAAATTGTTACCAACGTAATAATAAACTACAGGGTCACACACAAAGAATGCTTGAATGAGAAATAATTTAAATTATGAATTTAAATTAAATAAGTAATTTATTTTATTTATGATATTAATTAAGTATAACTTAATTAATAAAAAGAATAAATGAATTACTTAAACTAATTTCAAAATTAGTAATTAATTAATTAAGTGAGACTTAATTAAATAATTTAGAATTTTGGATTAGTATTAATTATAATTAGATTATAATTAGAAAACTTATTCGTCTCTCTATATAATCTCTTTATGAGATGATTTAATCAAAGACACATATTTTTCTAAAACTCTAGCCGTTTTGAGAAAAGAGGAAGATAGAGAGAGAGAGAGAGAGAGAGAGAAGCAGTTTTCAGGTGCTAGTACACATCAGTACTTCATGAAAAGTATTCGTGTGGATACCGTAGAGTGTAGATCGCGTGAGCGGTATACGTGGTGATTAAACAAGCTTTGGACCTCCATTAATCTTCCATTGATGAACTATTAAAGTCTTTTAAGGTATTTGTTCTTAATCTCCGAATTAAAACTTTTGTTTTCGCATTGATCCCGCGGAGGGTTTCGATTTATATTACATTTTGTATTTATTTTTCGCATTTATTCCACTGCGTTTGTGCCTCGAAACCCTTCATGATGTGTTTAGTGATTCATCTCCAGTATTGGTCATTGATGCCAGATATCCATTTGGTTCATCACTATAACTGATAGAATCAACTTTTCTTTTAACTTCATCAATAAATACTTTCCATTCTTACATCCTCACTAATGCTTGAGATTCCTGCTACAACCCAACACAGTCACAGTTATCTTTTACTTGTACAGGCTTTTTGAACTGTGTAGCACAACCCTGATCTTGTATTTTATTTTCAACCATCCCTATCTTGCAATCGCGTCTTGAACTGATCTTCAAAATCTCCTCTTTGGAATCTATTGAAGGGTTTCAGGAATGAAAATACAGCGGATATAACGTAAAATAATAAAAATAATAATGAAACCCTATCACAGGATCTATGTATATCTTTTGATGATTATGGTGAAGAAGTCTATACCTTAATAAAGCTTTTCGTATGCTGTTTAATGGAGGTCCAGAAAAGATGAATCACAGCAGCCCTTTGTTGCAAAGATCTGCTCTCTAAAGAAGTCCACACGAATGTCCGATCGTCCTACGATCACCGGAATCAGTACTAGCCGAATTGCTTGCCTCTCTCTCTCTCTCACTCTCTTTCTCTAGCCTCTCTTGATGTTGAGCAACTAGGGTTTTTCTCTAAAAACGAAATCTGATTATTAACCCTAATACTATACATCATTATGTATATATAGGGAACAGAGAGATTTTGGGCATTACCCTAATCCATGTGGTTTCCAAAACCAATTATAATTTTGGGTTATTATTATTATTACATTCGAATTCTAATATAATCAATCAAGTGTCACTTAATTAATTCAATAACTAAATTTGAATTAATAATAATAATATATCTAAATTCGTAATTTAAATAAACCTCCATTTTGACGTTCTTTGTGTGTGACCCTTTAGGTTATTATTACGTTGACAATAATTTTAATATCCAATAAAAAAAATTATAAACAGTGAGCGGCATCTAGTAATACATCATTGCTACCCAAGTAACATTAAAAATTGGTGATTCAATTAAACCTTTCGTGAATAATGTTCCATGTAATATAATCCTTTTAACCTTATATTATAGATCAAACTCGAGGCATGTATAGTGTCATCCTCTTCAACTTTTAATCTTGGTTTCCTTGATCAATGAGTAGACTATTTAAACAAATCAATATTTGAGCATTACTATGCATTTCATAGTCTCACTCAATCAAGAGGTCAATAATATCACTCCTAGAATTGAAGGGTTAAATCCCATATCTATCATTCATATTCCTCATACGATTCATAGCATACCCAATGTCCACATTTATCATTACCCGGTTAAAGGTAACTTTGAGTGTAATCAAAGTATATTAATTCTCGTATAGAAATATAATGATTTCAAGTCAGAGGATCATTACATAATTATCACAGTGAGATTTCTTATGACACTTATTAACATGTAGAATCTCACGGTGGGTCTTTCCAGTGTCATGTATTGATACATACACTTATGTTCTTGAATTTAGTATCACCATACCTATGACAAATGAGATGTGGTCATCTGTCAACAAACATACTATTCTTATTGCATTATTACTGCCTTTAAATAATAATACTTGACTAGGGAATTTTAGAAATTAAATACTATTCATATAATCTCATTTTTAAGTCACATACTTAAAGATATATATTACGTATTAATATTCCAAGGACATTTATTATTCTTTCAATTTAAGACGCAGTAAATAAAGACATAATAAATATTAATTAAATAATTACATAAAACATAATCCTTAATTGTTTTCAATAAAACATTAAAAATATTGTATCTAGGACCCCAATACTAACACTTTGAACATGGTAATAACTTGTAAAAACTCCTAGGATCATTCTCGAATCGATTAAACTTGAAAACAATTCGTAACAATTTGGGGCTTCATTCTTGACTAATATGAAGTGGAAATCAGCTTATAGCTTCATTTTTTACTCATTCGTACATGGAAATAACTTGTAAAAACTCCTAGAATCATTCTCGACTCGATTGAACTTGAACTTGAACTTGAACTTGTAACAATTCGAATCATTCGAGACTCGATTGAACTTGAACTTGTAAAAACTCCTAGAATCATTCTCGACTCGATTGTACTCTGACTTAGGCCGATCATTCTTCTTGATCTATCTCTATAGATCTTGATACCTAAAATATAGGTCGCTTCGCTTAAGTCTTTCATTGAGAAATTCTTACTCAACCAAGTCTTAACAGCCTGTAAAGAAGGAATGTCATTCCCTATTATTAATAGATCATCAACATATAATACTAGGAATGCCACATTGCTCCCACTTACCTTCTTGTAAACACATGGTTCATCTTCATTTTGAATAAACCCAAACTCTTTGACAGTTTCATCAAAACGAATGTTCCATCTCCTTGAGGCTTGTTTGAATCTATTAATGGATCGACGCAGCTTACATACATTTCTAGCATTCTTTGGATCAACAAAACCTTCAGGCTGTGTCATATACACATCCACATCTTCTTCAAGGCTTTCATTTAAGAAAGCGGTTTTGATATCCATTTGCCAGATTTCATAGTCATGGTAAGCAGCTATAGCAAGCAAAATCCTTATGGACTTGACCATAGCCACTGGTGAAAAAGTTTCATCATAGTCAATACCATGAATTTCCTTGAAACCTTTTGCCACCAATCGTGCTTTATAGGTCTGTACATTACCATCCATGTCGGTCTTCTTTTTGAAAACCCACTTGCCCCTATAGGTTTTACTCCTTCAGGTGGATCAACCAAAGTCCATACTTGATTTGTATACATGGATTCCATCTCAGATTTCATGGCATCCTTCCATCTCTTAGATTTTGGAGTGTTCATATCATCTTGGTGCGTGAGAGGCTCATCTTCATCCACAAGCATCACATCACCATCTTGAGTCAAGAAAAATCTATAATATCTCTCGGGCTCATGGCGAATCCTACCAGACCTATGAACAACTTGTGTTTCCTGAGCAGTATTGTTTTCTTGTACATTCTGCTCAGGTTCCTCCATTGGTTCAATGTTATCATGTAGGTCTCGAATTTCATCGAGATATATTATCCTCCCACTGTCTTTCTTAGACATAATTTGTCTTTCAAGGAACACTACAGTTCGAGTAACAAATACTTTGTTATCTAATTGATTATAGAAAGAATAACCCTTTGTTTCAATTGGGTATCCCACAAAATTATATTTTTCTGATTTAGGTCCTAGCTTGTTAGAAGTTAGACGTTTCACAAATGCCTCATATCCCCAAATTTTCATAAATGACATGCTATGACGTTTCTCAGTCCATATATCATATGGAGTCTTCTGAACCGTTTTAGTAGGAACTCGGTTAAGTGTATAAGTAGCCGTCTCCAAGGCGTAGCCCCAGAAACTAATTGGAAGATCTGCATGACTCATCATCGATCGTACCATGTCCAACAAAGTATGATTCCTCCTTTCAGAAACTCCATTCCATTGTAGTGTTCCGGGATGAGTGAGTTGTGATACAATACCACACTCTTTTAATAAAATCTTAAATTCATGGGTTAAGTATTCACTTCCACGATCAGATCGTAAAGTCTTAATACTTCTGCCAGTTTGCTTTTCTACTTCAGCTTTGTATTCTTTAAACTTTTCAAAAGAATCAGATTTATTCTTCAAAAGATACACATATCCATATCTACTGAAATCATCAATAAACGTGATAAAGTAGTAAAAGCGTCATCTTGCCATAGTACGCATAGGACCACATACATCACTATGTATAAGTTCTAATCGTTCAGTGGCCTTTTCACCTTGTCTAGTAAAAGGAGCTTTAGTCATTTTCCAATGAGACAAGGTTCTCATGCTTCGTATGATTCAAAGTCAAACTTATTCAAGTATCCATCCTTATGTAAATTAGAAATGCACTTCTCATTTATATGGCCTAAACGACAGTGCTAGAGGTATGTTTGATTTGAGTCATTAGTTTTTAAATGTTTGTTATTCACATTATAGATAGGAGTGTTTAAATCAAGAACATATAAACCGTTAAATAAACGTGCAACCCCATAGGTAACATTATTCGAAGAAAAGAAACAACTATTGTTCTGAATTGAAAATGCAAAACCTTTCTTATCCAAACAAGAAACTAAAATAATGTTTCTGCAAATTGCAAGCACGTAAAAACAGTTCATAAGTTCTAAAATAAGCCCAGTGGGCAACGTTAAATAATAAGTCCCTACAGATAAGGCAGCAACCTTTGCTCCATTGCCAACTCGTAGGTTGACCTCTCCCTTTGCCAAATTCCTACTCCTTTGTAGCTCCTTCATATTTATACAAATGTGAGAACCACATCCAGTATCCAATACCCATGATGTAGAAGTAGACAAATTGACCTCTATAACATAAATACCTGAATCAGAAACTTGACCAACCTTCTTCTTCTTCAGATCCTCCAAATAAGAATTATAGTTTCTCTTCCAATGACCTAGTTTACCACAGTAGTGACAATCACCATTTGCAACAGCACCCTTGAGCTTTAAAGCCTGTTTGGGATTAGCCTTTGGCTTGGGACCAGAAGCAGATCCAATCTTCTTCTTTCCCTTCCATTTGCCTTTCCTTTTAGCCTTACATTTATTTTCTACCATCAGCATGGCAGCAAGTTCAGCCTTTTTCATGTTGGTTTCAGCAGTTCATAACATGGCCAACAATTTAGTGGGTGTTTTGTCCATCTCATTCATATTGTAGTTCATAACAAAATGAGTATAGTTGTTGTTCAAAGATTGCAAGATCAAGTCAATCTGAGCTTCCGGACCAATCGGGAAACCCAAAGTATCAAGATATTCAATATAACCTATCATCTTTAGAACATATGGTTGAACATGTTCACGCTCTCCCTGTTTACAAGCATATAATGCTTTGCTCGCGTCAAACCTTTCTTGACGAGGCTATCTCTCAAACATTCTTTGAAGGTATTTAATCATCTCATAAGTATCCATATGCTCATGTTGTTTTTGAAGCTCAGCACTTATGGTTGCCAGCATGAGACACGCATCATCATTCACATCATCAATATGCTTCTGATAAGCATTTTTTTGAACATGAGTTGCATTCTCAACAGGAGGAACAGGTGAAGGAATTTAAATGGCGTGAAGCTTTCGCTCCTGCCTGAGGGCAATCCTAAAATTCCTATACCAATCAAGGAAGTTAGTTCATGTCAGCTTGTCCTTCTCAAGGGTTGCTCTCACAGAGAAGTTATTTGTGTTGTTTGTCATTAAATATCTACAATGTTTAAAATGCATATTAGTTAGTTGCAGAAGTTTAATTATGTTCAAGTGATTATCATATACATTCATAATATATATCTCCCACTATTTTTATCAAATCAATAGCCTTAACTATTAATTCGGAAAGCATTTCATTAAATCTTTCTAGTGAGCCAAGATCCATATTTCATCAATGTTTTAAGATAGCGTTGACAAATACACCAAAAACACGACTATTTAGGTAGACAACATTAGTCGATTATATCAAATATAACTCTTGGATAGTTTGGTGGAACAACACTTTGTACACATTTATCTAATAAATCTCACCAAACTCTATGCCTCTAAACCCACAATCCTATTACGATGATTTATTTAAGTTAGATCCAATGTTTCAAAAAACTAAGTCACTTACACGTCTTCCCATGATTGATAAAAGCACCTTGCTTTGGCAAAGCCACTCCTTCACAATCTAGATCTTGACGAGTATTAAACATTAGAAGGCATCCGATTAACTTAATATATATATAGGGATTTTAATGTTTATATGAACGATCATGGGTCATCGGAGAAGTCACAAGCGGTCTCACTTGAAACCCAACTTTCTTATGAATAATAATTTGCTTTTGACAAAATCTCCACATATCAGAAAAAGAAAATTCATATTCAATATCGTGTTTCATAAACACAAGAATTTCATGATCGTTTGTTTAATTTTAAAATCTTGAATCGTTACAGATTTTATCTTTCTTAAGCAGGCATGGCATGGGTGTCGTATCTAATACATACATCATTCCAACACATATGTATCTACACATGCATTCATATACATATATGTATTGTGCATAAATTAAACGTGTTTGGTTATGGCCCCATCCTATGTGATATTTCCAAGCTAATGGAATTATCAAGGTCAATCTATAGTGGTTTCAAATACTACACTATTACATGTCTTTATCTTCTTCATTGCTCCATCATCTGGATTGCCTCCTAGCTTCCTTGCTTCCAAGTCTCCATTGAACAATTACATTGAATAATAAATAAATCTATTCTAATGAAATTACAAGAAGAACTCGAGTTACATTTGAGATTAACAATTAAATCGAATAAACGACATGCAAGTCGTATTTAGAAACCAAAACCATAAAATAAAACCATTATCCTATGGGTCTTTAGGCCATAACCATCCACCATCTTATCACATAACACATGTAATATATTTCAGATTATATAAACATATCATATAATCATATATAATAAAATTCAAAATTTCAGAAAATCAAATAAATTTTAGAAAATAATAAATCGCCGTTTCGGGGCTTGTAACGTCATCAAATGGCTTATAGACTCCAAGCTGACTATTTAAGTATTGCTCAGTGACACGATTCCAATCAGAAAACATATATAGTTTGCGAAAATCGGACACTGGACACAAATTTCAGAAAATCTACCGAAGCCGTTTCAGAATTCGTATCGAATATGATTCCCAACACAAGAACAAACATGTATCATATACATATAGCAATACACACAATCATCCCATGATTATACAACACATGAATATCATATATTCAAAATCATATAAAACATATATATCAACATATAGTCATGGCATATAATATATATGTTTGCATACATCGAAAAACTGTTAAACACATAACCAAATCATCCCATTATACACGTAGCTCTGATGCCATTGATGGGTTTCGGGCATGAAAACGTAGCGGATATAACGTAAAATAATAATAATAAAAAAAACAAAACCCTATCGCAGGATCCATGTATAACTTTGGATGATTATGGTGAAGAAGTCTGTACCTTAATAAAGCTTTCTGTATTGTCGCGCCCTCCCGATCCGGGTTCTAGATCGGAGAGTCACTAACACTCTATATGCATACATCCTACAGAAATATAAACAATCATAAATATATATATATATATACATGACCCCGACTACTACCCTGGACCTTTAACAGGTAATGGTATGAAACAAGCACAACTCTAAATTCATTAAATTTACATTACCAGAATAAGTATTATTACAACTCTGAATTATCTGACAAAAGTCTAAAAACATAAACACTAAAGACTTAACAAAGTCTTTTCCTTCTAACTCAGCCTCGATCCTACCTATTCAATCTCAGCCAGCCTAGCATGGTTAAGAAATGAGGTATTCTTCCTCGCAGTTTGCTTAAATCCAACCATGCTTCTCAAAAGCTGTAGAGGTTAGAAAATAATAGGATAAGCTACAAAAGCTCAGCAAGTAATCATGCATAAGTTTGTAAACAGTTCTACAGCATAATAAGAACTTTGAAATCATTTCTCAATGTCAAAACTGGACCTTATTGTCCTCAAAACATCAATCCAGAATTCATTATAAATCTGTGAATTCTTTATGCATAAAATTTTCTTCAATGCCATACTTTGGTAAGGTACGAGTAAGAAAAGTGCTTGTTCATGGCTTAGCCTAAAACTTGGAAATTGTAAAGTTAAAGTAAAACTGATAATGTTAAAAAAAAATCATTTAAGGGTAAGGTATCTGACAGTATGGTGTGATAGTGTTAAGGAAATCTTTTAAAATAATTAAGATCAAATTTTGTAGGTAAACATTTAGTTATTAGATGAATAACAGGAAGTATTGCACATAAGTAAAACGGAGTCAAAAACATGGCAATGTTGGCTGTTTAAAAGTCTGTATAAGCATGGCATCATAAAAGTATTCCATTACTAATCATTTCAATAAAAGATTATTCTCTGAATAGAACATCAGTATTAAAAATCCTTTTCGTAGAAACTGTCCTCCAGTAGGACATTATCTTTTATAAAACGTTCTTTTGTAAAAACTGTCGTCTCATTAGGACATCCTTTTTCAAAATCATTTTGATTGGAGTTTTTTCACAACGCCCGGACAATACGGGTGATCAGCCACGTAAAGTCCCCATAACGGACCGAAGTCCCTCTGGACCTTTAAGGAGTACTCATAATCAGCACTTATTGACATTGGCTATTAAAGATGCTGGACTAGGGCCGCCCTAGTCTCTTACGCTAAAAAAATGCTGGACCGGCGTCACTCGGCCTCTTACGCCTCCAATCTATAGGAATCCGTAGAAACCATTTTGATCGAAATTCCTATAATATCAAAACCTTTCTTTTAACAATTACCAAATCATTTGATGAAAAAGACTTCTTGGAAGTCGGATTTCATATTTAAATCCATTTTTAAAAGTCAAGAGACAGAGTTAAATTTTATTCGAAGACAAGTTTCAAAACAAGTCTCTGTTGCAATAAAATGAACATGATTTGAGTAAAGAGCCAGAATCGTGTCGTAGGCATAACAGTTGTATATGATGGCAATAGGATTCAAAACAATTTAACAACATTGGATTTAAAACAGTAAGTAGGGAATAGCAATGGGGTACTAATCATGTTTAAAGATAACAGTTCAGGGATTGAAAAGTATAAGGTACCTTTAAGGTTATATGGCATTGCAATTTATGTTTAACATTTAGTACAGAACATGCTTTTGATAGTAAAATAGTCATAACTTATAAAGCATTTGTAAAAGCGTGAAATAGTTCATATCTTTTAAAAGAAGAACATAGGCAAGAGTTACTTGCCTCAAAATATAGTTGCGGCTGCTGAACAGGTGGATCTACTATCAGCGTCGCTAACTTTCTACTTTAGCTTTTCCCTTATCTTTCACTTCTCTTTCCTTCGAATCTACACACGTATAATACTATTTCAGTATCTCAATCAAACTCGACGTTCTCTATAACGTCTAACTCAATCTACCCCTTTCGTTTCCATAAAACTATATTACTATAATACTCATCTTATCACAGATGTCAACAACTTGCATCATGTAATAGAAGTCATATACAGTTACTCGAGCATTCACTAATTGACATATTACGTAATTCATATCATACCTTGATACTAGCAGAAGTACCAATTATTTAAAAGAGATAGGCTGACAACCAAATGGCACGTAGTACATAAACAATCTCTTTAATTATATAATACTAATACCCTTCCTGACTGGTAGCATTACCTATACAGGAGTAATGTGCCATTAATGTTTTAATAAATTATTGTTTTTAGAAAATTTTGGCAGCACCTCCCCTGTTTATAGAGCTACCCGTCGGAATACAACCGACACAAACAAGTATTAATCCAAACAAGCATATATATAATTTTATCATGACACCAAGTACATATCACACCTAGTCATAACCATAGTATTCTCCATTTCACATCTCTGCTTACATTATATAGAAAAACTCGAATATTATATATATATATATTCGAAATTCACTACATTGCATTACTATAATTCGAAATCCTCATTTAACTAGACATGTAGATTTCAAATATGCACATAAAGCATTCGAGTAACTCCTAGCAATACATAACTAACCGAATTATTCCACCAAGTCCCTTTATAAATCGAGTAAGGTCATATATCTAGCAATCAAACTCAAGCTCCCATTCGTATACTCATTCAAGAACAACCGAAGCTAGCATGGGTTTAAAATCGAACACATCAAAGTGACATGCACTGCAAATTAACAACTAAATCAAGTTACTAGCATGGCAATTAACATGTCATCATCATTATAACCACTAGCCTTGCCATTAAACACAACCAAAGCCAATTTCCGAATGGAAAATTAGAAAACATAGCCGGAAAATTCAAAACCTTAACATGCAATTCAAATTAAGCGAATTAGCAGCACAAACATAATTATAAAATAACAATTAAGGTGTGTTAGGCTTAGGATTACCATCATCGCCCTCCATGGGCTCACCGGAGGTTCACCGCCGGTGGGGTAAAGATCGGAGGTGCTCGGTTTCGAGCTTCCTTCAATGAACTCCACCATTTTCTTTGTTTACCACTCGATCATAAACTTAGTAATATAGATAGGTCACTTTCAATCCTTGCATGTAACTCCCCAATTAAAACACACATATGCAGCACACATATATACACACGGGTTGCATGCAAAGCTCGAGAGGAAGTCAAATACAAGAACTCAAGTCGGGTATTAGCACATAATCGATACACAACAACAAACAAAGCTCAAGCTATGAAATCGAGGAGAAATCGCAAGAAGCTAGAGAGAAAACAAGACCTGGTACTCGAACTGCAGAACAGGGAAGAAAGAAATGGGTGTGCTGATTTTATAAAAAGCAGGGGCAAAATGGTAATTTTACAATTACCATTTTTTAGAATTAAAACAATTTAAAAATTGAATTTTGATATAAAATGGGTGAAAAAATAACTTTTATATTTTTAAAATAAAGAAAATACTTTTAGAAGCTCACCCATATTTTTAAAATATTTTTCTGATGAACAGATATTTAAATAAAAATCAGGGAAGTTTAAGCACTTTAAATGGAAATAAAAGTAAGAAATTCTTTAAAAATATTTTGGGGATCAAATAAAATAAAATTTTATTTTTCAAAAGTCTCTGAATATATAAAGAACATTTTGGAAAAGATTTCATGATTTTTGGACATTCCAATAATTAAATATAGAATTTTGAAGATAAACAATTTCAGGATAAAACAAGACTGAGAATATTATATAACAATATTGGGACTGAATTTAATGAGACAACTATATTTAGAAAGTCTCTAAAATCACAAAGAAGCTACATATAAAATTTCATAATTATTGGGTATACCAATAATTTTATAAAAATCCAACAATGCATCAAATGTACATTTAACAGCCATATTTCACTTCAATAGTTCACATGAGCACGTATGAGTCAATGTAGCAGTCAAATGAGTACATAATAGGATCGCATAGCATATAATACATATTGGAGCAATAAAATAATATATTTCACATTATTTTATTATATAATTAACACAGTCGTTACATGTATGCTGTTTAATGGAGGTCCAGAAAAGATGAATCACAACAGCCCTTTGTTGCAAAGATCTGCTCTCCAAAGAAGTCCACATGAACTCCCGATCGTCCTACGATAACCGGAGTCGGTTCTAGCTGAATTGTTTGTCTCTCTCTCACTCTCTTTCTCTAGCCTCTCTTGTTGTTGAGCAGCTAGGGTTTTTCTCTAAAAACGAAATCTGATTATTAACCCTAATAGTATACATCATTATGTATATATAGGGGAAAGAGAGATTTTGAGCATTATCCTAATCCATGTGGTTTCCAAAACCAATTATAATTTTGGGTTATTATTATTATTACATTCGAATTCTAATATAATAAATCAAGTGTCACTTAATTAATTCAATAATTAAATTTGAATTAATAATAATAATATATCTAAATTCATAATTTAAATAAACATTCGTTTTGACGTTCTTTGTGTGTGACCCTTTAGGTTATTATTACGTTGGCAATAATTTTAATATCCAATAATAAAATTATAAACAATGAGCGACATCTAGTAATACATCATTGCTACCCAAGTAATAATAATAATTGGCGATTCAATTAAACCTTTCATGAATAATGTTTCATTTAATATAATCCCTTTAACCTTATATTATAGATCAAACTCGAGGCATGTAGAGTGTCATCCTCTTCAACGTTTAATCTTAGTTTCCTTGATCAATGGGTAGACTATTTAAACAAATCAATATTTGAGCATGGCATGCATTTCATAGTCTCACTCAATCAAAAGGCCAATAATATCACTCATAGAATTTGAGGGTTAAATCTTATATCTATCATTCATATTCCTCATACGATTCATAGCATACCCAATGTCCACCTTTATTATTACCCGGTTAAAGGTAACTTTAAGTGTAATCAAAGTATATTAATTCTTCTATAGAAATATAATGATTTCAAGTCAGAGGATCATTACATCATTATCATAGTGAGATTTCTTATGACACTTATTAACATGTAGAATCTCACGGCGGGTCTTTCCAGTGTCATGTATTGATACATACACTTATGTTCTTGACTTTAGTATCACCATACCTATGACCAATGAGATGTGGTCATCTGTCAACAAACATATTTGTCTTATTACATTATTACTGTCCTTAAATAATAATATCTGACTAGGAAATTTTATGAATAAAATACTATTCATATAATCTCATTTTTAAGTCACATATTTAAAGACATATATTATGTATTAATATTTCAAGGACATTTATTATTCATTCAATTTATGACGCTGTAAATAAAGATATAATAAATATTAATTAAATAATCATATAACATAATTGTTTTCAATAAAACATTAAAAGTATTGTCTCTAGGACACCAATTCTAACATCTATAGGTAAGAACCTTAGCTTAAGAATTAAGATTTCGTCTGAATCCGATGTCACTGAACTTCTAGTTGCCTTGCAGGCCAGACTTGCAATCTGGTTCTTAAGTTATTTCAAAGTGTTAAATTCATATACAACACATTGACCACTACCTCGAGCTACTACTGAAGGGTTTCGAGGCACAAACGCAATGGAAAAATGCGAAAAATAAATACAAAACGTAATATAAATCGAAACCCTCCACAAGATCCATGTGAAAACAAAAGATTTAATTCAGAGATTAAGAACAAATACCTTAAAAAGCTTTAACAGTTCATCAATGAAAGATTAATGGAGGTCCAAAGCTTGTTTAATCACCACGTATCCCGCTCACACGATCTATGTTCTACGGTATTTCATGAAGGATTGATGTGTACTAGCACCCGAAAACTGCTTCTCTCTCTCTATCTTCCTCTTTTCTCAAAACGGCTAGGGTTTTAGAAAAATATGTGTCTTGCTATTAAATCAGCCCATAAAGAGATTATATAGAGAGTGGAATAAGTTTTCTAATTATAATCTAATTATATTTAATACTAATCCAAAATTCTACATTATTTAATTAAGTCTCACTTAATTAATTAATTATTAATTTTGGAATTATTTTAAGTAATTCATTAATTTTATTTATATAATTAATGAAGTCATACTTAATTAATATGATAAATAAAATAAATTACTTATATAATTTAAATTTATAATTTAAATTATTTCTCCTTCAAGCATTCTTTGTGTGTGACCCTGTAAGTTATTATTATGTTGGCAACAATTTTAATATCTAATTAAAATTGTAAACAATGAGCGGCATCTAGTAATACATCATTGCTACCGAAGTAATAATAATAAAATCAGTGATTTGATTAAGCTTTTCGTGAATAATGTTCCATGTAATATAATCTCTTTAACCTTATATTATAGATCAAACTCGAGGCATGTATCGTGTCATCCTCTTCAACGTTTAATCCGGGTTTCCTTGATCAATGAGTAGACTATTAAACAAATCAATATTTGAGCATGACCATGCATTTTATAGTCTCACTCAATCAAGAGGCCAATAATATCACTCCTAAATAGGAAGGTTAAATCTTTTATCTATCATTTATATTTCTCATACGATTCATAGTATACCCAATGTCCACTTTTATCATCACCCGTTAAAGGTAACTTTTAGTGGAAGAAAGTTATGCGCAGCTCCTACTTGAAGCTGCTCATCAGGCAAAACAAGAGGCACAGGAACATCAGGTAATATCTTACACCCTGGCTTCTAATTTCCTACCTATAAATATATCTACTACACCTTTAAATATATCTATGGAGGACTATGATTGTGGTATTACAATTCAGGACCTCGGTTATAAACCTGACAACACACAGGTTCAATCTCAAGCTGAGATAGAACCTCAAACAGTTTCTCATTCACCAACTTCTTTGAGTAATATCAGAAAAAGGACGAAACCAGTTAGAAAAGTAAGAGGTAGAGGTATCACAATGAGTGAACCTGCAGCTCTGTCTCCACCTACAAAAAGATCCAAAATTCAACCTGAGACAACTACAGACTCATCCTTATCCTCTCATTGGGATATGGACTTTAAACTGGCAATGCAACAGTCTCTGGACTCACTCGATCAACCGAGTGATTCTATTGAAATTCTTCATCCGGCCGCGGCACCCAGTGAAGAGTCACGCACACTGCTAGTGCTCACACTAGTAGGACCTTCACTTGAAGAAACACAATTAGATGAGGGCTCATCAATAAATGAAGAAAATGTTTTTGAAACAAACCTGCCAGATGCCACATTTACAGTGGACCAAGACATTTTTGATGTTGTGCAACATCAAATACCTAAATAGGTATTGAGGGGCACCACAGACTCTAACGAGCCATTCACTACATTGTCTAAGGTGGTGACCCCCTTGGATTTCTTACATCTAATTCCTTTAGAGGAAGTTATCAAATTCACTAGTGGATTTGAGAGGCAACCACTCTTTAGAGGAAGTTGGGACTCTATTCATGGAGTAGCTACGTCAGTAGCGGAGCCACTTCAAGTTAATCTTGTTGAGGATGTGCCTTCACTGGCATAAGAAGAACATTACGAGTCTTCAAAAGCTATAATATTATATACAAGTATAGCATCGGAATCTGGAAAGGAGCAAAACATGAGTGAAGTGAGGCAAACACTGAGCGAAACACATGCACATAGCTTAAGTGAATCAAACAAGAGTGCGAGCAAGGTGAGTGCACACACTCACAGTGAACTACTATAAAAAATGGAAGCTCTCCAGAAAGAAATGCAGATTGTTCAAGATGAGTTGGTAAAGGTAAAAGCAGAAGCAGAAGAGAAGTCTACATCTTCCTCTGTAACAGAACAACTGACAATCATGCAGAAAGATGTTGAAGATGTCAAATCCTTCATTCTCCTGAAAACTCAAGATATCCAGAATGTGCAAAGTCTTATTGCTGAGGATATGAAAGAAGTAAGCTCATTACATGAAAGAATTGATGAGGTTGAGAAAATTTTGACTCTGACAATTATTGAAAATGAAAAGATCTCAACAAAATGATTGAGCAAGCTGGATGATGGAATGACACATCTGAATGAGGGAATGAAGCAGGTCTATCTGACCATGCAGAAACTTGTTACATCTTTTGAAGCTTCTAAATCTGTAGAGGATCCCTCAACTAAGGGGGAGAAAGGAAAGGAGAAAGTAGCTGAAGATGAAGGGGCTAAAGTAGCTGAAGATGAAGGGGCTACTGAAAATAAAGGAAAAACAAAGTTGTATTCTGAAGAACAGTTTGAATCTTATGTTCCAGAACTAGAAGAACAGTACTATGCTGATGAGCAATTTATTGATGAATCCTTCAATCCTAAATATTGTAGAGTAGAGGAAGAAGCTGCCTTTGATGAGGAATTTCTATTTCCAAAAGAGAAAGAGTCTGATCCTACCTATGAAGAGGCCATGAGAAAATTAAAAGAAGGCATCAAGGCGAGCCAACTAAAAAAAGAAACTAACAGCTCTAGTCAAGGAAAAAGCACATGCGGAAAGGGAAGTAAGTCACGAGAAACAGAACCTTTGGTTTGTTGCTGTAAGAGATAAAAAGAAAGATGTGCAGCTAAAAATAGGGAAGAAATGGGACATAGCAAGAGAAATCATGGACAAGCTACAGAAGGGTCCATTTAAAGACAAGAATCTTAAGTCAATCATTGAGCGTCTGGAAAATTCAAATGACAACAATGATAACTTCATGAAAGCACTGAAAGAAGAAGTGGACCATATCACTATCATAGTGGATCACATTCTTGAAGACTGGCAGATATTAGTCTACACTCACAGGAATGGTGCATTCAGAATCTCCTTAGAGTTCTTCAGACAGAGAAGTTTATCAGTGATATGGACAATGTTGAATAAAATCAAAAGAAGTTCAGAAGAGAATGAGCTTTTGAGAGACAAGCTCAGAGACTTCACAAGAGCTGTTAGTCCTCAAATTATATATGATCCTCATGAAGTAAGATTCTTCTCTAACAAGCTATATCAGATCTTGAAGCTAGATGTGGAGTCATTGAAGGGCTATACATTCAAATATATGGTTGAAGTTGAAAAGATGCTGAGGGCTAAAGGGTTCAGATCCCAAGCCAAGATTGATGTTGCTGAAAAGATCAGAAAATACTATTTGTCCAAAAAGATTCCTTCGTACATCAGGCAAATGTCAAAGATAGATTCAACTCAGTATATGATACAGAAGAAGAGATAGTAGATCCAGTTGAGCTAAAAGTACAATAGGAATTAACTCGTGCTAAGCAAAGAAGATTATATAGAGAGCCCATTGCAACCGGAACATCAGAATATGAAGAGGTACCAAGGACACAAGTTCATAAAGATTCAAACTTAGAAGAAAGTGAATTTGATATGTCTGAAGACTGAAGAATTAGATAGGTCAAGATAGAAAGAATGTAATATCTGTTCAGTGCTAGAGGAACATCTATCTTGTATTTATCTTTCAAAACATGAATCTGGAAAATTGTTAAATATAATACCAGAACTTTGTTTATTATTTACAGTTTTTAAATGTCGTATTACTTTCTTAGTTGTTAGTTGAGTTATCCTCTATAAATTTGTGTGTTAAATGATTAACAACAAATATGGGGAGATTGAAAGGCATATGTCTAAGCCTATTTGTAATAATTAGATGACAACTCAACTAAGATAAGAAACAGAAGTAAATAATAAATATGATAACAAGAATCAAGACGAACTAAGTCAACTAGATATGAAGAATCCTATAAATCAGAAGTGTTCTAATGATGCTACTTATCACCGGAAGAAGTTAATTAATATGTTCAAGCATCGGTGACAAATAAATAAGTATTATTTCAGAAGAGTTCAGAACATTCCAAGTGGCTACTTCAGAAGATTCCAAGAAAAGAAAATATTGAAGGCAAAGCGAGAAGAAATAACATGACAGAAGATCACAACTATTAAAATTAAAAGGTGAAGAATATTTATTTAGTATGACACAAATGAACCAGACAGTACATTTGTGTGTCAACTAAGTAAATAAATATTATCACCTAGCTCAAGTGATTTTCAGACAGAAGACAAGAAGATTCAAGTCAAATCTACAACGGTTATGCAGTGAAGAAATTAAATTAATTCTACTATCAAAAATTAATTAATTATTTAATTTATCTACTTAAATTAATTCACTTTGAATTAATTTAATTTTATAAATTATTTAATTAAAATTTTGTGGAATTAATTAAGTTAAAAGAACATTTAAAGAAAGTCTTGCTGTACAATTTTAGAAAGTTCTACCAAATTAAATCGGTAAGACTTTTTAAAAGTCTTACCAAATTAAATCGGTAAGACATTTTAAAAGTCTTACTGAATTAACAGGGTAAGACCTTTTAAAAAGTCTTACCGAGTTCTTTTGTCTCAAGAAGACTTTTCAAAAGTCTTACCGAGTTACAGAAAAGTCTTACCTAGTTTTAAAAGTCTTGCACAACTTATTTCAAAAGTCTTAAAGGCTAATTTATAAAATCTTTTAATTTTTTAAATAATTTTTATTCAAAAGTCTTGCTAGCTTTTTCCTCTATAAATATGAGGAAAAGTTTTCATTATTTCAGGGATTGAAAAATATTCAAATTTTAGAAATTTATATGCATTGTAATATTCACAGATTTCTGTGCAACTTTGGAATATAATTGTTAAACCCGAACATGTCATGTCGAATTCGTTCTAGATCACTTTATCAATTATATACACTTTTCATCAGATTAATTTTGTAATACTTTTCAAGTTAAAATTATATCTTCTACTTGAACCGTATTTCATTAAAATTAATATTTCGTGATTAATTAAAATAATATTTTTATATCCGAAATTCCGCGATAATTTTAGATATTGTATTCAACCCCCCTTCTACAATATTAGGGACCAACAAGGCAGAATATGTTGTAATTGGTAGCTGTTGTGCTCAAATATTGTGGATAAGAAACCAACTCCGAGACTATGAACTGTTGCTGAATAAAATTCCAATATTTTGAGACAATAGTGCCCTAACAATCTCAAATAATCCTGTTCAGCACTCGGGGACCAAGCATATTGACGTCAGGTATCATTTTATTCGAGAGCATATCATGAATGGTATTGTAGAGTTACACTTTGTACCTATAGAGCAGTAAATTGCAGACATCTTCACCATATCACTAGATGAAGTTACTTTCTCTAGGCTGGTTAGTGAACTTGGGATGTTAAATTCTACTGACTAATTAGTTAGTAATTAATACTTGAAATTTGAGGCTGATAAATTCACTAGTTAATTAATTTCTATATATTTAGGACTTGTGAATTTATTTACCAAATTTTATTCCAGTATGTAAGATTATGAGTTGGATAAATACCTTGTGCATGTATGCTAGAATATTTTTTGGTATTTATTTAATTTAATCTTAAAAAATATTTAAGTGCTTGTTTTTAATTAATAAATTCTTGGAATTTAAATATTTTAGTATTATTTGAAATTATTTTAAATGGAGAGAATACGCATTTTTGTTTATTCACAATTTTAAAATAAGAGTAAAATAAAAATGAGCAAAATTTATTTATTTTCATAATTTTATCAACTCTTGATAATATTAGTAATAATAAATATCTTGTGAGATTATTATTATTAATGAACCTTATCATATTTAATATTTTAAGAGTTCATAAATATTAAAATTAATTAGTAGCATAAATTATTTATATTTATAATTTTAACATAACAATGTTATTATTATAAATAATAAAATAATTAGTGATATATTAATATTGGTGGATTCCAATTTGTTAATATGTAGGAAATTCACTAATATTAATATATAACAGCAAAATGTCTCTTGGTAAAAAGGTTTTTATTGTTTTTGGGCAACTTAGTACAATACAAGTACTTTGTTGCGCCAAGTCTTTTTGTTGCACCATACACATCAATTCAACTGTGTAAGCGCAACTTAAGATGGCCAATTAAATCGTCTTTTAACTTTGTTTGTTGCGCCAAACAACCTTTTCTTCGCTACATATCCTTAAGAGGTCTTGTTATTTTTGTTGCGCTGAATAGTGTTTGTTGCGCCAAATACAATATATCCACTGTATAAGGCGCAACGAAGGATTTAAAAGTTTTATTTTTTTCTTGCGCCTATATATATGTTTGTGTTATTTGCTTATTCATCTTTTTATTACTCACATATATACACACACGCAGACTATCTCGAGCGCAACTTCTAGATCTAGTTTTTGAATAACTCAGTTCTTAATGCATTACTGTCCAAATTTTTATCTGAGACCAATTTTGTCGACCCCATTACTAGTACTTTCATTTGCAACTTACCTCATTCTACTTGGTGCAGTTTTGGAAAATCACTTTTGGTACCCCATTCGAACTGGTAGACTCAATTTGTTTGGGTTTTAGTTGATTAAAAATTAATCTAAAAATAGTTTTGTGCTTAGAATTACTATGGGAACAACATACTTATTTTTCATTTCGTTCCGAGCAATTTTATAATTAGTTTGTTTCGTATTTTTCAAAATTTGTTTCAACTTTAATTAGAATTTTTATTCTCTAAAAATTATCATTAATTTTTAATTAAATGGTGTGTAATTTTGTGATAAAAAAGACTAATTATTTATCAATTTTGGAAGGTGATTTGAGTTGTTGAGGGTCGTTAGGTAAGTGGGTCTGGTTTTTAAATGAACACTTTTTGGTCCGCTTTGCACTAACTACTAATGTGCCATTAAATGTAAATCTTCTTAGACATATGTGAATTACAGAAAATGATTTAAATCATTCACTACAACTACCAAATGATAACTTTGTAGTTGATCCTTCAAATGCAGATTTACTGAATTTCTTCTTGTGGCTGCACTGCACAATCGTCAAAAATAATTTACCGAGAAAAATCTACAAGAACCATCTCATAAAGGAGTAAAACATGTTCTTTAATATCCTATCTCATGGATTTGCACCAAAGATAGGGGCTACCATGGAATAACAAGATTCAATCAGGTTCTTGGATTTGCAGTGGCAACCATCCTCAAAATAAATTTTGGGAAGATACTTATGGAGGAGATTCTAAAGAATCAAGCAAAAAAAGAGAATTTTGTCTTTATCCAAGATTCTTGCAGCTGCCCTGAATTTGATATTAATTGAAGCTCAATTGCAAGCATTTCAGGGAAGTCCATTGGCTGAATCTACAATTCTGATATTCAAGATAATCCTGGATCTTCAGAGGGAAGTTAATTATCCAAATGGGTACTCTCTTACTCCCTTAACTGACCATATTCAAGAATTCTTTTCTACTCTTCCATAGGATGAAGATGATCAAGCAAATGCTGAAGAGGAGGAAGTAGTAGAGGAGCAAGAAGCTGAGGAGTAGCAAGCAAAAGAACATCAAGTAATAGAGGAGCTAAAAGCTGAGGAGCAGCAAGAAGAACATCATCAACCTCTTGATCAACAGGATGATATAATGGAAGAGGTTGAAGCTGAAAATGAAGAAGAACATGTTCAAGAAGAATAAGAGCAAGAGCATAAAATCATAGAAGAGAATGTAAAGAAGTATCAAGGTGATGATTTATACATTCCAGAACCCATAGATGACACCATTGATGAGGGTATAATTCTAAACTTTAATTTTTCTGCACTTTTTAGTGATGATTTCATCACACTATTAGACTCTGAGCCTCAAATGGCAACTCACACACATCAACCCTCAGTGGCTATAAGAGCTGGCAATGAATCTGGCCATCAACCGATTCTAACCCATGCCAAAGAACAACAAACAGTGTGAACCACTCCATTAAATAAAATGAGAAAACTTTACATTAAAGATAGGGGTGCGTTACGACCGAATCATGATGTTTTTCAAATTACCCGCACAGCTTTGCCTCATCGTAAAAGAAGGAAAATTTGTTTTGAACTTGAGGAAACTGTTTATCCTGCACCTATTTCTCCAACCATTTCTCACCTGGAATTTATGCAAAATCTAACTTCTGAAATTGATTTAATCCTGAAAGGTCTTGACATGTCAATGCATTGGTTCCATGTGTAGCTACTTCAGTAACGGCACCTATTTTGGTTGATCTAATTCATGTCATGCCTTCACCAGCTAAAGGGGACATCATAGGTTCTAATCTGCCTCTCATTAAATTACCTGAGGTGGTGAACCCCCTGGACTTAACACCTCCAGGTCCTCTTAAGGACAATTTCTCTCCCAATTTTGGGATAGTGGATCGTCAACGTCCCCAAAGAGGGGGAAGGAGTTCCATTCAAAGAATAACTACTCAAGTAGCGGAGCCAATTCAAGTTATTCGTGACGAGGACATGCCTTCATGGGCTTCATCTGGTATCACAGATTCTGACTTACCATTCATTACAGAATCAAATGTGGTAACCATACTAGAATTACAACCTCCAGTTCCTGAAAAAAGAGTTCTATTTACCATTTCTGGTACAGCTGAGAGGAAACACCTAGATAGAACAAGGCGGGAAACCCAAAGGGTTGATACTTCACTAGACAATGAAGTAATAACTGAGTCCAGTGATGAGCTAGTGCCTAAGCACAAATCTTCACAAGGTACTTCTTCACATAATAATGATTCAAATGAAGAATCAGGTGTGAGAAATATTACAGAAATGGCGGTTACTGAAGAACACACTAAGAGGAGAGAAACAGTTACAGTGAGCCTGAGTGATCATTCTGTCCCTTGACCTATACAACCGAGAGTGAGTGTTGAGGGCCAAGAACAAACAGAAACATTAAGAGGTGAGACACGTAGTAGCCCATTACACACCCTACACTTTGAGCACACACATGCACAAAGCCAAAGGATTATAAATATGGAGGCTAAAGTTTCAGAAATGCAAGGCACAATCAACAGCTTACTTGAAGTACAAATCCAACAACAACAGATGATTGAAGATCAACAAGCAGAGATAAGGGACATGAAAGCTTTGATCCATCAATTGCTAAATCAGTTGTTCACTGTTTAGGAGGATAACCCAATTGAGGCGGAGAAAGTAGTAGAACATTAAGAAAAAGCTGAAACTGATGCAATGATTCTGGAGTATACAACTAAGGGGGAGTCTGATGTCTTCTTCAGGCCTGATGCTAGAATTTTAAAAGAAGGAAAGATAGATTAACCTTATGTACCATTGGGGAAAATTGTTAAAGCTGAAGCTGAGGGAGTTCATGAAGAGGATGAATTTACATTTCACAATGATTTCTTATTCAGTAGTGTCGATGGAATTCTATCAAATACCTTCAAAGAAGCTCAAGATCTTTTGAAGAGAAGACTAGTAAGAGTGAGAAGAGCAAACGAGATGAAAGAGAGAGCAAAAGATGTGGCAACGAAAGTAGGTAAGGAATGGGATAAAGCAAGAGCTTTATTTTGCAAAAGAGAGTCAAGTCTTGACAAAAGAGAAGATCGATATGTTCTTGATAGAGTCAGAGAGTTGAGATAGCTTTATCCAAATATTCACAACTTCTATGAGAAATTCAGTGATGAAGTGACCAATGTGTCGGTTAGTGCTCAGAAGTCGGGATGGACAATGTACATCAATCTCATAAATTATATATAAACGGGACAAGATTCGAGGAATATATATTTTATATATATACCCAGATGTTGTTACACCCAGTTAAAAATATAACTAGTTTATAAAGAACAAATTAGTTCTTTGCTACTAACACAAAAATATAAGGCTCGGTTCCCATACAAATATATCTAAATTAGTACAAGAAAAAACTGAGTCCGTAGGGAGTGATATCTAGGAGCCCTGAGCATTTTTTATTACAGAACCGGGTCTTAATATCTGACCGGGAGCAAGGTATGGGTGTATAAATTGTTCATTCTTACTCTGGCCATGGCAGTACTCTCTACATATTATTTGTGTTGAAGAAGATGACCCTTTTTAATGAGTGGCTTACCTTCTCTTATCTGTGTAGACTTTTAAATCAAATAAAGTAAACTGCTGTAATTTGATTGGCTGAGGGGCTAAGTGGGGCCAAGAGTTTTTGTTACGCCTAGACATTTCATTGCACTTGGTACTGTTTTGGCCTTGTAATGGCGCCGTAAAATACCTAATACATTCCTTTAAGTATTTTCTTGCGCCGATACATCTCTTACTAATCAAATTATACTTTTCTAGTGCCAGATACTGTGTGTTACTTATAGTGGTGCCACAAACTACCTTAAACTATTTGTAATGAGTTTTTGTGGTGCCACAAAATTTTGTTGCACTTGAGTTTGATTTACATGGTCAAAGTGCGGTTTAGTCACTGCACTTTGACCCTCTATTCATTCCTTGAATGAAGTTCGTCAACTTCCATTTCTTGTACCAAAGTATTGTCACATTACACCCTGTACCCTGAGCTATATCCGTTCTCCGACTATAGTTAAGAAACTTTTAATTTTCGTCCCAAGTTTGTGACACTTTGCACCATGCACCCTTTGAGCTGTTTGGCTGTAGCCTCTACAAATCACTTTTCGTACCTTAATAATTAACCGTTCTTTCCAAGTAAATTCTTCAACTTAACAATTCTTCTATAGTTAATATCAGATTCCTTTCACAAACTGCTGACGCCTAGTGCAACTGATCTGGTTCACAGATGACTAACTTCGATCCAGGTTTTCATATTATTGCTTTATGTACATTGTTAAGTTTGCAGCAACTTTATTGCTTCGAACACTGACTGCCAATAAATACTGTAACTTCACTGGAATCTTTTCTGGTACTTAGACAACGTCTCCATTATTACCACAATCTTGAATATATCATTTTGTTCTTCACTAACGCTTGAACTTACAATATAACTCCAAGACTACATCTGTCTTCTTAATCCTTTGTCTTTACCATGTCTTCAATTCTTCTTGATTCCTATGCTTCGAACACTGCCTATCTTCAAACAATGCCTTTATACTGAAATCTTCTAGTGGCACTTCTATACTGAATCTTGAACACTTCTGAAACCCTGAAAGTCTTCAACCATTATTCTTCACCGAGGCATGAACATATTAATGTACTTCTCTCAATGACATGTAGTAGACTTCAAAGCTTCTTCTAATCTCTTGATTCACTATATCTTCCTTGTCTTCATTTTTTCCTGATTTCTATGTAGGCGTAGTATTATTTACTTGTCATGTTCTAGTGTTAAATTATCATTATTTCTATTCATACGGCTTCGTAATCTCACCAAAACTCCCCCCTTATTTGATTGTTAAACTTAGCAAACAAATCCCATAGAGAGGATAACTCAACTAACAACTAGAAAAAGTAATCGTCCGAGACTTGTAAATAATGCTACTGGTTTTTCTGGATCAAATTCTTCATTTCCAGAATTCTTGAGTAACTGAAATTAAAGATATTTGTTCCTCTAACTCTGAACTGATATTCATATAGTATCATCTTCATTTCTGTATGTGTTTGAGCTTTCTCTGCTTCAAAATCCTTCATAGGTGCCTTCCTTTGTATTGGAGATTTCTTCACATACTTTCTTTTCTTCTAGACTTGAGCATTGTCAGTACCAGATTTCTTCAATTCTTCTTCAACAATAACTGGATCCATTCCTGGATTTTCTTCTTCAAAATGTTTTCTTGCCAGTTCTGCATATTTTAGATTTTGTTCTTCAATCTTCTCAGGCTTCTCTTTTTCTTCAAGACTTTGTGTCAATTCCAAGTGTTGGGTCCCGGAAGTATCGTAGAAGGGGGGTTGAATGGGATACTGACAACAATTTAAAATTCTTTTCAGAATTTGCGGAATTAAATTATTGCTTTAGCTGAGGGTTAGAGTCCTTGTAGTGTTTGGGAGGCTGACTTACTAGCTTTCTATTTTTATGATATAACATTTAAGATATAGAAATTAGCAAGTAAGTAAACAAGATTCAAGTTAAATATGTATATTAAACTTGAACGGGTGTTACAACATTCGGTAGAATAAACATTTAATTCCTAAAACAAATTTGACATGAATTGTTCTACTTAAGGAATTAAACTCAAACCAGCACAGAAAGTCTGTGAATATGACGTTGCAGACAAATTACTGAATTTGACTGTTTTTCTACTTCTGAAAAATGAAGCCCCTGGCCTCATATTTATAGAGGTGGAAAGCCAGCTTGACTTATCCCAATATGACCTTTTTCACCTAAAATTAACACTTGTATGACTCATAAAAAGGCTGGGCAAGACTTGTTTCCTTCGGTATGACTCAGTCAAAATTCGGTATGACTTATTGTAAGTCATGCTGGATTTTTTTTAAGTTACATAAATCAGAATGACTTAATTAATTAAAATTAAAATCAACATGACTCAATAAAGAAATCCTTCGGTATGACTCATTAGATTGAAGCTCGGTGTGACTTGGAATTGGGCTTCGGTATGACTTGAATTTAAACACTCGGTATGACTCTTGAATTCAACAGCTTTTTCTTTTCTTTCCACTTGAAATGGACACATGGCAGCTTATGATTGGTTTCTTGTAAAAATTCACCTGCCATTTTAATTGTAAAAAAAAGGGGCTTATTTCATCCTGTAGTGAATAAGCTCCGTAGAAATGCTTTTCGACCCGCACATCTTATAATCTTTGATTAATAAATAATAAATTTAATTCAGAAATTATAAAAATAAATATCTAATATTATTTAGATATTTATAAATATAATTTACTAAATAAATAAAATATTTATTAATTAAATAACTCCTTACGCTCTAAGCTGCGGTCTCTTGATCGTCTGGAACCAACTCCTTTTGACTTGGAAAAGATAAATCAATTCCAACCGGGGTTCCACTTTTAAGAATATATGACTCTGCATTTCTTCTGTGTCATTTCTTTTTCCGTCTTTTCTTCAACTCAGTACTGTCAGGCATGTTTGGTTGTTTCTACAGTTGCAATTAGAAGTACCCCTGTTACTGAAATAATCTGACTCTTTAAACTAGACAATACTTCTTTTCACCACTGCATGTACCCAGTCAAATATTCAATCTTGGATTCTGACTCTTGTATACTGCATTCCAAACAAACATGTATCCCTTTGAGCTTCCAGCTTCAGTCTTCTGTCATTCTAAAGTAATTCTAAATTAATTAATCCTTTAATTAATTTAAGAAATAAATTAATTCTGAGTGAATTAATTTACTAATTAAATTAACTAATTAATTTAATTAATTAACAGAGAATCAAATTAAAGTCTTGATTGTAGGATTATTGTTGATGTAGATAAAACTCTTCTGTTCTTCAACAATAATCTTTTTAACCACTTGAACTTTTTGATGACGAATCTTCACTGATATTCTTGACACCCTGTGCACTGATCTGGTTCACGAATGACTAACTACAATGTTGATTCTCATTTCTGCTGTAGTGGTCTTTGTGTCTTGTCATGTCCTATCTTGGTTTCTTTTTGTTCTTCCTCTATATTCAATATTTATTATTTACTTCGCTTTCTTACCTGAGTTGAGTTGTCATCTACTTATTATAAATAGGACTAGTAATATGACTTTCAATCTCCCCCTATTTGTTGTTAAACATTTAACATACAAATTCCTAGAGGATAACTCAACTAACAACTAAGAAAATAAAACGACATTTAAGAACTGTAAATAATAAATTATTTTCTGGATCATATAATACATTTCCAGATTTCAATTATGAAAGATAAATATAAGATAGATGTTCCTCTAGACTGAACACATTTAACAAAGTTCTATCTTAACTTACCTATCATTACCTGCTTCAGAAGTATCAACTTCACCTTCTTCTAGAGTTTAACTTTTGTGACCAGGTGTCATTGGTACGTCTTTAGTGGCTGGTTTCTCTGGATCAGATTCTGCATTTCCAGATTTCTTGAGTAACTGAAATGAAAGATATTTGTTCCTCTAGCACTGAACATATTTTACAAGTAGTATTATCTTCATTTCTCAGACTCATCACTACTCCCCCTTAGGATGGCAGGGATGAAGTCTTGTTCTCTTCTTATTACCGCTTCTCTTCTATTTCTCCAACTTCTGTCTTCACTTCTCTCCCAAAGTGAATTCATTCTCCCCTTACTTGAATTATCCAACCAATTTAATAGACGTAACAACAGACATGGCATACATACAGCATTAATTCATCGCAAATATAAAATATGCAAACTATGACATGTTATGCATTTTAGAAAATCCGGTTAATTTCTATGTACAAGAATCTTCTAAAATCAAATGGATCCAATCCAAGCATATTGTTATATACCCCCTTTTCTTGTTCAACAATGGAGTAATCCTCTTCTAGTAAAAGTCTTTGTTAAACAATTCTCACATTGGATCTTGTTCAACACTTCTCTCTTTTTGGATCTACTTTTTCCTTTTTGGATCTTGTTCAACAGTTCGAACTGTTCAACACTTCTCCCCCTTAGTTGAGTAATCCTCTTCAGAATCCTTAATAACAGAAGAAATTGCATCCCCCTTAGTTGAGTAACATTAGAAATCTGTAACAGGGAATTGGGAATGGGATTTGGTAATTGTGCTAGTGTGTGATTTTACTTTGTGTTTCTCACAAGTGTTTCGCTCATATACTTTCTAAGTGTTTCACTCATAAAATATATATTTTCACTCTTTCTCACTTGTGTTTCACTCTTTCCTCACAACACTATTTCTCTCTCTCAGTACGGATGACATAATCATTTGTACCTGCAACAAAAGATCACCATAGCCCCTTCAAGAGAGGTCACTGGTGGTGCAATGGGGTTTCGTAAATCCCCGTCCTCAATTGAATCCATTAAAATATTTGACTTTGAAAACTGAATTGCTTCAGGAATAGATTCAATGAGTTGCTGATCATCTAAGATGATCTATTCCGTTGGGAATCCAGATATGTTCCATCTGGGGAGGGAGACAAGGATCTATAATGTAGCAAATGATCCAAGTTTCCTCCTGACGCCTGTGAAGGCATGTTGATTCAGTCAGAATCATCAATCATTCTTCCTTCCTTGATATGGAAGTTTAGAATAATTGCTTCCGTCAATTCATCCTTAGTGTGTGACAATCTTTACAGTGCATTTGAATATATACATTTATGGTTTGCAGTGTTTGAGAGTGTCCAGATGAAGTTGACTCTTTACAAATGGCCTTGGCTGACAGGCCAAATTCAATAGACTCATCATGTTAAGATGACGAACCTAGTAACAGTTTTGCCATTTGCAAATCTATACCCTTTTGAGAGGATATAAATTAGTTAGTAGTTGCCTTGGTTTCAATTTCATATTCTAACTAGAGGCAGAGCTGCTGGAACACTCATAGATACTTCTCTTTTCTAGTGCACTAGAGACACTTACTCTCTCACCCTCTTTAGTTGATAAACTTTTCTTTTCAGGGGTTTAGTATATGAAGTTGTATCTGTTTGAGTGTTTTGTTCTATGATCTGTGTTAGAGATTGTAGGTTTTCAATCCCTTGATCTTGTCCTATAGCCACTGAGGGCTCAATATATCAATTGTATATATTTATCAAGATCGAGATTACCTGCTTTTACCTCGAGTCGATTGCTCTTGTTCGGCAAGACACATATATGTTTTTATTATTAGTGACTTTCAGATAAACAATATATATATTATCACTAACAACAAAAATCATAACTAATTGCAATGAAATAATAACAAACTATCGAAATATGATAATTAATAATAATTTCAAAAAGCAAGTAATTATTCTTTTAATATCTCATCGTATTAAAACTATGAAGCTAATAAATATTTAATTGCTTCAATTCATAATTTTAATAAGATAAAATAATCTTGCTAAATACTAAATAATCATAGGAATGAAAATTAGGATTTAATTTCATACATTATATCAGAGATATATGTGTTAGTGTAGGTGCCCTAGAGGCAATGCAATGTTTCTTTTAATAGACCTTTATATCATTTGATTATTCAATAAACGTATTTATTATGACTTTAAATACTGCGATATATTTGTTAGCATAATAAATGTCCTTAGAATCATGATACACATTGTATAGTTTAGTACATGACTTGAACTTGAGATTATATAATAGATCATATTCTTAAATGTCCCTAGTCGAGTATTATTATTATAGGACAATAATAATACATAAATAGACTAGTATGTTGTTTGACAGATAACCACATCTCATTGGTTATAAGTATGGGGATACTAAAGTCAACACATAGGTACATGCAGGAGTACATGGTACTGGACAGACCCATAGTGAGATTCTTCATGTTTAATAAAGTCATAAGAAAGACTCACAATGATAATGGTGTAATGATCCTTCGACTTGAGATCATTATATTTCTGTATGAGGATTAATATACTTTGACTACATTAAAAGTCACTTTTGACCGGGTGATGATAAAAGTGGACATCGGGTATATCATGAGTCGTATGAGAAATATTAATGATAGATAAAAGATTTAACCCTCCAATAATTAGGAGAGATATTATTGGCCTCTTGATTGAGTGAGACTATAAAATGCATGGCCATGCTCAAATAATGATTTGTTTTTCATAGTCTACTCATGGATCAAGTAAACCCGGATTAAATGTTGAAGAGGATGACTAAATTCATGCCTTGAGTTTAATCTATAATATATATCGTTAAAGGGATTATATTACACGGAAACATTAATCACGAAAGGTTTTATCAAATCACGATTTAATTATTATTTAATTGGGTAGCAATGATGTATTACTAGATACCGCTCATTGTTTATAATTTTATTAGAGAATAAAATTATTGCTAATTAAATAATAGCCTATAGGGTCACACACATAGAGTACTTAGAGGAATAGTTAATTTAAATTATAGATTTAAATTAATTGATGATTATTTGAATTTTATTATATTAATTAAGTGAGACTTAATTAATTAAAATAATATAAATTCGAATTCGAATTTGAATTCTGCCCTTAATAATTAAGTGTGACTTAGTTATTAATTAAATAATAAAATTCGGTTTTATTATTTAATCCTAAACCTACATGGGTTAGGCTTTGCTGTTATGGGTTGCTATTATAGGCCTATTAACCAACCATTATAAATAGATAATGTAGGGTTAATAGGTATTAAGTTTTTAAGAAAAACGAACCCTAGCAGCAGCAAAGGCAGAGGCAGAATTCGAAATCATCAAAGGAGGCTAGTACATTCATTCCGTAATCAAGATCGTGAGACGTTCTTGAAGGTGTTCGTGTGGATACCATAGAAGTGCTTTCGAGAGGAAGACACAAGTCGTGAAAGCTAGGATCTCCGTTGAGTTCGTGTAAGTCAAGACCAGACAAAGGTATGATTCCGTTTCACCATAATCTGTCAATCTTATACATGATCCTGCGTTAGGGTTCCGAAATTTTTCGTTATATTTACGTTTAATCCGCTGTGTTTTATGCCTCGGAACCCAACAATGGCATCAGAGCTACGTGTATAAGGGACTGATTTGGTTACGTGTTTTATGTATTTGATGCATACATGCCTGTTTTGGTGACTGCCATGCCATGCTACTGCTTTGTCATAATCTGTTATGCCACTGCCATGCCTGTTATGAGACTGCCATGCCTGTTATGAGACTGCTATGCTTCTGCCATGACATGATATGTATGATTAAAAACTGTTATATGATGAGTATCTAGTTATTTGTATAATGAGTACATGGTTGATGATACTAGCATGTTAATGATTTGCCATGAATGATTTATATGCCTTATTGCGATTTGTATATTATGCATAAGGGTCAGTTTGTATAGTGATATAAACTGGTGGACAGATTGTGTTGGACATGATTTGTTAACTGGGATATGATAAGTATGTATATGATACATACTTCTGAAACTATATAAATTGCAGTGGGGAAAAAGGCCAACAGATATGATCTGTAGTTCAGAAATTGATGATTTCTGAATAGGACTGGTCTTCGACCCCAGTTGGGGGCTGCCGCCCCCAGACCCCGCCCGGGGGCTGCTGCCCCCGAACCCCCGAAATATTTTATTTTGTATACTTGAGCATGGTGCTGGTTATGGCCCTTAGACCCCTAGATTAATGGTTTTGGTTTTGGTTTTATAAATACGACTTGCATGTCGTTTTCTTCATTCTTGTAATTGTTTAACCTCGAATGTAACTCGAGTTTTCTTATGTAAGTACATTAGTATAGGTTGTATTCAATTATTCCATGTAATGTACTTGAAGATTGAAGGATGATCCAAGAAGAGGAGCAAGCACCCATGGATACAAGAAGAATGAAGACATGTAATTGTATTTATATTTCACCACCATAGATTGACTTTGATCCTTTCATTAGCTCGAAAGGATCACATAGGAAAGGGGCCATAACTAAGCACGTTTACATACTGCACTTTACATATTGATGTATGAATGTATGTGTAGAGTAGAAGATGCATGCTTTAATTAGATTAATGATGTATGCATGTATTAGATACGTCACCCATGCCATGCTTGCCATGCTAAACAAGATAAAATCTGTAACGATTTAAGATTTTAAAATTAACAAACGATCATGAGATTCTTGTATTTATGAAATATGGATTTTTAAAACACGGAATTGAATACGGATTTTGATGTCTATAATTGGGATTTTCTGACAAAAACGGATATGCGTATTCATAAGGCTGATGGGTTTTAAGTGTGACCACTAGTATCCTCCATCTACCTGGGAAATGAACAATTTAAGATGTCAATTTGAAATATTTAGTTCAAGGAAAAATTGAGGATCTCTTCATGATGTGATCATGATCGTCGTAAATTTTCTAAACCCCTTAACAAAATATTAAGTTTTAATCGGATGCTTTCCAATGAATGAACACTCATCGAAACCTAGATCGATTAGGGGAAAGACTGTCAGTGTCAGGGGACTCCTATCTATCGTGGTGAGATGCGACGAATATAAACGGTTATATCCGGCCGTTGTATCATTGGGTCAAACTTAACTGAGTCGTCATAATAAGGTGAAAGTAAATGGTTATATTCAACCATTATGAACTTAAAAGCATAGAGTTTGGTTAAAAATCTATTAGATAGATAAGATCAATCGTTGCTCACCAAACTATCCAAGAATTATATATGATATAATTGACAAATGTTGTCTACCTAAATAATCATTCTTAAGGACTTCCAGTGGTTGACTTAAGACATGACGAAATATGGATCTTGGCTCACTAGAAAGAATTATGGGATATACTTTCCAAATTAATAGTAAGGGCTATTAATTTGATAAAAATAGTGGGAGATATATTATGAATGTATCATAATCATTTGAACAAAATAAATAACTCAGACAATCTAATGTTTAATTTTGTGCTTTTATCATTGTAGATACCAAATAATGACAAACAACACAAACACACTATCCGTACGATCTGTCCTTGAGAAGGATAAGATGACAGGAGGAAACAACTTCCTAGACTGGCAGAGGAATTTGAGGATTGTCCTCAGGCAGGAGCGCAAGCTTCATGTCATTGATATTCCTCCGGCAGGTCCCCTTCCTGAGGGCGCTACTGTTGAGGAACGAGCGGCCCATACAAAGGATGAGAATGATGCAACTGATGTTGCATGTCTTATGTTGGCAACTATGAGTGCTGAGCTTCAAAGACAACATGTGCATATGGATGCATATACTATCTACGAGCACTTGCAAAGCATGTTTGCAAGCCAAACTCGTCAAGAAAGGTTCAACACGAGTAAGTCACTCTTTAATTGCAAACAAGGGGCAAGTGAACCAGTTGGCCCACATGTTCTGAAGATGATTGGTTACATTGAGTACCTTGAAACTTTGGGTTTCCCGATTATTCAGGAAATTGGTATTGACCTAATCATGAATTCTTTGAACAACAAATTCACCCAGTTTATCATAAACTACAATATGAATGAATTTGACAAAACAACTACTGAATTGTTGGCTATGTTGAGAACATATGAGACCAACATGAAGACGGCTGAACCTGCTCCCATACTGATGGTGGGCAATAAAGGTAAGACCAAAGGGAAAGGCAAGTGGAAGGGTAAGAAGAAGACAGGTTCTGATTCTACACCCAAGCCAAAGTCAGGTCCTAAACAGGCTTTAAAGCCTAAAGGTGGGGTCGCTAAGGGTGAATGTCACTAATGTAAGAAAACTGGTCACTGGAAGAGAAACTGTTCAGTTTACTTGGAGGATCTGAAGAAGAAGAGGGCTGAGCAAGCTTCTACTTCAGGTATATATGTTATAGAAGTCAATCTGTCTATTTCTACATCTTGGGTATTGGATACTGGATGTGCTACTCACATTTGTATAAATGTGCAGGAAATGCAGAGAAGTAGGACATTGGCTAAAGGAGAAGTGGACCTACGAGTTGGCAATGGAGCAAGAGTTGCTGCTTTAGCTGTAGGAACCTATTATTTATCTTTGCCCTCAGGGCTAGTTTTAGAACTGGAGAATTGTTTTTACGTACCTGCGATTCGCAGAAACATTATTTCTGTTTCTTGTTTGGACAAGAAAGGTTTTTCGTTTACGATAAAGAACAATTGTTGCTCTTTTGCTTTGAATGATTTAACCTATGGTGTTGCGCGTTTGTTTAATGGTTTATATGTTCTTGACTTAGATAATCCTGTCTATAATATAGAAAACAAACGACTTAAAGTTAATGACTCAAATCAATCATACCTCTGGCATTGTCGTCTAGGCCATATAAATGAGACACGCATATCCAAATTACATAAGGATGGATACTTGGATAAGTTTGATTTTGAATCATACCAAGAATGTGAATCTTGTTTGCTTGGTAAAATGACTAAAGCCCCTTTCACTGGTAAGGGTCAAAGGGCCACCGAACGTCTAGAGCTAATACATAGTGATGTATGTGGCCCAATGCGTGTGATGGCTAGAGGAGGCTACTACTACTTCATAACATTTACTAATGATTTCAGTAGATATGGATATGTATATCTTATGAAGAATAAATCCGATTCTTTTGAAAAGTTTAAAGAATACAAGGCTGAAGTAGAGAAGCAAATTGGCGGAGGTGCAAGTATTAAAATCTTACGATCTGATCGTGGAGGAGAATACTTGAGCACAGAATTTAAAGATTATTTAAAGGAGTGTGGTATTGTATCACAACTCACTCCGCCAGGTACACCTCAATGGAATGGAGTTTCAGAGAGGAGAAATCGCACCTTGTTGGACATGGTGCGATCGATGATGAGTCATGTAGATCTTCCAATTAGTTTCTGGGGTTATGCTCTAGAAACAGCGGCTTTCACACTTAACCGTGTTCCTACTAAGAAGGTTCAAAAGACTCCATATGAGATATGGGAGAAGAAACGGTCAGGCATGAGCTTTATGAAAGTTTGGGGATGCAAGGCGTTTGTGAAACGTCAAGTATCTGACAAGCTTGGACCTAAATCTGAAGAGTGCAATTTTGTGGGATACCCTAAAGAAACAAAGGCGTATTATTTTTATAGTCCTTCTGAGCAGAAAGTGTTTATTGCTCGAGATGCTGTTTTCATGGAAAGAGATTTTGTTTCCAAAAGAAACAGTGGGAGAACTATAGACCTCGATGAAGATCGAGAACCATAAAATAGCATTGAACCTGAAGTGGAACATGAGCAGGATAATGATAATGCTCAACAAACACAGGTTGTTCGTAGAACTGGTAGAATTCGCCATGAGCCAGAGAGATATGGATTTCTTTTGACTCAATGTGGTGATTTGATGCTCATAGATGAAGATGAGCCTCTCACGTACCAAGATGCTATGAACAGTCCAGAATCTAAGAGATGGATAGAAGCCATGAAATCCAAGATGGATTCCATGTACGAAAACCGAGTATGGACTTTGGTTGATCCACCTGAAGGGGTAAAACCCATAGGGTGCAAATGGGTTTTTAAGAAGAAAATTGACATGGATGGAAATGTTCAGACCTATAAAGCAAGGCTGGTTGCAAAAGGTTTCAAACAAATTCATGGTATTGACTATGATGAAACTTTCTCACCAGTGGCTATGGTCAAGTCCATAAGGATTTTGCTTGCTATTGCAGCATTCCATGATTATGAAATCTGGCAAATGGATGTCAAAACAGCCTTCCTTAATGGAAGCCTTGAAGAGGATGTGGATGTGTACATGACACAACCTGAAGGGTTTATCGATCCAAGGAATGTTAGCAAAGTATGTAAATTACGTCGATCCATTTATGGATTGAAGCAAGCCTCTAGGAGATGGAACATCCGTTTTGATGAAACAGTCAAAGAGTATGGCTTTGTTCAAAACGAAGATGAACCTTGTGTTTACAAGAAGGTTAGTGGGAGCCATGTGGCATTCATAGTACTGTATGTTGATGACATACTACTAATGGGGAATGACATACCTTCTCTCAAAGCTGTTAAGATTTGGTTAGGGAGCAACTTCTCTATGAAAGACTTAGGTGAAGCATCCTACATTCTAGGAATGAGGATCTATAGGGATAGATCTAGAAGGATGATCGGTCTAAGTCAGAGTACATACATCGATAAGGTTTTGCATCGTTTTGGTATGCAAAATGTAAAAAGGGGATATGTCCCCGTGTCTCAAGGGATAACGATCTCTAAAGATCAGTGTCTGAAATCATTGGATGACAAGGACCGCATGAGTAAGGTTCCATATGCCTCAGCAATTGGATCCATCATGTATGCGATGGTATGTACTCGCCCAGATGTTTCGTATGCTTTAAGCATGACGAGCAGATACCAATCTAATCCAGGTGAAGGTCACTGGACGGCTGTCAAGAATATTCTAAAGTACTTGAAAAGGACTAAAGATTCATTCTTGGTGTATGGAGGAGAGGAGAAACTGGTTGTAAAGGGTTACACCGATGCAAGTTTCCAAACAGACAGGGATGATACTGTATCACAGTCTGGTTTTGTGTTTTGTCTAAACGGAGGTGCTGCAAGTTGGAAGAGTTCAAAGCAAGAAATAGTAGCTGATTCTACAATGGAGGCTGAGTACATTGCAGCTTGTGAAGCGGCTAAGGAAGCTGTTTGGATTCGAAAATTCATTACTGATTTGGGAGTGGTTCCATCGATCGCAGATCCCATTGATCTATACTGCGATAATAATGGAGCCATTGCACAGGCTAAAGAACCTAGAGCTCACTCCCGAACCAAACATATACTCAGGAGATATAACCTCATTCGAGAGATTAATGAAAGGGGTGACATACACATATGTAAAGTGCACACAAATGATAACATTGCAGACCCACTGACCAAAGGCTTGTCGCAGACGAAGCACGATGGTCACACTAGTTCCATGGGTATTAGATACATGGGAGATTGGCTCTAGTGCAAGTGGGAGATTGTTAGTGTAGGTGCCCTAGAGGCAATACAATGTTTCTTTTAATAGACCTTTATGTCATTTGATTATTCAATAAACGTATTTATTATGACTTTAAATACTGCGATATATTTGTTAGCATAATAAATGTCCTTAGAATCATGATACACATTGTATAGTTTAGGACATGACTTGAACTTGAGATTATATAATAGATCATATTCTTAAATGTCCCTAGTCGAGTATTATTATTATAGGACAATAATAATACATAAATAGACTAGTATGTTGTTTGACAGATAACCACATCTCAATGGTTATAAGTATGGGGATACTAAAGTCAACACATAGGTACATGCAGGAGTACATGGTACTGGACAGACCCATAGTGAGATTCTTCATGTTTAATAAAGTCATAAGAAAGACTCACAGTGATAATGGTGTAATGAACCTTCGACTTGAGATCATTATATTTCTGTATGAGGATTAATATACTTTGACTACATTAAAAGCCACTTTTGACCGGGTGATGATAAAAGTGGACATCGGGTATATCATGAGTCGTATGAGAAATATGAATGATAGATAAAAGATTTAACCCTCAAATAATTAGGAGAGATATTATTGGCCTCTTGATTGAGTGAGACTATAAAATGCATGGTCATGCTCAAATAATGATTTGTTTTTCATAGTCTACTCATGGATCAAGTAAACCCGGATTAAATGTTGAAGAGGATGACTAAATTCATGCCTTGAGTTTAATCTATAATATATATGGTTAAAGGGATTATATTACACGGAAACATTAATCACGAAAGGTTTTATCGAATCACGATTTAATTATTATTTAATTGGGTAGCAATGATGTATTACTAGATACCACTCATTGTTTATAATTTTATTGGAGAATAAAATTATTGCTAATTAAATAATAGCCTATAAGGTCACACACATAGAGTACTTAGAGGAATAGTTAATTTAAATTATAGATTTAAATTAATTGATGATTATTTGAATTTTATTATATTAATTAAGTGAGACTTAATTAATTAAAATAATATAAATTCGAATTCGAATTCGAATTCTGCCCTTAATAATTAAGTGTGACTTAGTTATTAATTAAATAATAAAATTCGGTTTTATTATTTAATCCTAAACCTACATGGGTTAGGCTTTGCTGTTATGGGTTGCTATTATGGACCTATTAACCAACCATTATAAATAGATAATGTAGGGTTAATAGGTATTAAGTTTTTAAGAAAAACGAACCCTAGCAGCAGCAAAGGCAGAGAGAAAAGGCAGAGGCAGAATTCGAAATCATCAAAGGAGGCTAGTACATCCATTCTGTAATCAAGATCGTGAGACGTTCTTGAAGGTGCTCATGTGGATACCATAGAAGTGCTTTCGAGAGGAAGACACAAGTCATGAAAGCTAGGATCTCCGTTGAGTTCGTGTAAGTCAAGACCAGACAAAGGTATGATTCCATTTCACTATAATCTGTCAATCTTATACATGATCCTGCGTTAGGGTTCCGAAATTTTTCGTTATATTTACGTTTAATCTGCTGTGTTTTATGCCTCGGAACCCAACAATATGTAAGCTCGAGAAAGTAGATGTAAAGAAATTCATAAGTCCTTTAAACATTGACATTTAATACTTATGATTCTTATAACAATTTCTCGTAGACAAAATAAAATTTTTTTAAAAATAAAATGAAAATAACTATAAAATAAAATATGCCAATCGTATAGAAAAAAAATAAATAAATATGCCAATTTAAAAAAAATAAAAACAAAATAAAAAAAACTTACACACATATATATATATATATAGAAATAATGATACTAAAAATTTGAAAACAAAAACAATATGTACCAATTATTGAAAAAAAATATTTTTTAAGAGCATGATACGAAATTTTCTTTAAGATACATGTCCCTTAATAAAACGCGGGAAAGTTGTATCTGAGAAGAAAGTTTCTATCACTTATGAATTTCCTATAAGGCAAATTTCCTATAATAAAATGCGAGAATTTGTACCAAAGAAGAAATTCAATTCTCTTAAGGAAAATATATATATATATATTTACAGTATGAATGCCAATTAATAAAACTGTATAAAACTAAAAAATGTTGCATGTACCTTTCACTGTGCACGCCTTGCAATGTGTTCCTAGAATTTATCTATTTAGGCTTACCATTAGCGTGAGTGTCGGTGGTGTGCTTGACTCATTACAAAGTGCTCTAGCTGATGAGCGAATTTCAATGGACTCATCCTGTAGATAGAATGATTCCAGAGACAGTTTTATTGCCTTTTCAGCTCTGCATCCTTTTGAGAAAATGCAGATGAGCTTACAGTTACCTCAGTTATATACTCCTTTTCTTCTCTAGAGGTAGAGCTGTGGGTGCACTTCCGACATCATCCTTATTTGCTGCATCAAGTACAGTATCTCCCTTATCAACCTCTAACTTAAATGAGTTCCTTATATCTCCAGGGGTTAATATATGGAAGTGGATGAATTGGTGTTTGGTACTATGGCCAGGGTAAGAGATTGATGGGTTTTCAACCTCTTGGCCAGTTTCTAAAGCCACTATGGGCTAACTGGAAAGAACCAATCGAGATAAAAAAATAATCACCTTAACATTCCAAAACATATTTTTCATCCCAAAGAGAAGGAAAAATATAATAAGGAATGGTAATAGATTGCATTAAAGCACTTTTGATAAAAGAGTTTTGTCAGAACTAAAGATTTATCATTTAAAAGCATTATATAAAATTTTCTTTAAGATACATATCCCATAATAAAACGCGGGAAAGTTGTATCATAGAAGAAAGTTTTTATCCTTTATGAATTTCCTATAAGGCAAACTTCCCATTTTAAAATGCGAGAATTTATACCAAAGAAGAAATTCAACTCTCTTACCAAATTATATCTCGTTAGAATGACTCTTTTTCTTTATACCTTAATACTGTATGATTTGAAAACAGTTTTGCAAACCATCCTTATCAGATAGGGGACTATTATTTTTCGACTCATAATGCAATTATGATATTCATCATTTTCGTCCACCTGATAATATCCCTAACTTAAAATAGAAAATTTCATTACAATAGGGGTGGATGTATTCTTAGCAATATAGTATAAGGCCTTCAAAGCAACAACCACTGTTTAGGTACTTTGAATCAATGTGCAACAAACATTGAAACAAGTGTTTGAAAACAAATCATTTTACAAATGGTTGATACCTAGAAGTAAAACCAATTTTGGAAATATTTCTAAGTATATAAAATATTGAGAATTTTATATACAAATAACTTAGAAAATACTTCCGTTTTTCAATATTAGTGTTTTTGAAATATGCATTGATTATTTAGATCAGTAATTCTAAATAATGTCACTAATATTAAAAGTGTCACAATTATTTGTAACAAAACATTTAAAAACATCAGAGAAAAATATCAAAACAATTAAGTAAGATATCATTACCTGATACTCATTAAATATTTATCATACAAACAATTATGCTGTATATTATTTTAATTCATTTAAATCATGAGACTGATCTGACATCGAATTGTCTGACATCATAATTTAAATCAATTAAGATAATATTCAAACTTATGCTAGAACACCTAATTACCACATATGCATATAACATTGTAAACATGATAATTAAAGTAGTAGCACTAAGTACGGGGTTCTGGATTTCAGATAAATTCACAAGTCCTTTAAATATGGAAAATTTAATACTTGTGAACTCATTTAAGAATTCGTTGCAGATGAGATTTCCAACAAATATGCACATACATAATATCTCAACTTTACTAACCAACTTAGACAAAATGAATTTATCAAGCTGTTTAGCAAATATCTGCAAGTTATTCTACTAAGGACTACTCTCGATATAAATGATACCTGGTGTCCATGCGCTTGTTTCCGTGAGTAGTGAAGAGATTATCCAGCAGAGTTGATGGAGTTTGACAGCTTCTGGTAATTACCTCCCTGTCTTTCTTATAACCTGCATTATCTATATCTATATAGCCAATTAGGTTAAACCTAGTATCTTTAGGGTACTTGATTCTTAGAATTGGTAATCCCTTAAGATATCTAACAATTCATATCTTAGCTATAAGATTAGATTCTCTAGTATCCACGTGGAAACTTGCACATAGGCATATTGAGAATAAAATATATGGTCTTTATGCACAGTAGACCCACATATAATATAATCATGGTATACTTGCACTAATATTACATTATGCGTGTGTGCCTTGTATTCTAGAGAGATATGTGCATAACGACTCTAATATTAAAATCATATTCAAGTAATTAGCAGTTAGAGTGTCATACCATGTCCTTGACGATTGCTTGATCTCTTACCTCCGTCATAGAGAGCTTTGTGAAGAGAATGATATACAAATTCCAGTGGATATGAAACTTCAAAGTCCAGGAGTTGTTGTACATCAACTTGTTCAGCCCTAAATAGTATCAAGTCTCGTCTCTGGTGCTTTAGTTAGATCTTGAAAGTCCCGAAGATTCTGTTTCCATCATCGTCGATACTTTCTGTAGCAACCAGTTTGGCTTTGTCCCTCATAACAATGCCAAAAATCATCCAGTCTCTGAAAACCCTTACAGTACCAATTAAAACTTTGTCTTGTGGCATGGGTTCCAGATTTAGTAGATTCTGCCTTCGAACTAATTGAGATCATCTTGCATTTGCAATCACCCAATCTGGATCAATCAGTGCTTCTTCAATCTTCTTTAGGATTCCAACTATTAAACAATTGTTTTTTCCCGAAAAGTAACCATTTACTTTGCATAGCACTTCTAGTCTTTACTCTAGTATCCAGATCACTAAGAACTAGATTCCAGGAATGAATTTGACTCCAAGCCCTTTGTCTCGGCAGATATGTTCTTAATGTATTCCTTTGATCTTCATTTTGTTGAGTATGACTAGTAGATCCTATTTTTATTTACTCCCCCTGAGTTGTGCTGCTAGGATGTGTTGAAGATCCTTCACCTTGTTGAGTTGATTCTGTTAAAGTCCACGAGTTGTGTAGATTCACTACAATTTCCACTACTAGGATCTGAATCATCATCATTAACATTGATTCCTTCTGCAACCTCAGTTTCATCATCAATATCTGAATATGACTCTGACAAGATGTCAAGCTTCACAGATTCAGAATAGACTTTTATTTTAATGCTCGGGAGCTCCTTGTATAGTGTAACACAGCCCTGATCTTGCCTTACTACTTTTAGCCTCAAATGTTTCTTCAGTTGTGACCTCTAACGATTCTTAAATCCGTTTCGTATAAGTACAAAACCTAGAATGATCATTAGACTCAGAAAAAAAATCTTCAGAGTTCCCCACTAATAAATCTATCCTATCTTTACATTTGAGCAATTTGTGGAACTATAACATGAATAGTCGAATCATCCACAATAAAATCCAAATGCTCCGGAATAAACCTACTAATACGAAATGGTCACTTTCCTCGAAACCGGGTCATATGCTCTGGGAATTAATTCTGAGCCAAAACGAAGAATTTTTCAACTACAAACCCTTTTGGAAAAATGGACCAAGTTTTAATATCTTTAGATTATAAATTAAATCTATATAAATTTAACTAATAAATTTACTTAAATTAAATTTATAAAATAAATTCATTTAAATTAAGTTTATAAAATAAACATTTTTCAAGTCTAAATAGTAAACTCATTTAAATTAAATTCACAAAATAAATTTATTTTAAATAACATTTATAAAATAAATTTATCTAAATTTAAAATTATATAAATGAATTTAAATTATAAAAGGAAATCTATTTAAATTTAAAGAATAAATTTATTTAAATTAAAGTTTATAAAGTAAACTTATTTAAATTAAGTTTATAAAAGAAACTTTTTCAACTTTCAATAATAAACTCATTTAAATTAAATTCACAAAATAAATTTATTTTAAATAACATTTATAAAATAAATTTATCTAAATTTAAATTTATAAAATAAAATTATCTAAATAAATTTAAATTATAAAAGTAAGTCTATTTAAATTTAAAGAATAAATTTATTTAAATTAAAATTTATAAAATAAACTTATTTAAATTAAGTTTATAAAACAAACTTTTTCAAGTTTAAATAATAAACTCATTTAAATTAAATTCACAAAATAAATTTATTTTAAATAACATTTATAAAATAAATTTATCTAAAGTTAAATTTATAAAATAAAATTATCTAAACAAATTTAAATTATAAAAGGAAATCTATTTAAATTTAAAGAATAAATTTATTTAAATTAAAATTTATAAAATAAACTTATTTAAATTAAGTTTATAAAAGAAACTTTTTCAAGTTTAAATAATAAACTCATTTAAATTAAATTCAGAAAATAAATTTATTTTAAATATCATTTATAAAATAAATTTATCTAAATTTAAATTTATAAACTAAATTTATTTAACAAGGCATCTAGACATTCAGAGTTCAAAACAGCTTCGGTACCCTGAGCTTCACTGGACTGCGGATCTTGATTTGTATATCAATCAGCTTGCTCTGATGCCAATTGTTGGGTCCCGGAAGTATCGTAGAAGGGAGGTTGAATGCGATATTGACAACAATTTAAAATTCTTTTCAGAATTTGCGGAATTAAATTATTGCTTTAGCTGAGGGTTAGAGTCCTTGTAGTGTTTGAGAGGCTGACTTACTAGCTTTCTATTTTTATGATATAACATTTAAGATATAGAAATTAGCAAGTAAGTAAACAAGATTCAAGTTAAATATGTATATTAAACTTGAACGGGTATTACAACATTCGGTAGAATAAACATTTAATTCCTAAAACAAATTTGATATGAATTGTTCTACTTAAGGAATTAAACTCAAACCAGCACAGAAAGTCTGTGAATATGACGTTGCAGACAAATTACTGAATTTGACTGTTTTTCTATTTCTGAAAAATGAAGCCCCTGGCCTCATATTTATAGAGGTGGAAAGTCAGCATGACTTATCCCAATACGACATTTTTCACCTAAAATTAACACTTGTATGACTCATAAAAAGGCTGGGCAAGACTTGTTTCCTTCGGTATGACTCAGTCAAAATTCGGTATGACTTATTGTAAGTCATGCTGGATTTTCTTTTAAGTTAAATAAATCAGAATGACTTAATTAATTAAAATTAAAATCAGCATGACTCAATAAAGAAATCCTTCGGTATGACTCATTAGATTGAAGCTCGGTATGACTTGGAATTGGGCTTCGGTATGACTTGAATTTAAACACTCGGTATGACTCTTGAATTCAACAGCTTTTTCTTTTCTTTCCACTTGAAATGGACACATGGCAGCTTATGATTGGTTTCTTGTAAAAATTCACCTGCCATTTCAATTGTAAAGAAAAAGGGGCTTATTTCATCCTGTAGTGAATAAGCTCCGTAGAAATGCTTTTCGACCCGCACAGCTTATAATCTTTGATTAATAAATAATAAATTTAATTCAGAAATTATAAAAATAAATATCTAATATTATTTAGATATTTATAAATATAATTTACTAAATAAATAAAATATTTATTAATTAAATAACTCCTTACGCTCTAAGCTGCGGTCTCTTGATCGTCTGGAACCAACTCCTTTTGACTTGGAAATGATAAATCAATTCTAACCCGGGTTCCACTTTTAAGAATATATGACTATGCATTTCTTCTGTGTCATTTCTTTTTCCGTCTTTTCTTCAACTCAGTACTGTCAGGCATGTTTGGTTGTTTCTACAGTTGCAATTAGAAGTACCTCTGTTACTGAAATAATCTGACTCTTTAAACTAGACAATACTTCTTTTCACCACTGCATGTACCCAGTCAAATATTCAATCTTGGATTCTGACTCTTGTACACTGCATTCCAAACAAACCTGTATCCCTTTGAGCTTCCAGCTTCAGTCTTCTGTCATTCTAAAATAATTCTAAATTAATTAATCCTTTAATTAATTTAAGAAATAAATTAATTCTGAGTGAATTAATTTACTAATTAAATTAACTAATTAATTTAATTAATTAACAGAGAATCAAATTAAAGTCTTGATTGTAGGATTATTGTTGATGTAGATAAAACTCTTCTGTTCTTCAACAATAATCTTTTTAACCACTTGAACTTTTTGATGACGAATCTTCACTGACATTGTTGACACCCTATGCACTGATCTGGTTCACGGATGACTAACTACAATGTTGATTCTCATTTCTGCTGTAGTGGTCTTTGTGTCTTGTCATGTCCTATCTTGGCTTCTTTTTGTTCTTCCTCTATATTCAATATTTATTATTTACTTCGCTTTCTTACCTGAGTTGAGTTGTCATCTACTTATTACAAATAGGACTAGTAATATGACTTTCACCAACTCTGCATCTGTAATAACCCGTATTTCTGACGCTTGGGATTATTAAGATTTTTGGATAATTTTTTATTTTTTTTTCATTTTTTAATAAATGATTTTATGGATTTATTTTCCATAAGGTACTTGAGATGTGAGGTCGTATTATTAATATACGGGGTATTCGAAAATATGTGTATCGGTGTTACGGTAGCATACGTAATAAAAATAGGACTAATAATTATTTTTAGTCTAACAAAATAAATTTGAAGTCCGGATGAAAGTCGTAGCAGAGGTTGAGAAATGGTGTAAGTGAATAGCATTTATTCAGAGAATTGTTTCGTAAATTCTCGAAATAATTAAAGAGTATTAATTTAATGATTCTAAAATATATTAGAATCATAATATGAGATTTTTAGTTTTTAAAACTTAAGTGGGACGAAAGAAAAGAGAACGAGAACGAGAGATTAAAACGTTGTCGGAAAATTACGCGACTACCACACAAACCATATTAAATATCGAGCTTCCACCACACACCACACAAAAAAAAGAAAAAAATCAGTTCTTCTCCTCCCATTGAAAAGCTCTCGGCAGAATTTTCAAGAGAGGAAAAGAAATCAAGCTAGCCTCCATGGATTATGGTGTTCCATAGCTTAAAAGAAAGGTCCTTCCAAGCTCTACCCATCTATGGTAACATCTCTCATACCCACACTCCGTAGCATGTTCATTTCTTGAGTTGAAAGTGACGATGAACAGTAGTTTCAAAAATTAAAAATTTATTTTCTTTGATTCTTGAGTTCCTTTGGCTTGGTTGATGATTGTTTAAGGTTATACAAGCCCTGGGTAGCATTGTTTAAGCATGGATGCATTTGTTTGGTTAAATTGATTTTAAGCTCTTAAGTTCATAACTTTTGGTTAGTTAAATGGCTTGGTATTGATGTATGATGATTGTTGATAATGAATGAGGAGTTTGGGATTGCTTGTTGGTTGAATTGAAGTAGATTAGAAATGGAAAACGATAAGAAAATAAGCGTTACCATGCCCATTTTTTTTCTAACCTTACTGCTGCAACTGTCCAGAAAAATCTGGGAAACTTCGGCCACTGTTCTTGGCTGATGGCTGATATGGTTAGATAGTAGATTGTCTCTAGATCGTTTGAGCGCTAATTTTGCGTCATTCGGAGTTACGAGTCAAAAGTTATGGCCGATTTAGTAACGGTAGCGCAGGAAATGGAAATCCTGTTTTTGTCCAACTTTGAGGCTAAGATTGGACTAGCTACGGAGCTTAATAAAATCCGAAACTTTTATGGGATATTACTTGACAGTCATAGAAGACCTCAGAAAAGAAATCGTGTCAAATGGATTAATTTCCAATTTATTAAAAATGTTAGAAAACAGGGTGTTAAGTGAAATGAACATAAGTGAAAAGTTAAACAACCCTTTTGGGAGTCGAATTCGAGCAAGTTAGAGGACTTGTTTCGAGTCGGTCCAGTAACGAAAATTGTTGAGGAATATCATGACTACATGTCGGTGTATAGAACTTGATTAAAAATTATTGACACGATAGTTTTACGAGTAGCTAAAGTAGGCCCGAGGAGGTGAAATGTCGGGCAAAATAAAAGTTAATAAAATAACAAAGTACGAGTTGTAATGGTCACGTTTGGACTCGAGATAGGTTGTGGAGTACCATTGAGATCCTAGCTATCAAAATCATGAGGTTTAACAATCACGAAGCAGGTTGGGAATTAAGGTCGAGTGAGTTAGGTGACTCATTTCGAAATGATTAAAACATGAAAGTTGTTAGTTTTAATCTTGTCTAGTTGTATACTAAGAATGGTACAAGTTGAATTGGTGGTTAATATTTTAACATATGATTTCCAAGAGGAAATAGTTGAAAATGATAAATGAATTGTTCGAAGGACTTAACACTATTTCTGGGCTGAGTAATTGCCGGTTCTATGTTCTAATCTGAATCTAATTGTGTAGCCTCAAACGGTGAGTCAATTGGAGTGGACGAGCCTTTGATTTCAATGAAATCGCTCGAACTCCCCACCACCAGCAATGAGTTTATATGAGCTTGTGGAGTAATCTTATGATTCGAAAATGATTTAATTGAGAAAACAATTTAGTTTCGTTTAAATGACATGATTCGAGGATTGATTACTAATGGTTTGGAGTTGTTGGACCTACTTAGTCATTCTGGATTTTTCTAAAATAGTAGTTGGTCACCGTCGGTTAGGGCGGGTTAGACTTGGTTTTCAAAACGTTAGGATTAAAACCGGAATTGACTATAGTATGGAGAAGGAATTGGTTTTAAAGTGAGTTTGACTTTATATATAGTGGAATGAATTGTTGATTGGCTTGGTATGAAAACAGGTGGATAGTCCGATTTACGAATAGGTCATGCCCGATTTTCTGTAGAAAATATCTTTACTTAAGTTTAATAAACTTTAGAATTGAGAAGACGTGTAAATGAAATTCTCATGGGAAAATAGAGAAGCATGGCTTAAAGGATATGGTCATCGATATATGTGATAATATTGAGGCATAGTCGTAATACGAAGTTGTTCGTTTCCCAAAGGGGGATTTGTTCGTTTGGTTTGATTTTGGGGTTTAATAACTAAATGTGTAGTTGAGTTGTGTTTGCTTGGGATATGGGACCAAGCTGATTTATATATCTTGTTATGTTAGAAGGATATCAAGATGGAGCATTATGGAATCTAGTAACGAGAGAAGATATATCTATATTGTAAGAAAACGAGACTTAATTGGAATGTCTGCTCGTTGCTAAGGACCAAAGGCAAGTTTTCTAACCCCGTACTTTTATTCTATATAAGAATATTGTGAAGCATGTTTATGCAAGTTTTCGAAACATGTACATAATGTACTTTTTATATACTGCTGTTGTGGTTGTGATATGAACTGTTTTTGAAATTACGTATTGATTTAATTACTGTTTAAATCTTTCGTAAATGTTTTGGTTTATATGCTATAAGGTATTATAGATATAAGCCGGTGTATATAAAGGCTCTAGGAGTAGAGCGGTTATTCGTATTTAATAAATGAATATTATTCTTGAATATTCATTTAAAAGTAGTTATTCATTGGTTATCAATTAATAAATATCATTTGGATATTTATTTATTAAATGAATATTATTCTTGAATATTCATTTAAAGAGGGGTTATTAATTGTTTAATTATTTAATAAATATTATTCGAATATTTATTAAATATTCTATATTGACTTAAAAATTAGTGGAGGTCTTTGCTAATTATTTAAAAGTATTTTCACCTTCGGAAAAATTATTTAAAAATAGTGAGGGTTCCCTAATATTTATTTATATAATATTTTATCCTTTTAATAAGAATAAAATATTCTCTGACTTATTAAAAATAGGGAACGAGGTCTAGGAAGTAAAAGATGATTTACTTTCTCAAAAACAATTATGTTTTGACATCGCTGGCCTACTATAGTAGGGTGTTCAACTTATCAAAACATGAGAGGTTTTTCGATTAACTCCCGGGTCGTGAAATTAAAATGATTTTATTTCCTCAATAAATGACATCAGTTGACGGAGGTCAACATACATTTGTGGGAAGAGGGCTGCCTCAATTATTCTAGCAGTACCCATTCAGAGTTTGGTGAATCTATTAACAAGTATGATATACTTGGGAAACTAAGAGTAAAGTCTGGTTCCAGGTTAGATAGATGAATCTATGAACAAGTATGATATACTTGGGGAACTAAGAGTAAATCCTGGTTCCAGGTTTAGGTAGATGAATCTATTAACAAGTATACACTTGGGGAATTTGGATTAAGTTCCAGTTCCAGGTTTATAGATTGTTCCATTCCGAGTTGTGAATCTATTAACAAGTATCATATACTTGGGAAATTTGGATTAAGTTCCAGTTCCAGGTTATAGATTATTCCTCAAGGACTGGAGTAAAAGTTGCGTAAGAGGTCGGTGACGCACGACCCAGCCGTAATTAAAGGCCCATGAGTTGCCTAGGGTGACGTCCCGATAAGGGGTTGTCCTTCTACTAGTAGAGAAAGTGACTGGTTTTCTATTGTACAAGGCGACTGATCATCGCGTACAATAGGGTGTTGAAAAATCTCCAGATAGTCCTACTTCTTCCAATTGGAATTGGGCTGCAACATCGTAATGAAAGCCTATGAGCTGATTTACCGAGAGTGTTGTCAGTGGCTGATATATTGAAATCTTCGTACTCATTTAAACTACTTTGGCAAAGATATTTTGCAAAATGCGTAGAGTACGTGAAGTGTGCATAATATTGCAGTTTTAAATGATGACTAAAAGAGTTTATCTACAACTATAAATATTCTGGCTGGGCTATATTGCTCACTATTGCTTTGTTTATATATCACAACACAACAGGTCAGTCGAGATGTTTTAATGAAAAGTTATTTTGAAAACTTAAGCGGGTACATGATGTACACCGAACAGCCATAGTATGCTGGAATTGCCTAAGAGGTTTTGGCAAAAGGTTTATTTTAAAGATTTAAGTGGATATATGATATATACCAATCGAATTATAAATTTTTAAAATGTTTTACTCGATTTTGAACCTTACGAGGGGTATGGTTTCAAAGGTTTGATTTGCTTATGATAAGAAGCAACTATTATGGCGGTATTTTGAAATGGGTACTTATTATATTTATGGGAATCTAGCAAAGCTATAGTTAATGCTATTTTGCTAAGTTATTGATAAGATTATCTCAAAATGGTGAACATAATAAGTTCATTGAGTTTCATTTCAAAAGCTTCAGAGGAATTGTGAAAGAGTGGTAACACTATATTTGATAGTGTCTTATTTTATATAATCAACTAAATTGTTCGGATTATATTCCTCTAAACTCTAAGTTGAGTATAAATGATTTTAACATAAAACTCTGACTCTATGTATCGTCAAGAGATACTTTGCTATGCTTACCTTATTTTGGTAACATTATGATATAATATTGAGATAGTAGTGGTTATCATGTTCTTGGATGAGAATCACATAAATTATTGGGTGGATAATTTGCTGAGCATTCTTTCGCTCACCCTTGCTTTATAATAAATTTTTCAGAGAAAGCGAGCACACCTTGGATTGGCTCCATACTTCGAGGAAGGAAAGTAGGAAATTCACCCTTGGAGATGGTTCGGTTCAGAACTATTCCGCCGAAGTAAGTGGATAGGTTCCAGTATTGATCTAGTTATTAATGTTACTTCAGGCAGAGGTTATCATTGATAACGTGAGATCCTGGTTAAGTACATTTGGTTTGTAATAACTAATGGTACTTGTTGTATATCGTTTCTAAGGCTATAACTTGTATGTGTGAGAGAGAGGGGTCTATGATGTGCTTTTGTTGAATTGTTGAGTATTGCAGGTTTTAAATGATTGGATGATGACGTGACGACTCAAATCCCAGACCCCGGATTTGGGGGCGTTACAGCATCTATTAAAGTTTGCTTGTCAAAGTTTATCTCAGACTTTGATGTCATCACCGTTTGAGAGGTTGTCAGAGTTTGTCCAATCAGAGTTTTTTACTTTAGAGTTTGCTTCCCATCCTTATGATAACCTTGATCTTCATCATCATGGTTGTCATCTTTTTGTACAGCATCCTCCTTGCATTTATCTGTAGACACCTTCTTCCCCTTTCTGACATCATTGCCTTTTATGACTGTGAGAATCTCAACAATTGTATGAAGCATGTGGCTGCATAGAATTGACAGTAGTGGAAATATTATCAACCTTGACTTCCAAAGCATCCTATTTTGCGAAGACATTCTTAAGCTTTAATTCCAGAGCATGTTGAGATGTTGTAACAGCAGTTTAAACAGATACAGTGGTCTTGTTGACAAATTCTTTACAGTGGTCTTGTTGACAAATTCTTTAAGATGACAAACTTCATTATGAAGTCCTTTGGACAACACAATAGTGACTTTCAGAATTCGTTGGATGGTTCTACTTTTGAACTTAAATATCTTTTGACACCTTCTTCATCCAAGTAAGCTTCAATTTCACCTTTAAGCTTTTCAACTACCATGTAATCAGGATAATCCATCCTCAACCTTTCATGTGCATCAAAAGAATCAACATGCCATCTTTTTGTGTTGAATCTCTGAGTATATGCAATAGATAGATCTGTAACTTCTTCATCCAAGAATATTGGTTCATCAGAGTTTGTGTCCTCCCATCAGCGTTTATGGTTTTATCAGAGATTGGAAGATCAGAGTTTGTGATGACTGATAAACTCTGAGTACTTGCAAAAGTAACAGAACATCCTAAATCACTCTTTTCTTTTGAAGTAATCTCATTACTTCTCACATCACACATATCATAACTTTTAATACTTATATTTTATTCACTAGAAGTAACTAACTTCTTTCTCAATTCTATCTCTCCTTTTACCAGATCCAGTGTCTGCCTCTCATTATTAATTCTGTTTTTCACACATTTTACCTCAAACTCACTAGAAAGGTTCAAATCACAATGTCCTACAGAAATAAGAGATGGCTGAGAAAGCATGTTTGTAGTCACATGAATAAAGTTACCCTTTTCAGGGCTATTCATGGTCATCCCAACAGTTAAAATAGGAAAGGTAAAATCTGAACTTATACTATTAGAGAATGTAAATTCTGAAGAAAAGTCAGAGTTTATACCATGAGTGTTTGTCTCATCAGCATCAGTAACAGTAGAGTCTTTATTTAAAATAGTAGTGCCTGCATCCAAACTTTGAGTGGATAGTTCTTGTGGGGCAGGAGCCTTAACAACTGCATCAACCCTTTGAGTTGAAGGTTTTTGTTGATTATATCCTCATTCCTGTTGGTTTCATTTGCTCCTTCTTGAATGGCTGTTGTTGAACTTTGATCAACAAGTTCTTGTATGCTTGGCCCAGAGATGATTGCTACCTCACTTTGAGAGGCAGGTTCTGTGTGTCCTGGCCAAAAGAAACTTGTTTCTTCTTCTTTCTTATAAATTATTTTGTACTAGGAGAGGCTGGAGTTGATTTTGATTTCTTTATTTCCATCTCATTTCTTACTTCTTCTGCCAGCTCCCTTATTCTCTCCAATGATATCTCCTTGATAATTTGTTTAGGAGATTGAATAGGAGAATCAGATATTTTCACTAGAACAGCTTCACTTGCAGCATCAATGTTATCTAAGGTAATTATAAGACTAGTAAAAGGATTAACAAGAAGATAATTACCATCCATTTCAGCTAATTCATCATTTTCTTCCCTATTGGCATTTTCATCATCATCATCTACCTCAATTCCACCGATGTTACTGTTTATTTGGTCAAGCAATCAAGGTCATAGTGCCTGGGCTGTTCCTTTTTCAAATTCAGATGTAAATCCATACTCATCAGCATTCTAATTCACTATATCATCCAGAGACTCTTCGTTACTTTCCTGAACATTACCAGAAACCTTCATAACAGCATCAAAGTTGAGTACTTGAAGTTGAGCAGAGTTTGGCTGATCAGAGATTAGAATATCAGAGTTTAAGATTTTATCAGAGTTTAACTATTGTTGCATCAGAGTTTAACTCTTCAGTATTTGGACCTTTAGAGATTGCAACCTTGATCAACCTTCGTTTCTTCTTTTTCATTTCAGGCATTAGATTAACTTTAAAGGGCATCATGAAAGTTGCAGGAGGAATCTCAGAAGCCTTCTTAACAATCTTCTTTATAGGAAAAACTAACCCTTCATCAAAATCTGTATTTTCATCAATTAATTTTCTTTTCTTAGGAGAAGATTCTTTCACTAATTTGCCTTTTTTTAGCTTGTGCCTTGTTGAAAGGTTTTTGTTACAACTACAGTCTTTTGGGAGACTGTAGAGGTTGGCAACTGTGTTTGGGAATCAGTTTTTAGTGGGTGGATTGGGTTAGAATCAGAGGGTGTTAAACTCCGATCCATAGCCAGAAAGGAAATCCCTACCATACATGGTAGGCATTCTTTGATGTAAGAGAAGCCTGACCCATGTGGGATAAAAGAGTTTACGAAGTTTACCTTCAACCTCCTTCTTCATATCTTTTCTTGATAGATCAGTAAAAAATCTTTTATTCATACAAAAGCTAACTAAACTCTGATCATGCTTAAAACTTACATCAGTTAATAAATGGCTAAAAATTAACTGTAAAAATCTAGTAAAATATATAGTATATGCATCATCATCTATTTTACTAGCTAATTGCCTAATAATCAAATAGGGAAAATTAAAATTTAAATTCTGGGTTAGAGAATACTCAATCTGTTGAGACAGCTGCGGAATGGCATCAAAATTTGTGCATTTATCTATGAAAGCCCTTGTAATGGAGTCGAAGAACAAGCTACATTTTCTTCCTAAATGGGGCCTTGTCAAACTCCCCAGTTTAGATAGACTGCCTACATAGCCTATTTCTCTGAAAAACTCTTTAATATGTTCATCATTTACTAGATCATCGTACATAGTTACTTCTGGAAGATGAAGGGCTTGACGAACCACAGCAGGTGTTATTAAGTGAGTGTCATTGCATTTGAATGTGATGATAGGCTCATCATCATCACTAGCATTATTGAACTTTGCAGTCGACCAAATTTTAAGCAGAGTTTGAGCAGAGAAATTATTGGGTTCCTGAAGAGCGTACCCAATATAGTTGTTCTGCAAAAAATCTTGAATAATATGAAAGTCTTGAGGTGTATCGATTTTATTCAGAAGGGAGATATAATTAGTTGCAGCAAATGTATAGTTTTGGAATGAAAGACATTTAGATGCTATTGAAATACAGAGATATGCAGGTTGAGAAAAATTAGGGTTTATAGAGAAAATGAGAGAAAAGACAAGATACAGATAGTGAAAATATGAAATAAACTATTCCCTCTCAATTGCAGCTAGTGTATAGTGGAACACATGGCATTAAATAATTGGAAGAGTAATGAGTAGTGTAATTCTCAAAATATAGCAAATGTGTGTATTTGTGTATAGATATGAATCGATTTTCGTGAGATACACGCGCCCTATGATTAGTCCAATCAGAGAATAATAATTATGATGTCATAGATAAATCTCAAAGTTTAATCATGTAATCAGAGTTTAGAGTAAACATAGTTTAACTTAAACAGAGTTTAACATGTAGACTGAAATCAGAGTTTAGAGCAATCAGAGATTAACATATGAAATTTGAATCATAGTTTACCATATACTCTGACAGAGTTTACCATTAATACTAATAACTTGTGATCAGAGATTAGATATTCTAATGATCAGAGTTTACTTCATTTCCATCAGAGTTTACCACACACTCTAACAGAGTTTACCAAATACTCTGATTTTCTGCTATTTCCCATCTGGAGTTGATCGACTTGTCACCATTCCTAATTCAGAAACCAATCTTGTAAAAGTTGCTTCACACAGGGGATTGGTGAATATGTCTGCTAATTATTGATCTGAGAGAACAAAATGCATTTTAATTGTTCCTTCCATGACATGTTCCCTTCTGAAGTGATATCTGATACTGATGTGCTTTGTCATAGAATGTTGAACTAGATTTCCTGTCATTGCAATAGCACTTTGACTATCACAATACATAGGAATTTTTGAAAATTTCACACCATAATCTAACAGTTGATTTCTCATCCATAAGATTTGTGCATAACAGCTTCCTGCAGCTATATATTCAGCCTCTATTGTTGATGTTGAGATAGATTTCTATTTCTTACTAAACCATGAGACAATTCTTCCACCAAAAAATTGACAACTGCCACTTGTGTTTTTCCTGTCAATTTTGCATCCTGCAAAGTCAGCATCTGAATAACCTATTAATTTAAAATCAGACTCTCTAGGACACCATAAGCCAAGATTAATGGTGCCTTTAAGATATCTGAAAATTCTTTTAACAGTAATCAAATGAGGTTCCCTTGGATTTTCCTAGAATCTAGCATATAGATAGGTTGCAAACATAATGTCTGGTCTACTTGCAGTCAAATAGAGAAGTGATCCAATCATGCCTCTGTATGCTATAATATCTATAGGTTCTCTAGTGTCTTGATCAAGTTTGGTTGCAGTAGCCATTAGAGTTGTTGCAGATGCAGAGTCTTGCATTTGAAACTTAGTGAGTAGATTATTTGTATATTTAGACTGATTTATGAAAATACCTTCATCAGTCTCTTTCACTTGTAACCCTAGAAAATAACTCAATTCTCCCATCATGCTCATTTGACACCTAGACTGCATTAGCTTTAAAAATCTTTTACAGAGGTTCTCATTAGTCGAACCAAATATAATATCATCAACATATATTTGAACAAATAATAAATCCTTGCCTTGAGTTCTATAAAACAAGGTTTTTTCAATTATACCCTTGTAAAACCACTTTCAAATAGAAATTGAGCCAGAGTTTCATACCAGGCTCTTGGTGTTTGCTTGAGTCCATATAAAACTTTATCCAGTCTGTAAACATGATTTGGATATTTTGGATTGACAAAGCCAGGTGGTTGTTCAACATAAACTTCTTTTTCAAGTTCTCCATTTAAAAATGCACTTTTAACATCCATGTGGTAAACCTTGAATTTCTTGTGTGCAGCATAAGCAAGAAAAATTCTGATTTCTTCAAGTCTAGCTACAGGTGCAAAGGTTTCATCATAATCAACACCTTCCTGTTGAGAGTAACCTTTGGCAACTAGTCTTGCTTTGTTCCTTGTAATAATTTAGTTCTTCCTGCATTGCAGTAACCCAATCTGCATCCTTCAAACCATCTTCAACCTTCTTTGGTTCTGTTTGAGAAAGAAAACTATGAAATAGACATTCATTTTGAATAGATTTTCTTTTCTGAAGTCCACTTTCTAGATCACTAATAATCAAGTCAGGTGTGTGATCTTTGGTCCATTTTCTTGGATGTGGAAAATTTCTTGAACTAGATATTCCCCCATGATTTGTGCCTTCATAGAATGATTCTTCTGTAAATGCTGATCATCCCCCTGATGTTCTGCTTCCATCAGTGTTAGATGTCTCAGAGTTTATGTACTCAGAGTTTGAATGATCAGAGTTTGAGTGATCATAATTTGTGGTTTAAGAGTTTGATTGATCAGAGTTTAGGGTTTCAGAGTTTGTATTGGTCAGAGTTTGGTCAGACTCTGATATTTCAATAACTGTGATTTGTTCTCCAATATTAGTAATTGATTGATGTTGCTCCCCCTCAATATGTGCAGAATCTTCAATTTCTATTTCAATCATTTCTGAATTAGCATTTAAGGGATCATAATTTAACTCACTAGAGTTTGGTTCAACAGAGTTTATCTCATCCGAGTTTAGCTTTTCAGAGTTTGTATTCTGCAATTCATTCTCAAATCTCAGAGTTTCTTGAGCATCTTCATCATGTAATTCATCTATTTTTCCTTCATCAAAAGAGACATTAATTGATTCCATGACTGCCTTTGTCCTTAAATTAAACACTTTGAATTCCCTTGAAGAGGTTTTAGAAGTTGTAGCATAACCAACAAAACTTTCTTCATCTGCTTTGAGTTCAAATTTCTTCAATTGTTCAGGATATGTTTTGAGAATAAAATATTTTCTTGCAAAGATGTGAAATTATTTAACATATGGCTTTCTTCCCTTCAATGTTTCATATGGAGTCATTCCATGTTTATTTATCAAAGTACAATTCTGAGTAATGCATGCAGTATTCACAGCTTCTGCCCAAAAATAAGTAGGTAGTTTTGCTCCTTCTAACATTGTTCTTGCAGCTTCAATTAGACTTATGTTCTTTCTTTCAACTACACCATTTTGTTGAGGTGTGCCAGGTGCTGAGTGTTAGTATTGGTGTCCTAGAGACAAACTTTTATGTTTTATTGAAAAAAATTGAGGATTATGTTTTATTTGATTATTTAATTAATATTTATTATGTCTATATTTACTATGTTATAAATTGAAAGCATAATAAATGTCCTTGGAATATTAATATGCATTATATACCTTTTAAGTATGTGACTTAAAAATGAGATTATATTAATAGTATTTTATTCATAAAATTCCTTAATCGAGTATTATTATTTAAGGACAATAATAATGCAATAAGACTAGTAAGTTTGTTGACAGATGACTGCATCTCATTGGTCATAAGTATGGTGATACTAAAGTCAAGAACATAAGTGTATGTCTCAATGCATGACACCGGAAAGACCCGCCATAAGATTCTACATGTTAATAAGTGTCATAAGGAATTCTCACTGTGATAATGATGTAATGATCCTCTGACTTGAAATCATTATATTTCTATACGAGAATTAATATACTTTGATTACACTCAAAGTTACCTTTAACCGGGTAATGATAAAGGTGGACATTGGGTATGCTATGAATCGTATAAGGAATATGAATGATAGATATAGGATTTAACCCTCTAATTTTAGGAGTGATATTATTGGCCTCTTGATTGAGTGATACTATGAAATGTATGGTCGTGCTCAATTATTGATTTGTTTAATAGTTTACTCATTGATCAAGGAAACCAAGGTTAAACTTTGAAGAGGATGACACAATACATGCCTCGAGTTTGATCTATAATATAAGGTTAAAGGGATTATATTACATTGCACATTATTCACGAAAGGTTTAATTGAATCACCAATTATTATTGTTACATAGGTAACAATGATGTATTACTATATGCCGCTCATTGTTTAAAATTTTATTATTTGAAAATAAAATTATTGCCAACGTAATAATAACCTAAAGGGTCACACACAAAAAACGTCTAAACGGAGCTTTATTTAAATTACGAATTTAAATATTTTATTATTATTTTAAATTTAATTATTGAATTAATTAAGTGGGACATGATTAATTATATTATAATTCGAATTTAATAATAACCCAAAAATCAGAATGGGGTTTTTTAAAGAGACCTCATAGATTTGGGTTTGGCCCAATTATCTTAAGCTCATATAAATACATAAGAATGTGTTTAGGAGCCTTAGACTTGACATCTCGTTTTATCAGAAAAACCCCAGCAGCTCTACACAAGAGAGAGGCTAGCAAGTGAGAGAGAAAGAAGAGATAAATCAGGGTTGTTCTTGGCTAGTATATTCTCCGCTGATCGTTAGACGAATTGACGTTCGTGTGGATACCGTTAGAGAGTGTTTCTTGAAGAAGGGGCTGTTGTGATTCATTAAGCAAGGACCTCCCATTGAACATCAATTCATAAATCTTCTAAGGTACAGACTTCATTCATCATTATCATTCAACGTTATACATAGATCCTGCGATTGGGTTTTGATTTTTTTGGTTTTTACGTTACTTTCGTTGCGTTTTCATGCCCAAAACCCATCAATGGTATCAGAGCTATGTGTATAATGGGATGATTTGGTTATGTGTTTAACAGTTTTTCGATGTATGTAAACATATATAAGATATGCCATGACTATATGTTGAAATATATGTTTATATGATTTTGAATATATGATATTCATGTGTAGTATAATCATGGGATGATTGTATGTATTGCTGTATGTATATGATACATGTTTGTTCTTGTTATGGGAATCGTATTTAATACGAATTTTGAAATGACTTCTGTAGATTTTCTGAAATATGTGTCCAGTGTCCGATTTTTATAAAAGATATGTGTTTTCTGACTGGAATCATGTCACTGAACAATACTGACTAAGTTAGTTTGGCGTCTGTAAGCCATTAGATGTCGTTACAGGCCCCAAAACGGTGATTTTTTTTTAAATTTATTTGATTTTCTGAAATTTCGAAATTTGTTATATGATATGTTTATATAATCTGAGATATATTACATGTGTTATGTGATAGCATGGTGGATGGTTATGGCCTTAAGACCCATAAGATAGTGGTTTTGAATTATGGTTTTGGTTTTTAAATACGACTTACAAGTCTTTTATTCATTGTAATTGTTAATCTCGAATGTAACTCGAGTTCTTCTTGTAATTGCATTATAATAGATTTATTTATCATTCAATGTAATTGTTTAATGGAGACTTGAAAGCGAGGAAGCTAGGAGGCAATCCAGATGATGGAGCAATGAAGAAGATAAAGACATGTAATAGTGTAGTATTTGAAACTGCCATAGATTGACTTTGATAATTCCATTAGCTTGGAAATATCACATAGGATGGGGTCATAACAAAACACTTTTAATTTACGCACAATACAATAAATCCCTAAATAAATATTAAGTTAATAAAGATGTCTTCCAATGTTAATACACATCAAGATCAAGATTGAGAAGGAGTGGGTTTGCCAAAGTGAAGTACTCTTATCAATAATGGGAAAATTTGATAAGTAAATGTATTTAGTTTATTGAAACGTTGGGTCTAACTTAACTAAATCTAGAGGTATAAAGTTTGGTGAGATTTATTGGATAAATGTGTACAATGGATTATTTCACCAAACTTTTCAAAAGTTATATTTGATATAATCGACAAATGTTGTCTACCTAAATAGTCGTATCTTGGGTGTATTAGTCATCGATATCTTAAAACATGGATGAAATATGGATCTTGGCTAACTTGAAAGATTTAAAGAAATGCTTTCCGAATTAATAGTTAGGGCTATTGATTTGATAAAAAATAGTGGTAGATATATATTATGAATGTATATGATAATCACTTGAACATAATTAAACTTTTACAAACTAACTAATATGCATTTTAAACATTGTAGATATTTAATGGCAAACAACACAAATAACTTTTTTGTGCGAGCAACCCTTGAGAAGGACAAACTGACAAGAACCAACTTCCTTGATTGGTATAGGAATTTGAGGATTGTCCTCAGGCAAGAACGAAAGCTCCACGTCATTGAAATTCTTTCATCTGCTCCTCTTGTTGAGAATGTAACTCGCGTTCAGCAAAATGCTTATCAGAAGCATATTGATGATGTGAATGATGTTGCATGTCTTATGCTGGCAACCATGAGTGATGAGCTTTAAAAACAACATGAGCATATGGATGCTTATGAGATGATTGAACACCTTCAAAGAATGTTTGAGGGACAGGCTCACCAAGAAAGGTTCAACATGAGCAAAGCACTATATGCTTGCAAACAGGGAGGGCGTGAACCTGTTCAACCACATGTTTAAAGATGATAGGTTATATTGAGTATCTTGATACTTTGGATTTCCCGATTGGTCCGGAAGCTCAGATTGACTTGATCTTGCAATCTTTGAACAACAACTATACTCATTTTTTTATGAACTACAATATGAATAAGATAGACAAAACACCCACTGAATTATTGGCTATGTTACGAACTGCTGAAATCAACATAAAAAGGGTTGAACCTACTCCTATATTGATGGTAGACAATAAAGGTAAGGCTAAAAGGAAAGGAAAATGGAAGGGAAAGAAGAAGATTGGATCTGCTTTTGGTCCCAAACCAAAGGTTAATCCCAAAAAAGCTTTAAAGCCTAAGGGTGCTGTTGCAAAGGGTGACTGCCACTACTGTGGTAAACCAGGTCATTGGAAGAGAAACTATAATGCTTATTTTGATGATCTGAAGAAGCAGAAGGCTGGTCAAGCTTCTGATTCAGGTATTTATGTTATAGAGGTCAATTTGTCTACTTCTACATCATGGGTATTAGATATTGGATGTGGTTCTCACGTTTGTATAAATGTGAAGGAACTACAAAGGCGTAGGACATTGGCTAAAGGAGAGGTCGACCTACGAGTTGGCAATGGAGCAAAGGTTGCTGCTTTGGCTGTAGGAACTTATTATTTATCATTGCCCACTAGGCTTATTTTAGAACTTGAGAATTATTTTTACGTGCCTGCAATTTGCAAAAACATTATTTCGGTTTCTTATTTGGACAAGAAAGGTTTTGCATTTTTAATTCAGAATAATAGTTGTTCCTTTTCTTTGAATAATGTTACCTATGGGGTTACACGTTTATTTAAATATTTTTATGTTCTTGATTTAGACACTCCTATCTATAATGTGAATAACAAACGTCTTAAAACTAATGACTCAAATCAAACAAACCTCTGGCACTGTCGTTTAGGCCATATAAATGAGAAGCGCATTTCCAAGATACAAAAGGATGGATACTTGGATAAGTTTGACTTTGAATCATACGAAGCATGCGAACCTTGTCTCATTGGAAAAATGACTAAAGCTCCTTTTACTAGACAAGATGAAAGAGCCACTGAATGATTAGAACTTATACATAGTGATGTATGTGGTCCTATGCGTATTATGGCAAGAGGTGGCTTTTACTACTTTATCACGTTTACTGATGATTTCAGTAGATACGGATATGTGTATCTTAAGAAGAACAAATTCGAATCTCTTGAAAAGTTCAAAAATTACAAAGCTGAAGTAGAAAAGTAAACTGGTGAAAGTATTAAGACCCTATGATTTGATCGTGGAGGTGAATACTTGAGCCATGAATTTAAGAGTTTCATAAAAGATGAGGAATCGTACTTTGTTGGACATGGTATGATCAATGATGAGTCATGCGAATCTTTTAATTAGTTTCTGGGGTTACGCCCTGGAGACGGCTGCTTATACACTTAACCAGGTTCCTACTAAAACGGTTCAGAAGACTACATATGAGATATGGACTGAGAAACTTCATAGCATGTCATTTATGAAAATTTAGGGATGTGAGGCATTTGTGAAACATCTAACTTCTGACAAGCTAGGACCTAAATCAGAAAATTTGTAATTTTTTGGGATACCCAATTGAAACAAAGGGTTATTCTTTCTATAATTCTTCAGAGAACAAAGTGTTTGTTGCTCGAACTACAATGTTCCTTGAAAGAGAAATGCTGTCTAAGAAAGACATTGGGAGGATAATAGATCTGGATGAAATTCGAGACCCACATGATAACATTGAACCAATGGAGGAACCTGAGCAGAATGTACAAGAAAACAATACTGCTCAGGAAACACAGGTTATTCGTAGGTCTGGTAGGATTCGCCATGAACCCGAGAGATATTATGGATTTTTCTTGACTCAAGATGGTGATGTGATGCTTGTGGATGAAGATGAGCCTCTCACGTACCAAGACGCTATGAACACTCCAAAATCTAAGAGATGGCAGGATGCCATGAAATCTTAGATGGAATCCATGTATACTAATCAAGTATGGACTTTGGTTGATCCACCTGAAGGGGTAAAACCTATAGGGTACAAGTGAGTTTTCAAAAGGAATACCCACATGAATGGTAATGTACAGATCTATAAAGCACGATTGGTGGCAAAAGGTTTCAAGCAAATTAATGGTATTGACTATGATGAAACCTTTTCACCAGTGGCTATAGTCAAGTCCATCAGGATTTTGCTTGCTATAGCTTCTTACCATGACTATGAAATCTGGCAAATGGATGTCAAAACCGCTTTCTTAAATGGGAGCCTTGAAGAAGATGTGGATGTGTATATGACACAGCCTGAAGGTTTTGTTGATCCAAAGAATGCTGGAAAGGTATGTAAGCTGCGTCGATCCATTTATAGATTGAAACAAGCCTCAAGGAGATGGAAAATTCGTTTTGATAAACTGTCAAAGAGTTTGGGTTTATTCAAAATGAAGATGAACCATGTGTTTACAAGAAGGTAAGTGGGAGCAATGTGGCATTCCTAGTATTATATATTGATGATATATTAATAATAGGGAATTACATTCCTTCTTTACAGGCTGTTAAGACTTGGTTGAGTAAGAATTTCTCAATGAAAGACTTAGGAGAAGCGACCTATATTTTAGGTATCAAGATCTATAGAGATAGATCAAGAAGAATGATCGGCCTAAGTCAGAGTATAATCGAGTCGAGAATGATTCTACGAGTTTTTACAAGTTCAAGTTCAATCGAGTCTCGAATGATTTGAATTGTTACAAGTTCAAGTTCAAGTTCAAGTTCAATCGAGTCGAGAATGATTCTAGGAGTTTTTACAAGTTATTTCCATGTACGAACAAGTCAAAAATGAAGCTATAAGTTGATTTCCACTTCATATTAGTCAAGAATGAAGCCCCAAATTGTTACGAAATGTTTTCAAGTTCAATCGATTCGAGAATGATCCTAGGAGTTTTTACAAGTTATTACCATGTTCAAAGTGTTAGTATTGGTGTCCTAGATACAATACTTTTAATGTTTTATTTAAAACATTTAAGGATTATGTTTTATGTAATTATTTAATTAATATTTATTATGTCTTTATTTACTGCGTCATAAATTGAAAAAATAATAAATGTCCTTGGAATATTAATACGTAATATATATCTTTAAGTATGTGACTTAAAAATGAGATTATATGAATAGTATTTTATTCTTAAAATTCCTTAGTCAATTATTATTATTTAAGGACAGCAATAATGCAATAAGGCTAGTATGTTTGTTGACAGATGACCACATCTAATTGGTCATAGGTATGGTGATACTAAAGTCAAGAACATAAGTGTATGTATCAATACATGACACTGGAAAGACCCGCCGTGAGATTCTACATGTTAATAAGTGTCATAAGATATCTCATAGTGATAATGATGTAATGATCCTCTGACTTGAAATCATAATAATCCTATATGAGAATTAATATACTTTGATTACACTCAAAGTTACCTTTAACCGGGTAATGATAAAGGTGGACATTGGGTATGCTATGAATCGTATGAGGAATATGAATGATAACTACAGGATTTAACCCTCCAATTCTAGGAGTGATATTATTGGCCTCTTGATTGAGTGAAACTATGAAATGCATGGCCATGCTCAAATATTGATTTATTTAAATAGTGTACTCATTGATCAAGGAAACCGAGATTAAACATTGAAGAGGATGACACTATACATGCCTCGAGTTTGATCTATAATATAAGGTTAAAGGGATTATATTACATGGAACATTATTCATCAAATGTTTAATTGAATCACCAATTATTATTTTTACTTGGGTAACAATGATGTATTACTAGATGCCGCTCATTGTTTATAATTTTATTATTGGATATTAAAATTATTGTCAACGTAATAATAACCTAAAGGGTCATACACAAATAACGTCAAAACATAGGTTTATTTAAATTACGAATTTAGATATATTATTATTATTAATTCGAATTTAATTATTGAATTAATTAAGTGGGACTTTATTAATTATATTAGAATTCAGATTTAATAAGTATTATTATTTATTCGAATTTAATTATTGAATTAATTAAGTGAGACTTGATTAATTATATTAGAATTCAGATTTAATAAGTATTATTATTTATTCGAATTTAATTATTGAATTAATTAAGTGGGACTTGATTAATTATATTAGAATTCGGATTTAATAATAATAATAACCCAAAATTAGAATTGATTTTGGAAACCACATGGATTAGGGTTACACCCAAAATCTCTCTCTCCCCTATATATACATTACGATGTATAGTATTAGGGTTAATCATCATCAAATTTCATTTTAGAGAAAAACTCTAGCTGCTCAACATCAAGAGAGGCTAGAGAAAAAGAGAGAGGAAGAGGCAAGCAATTCAGCTAGTACCGACTCCGATGATCGTTGGATGATCGGGCATTCGTGTGGACTTCTTTGGAGAGCAAATCTTTGCAACAAAGGGCTGCTGTGATTCGTTTTTCCTGGATCTTCATTAAACATCATACGGAAAGCTTTGTTAAGGTACAGACTTCTTCACCATAATCATCCAAAGTTATACATGGATCCTGCGGTAGGGTTTCAGTTTTTTTTATTGTTTTTATGTTAATTCCGCTGCGTTTTCATGCCCGAAACCCTTCAATTCCAGATTTCCAAAGATGATGCCTTTCCAAGTAAACAAGTTAAGGGACCATCAGAGTTTACATTCAAGCTAGCTTCTAATAAGTTTTTATGTCTATGACTAATAAGAACTACTTTACCATCCTTCTTGCTTTTTATTTCACAATTAGTTCCATGAAATTCCACAATATAACCTCTGTCTGTCATTTGACTCACACTTAACACATTATGCTTGAGTCCATTAACCAAAGCTACATTCTCAATGATGACATTTCCAATAACAATATTGTCATATCCCAATGTTCTTCGTATGTTGCCATCTCCAAACATACTGTTGGGTCAGCCTTCTCTTCAAACTCTGAAAGCAGGTATTTGTTTCCAGTCATATGTGTAGAACATCCACTATCAATAACTAGGATGTTTTTCATGTTTCCCTGCAATCAGTTAATGCAAATTAATTAGTAGATTTGGGAACCCAAAGAAGTTTGGGTCCTTTCTTTTGAACCTTGTTAACTCTTGCAGCAGAAGTATTTTTAATAGAGTTTATGTTAACAGAGTTTACATTATCAGAGTTTGCATTTTCAGAGTTTATCTGTCAGATTTGCTTTTCTTTTATCAGATTTTATCACATAAATTTGTTTGACAACATGTTTTGGAGATTTATTTAGTTAAGGCAATGGTTCATAATAATTGTAATACAAACTATGATATTCTTTGCATGTATAAATTGAATGCCATAAACTATCACAGTGAAAACAGGGATTTTGTGGTCTATATCTAGTTTGTTTTCTAGCCTCTGAACTAGGTCTCTCAGGTTCCTTCTTTTTGTTTTGTTTACAGTCATTGGCAAGGTGATTTGAATTACCACAAGTAAAGCAGGTTTTTCTAGGAGCATCGGGGATATACTTATAGTTATTCTCCTTAGTAATTCCTATTTTGTCATTTCTATTTCTTTTTATCTTTTTAGGTTTGTTTTTATTAATGATTACCTTCAACTTTTCATTAAGCTGCTTATGAGAAAGTAACCCTGTATTCACCTTTATATTCTCTAACATACTATTTTCTTTATTTGTAACGCATTCACTAAGAGTTTTCTTGTCATTAGAAGATCTAACAAATTTCACAGGTTTATTCAATATTCCTTTTATGTGTGTTTTAGTGTGTGTATCCTTATCAGATTCATAACCTAAGGCAGAAGTCCAATTCTTGTTAGAAAGCATTTGTTGGACTCTTTTGCTAGAGTTTGTTCAAACTCTGAAAGTCACTTTTTCTTTAGCTAACTCAGATTTTAAATAATCAACTTGTATTTCTAACTGAGTTTGCATGTGTATAGCATTCTCACAGTCCTTCTTAGAGCTAAGCATATGTGAATTTTCAGATTCAGGAAAGTCATTCCTAGTAGTCAGAATTTGTATTTTAGATTTTAATCTTTCATTCTCAAGTGAATGTGATTTAAAGATAACATGCAAAGTTCTAAGAAAAGATATTAATTCATGGATATCTTCGGTATTAAAATTGAAGACAGAGTTTGGTACCTTATCAGAGTTTGAGATGGGAGCATCAGTGTTTGCCATGAGTGCATAATTGGTTTCTTCTTCAGAGTCTGAGGAGTCCATCCAATCCATCTTTGATGTAATAAGTGTTTTTCCAGATTCATTGCTTCTTCATTCAGTAGCAAAGTGCCCCATCTTATTACACTTGTAACACTTAACCTTTTATTTATCAATAGTCTTTGATTTTCCATCTTTGTCTTCTTTTTTCCTGAATTTGTCTTTCTTTTCTGGTTCTCCATGATTTTTCTGAAAATTACCTTGCTTCCTATATTTTTTGTACTTCATCCTTTTGAAGCCTTTAACAATCATAGCAACCATCTCCATCATGTCAAAATCTGTGGAGTCATCAGAGTTTGTCTCTGTTAGGAATATATTCATTTGATGATGTGCAAAATTCTAGAACAGGAGTTAGCTTAGTTTATTTGCAATATATATTTCTAGTATCTGAAGTGTATAATCAGAGTCTAGATAGTCAACATTCATGTTACTTGTACTTAGAAGAATTTCTGTAGAAAGTAAAATCAGAGTTTGCATGAAGATCAGAGTCCGGAAGGTGATCAAAGTCTATAGACTATCGGAGTCTAAGATCTTTCAGAGTCTACAAATGATCAGAGTCTATAGTCTGGCAGAGTCTGAAGAATTCAGAGTCTATAAAGTTAAAGCTAAATTTGGAAGATGATCACAGATAAGGGAAGTCTTCGAAGATAAAGCCAAAGATATTGCAGATATGCTATAAATAAAAGGAAGGAGAATTGCAGAAGGAAACTGTCAACTAATAATTAGGAATTCTATTCCTATTGTAATTTATCTTTCTGTTATTAGTTGATAGGCAGCTCTCTATATAAACTCTATGTAACATGATTGTAAAAGTGTGGAAGTCGAAGCATAATTTGTCTGAGTAAAACTTAGTGAGTGCATAGAAATAAAGAGAGTTGCTGTGATAAACACAGAGAAGCTGCTAGGGTTTGTATACACCCTAGAAGAGTTTTGTATTTACAAATCAATAATATAAATAGTACTTATTCATATCTTTGTATTTGATCTTTGTTCTTAATTCATATCTGTTTATTGATATTGAGTTGATTTTAAATCAGGCAGAAAAGACACACAAGTATTCAACCCCCTTCTACTTGTGCAACTGGGAAAACAATTGGTATCGGAACCTAACGTTTAAAATCGATTAAAGATATCTGGAAACAAAGATGGCAATTATAAGATTCCTATGCTTAAGAGATACGAGTTCACCCACTGGAAGGTTAAGATGATGCACCATCTGGAAGTAACAGAACCTGACTATCTTGAAAGAATTCATGAAGGACCCTATGTGCCCTTAAAGCTAGTGCCTCAAATCAATGAAGAAGGAAAAGTAAATGAAGAACACTTCATTGAAAAACCAAAGACTGAATGGACAAAAGAGGACAAAGAGAATGTTCTTAAGGAGGCAAAGGTAAAAAACATACTCTTTAACAGTTTGGATTATGTTCTTACAAACTGTGTTATATCATGTCAAACTGCTAAGGAGATGTGGACAAAACTTGAAGTGCATTGTCAAGGAACTAAAGATGTCAAGAAGAATGCTAGGTCTTTGCTAATTCAAGAGTATGACTATTTTGAAGCAAAATCTGGAGAATCTATTATTGAGATGTATGATAGGTTTATAAAACTCTTGAATGTGATGGCTATGCTTGGTAAGGTTTATGATTCTGAAGATACAAACACTAAGTTTCTGAGAGCACTTCCTGAAGAGTGGGACAATAAGACTACAGCCATAAGGGAAGCTAGAGATTTGGATGAACTAACTCTAGAAGAATTGTATGGCAGGCTCAAGACATATGATTTAGAGATGCAACAGAGGAAGAATAAGAAGTATGTGAAGACAAAATCTATAGCACTCTTAATGGAGTCTGAAAAAGAACAACATGAACAACCCACAGAAACAAGAATCAAGGATTCAAGGAAAAAGGGTAAAACTGTTGTGGAGTCAGAGTCTACTGACACAGACTATGATTCTGAAGAAGAGATTGATCCAAGTCAAATCATGGCTATGTTTGCCAAAACTTTCAAAAGAATGAAATTTAACAAAAGGACTGGCAAATTTAGCAAAAGGCCATCATTCAAGAAAGAAGATGAGAAGACTGAGAAGAGCAAGAGTACTATAATCAAACTTGACAAACCAAAGGTCAAATGTTTCAACTGTGGAATATTGAGGCACTTTGCCAGTGAATGCAGAAAGTCAAAAAATCAAGGAAAAGGAAAAGCACTTTTATCAACAGGAAAGGATTGGGCAGATTCAAGCTCAGAGGATGAAATTGATTATGAAAATCTAGCATTGATGGCATCCTCCTCAAGAAAATCACAATCTCCCAAAGAACCCTCATCTCCTAAAATTCAGGTATCAATCTTTACTCCTGAATCCTTAATTAACTTAGACTCTAATGGTATAGAAATTGTGCAAAGTGAGGTTAAAAAAATAATGACAACATATAGGTCTTTCACTAGTGAAAGTGAAAGGTTGAGAGAAGAAAACTTAACCTTAACTAAAAGGAATGATCATTTAGAGTCTGAGTTAATATTAATGGAACAATACAAAAAGGATTCTGAGAAAAATAGTCATAATTACACTGAAATTTTGAAAGCCTATGACTATGTTAAGAATGAACTAGAAGAAGAAAGACTTAAGTTCAAAGTCTGGACAGACTCTGGTAGAAAAGTTTAAAAAAATCTCAACAATCAAAATGTGTGTCAAACTGCTGGTCTAGGCTATGACAATAGTCAAGGCAAAAGACCTATTGTTGAAAATAATAACAATGAAGAAGCTATACAATCTAATAAGACTAAAGACAAAAGCACATTTGTTCATGTTAAGTTTGTGACTCCTAAAGAAAAGACTGAAATCACAAACTCATATGTCAATAGTCCCCCTGTCGTTGACAAAAAGACAGATGAAATTGAAGCAAATAACTCTAAGAAAAATATTAACATAGGGTACTTGTCTAAGTCTAAGTTAAAAGAAAGGCTAGAGAACTTATCAGAGTCTACCAAAACTAGGAGAAATAGGAATGGTAAGGAAGGCATTAATAAATCAAATAATTATTAAAAGGATCCTAATGCTCCTAGAAAGAAGTGTTTTAGATGTGGCAACCACAACCATTTAGCTATAGATTGTAAAGCAAAAATTGAAAAAAAATCAGAGTTTAGTCTTCCACAGACTCTGAAAAGTCACTACATTCCACAAAAACCTTGTTATCACTGTGGTAGCATATTTCACTCTATTTATATGTGTAGAGACTATCATGAATTGTATTTCAATTTTTATGAGCTAAAATTATCTATTGATAAAAGCTGGTATGCCACTGTTAAGACTCCACAAGAGTCAAAAGCAACAAAGGAGACAGGTAAATCAAAGGTGAAAATTGCTAAACCTGTTTCACCTAAATTTAAAGGAAAAGGATCCAAAACTGCTTGGATCCCCAAAATAACTAACTAGTTGTTTTATGTATGCAGGGAACAAGGGTAAAAAATGTAACCCTAATCCTGGACAGTGAATGCTCAAGACACATGACTGGAAAGAAATCCCTGCTTACAGACTTTGTGAAAATGGTTGGACCAGAAGTATCCTTTGGAGATGGCAACAAAGGACAAACACTGGGATATGGCAAGATTGTACTTGGAAATGTCATCATTGAACAAGTAGCTCTAGTTGATGGCTTAAGACACAATTTGATAAGCAAAAGTCAACTAGGAGATAAAGGTTACCATACTGGCTTTGACAACAAAGAGTGTCTTGTGACTCACAAAGAAACAGGTATTCTGGTTTTTAAAGGTCACAGACATGGTAACATTTATGAAGCCAGCTTGGAGGATTGCATACACAGTGAACTCACATGTCTATATAGTAAGGCCTCAATTGAAGAAAGCTGGAAATGACACAAGAAACTATCACACATCAACTTTAAAACTCTAAACAAGTTGGTTAAACAGAATCTTGTAAGAGGATTACCACAGGTTGATTTTGTGCAAGATGGACTTTGTGAAGCATGTCAACTTGGAAAGCAAAAGAAATCATCCTTCAAGAACAAGACAATCAATACCATTTCTGAACCCTTTTTTTTTATTGCACCTTGATTTATTTGGTCCAGTAAATGTTATGTCTATTAATAAAAAGAAATATACTCTTGTTATTGTAGATGATTTTACAAGATTCACATGGGTTTTCCTTCTACATTCAAAGGATGAAGCTCCATGACACATAATAGACCATATCACTTTTTTGGGGAAAAATTCAAAGAAAACAATTAGAGTTCTAAGGAGTGACAATGGTACTGAATTCAAGAATTCAATCATGGAGGACTACTGTGCATCAAAAGGAATTACTCAACAATTTTCTGCACCAGGAACTCCTCAACAAAATGGAGTTATGGAGAGAAAGAATAGAACCCTCATAGAAGCTGCCAGAACAATGTTGGCAGAGTCTAAGCTACCAGTATATTTTTGGGCAGAGGCAGTCAATACAGCATGTTTCACTCAAAACTGTACTTTAATAAACATTCATGGAAAGACTCCTTATGAAATGATAAAGGACAAGAAGCCAAGTGTGAAACACTTTCACATATTTGGATGCAAGTGTTATGTACTGAAAGTACATCCTGAAAATCTGAGCAAATTTGAAGCCAAGGCAGATGAATCAATTTTTCTTGGATATGCATCAAACACAAAAGCATTCAGAGTGTTTAATCTCAGAACCAATATTGTTATGGAATCTATTCATGTTGCATTTGATAATAAAAAGTTTACAGGATTGCAGGATGAGTCAGAGTCTACTACACTGGAATTTGAAAATCTAAAAAATCCTGAGATAAATGAAGAAGAAGAGGATGAAGACCCTCAAGTAACTCCTGATCCAACACAGGAACCTGCACATTTTGAGGGGGAGCCAGAAAATACAACTCCAAATGATTCAGAGTCTAACAGGTCAGGGTCTACCCAGACAGAGTCTAGACAGACTGAGTCAAATTCTTCAGAATCTAACTCATCAGGGTCTGGATCAAGCAACTTTGAACCCTTGTCAGAGTCAAGCAATTCAGGGGGAGTCTCTTCATTTGAATTTCACTCAAATACAGAAGATGCAAATGACTTAAGGGGAGCTTCAAGTTCAAGAATCAATCTTCCACCAGCTAGAAAATTGACAAGGGGTCACACTCCTGACTTAATAAATGGTGACCCTGAGAGTGGTGTACAAACAAGAACAGCCACTCAAAATGAATGTCTTTATAGCTGTTTTCTCTCAAAGAATGAACCCAAGAAAATTGAGGAAACCTTGCAAGACCCTGATTGGATAATTGCAATGCAAGAAGAATTGAATGAATTTGAGAGAAACAAAGTGTGGAAACTTGTACCAAGACCTAGAGATAGATCAGTTGTTGGTGCAAAATGGGTGTACAGAAACAAACTTGATGAGAGTGGAACTGTAATAAGAAACAAAGCAAGGCTAGTTGCAAAAGGATACTCACAGGAGGAAGGAATTGACTATGATGAAACTTTTGCACCAGTAGCAAGATTGAAAGCTATCAGAATGTTTCTTGCCTTTACAGCTCATTCAAAATTCAAGGTGTATCGGATGGATGTAAAAAGTGCCTTCTTAAATGGAAAATTGGAAGAAGAAGTCTATGTGGAGCAACCACCAGGATTTGTTGATCCAAAATATCCTGATCATGTTTACAGATTAGATAAGGCACTTTATGGATTGAAGCAAGCACCTAGAGCATGGTATGAAACTCTTTCAAAATTTCTTCTTGAAAACGGATTCATAAGAGGTACCATTGACAAAACTCTCTTTATTAGAAAGTATAAAGGTGACATTTTGCTTGTCCATATTTATGTTGATGATATTATATTTGGATCTACTAATGACAAACTCTGTGAAAAGTTAAGTAAACTAATGCCGTCAAATTATGCTTGTCCATAAGAGGTAAACTAATGCATGATGGGAGAATAGAACTTATTTTTGGGGCTTCAAGTCAAACAGAATGATGATGGAATTTTCATCAATCAAACAAAGTATGTAAAAGAACTACTGAAGAAGTTTGATATGCAAGATTCTGCAACTGCTAAAACTCCCATGTCAACAGCCACTAAGCTAGACTCTGACTCAAAGGGTAAGAAAGTTGACAACACTAGCTACAGAGGTATGATTGGCTCATTATTATATTTAACTGCTAGTAGACCAGATATAATGTTTGCAACTTGTCTGTGTGCTAGATTTCAAGCTGACCCCAGAGAATCACATTTAATAGCTGTAAAAAGAATTTTTAGATATCTCAAGGGGGTACAAACTCTTGGACTTTGTATCCTAGAGAGTCAGATTTTTCGCTAATCGGCTATTCAGATTCTGACTATGCAGGATGCAAAGTAGACATGAAAAGCACAATAGGTCAGTGCCAGTTTCTTGGCAACAGATTAATTTCGTGATTTAGCAAGAAACAACAGACTGTATCAACCTCAACAGCTGAGGCTGAATACATTGCAGCTGGAAGTTGCTGTGCTCAAATTCTGTGGATAAGAAATCAATTACTTGATTATGGACTAACATTCTCAAATATTCCTATGTATTGTGATAATACCAGTGCTATTAAAATTGCAGAGAATCCAGTCCAACATTCCAGAACAAAGCACATTGATGTCAGGTATCATTTTATTAGAGAACATGTTGAAAATGGTACTGTGACACTTCACTATGTTCCAACTGACAAACAAATTGCAGACATTTTGACAAAGCCACTTGATGAGTCTACCTTTCTCAGACTGGTAGGAGAATTAGGTATGTTAAACATGTAAGTGATTACAAGTTACAAGCAACAAGGTATGTACTTTAATTATAATTCTGGTTGTAACACATTATAATTAATTATTTTTGTAAAATTTTTATTGGTACTTTATCTTGACAGAGTCTAGTTTTTAGACTCTGACGAGTCTGTAGACTCTGAATAGTCTGTAGACTCTGAGAGTCTGTAGACTCTGAAAAACAATTATCGCCTAGACTCTGAAACGGTTCAAATTTGCGCCTGCAGACTCTGATTGTGTTTAAACTGTTCAAATTACTTGAAATAGGTGGTAACAGTTATTTTTTGAATGGAGATAGACTGTAGACTCGTGTTTATTGTTCGCAATTCAAACAAAATAGAATATATTCATACATTTTACTCACTTGTTTATTACAATTAATTTTTACGGTAGAACTATTCACAGAGCTCTTTACGAACCCTAGCAACTTTCTTCAAGCGAATCCATCACTTTTAACTTACAAACTTTCAATGGCTGCTATCTCAACTGTTATGCAGGGACCCAAAGCTATCGCATTCACATTTGGAGTCTTTGAGTTCATGACCACTAACCATTTAGCATCCCTTGGTGACAAGAAAGGGGTAGATGCTGATTACTATCCTATGATGGATTTCTTGGAGCAGAGTGAGCTCAGTTACGTTCTCAAGGCATCACCAGTCATTCACATGGATGCTGTTTCTCAAGATTGGAGCACTGTAAAGGTAGTTGATCCTTCTCAGGATCAACTAGGTAAAATAATGTTCACCTTTGGCTCAATTACTTTTGATGTCACTACTGATGTGCTTAATTCAGTTTTTAAATTGCCTGTGAAGACACCGTTTGATGAAAATGTTTCTGATTCTGAGATTAAAAGCATGTTTAAATCACTAGGCTATTCTGCTAGTTTAGATAACATGAGTAAATTAACTAGACCCTATCTGAGGAAGGAATAGTCTTTCTTTTTTGATCAAATTGCTAAGTGCTTTACTGGCAAATGTAGTGGCTTTGATGCTATTACTGCTATTACTTATCAAATTGGTCACAGTCTCCTATTTGATAGAGTAATCAACATTGGTGATATGTTGCTCACTCAAATGGGAGAAAAATTAAATAATGTGCATGAGGGGAGGAAGAAAGTCTACTATCATAGATTTCTTATGATTCTCCTCAATCACTTCATTCCTGACATGTCAACCAAGTTGGCAGATGATTGCTGTGTGCGAGCATACAAACAACAAAGCAGGATATTCTCTGATATTAAGATAATTGATGACAAGAAGAAGAGTCTACCTGCAATGACTTATCCACAGGTAATGAAGGTAAAACTCTCAACCTACAAACCTTCTATCTACAATGCTTCTTTTTTTGGTGGTGAAATGGTGCAGAAACAAGTAATGGAGAGTCCCCCTGCACCTACCCAAGTCACCCAATCCCCTTCAAAGACACAATCTTTCAAACCCAAATCCAAAAAGAAACCAACCTCTGATGTCTCTCAACAGGCACCAGTTGTAAAGAGGAGAAAATTGATTCAAACTAGGCTTATAGATGAGCACAGTGATGAGGAGCTCAACCCTCTAGAGAAGCAAGTTGTTGAAGGACTTTCTTTGTTAAAAGAAGGTCATGATACACTTGATTCTACCCTTCAAGCCATGTCTGTAGTCTCTGAAAAGGCTACAGACTCTGACCAGCCTAGGAATGCACCTCAGGATGCTCAAATTGCATCTCTTGAGAAATCTTTTGCTCAAAAATACAGAAGGTTAAGGAAGGCTTATTCTGCACACACACACAAGCCTATTACTATTACTAACCCTGTTTTGCAGAAAATAGATGCTCCCAAGGCTCCTGCAAGGCCAAACTCTGAAAGCAAGAAATCACCTGAACCAGAGTCTAATGTTGGGTCCGAGTCTAGACTGCCTTTAGACTCTGATCATGAGACATTTTGGGAAGGAATGCCATTGGATGCAACCTCATGTCTTATTGATGAAATCCTTACTCCAAGTGATGAGGTGTTGTTATTCCTATATCCTTTGGTGGAATCGGTAGAAGATCCAGAACAATATTAGACTAAATCTCAAGTCTTGGATTTTCTTTCAACCTATGAAACCTTAAGGAAGAGAATGGAACAGGAGCTACAACTGTCCGCACAGGATGTGGTCAAAAATCTATGCAGCTACCTATTCAACTCTTCATTCCCAGAAAAAGCAGTTGGGCTCATAGAAGGCAGAACAACCGAAGTTCTCAAAGCACTAGGTGTGCCATACTCTGAACAGCAAATCACAAAGAAGCCTAAAAAGCTTCGGATCTATAAAAGAAGAGAATCAGAGTCTGTTGCTGAGTTGGAAACTGAGATTGAGCAACCAGTTTTTAATTATGAAGCAATTTGGGATCAAGGAATTACCTACAGGACAGCTATTGATTGGATTTCTACTATTCAGCCTCTTTCCAGGAGGGTGGTTGATTTTCTGGTCCAAAATGTAGGAAAGGTGGCCAACAAATACATCTATCCAACCTATGAAAGTAGATTAGATCAACTAAAGGGCTCATATTATCAAAAACTAGTAACGGAACTGCAGGATTCCTTTCACATGACTTTTGCCCAGGCCATCTATGCACTCCATGCCAGGATTTTTCTCAATAAACACTTGGATGCATTAACTATGGTAGAACCACAGGAGGTAGCAGGTGATGCTAGGCAGTTGGAGGATGGGACTAGTGCATCAGTGGTGACTAGTGATAAAGATGCTCAGTCTGCCTCACCTACACAAGAACCACCTAGTCAGAGGTTAGGTGATAGTGGGGCAGGGGAGTATGCTGTAAGGCCCTCCTTGGCAACTCAACAAACTGCTGATGAGAACCCCAGTGATATGGGAGGACAGACTCTGATGGATGCTCACGAAGTATTTTTCCATCCTTGTCTATCAGAGTCTATCCACCTTGAGGGGGAGTCTCATGCACAAACAGTCCAAGATGGTGAAACTCAGACTCTGGCTTCTAATGAAGTCATACTGAAGCAGTCAGAGTCTAGAGTAGACCCTGAAACTGGAATACTGGAGCCAACAGACTCTGAAAAGAAAGAAGATGATTGTAAGGGTTTAGAATCTGTTGCTGCTCACCCCTTGGTGGAAACCCCTAGCCTTCAGACTTATGAAGGGGTTCCCCTCCATCAAGGTGGTTCCGGTATTGAAGTACAATCATTATCTCTCAACACCTCTTCTGTAGGATTCTTGAGTGCACCTTCCCATATGAGTGAAAAAATATCTGAGAGGCTGGCACTGGTCTAGACAAAAGGAGAGGTAGAAAAGGCTGTAGAGAGCCTGAGTGAGATTGAGAAAGTGGGTGCCCAACCCCACTGTGAGACTGAAAGATTAGGGTATCCTGAACCTAGCTTTACTTATTGGGATCAAGATTTTCCAATGAGTTGGTCCAATGAGTTGGAGTAGGGGATGGATGAAAATTCATGTGGGATTTTTTTCAAAGCTTTTGCCTTGAGGACTTTTTCCTTTTCAAAGCTTGACCATTATAGCTTTTCCTTTTCTTGTTGAGGCCTTAAGGACTTTTTCTTTTGGTTCTTCAATCTTGGCTTCAACATTCAAAGCAATGGATTTTGCCTTGCTACTTTTTCTATTCCTTCTTTACTGTAATTCCAAGTCACGAGTTTTCAATTTTTCATAGACTTCATCTAAAGATATCTCATCTAAATCAGCATTGTCTCTTGTCAAGGATGTTTGCAGATCCCATTCTTCAGGAAGAGCTCTAAGAAATTTGGTATTTGAGTCCTCATTGTCATATACTTTATCAACCAAGGCTAAATTATTTAATAGAGTAAGAAATCTGTCATATATATCTGTGAGAGATTCATTCTGTTTTGCCTCAAAATATTCATACTCTTGAATTAAAACAGATATTCTATTCTTCTTGATTTCCTTGGTTCCTTGGCATTGAACCTCTAGTGCATCCCAGATTTCTTTAGCAGTTTTTCATGCAATTACCCTGTTAGACATCACAGAGTCAAGACTGTTATGCAGAATGTTCCTTACCTTTGCATCTTTAAGAACTTCTAGTTTTTCCTCATTGGTCCACTATTTTTTGTCTTTCAAGGTGTAGTATTCAAGAACCTGTCTTCCTTCTACAATTATTGATGGCACTAATTTGGTTGGAAGATACTGACCTTCATTGATTCTATCTAAATAATCAGGATCTGTGACTTCTAGGAACATCAACATCTTCACCCTCCATGTAGGGTAATCATCTTTCTTCAAGATAGGAATTCTTATGCTTTCATGCGTGTTTCCAGACATGTTTTTATGATCTTTCAGTCGAATTTAACTGTCTGCTCTGATACCAATTGTTTTCCCAGATGATAATCTACTATAGAAGGGGGGTTGAATATAATAAATACCAATTATTTGATTTAAGAACACAAGTATGGATGAAACATTATTTTGTATTAAGAACCAACTATGTACAAAACTCTCTCAAGAAAATCAATGTTCCTAAGAGCTGCTAGGTTATAAAAAAATAAGACTTGAAAGTTACAATAATGTTAACCTATGTCTGTGTTTATATAGACACAATTATAATTCAATTACAAAAGAGATTATAAAAAGAACAACTTCAATAAGGCAATAGACTTGTATTTGGATTCCTTCTTCACTATCCTAATCAAATTCTGATTTGTCGGTTTCTTTTACAAACTCTGATTTGTAAACTCTGTCGGTTGTCATTCTCTGATTTGAGCATTCTCTATTATAGTAAACTATGATTGAGTATTCTCTCATAGAGTAAACTCTGACCAACAACTTCCTCATTCTCTGATGACGTCAGCAATGTAAACTCTCTCCGACAGCATCAGTGTTTGTTTTCTAACATTAGGTATATTATAATATATTTTAATAAATAACATGTTATTAATAATGAAATTACAAATATCCAATTATTTTTATTTAAATTTTAAATAGAAATTCATGTTTTTAAGCAAAGATTTTTTAAGATTCAAATAGATCTTTCCATGCATAAAAGTAGTAGTAAAATTATCATTTTTAATATAATTTATTTAATTAATTTATTGTAATATTTATGATTGATTTTATAATAACAATAAATTTAATACATGCTAAAAGTCTGTATTAGCTTGTCTAAGCAGTAATATATGATAAAGAAAACATTTTTTAACTTAAAATATTAGAATATAATAATAAAATTATTGAACAAAATTATTACAGTAGTTCAAATATAACCAAGCAGAAGTATTAGACTAATATTGGAGTATCAAATTACTACGCAAACAATAAACTTTGTTTTTGACTAATTTGACTTGAAACGTTAGAAATGAGTATTTGTTAAAGAATTTCAATGCATATCATGTATCTAGTGTAGTAGTTACACTGCACGGGGAGTGGCCGGCTTCCGCCCCTGCCTCCCATCAAACTAAAATTTAGTCAAATATCAAAATTATTACTTATTTAACCCAAACATATCAAATAAGTCAATCACTTTAATAGTGTCTCACTTTAGTCATTAATTTACAAATTAATATCAATGTTATCACTGAATATATCAAATTGATCAATTTTATCACTGAATATATCAAATTTTGTATCAATTTAGTCATTACAAAGTTATGGACATGATACTAAAATTTGAAATTGACTAAATTGAATCACTTTTCAAATGAACGACTTATTTGATACAGTGATGTGAAACAAGAGATGAATTTCATATTTAACCCGTCTGTCGATTGATTTTTTGATTCTAATCCATGTGCTACATGTTTCTCTAAACTATACAAAAATATAATAAAAATAGACCAAATCAACAAAAACTACAGGTTTCTTTCCCATACAAGTAACATTTTATTTCTCTAGTGGTGTAATAATACACAAACTAAATAATATTGCACAGATACAGTCACATACAAATTCAAATCATTCAACCAAGTAAACTGGGGAAGCCTAAGAATAAAGGATATTTGCTAATCAGCGAGAAAAACAAGAATAACCTAATAATCAGGGGTATTTGAAAATCAAGGAAAAAAGGTTTAGCTAGCCAAGTGGCTGGGACAGCTCTCGAACATGGAGTGCCACATGTATGCTCTTGAAAGTACCACCTCAAGCTCCATGTAAGTCCAGTTTTGTGTTGGAAGGTGTTGAAGGAACATTACCATCTCCTGGAAATCAAGCTTTAGGAGCTTATCTGACCACTGCAAGTTAAAGGATGAATATAAATATAAACTAATGACCCAAAATTGTGTTTATGGAATTGTGGTGGGCTATCAAATAACCTTACAGAAATGTCGCTGCTTCTTATTAAGTATCACACTTTTATGTATGCCTTGGTGATAGCTACTATTGTAGTTTATATCACTTACTGACTACTTCAAAAAATAGGATCTAGTAAGAACATCGAGGACTAAACATTCAAATTTTCAGGATATTTAGGTAGAAAGTGTGTGCTTCTTATCTCTTAAGGTAAGAGAACTATATTTGACTTTTGAGAAAATCAGTATGTAACAGAAATACAACTATATATATCCTTAAATATATGAGATAGTGAGCTATCAAAAGCACATGGAAGCTATGCATTTTTTTCACTTGATTTACAAATTTTCTATTGTAAAAGGTAGATGGATTCTGTTTCCCTTGTATTCCCTTCTCCTAACCGTAGTTCTCTTTCAATACTACATTAAAATTTTGATAAATAAATTGCTATGTGTGTATGCACCTATATGTTTGTGACTGTATGACAGAAAATTTTGGTTCCACAACATCAGAAATTCATATGGAACTACTTCCACTTTAGGTATTCAATCTAGACTAGTCAAGAAAATGATATTTTCCCTTACCGTTAACAAAAAACTGGCGAATATATATACAAGGAAATCTGGCAATGCATCTCCTTCAGCAAGATATGTGTCCCACAAGCGGTTAATAAGATGGAAAGGTATCTAGGAAAAGAAAGCAATATGTTCGTTAGTCAGTTCATTATACTATACATCCACAATATTAAAGAAGGGTATTTTATTTAGTTATTTTTTTCAAACCTTCAGATTTGTATTTCAGGAATAAACCCTTAACATATCACTTTGTTGCGCCTAAGACATTAAAACCTTGATGTTTGTAACCAAAGAATCAAACCATGACATTATTTTAATGACTCATAAAACCTTTTGATTATTTAAACTTCAATAACTCACAGGAGCAGGGGTAAATAAAAGATAAAATTGATAAACATGTTTGCACCTGACAGAAAGGACATATAGAGAAAGAAATATAGTTCTTACCTTCTTTTTCTTTATTCCCCAATTAAAATAATAAAGAGAAAAAGGAACCTAAGATACATCTTAGGTAATTTCCTAAGATCTTAGTACAAAATGATAATATATTAACAAAATTTTAAATGAATCCTGATTTTACAAAAATACCCCTACCATGTTTGCATATAAAATCCTATGTATCTTAGGTATCTTACCTAAGATATATCTTAGGCTCCCTAATCCCAATAATAAATATATATACATATCTATCTATAAAAACTATATATTTATTTATACTTCTATATCTATAAAAACTATATATTTATTTATAACCTTATCTGATTCAGTGAGTTAAGTTAGAGTTAATTAAAAGGTTTTATGGACAATAAAGAGTAGCATTAAGGTTTTATATACAAAAAAAAAAATTATGCCAATTCTAAGATACAATCATTATGGTTATGTTTCATGGCATAATCCTTTATTTTATTTTATCCCATGTATGTTTTGTGAGAGTGGCAAAGGGATTATAGTGTAGGGATTAACAAGGATAAAAAATATGGAATGGAGGGGACGAAATAATACTTAGTCTATACCAAACATAATGAGGGATTAACTTTTTTAAGACAAATACCTTACATAACCACCTGAACTATACTTGTTTAATTGATGGAAGGATATACGGATCCATTTAAATTAATCCTCTAAACAATCATATGCAAAACAATAATGTGATTGGACTATTTAAAGGATTAAAAATTCAATTACTGTGGTGGTCGGACTACAATGTAGGGGTTATAGTCCTTCCAAACAAACACAGCCTGTGATTTTAAAACAAGATTAGATGAACATCAAAGTCAACTAATCGCTTATGCCAAAAAGTTAAGAATCCATTCTGATTATTTCAATCTAACTTGTGCCATAAATATTCAGTTTTTAAAGCACGTACAGTAACGTAAACTCTAAAAAAGGCACTAGTGATGACTAACAACCACTTTGTAACTTCAAGTTAAGATTAATTCCTAAAGATTTTAATAAACTGATAACACGGTCAACCATTATCTCTAATTTTGGATTGGTGGGCTATGTTACTCCAACTCTTCGGTCGCCATACCCGCATCAACACAAACACTATTTTGTATCAAATCCTTTGACTGAAATGTTGACATTTACCAATTAAATGACCACATATGAGATAAAATTAGGATGAAAAATGAAAAAGATAAGGAAAAAAGAGATGAAATAAAAAAAATCCTAATTGCAAAGTCTTTTTGAAAATCATTGAATAATTGAGTACTTTTATTAGTTATTGATATAAAATTTCATCCTATATACTTGTTTCTACAGTGTGTTCTCCCTTCGTATGCCCAAATTTAAAAAATTCTAAGTCACACACTCGGATATGTGTCAGTGTTCAACACGTCCACTTAAGATAGCCAATGGGCGAAATTCAGTGTATCTAAGACTTTATCGCCTAATGATTACATTGCTTACAAGGATCAAGATGTAAATAATTCAAGGAACATGACAGTTATTGGTTCACCAACATTTCACTATTTTCTTTCTCGTCAAACATTTTGTGCTAATAAATAATCCCATAAACAAAATTTTCATGGAGGATTGCAGTTACATTATGGAGATTGGGTGTTTAAACAGTATCCCTGAAATAGGTCTACAAGTGGTAACAAAAACAATGGTTTACAGAATTAATCTACAGGATTAAGTATTGGAAAACGAGAGCATATATCAGTCCTAAGATTATAATCCTTATAAGCAAACATTGCCTCTGTCATATTATCATAGGAAAAGTGTAGCAAATAATATTAATAAGTAATACATGTTGGGAACTTGGGAAAAAGGAGACACCTCACGTATTAGAAGACAATTAAACCAGCGGAAAGCAAATTGAAGAAATTCAAGACCTTGCTCCTCCATGTGTCTTGAAACAGGCTCTGTCAAAATGATAAACAATTCATACATCATCAGTAAGCTAGTTCTAAATATGAATGAAAATTATGAATTAAATGAACTTAAAATATGGATCACAAGGTGTAAAACTATGAGGTGCAAAAATTAAGAACAAACCAGGCAAAAAAGGTGAAAACAAACAATGCTAATTATCGCTTCTGTATGTAGTCTGCCTACAGAATAAGCAAGCAGACTGAATAACCATTAGACACGTGGAAAAAAGTTCCACATTAGATTCTGAAATATTATACTCCCAGTCATAATATTTTCTTGGAGAGGTTTACAGGCATCAATGTTAACAGTATTAAAAAAACAGCAGTGAATGGAGAGGTTTACACCACTTAAATTCAGTTATGTACTAAAGGGACTTGCTACAGAAATTATCCTCTAAAAGTAATCAAACATACTACGTTAATGTCAACGACTCAACAGATAATCACTATACAGAATACCCCAAGTCAGCCAAAAAATAAATTTACATAGTGCAGTGATAGTTTATATATGGAATAACTACAAGAGCTAAATATGGACACTTCAAAATCTCAAACAACTACTATACGCTTGATATAAAAAGTTGATGTATAGTTCAGGATTTTACTGAAAACATCATATATTCTAGTGATACCTCTTATACAGAAGTCGTCCACATGCATGGACAGGTTTATCAAATTAGTGATTTTATCTTCAATTTCATATATTAATCTTTTGGTCTGAAGTAGTTTCAAAATTTGAAAATTTTAGGAAACTTATAGGTTTTTAGGTTTTTAGGTTTTTACTAACAAGGTATGAAGATTTAAAATTTGTATGATATGAATTTGGGGTTTGATGAACTGATTTCTTTGAATAGATTTTGGGCATTGAATTAAAGACGTAGTTTGGTATAGGAGATGGAAGCCACTTCCGTTGGCTACAGTGGTTGTCGACGGTGGTGAGGTGGAGCAATCAGAGGGGAATTTGCAAGTGAGTGTATGTGTATATGTAAAGTTAGTGGGAGTTAGAGGGAACTGGGACTGGGAAGTAGTGGGTCGATTTGGATTTTTTAATTATTGAAACTTTACAATTTTTGGAAAGGTCAGAAAATAGAAAAAGTAAAGAATTGGGGTGAGACAAGGGAGTATTTGTTTTGAGAAACAGTATGAATACAAACTGTGCTTTGCTAGTTGGTAGTTTAATTTATCTTACAATCGCTCAACCAAATATCTTACATTGTTCATGTCAGTTTCATGCATGCTCCTAACAATTTACATGTATCTATCGACATCTCTTATGTTGTTCACATTGTTAGTAAGTTCACGCATGCTTCCATGTATCTCCATCACATGACGACATTGAGATGGCAAAATAATTGCACCCTATAGATATCTGATCTGTTCTTATCCCTATTAGATTTTAGCAAACCCAAAATTTTGGTTTTGGATATATATATATATATATATAGAATCAATCATTTAGCAAATTATATATGTAACTTAACAAATTGATCATTTTTAATTTCAATTAGCATATATATGTATTTAATGTTGTCCACACATGTCAATGATATTGAACTTGCCTACATTATTTTCCAATTTTTGGATACCCGAAAAACATCCAATCCGCTTTGAAACCCAATTGATTTATACTTTGATATTGAGCTTTGGATGAAAAACCCTATTTGTTGCCATCCCTAGATGACACCTCTTATGTTGTTCACATTGTTAGTAAGTTATCTTATGTTGACATTATTAGTAAGTTATCTTATCTTGTTCACATTATTAGTAAGTTCTCTTATCTAGTTCACATTGTTAGTAAGTAAACAAGTTCATGCAAGCTCCTATGCATCTCCATTTATATGTTCATCATATCATTAAATATATACTTTGGGACACCTAGTCGTGATTTGTTCTTTCCTAAAAAAATTTCACTACAATTGAGTGCTTAAAGTGATACAGATAAAGGTGTCCGGATACAAGAAAACGGAACTCAAGATGGTGTATGCTTCTCGGAGAGTATTATTTTATGAAATTGCAAAAAGCAAGACTCTATCTCTTGTCTGGAGGATTCCACTGAGGCTGAATATTGTGCATGCAATAATCTACATTATGCTCATGGATCATTTGGTTACGAGGTCTTTTAGCAGAGTTTGGTTTCTATCAAAATCAACCTACTCCTTTACCATTTACATGCTGACAACACCTATGCAATCAAAATTGCATTCAAAGCACATCGACTAATTGTCACTTTATTCGAAATGCATGTGATCATCAAGTTATCACTCTCCCACACCTTCAATTCAACTCTTTACAAGGAATATCTTCAGCAAATCTATTCCAGGCCAAAGACATTTCTTGTTAGCAAATTGATTCTTACAGATTCACCATCATAAATTTGAGGGGGAGTGTGAAAGAAATTAGTTGATAATCTGAAAGAATATTGTGTAGCATAACTGATTTAGAAAGTATGTTGATATTTGAAAGCATATGTTGTGTTGTAATTGATTGACTAATTGAATAGTTCTATTTGATAGGCCATATTGTAATTAGCATGTAATCAGCTAGTATTTAGCCTCTAATTTGCCTGTAATTAGCTTGTACTCCTAACTAAAGGGTACTCTTCTCCACGAAGAAAGAACATAAATTTTTTGTTTAATCTATTCTCTAAGTTTATAAGTGATAACTAAATACTCCCTCCATCTCAAAATAAGTGTCTTCTTTGATTTTTGTATGATCAAATTGACCCAACTCTTACCGTAAATTAAAAATTATTCTTTTACATTTTTAAAAAACTAAAAAATACATTTTAAAGTTTATTAGATGTATTTTCTAATGATATAATTTTTAATTTTTTCTTATTTATATGTTATGTGTTATTCGGTCAAAAATTGGTCAATTTGACTAACAAAAGTCAAAACATGACAATTATTTTGAGATTTTGGGAGTATATGTTAAGGTACTGTAGCAAGTAAGTTATAGTTAAATAATTACAAAGGAAACGGGTCATACATACCATCAATGCGTCTTACTAACTCCTTTAGCTTAAAAACTAGTCTCTGAATTCCCGGTTGAGCAAAAGTGTAATGATCTTGCATGCCTTCGAGCAACTTTGATAGGCACCAATAGCAATCAGCTTCAATGTTAGAGATATCTTGCACAGACAGATTAAGCATTGACCACTTATCCAGACTATCTTCTAAGTGCTCTGACAAGAATACAACTAAGAAAGGGGTAAGAAGATCATTTATTCCCTGAACATATCCGCTTGCCGGATGCCGAATTGCCCTGTTAGAGAAAAAACCAAATTAAAAAAAAAATTAAAGAACAGAAAACGTTGTTTCGGACATAAGAGCATTGTTTATGAGAGTATAAAGTATAAATCTTTCTTTCAAGAGAGGATATACACTTGTATGCATAATACACAATGTATGACTAGCATGTCCGTATTAAACATGTCCAGAAGGAATAATATAAGTGAGGGCATTTTATTTGTTATTTTATGCGGCTGTTTCTTCATAGTTCATGCATGCTTACTTTCAATAACTTTAGTACAATAGATGGATAAGAAATGATAATAGTTGTATCAGATAAAGTTGATCCTTAAAATAAACTAGTTAGGTTAGAAATTAAAAACAAGTTCAAGCTTAAACATGTTAATATAGTAAAGAAATTAGAGAAACATGGTGATGGGAAAAAAATGGATACGGTGGATTAAAAACCCACAAACCAAGCAACCAAGTAAAATAATAACTAAACTTTATAATTAATTATAATTAAATATAATCCTAAATGATTGTATGCAATCATTATTAAAGCAAGAAAAATTTGTAAAAAAATGATTAAGTTCATTATATTCAGGACATCATAACAAGAGTTGGTCACTTATGAACCAAACCAGTGCGTTAAGTGTCAACTGTCAACTATACCAAAGGGAAAGTTCTTTACTAATCATATAAGTTCATAACCAAAGTTGGTGGAAAAATTAGAAGTTCAAATAATATTTCAAGTATATGGGATTTTTTTATCACCAAAGTTAATGTGAAAAGAATGTCAAACACAACAGTACGGAACTTCAAAAACGCCAAAGGTCTCGTGTCAACATCGGTCAAACAGTCAAACATTAATGTTGTTGCTAGAACCAAAGTGTAATCTGTTTAACTAAAAGACATCTTACTACTACACTGGAATGAAATCGCCAAAGTTGGCTCTATGGTGATAGAGTAGAGATCCCAACTCCAGAGTTCAAAAAACGCAAAAATGGCTAAGAAGTTCAAATAATATTTTGAGTATCATACAACGGGATTTTTCCATCACCAAAGTTGAATTGAAAAGAATGTCAAACACCAAAGTTACATCTTGCAAAAATTGACTAATTGTTGCACAAATAGAAGTTGCCATCGCTAATGTTTTCTCTAGTAGGGAACTTCAAAAACGCCAAAGTTCTCAGGTCAACATTGGTCAAACACCAATGTTGTCGCTAGAACTAAAGTGTAATATGTCGTAGTAAAAGACATCTTACTACTACACTGGAATGAAATCACCAAAGTTGGCTCAATGGTGATACAATGGAGATCCCAATGCCAGAGTTCAAGAATGGCAAAAATGGCCAAGTACAAGAATAACTTTGGTTTCCAACTTTCATAGCCAATGTACTCAACACCAATTTTGAAGGAGTCAAATTTGCACTTAAAAATATCAACCAGGGAAGCTAGCCTCACGATTGGCCACATCATCAAGTTGAAAAGTCTACACCAAACAGATGTTTTACACAAGAATATAAGGAAAAGAATGAAGAACTATTTATTCCTCTTCTTTGTCTCTATTTCAAGAGAGAGAAAAGAGCTTTAAAAGAAAGATCTATTTCCTTGTAGTTATTATGAAGAAACCAAATGTTTTCATTTTCTATATTTGTGGCTAGTGTTTATCACCAAGTGTAAAACCCACTTCAAAATTATAATAACATATAAAACTTGGAATAATCTCGTGATCTTTTCATTCTTTATTTTTTTCAAGAACATGAATAGTCTTCTCAAGAAAATGAATTCTTAGTTTGTGAAAAAAAGTGAATATTGCATCCAACACCCCCCCCCCCCCCCCAAATGAATACTTTGTGACTAACATCAATCATAACAACAAGAACATGGATAGTCTTCTCAAGAAAATGAATTCTTAATCTACGGAAAAAGTGAGTATTATATTCAACCCCCACAATACTTTCGAACTAACAAGAATTCCCTCAAACTTTAATATTAATCATAGTGGCGGTGACTGTCAAGGATCTCTAATAGTAACAATACTTTGGAACTACCAACAACCATAACATGAATTCTACCAACTTCAATATTAATCCTAGTGTCAAGAATCTCCAATAGTACCCCTGAACGATGTGTAGAATAGTGCTAGATGAACAGACGGTGGATACTGCCCGATAAATAGTAACCTTGAATAGTTACTTCTTTTGCAAAACCCTAAATTCTCATCCAATTAATAAATTGATGTTGTGTGACAACCCGGGTCAAATCTCGAACTCTTTTCGAAACAGGAAAGTCCTGAATCCGTACCACAAATAAGCCCCGAGTACACTGGCCAGAATGCAACAATTTAGGTATTCCACAAACTCACCACATACCCCCAAAGATCATGAGACCGGGCAATTTACCACACGACACAAAAACCACACGAAAATTTAGTATTTGTATTTTGAGTAAACGACACGAAAGTACACAAATGTACACGAACGAGATTTATTGTCGATTTTGTGTTTACACTTTTTGTACATTGACACGACACCAAGTACACGAAATAATATAAATAAATAAATAAACAAATAAATAAATAAACAAATAAATATTATATTTATATATAATATTTTATAACATAATTTAAAATTTTATACATTTTATATACAATATACATTTTAATTTTTAAAAAGAACATAAGGAATAACATAATTTATCGATAAATTATCTTTATTATAGATATATGAATATTTATTTATATAATTATACATAATTTTATAATCTTTTGTGTAAATATGATGCAAATATATATATTTAATATATATTTGTAGAAATATACTTAATAATAAAATATTTTTATATATTTATATATTAATTTTTATATAATATTATACGAAAACACGACATGAAAGTACACGAACACAAAATTACATGAACTCAAAATGGGTCGTGTTTAGATTTAACATTTCAGTACACAACAAAAAAAGGTACACACAAATGTATACGACACGAACGAATTGCGAGGTCTATGATTTATTGGTGCACTTCGTAATAATACTCTACCTTATATACTGAACTAAAATCCCCACATGCCTACGTGGGACCTATGTTACTCGGACACTTCATTTTATCTTCGAGTACCCATGTCGAACACTTACACCTTGGACACTCAGTTTAGGCAAAAAACATGTATATTTTTGAAAATGTTGCTGAGTTCGATATGGACACGTATCCATGTGGACATTTCTAGCCAAGTCCGAGTAACATAGTGAGGGACTAGGGTGTTACAAACTACCCCACTTTAATTCTTAACGTCCTCGTCAAGCCTAACAGATAGCTCATTGGCCCAAATCGTACCTCTGTAGCTATTGTGAGATAATATCGGTCAGCTTCGTGTCCCCACCTCCGGACCTCTATCCATTTGGGATAATACCAACAACCTTCGTGTCCCCACACTAGAAACTTGATGCCTCAAGCTTTTGAGAGCCGCCTGATACCATATATGACAAATCGGATCAAATCATGAGCTCTTTCCGAAATCGAGTCAAGTCGTGAATCCATTTCAGTTATAAGCCCAGAGTAGATTACACATCTACACTGGGGTGTTACATGCAGATAGATATTTATGGATTAATCGCAGAAAACCCATAACACTTTGGGGTCAAGGAGTGGTAACGGGTTGAAATCAGGAATCGGGTTAAGGTGGTATGAGAATGAAATATCATTCCTGACATTGAAGAACAAACTTTGATTTAGAAATGATTGAAATATAAATTCAAGATTCTGCACATGTTGAGGGGGAGCAACATCAATCAATTACTGACATTGGAGAACAAACCACAGTTATTGAAATATCAGAGTCTGACCAAACTCTGACCAAAACAAACTCTGAAACCCTAAACTCTGATCAATCAAACTCTGAAACCACAAATTATGATCACTCAAACTTTGATTATTCAAACTCTGAGTACATAAACTTTGAGTCATCAAACACTTATGGAAGCACAACTTCAGGGGGAGGATCAGCATTTACAGAAGAATCATTCTATGAATGCACAAATCATGGGGAGCATCTAGTTCAAGAAATTTTCCACATCCAAGAAAATGGAGCAAAGATCACACACCTGATTTAATTATTGGAGATCTAGAAAGTGGAGTGCAAACAAGGAAAGCTACTCAGAATGAATGTCTATTTCATAGTTTTCTTTCTCAAACAGAACCAAAGAAGGTTGAAGATGCTTTGAAGGATGCAGATTGGGTTACTGCAATGCAGGAAGAGTTAAATGAGTTTGAAAGAAATGAAGTATGGACTCTAGTGCCAAGGCCTAAGAATAGATCAATTGTTGGCACAAAATGGGTGTTTAGAAACAAGACAGACTCTAATGGAATCATTACTAGGAACAAAGCAAGACTAGTTGCCAAAGGTTACTCTCAATAGGAAGGCATTGATTATGATGAAACCTTTGCACCTGTAGCTAGACTTGAAACAATCAGAATCTTTCTTGCTTATGCTGCACACAAGAAATTCAAGGTCTACCAGATGTATGTTAAAAGTGCATTTTTAAATTGAGAACTTGAAGAAGAGATATATGTTGAACAACCACCTGGCTTTGTCAATCCAAAATATCCAAATAATGTTTACAGATTGGATAAAGGTTTATATGGACTCAAGCAAACACCAAGAGTCTGGTATGAAACTCTGGCTCAATTTCTACTTGAAAGTGGTTTTACAAGAGGTACAATTGATAAAACCTAGTTTTATAGAACTCAAGGTAAAGATTTATTATTGTTTCAAATATATGTTGATTATATTATATTTGGTTCCACTAATGAGAAACTCTGTAAAAGATTTTCAAAGCTAATGCAGTCCAGGTATCAAATAAGCATGATGAGAGAATTGAGTTATTTTCGAGGGTTGCAAGTGAAACAGACTGATGAAGGTATTTTCATAAATCAGGCTAAATATACAAAGAATCTACTCACTAAGTTTCAAATGCAAGACTCTGCATCTGCAACAACTCCAATGGCTACTGCAATCAAGCTTGATCAAGACACTGGAGAGCCTGTAAATATTACAGCATACAGAGGCATGATTAGATTACTTCTCTATTTGACTGCAAGTAGACCAGACATTATGTTTGCAACCTGTCTATGTGCTAGATTTCAGGCAAATCCAAGGGAACCTCATTTGATTGCTATTAAGAAATTCCAAGGGAATCTAAGTCAAAAAAGAAGATTCAAACTCTGATGCATTTGTCTCCATATTTCTGACATCATAAGTATAATTTATGTTTTACTTAATAAAGCATAAATTGGGGGATATTGTTAGAAAATAAACACTGATGTTGTCAGAGAATGCAAGAAAAGAGTTTATGATTGCTGACGTCATCAGAGTATAAGAAGCTGTCGGTCAGAGTTTACTCTATCAGAGAATGACAACCGACAGAGTTTACAAATCAGAGTTTGTAAAGGAAACAGACAAATCAGAATATGATTTGGATAGTGAAGAAGAAATTCAAATACAAGTCTAATTGCCTTATTGAAGCTATTCTTTTCATAATCTGTTTTGTAAGTGAATTGTAACTGTGTCTATATAAACACAAAAATAGGTTAACATTAAAATAAGATTGAAGTCATAATTTTCATATAACCTAGCAGCTTTTGAGAACAGTAAAAATTCTTGAGAGAGTTCTTGTACACAATTTAATATCGATACAAAACTGTACTTCTTTACATACTTGTGTTCACAATCGATTTACTTGATACTATTATATTCAATCCCCCCCTTCTATAATAGATTATCATCTGGGCAAACAGTATTCCAACAGCACAAGAACCACTACCCAAACCACTACCCAAGGATTTCTCAACTATAAAGAACAATCTCAATTTAATAACCAATAATCGTCTTAATATAATAGACCACATCACCTTATATAGGAGTAAATATAAGAGTAAATCTCAAAACATAGCCAGCACATATAATCTTGTATAGATGTTGAGGGTCTTAAAATTATAGTAGGTTTAGTAACCTTCGTGGGCACCTCCTTGATAAAAATTCTAGATCCTTCCTGGTAGAAAACTGATACCTTATGGAAACACTCTTGGAGGCTCCACGTTGTGCTAGTTTCCTCCTATTAGGACAATTAGTTAGTTGTACAAATAGCTAATTAATAAATTATGAATTTATTTCATAATTAAAGTTTCAAGCCACATTAATTGGGCCTCCCCTTTAGACATGACACTGGAGAGATATTTTTAGCCCATATCATTACTAAACTATATATACATATATATATATATTATTAAACTTTATAATGAATCAAAATAAACCATTCCTACATAATAACAAAAAATAAACAAACTAATATTTTAATTTCTTCTTCATCAAACGACATGGAGGTAAATGTGAATTAATAACAAAGAATAAGGCATATATACATAAGGTTTGGATGAAATAGAAACAAAGTTAAATTAGGAAAGATAAAAACCACTAACATTCTATAAATCGATCCAACAAATCAAATATCAATGTTATTATGGGTTCCGGTCCCTAGCAGATGGTTGATGTATCCATATATCTACAATTTTTTATAGCAGATAGGGTTAAAACGGGGGTTTTGATGTTAATGCATGGGCTAAGTCACTCTATTCGCGCTCACAGGAATAATTTTAGGGTTTTTACTTATCTACTATAAAAACGCTAACAATCGTTTGTCTGGGACCATCTACCTTCTGATGCAGAACGGAAAATTAAAATATTAGTTTGTATTTATTTTATATTATTATTTAGGAATATATTTAATTGTAGTTCATTATAAAGTTTAATTATATATTTGTATTATATTAGGAATATTTTAGAATATGATAGAGAATAAGAAAAGGATTTGTTTCCTTTATTATTAAGATTTTACTTGGTGGCTAAGTTTAGGGATTTACTCCTATACAAGGGAGATGTAATATTTTATTATTGGAAGACTTTGATTGATATATTGAAATTGAGAATTGTTTCTCTTTTGTTATGGGTTGCGATCCATGCATGTTCTTCTCTTTTGCGGTTGAGAAATCCCAGGGGTAGTGCTTCTTTTGCGGTTGGATCACCTTAGGACTTGTGGGTTTTCTGCGGTTAATTCACAATTATCTATCCTTCTACTTGTTTTAATTCTTGTCCTGCATCAAAGTGGCATCAAGAGCTTAGGTTTCTACATCAATTTCTTAATTGTTGGAGATCTAGTATTCTGCAAAAAAACTGATCTGCAGCACTATTCACAGTACTGTTCATCAGTACTAATCACTGTTCATCCAGAAAAATTCGGTTATTGTTCATTAAAAAAAAGGGGAAATTTTTTTTTTCATGGCGAAATAAAAGAGATGCTTGATGATACGATGGTAAACAACTGCCTTGACGTTTTTATAGAGCAAAACAATATAAGATTACGGAATTTGGAAAACAAAGATGAAGATGTGGAGGCAACACTGAGAATGATTATGGATAAACTTGGTATACAACATAATCCTCCACGTGCAAGAACTCCGTACCCGCCTCGATATCAACCTAATGGTGAAAAAGATGTTAAAACTGAAGTTTCTGAAGTTCATCGAGAATAAGTGTCAAGAAATCCTATACAACATCTTGAAGAAAGTAACCTCAAAGAAGTGGAAACGGAAGAAAACAAAATTGTCATGGTAGATCATATTGATTTTCTGGGAGAAGACAAGATATTGGGAACTACTCCCATATCAAAACATCTTATTCTTTCCATGTTACTTCCAAAGATCTCACTTATGGAGATGGAATTGGATGTCTTCCAGTGCTACTACAAATCACCTCTTTACTCGTTGATTCTTAAATTTTATAAAACTTGTGGACGAGTTTTTTTCAAAGGCGACGAGAATGATGCAGAACGAAAATTTAAAATATTAGTTTGTATTTATTTTATATTATTATTTAGGAATGTATTTTAATTGTAATTCATTATAAAGATTAATTATATATTTGTATTATATTAGGAATATTTGAGAATATGATAGAGAATAAGAAAAGGATTTGTTTCCTTTATTATTAAAATTTTACTTGGTGGCTAAGTTTAGAGATTTACTCCTGTATACGGAGATGTAATATTTTATTATTGGAAGACTTTGAGTGATATATTGAAATTGAGATTTTTCTCTTTTTTTATGGGTTGCGATTCATGCATGTTTTCTTCTGCAGTTGAGAAATCCTATGGGTAGTGGTTCTTCTTCGGTTGGATGACCTTATGCATGTTGGTTTTCTGCGGTTAATCCACATAATTCTATCCTTTTACTGTGTTTTTATTCTTGTCCTGCATCACCTTATCCATCAGGCATCAGGAGTTCACAACGGTTCCACAATTAGGGTATTTGATCACGTTAGATTCAACCTATATAGTTAAAGTTTAGCGTAATTATTTGTTGAATACTAAAAGTGTTGAAACTTAGTATCATATTGTCACCATTTGGTTGGTTCTCATTTTAGAACTAGAACCTCTATACATATATAGATCTTAGTACTATTATAAATCTTTCATATACAATAATCTCTTTGAAGAAAGGATATACAGATGTGCACATGCATACACAATATATGAATAGCGTGTCCCTATTAAACATAACACAGCAATGTACTTGAACCGACTTCAAAACATCTTATGTGAGCAACTAAAAAAAGGCTAGGTTTAAAAAATATAATATTCAGTGACAATTATTTATGGATATTTGAAGATACAAGCCTCCATTATTCCAAATGGATAGTACAATCTTTATAATAAAATTTTAAAAAAGAAATATTACAACTTATAGTGCACACATATACGGATATCGCTATCAATAGTTTCCAGAATGTAAAATCTTATTTTCTACAAAATAACAGAACTCATTAGTTGGGTGTATAACACAATGAAGCGAATGAAGTGTGTAGCTGAATATAGGAAAGATTAGTTTCTAACCATGTGTAAAGTATCCGCTCCAATGATTTTTGAACCTCCGCTTGTTGAAAAAAAGCAACATCAGGTACAGTTCTAGGGCAATCAACAGAAATCTAAGAGAGTAAAGAAAAGAAAATTAATATTTAAATGATACACTAGTGAGAATTATGCAGGAAATTGTAGGTATGCCAGTCCACACCCATATTACCTGACGAAGCATGTTAATTTCTTCGTCCGTACGTTCATTATTTGAAACATCATAATATTGGGCAACACAATCAAGATACTCGAGGCGCTTTCTTCTCAGAACACCCTCCCTTCTATCTGAATTAGGGGGTGCATATCCCTGTTGTCAGTTCAGATTTAATTTTAAGGTCACAACAAGATTTTGCTTATATAACTTCCTTATTTTTTCTGCTAATTGCTTAAATGATTTCTAGCAAGTGTACCATCAACAAAATATAAGTTGCCTACCGGAGAAGAATTTAGTTTTCATTTCACACTTATTTAGCAAAAGTTCTAATTTCAAACTCTCAAGTATATCAATCCTCAAGTAGTGACTGTCAGTTGTCAGTTGTCACATGCCAGAGTAGAGGTGGCAATATCAGACCCGACACGAAGACACGACATGAATTCAACCCGAAAAATATGAATTCGGGTTAGGGTTTTTCGGGTTCGCGTCAGTTTCAGGTTGACCCTAAATTGACCCGAAAAAATCAGGTCAGTTTCGGGTTAATTTTGGGTCGCCCGAAATAACCCAATATTATATATTTATAATATAAATATTAATATATTTTATAATTTATATACTAATTTATTATTTAAATAATACAAAATTTTATTTAAATATTATTTAAAATAATTATATAATTAAAATTATTCATATTTATTATTTATTTTATATATTTATTAATAAATTATAATTATTCGATCGAGTTCAGGTTAACTATAGGTATTCCGGGTAGGGTTCGGGTTGGGTATTCTGACCCATTAAAATCTCAGGTCGGGTTGAAATTCTGACCCCGACCCTAAATTACCATCCCTATGTCACGGAAATCCAAAACTTTATACAAGGGTTGAAGGCCCCTGACATGCAACAAAATCAGAAAGATTGATCGAAAAAAGATATGAAAGCAACACATTTTTATTGTTTAGGATAATTGGGGTTCTTATATAATAATTAATCATCTACAATACATTTTACTCTTGTGGATCACAGTAATTTGCTAATTCATATATATCTTTATCTGACATGATATCTAATAAGGACCGATATGACCATACATCATAAATCCGCCCACTTCTACTCCTAACCTTTTCCACTATATTATCTTTCTTCAACTACAAAACTCCACCTGTTATCTATAACAAATTTGACTTACAACCAGGATCCAGTTTGCATCAAGAAAAAATCCTTTTCCAAGAAAAAATTTACCAAAAGAAGCCTCCATACAGAGGGACGTAGATATGGTGGGACACCACTCCAAGCCAACTCCCGCAACTTATCTGTAAAAGAAACATGATCAGGAAGCAGAACATATAATTTATCCCAATAATATACGGCAAAATGACACTTGATTAAGCAGCTTGTGCAAAACATAATTTGAATACAGGAGAGACATGAACATGCTGAGAACACAGTGAACTGTCCCTGCAGTTTAGATGATACTCTACAGTATGCAATTTTTGCAATCTGCAATGCTGTGCAGCCAACTTGATTAGATACTCTGCCTTATTCTATTCTCTTAAGAAGTAACAACTGGGTGCGAATAAAAAACTCATTATAGAGTTTGAGCTCTTACCTGTGTGACCTCATGAACTATCACAACAAACTTTGCAAATCTTCATGACATTGCTCATATATATATATATATTTGTGTGTGTGTGTAATTCATACAAAATTAAATACAAACTCATAGATTAAATTATGATATTATAGGCAATAAAATACCTAAGATGACAGCTGGGGCAGATAACTCTTTAGTAAATTTCATTATCCTCGCAGAATCAGTAGCTCTGTCACCCATTGTGGACTTCTGCACCTCTTTGGTTGTACTCTCATTAGTTGAAGTTGAAGGTTTCAATTTGCTACTATCTGAATCAGCGTTTGTCTTGTTTCTAGTATGAGCTTCTTTCTATATTAAACAGTTATGGAGAAGTAAAATACAAATTAATGCCCTAGATTGCTTAGAACGCATTCAAATATATATAAATCTGTATCAGCTTCTTAATACTATATCTGTGAATCTGTGATCATTAACTGAAGAATTATTAGTAAACATTACCTCAACAGAATCATCCATGTTATTAATTGGTCCACTATTACTATCTGAAGGACTCCTAATGCCTGGGGACGGCATAGTTGAGTAATCAATTGGGTCTGCTCTCCTGGTTATTAATACTTTTCCGGGAAAGCTGCGGCCTTTAAGCAACCTATACCAACATTAATATGTTAATTAAATGTAGAATTCGTATAAGGTCAAATAAATGCTACCAAGAGTTGAGACACACCTCAGACTATGAGAATGAATACAATTCAATAAATTGATAATAAAGCATCTGTAATGATCCAAATTCCACTGTCCTAATGTGTAAAGGATAATTAAACAACCAAAAATCTAGCAGTGTTAGTACTTCATTAGTGGGTAGGTTTAATATTTGTCAACATTTACAACCACTTGTCTACATATCCAACGTGAATTATTATATACACCCTTTCCCCCTCATTGAGGACTTCACTTCATAGTAAAGCCCTGAGTTGAGAGGCTGGAGGCGGCTCTACTAAGCTTTTGAAGTAGAGCTTTGGTTTTTTAGATCCAACTCAGCTGCGACTTTGATACCAATTCTAACGGTACAGGTCAAAATTAAATTGATTCAACGCCTGCTAATTGTTCAACCGCGCAGAAGAATCAATTCAATAAGTCCAAGGTATTTTCCTACACGGAACGAGTTTGGTATTCTAAAACCCTTCATACTTATTCAACAATACAATATACTTCATCCACTAAACAAAAGGAAACCATTGTCAACCAAAAGCTTTGTTAATGATGTCAGCTTTAGTTGACAATTAATTAACAGCTAATTCTCAACCACGTGTTATATGTAATCTGCAAGTCCAACAAAACTCAAAAAACACTCTAATTACTTGAACGCAATGAAAGAGTAATCAAGATCATGATAAGCACACCAACAAAGAGCATATAATGGTGTACCAGAACATAACATAATTTACATATCTAAAAACACATACATAGTACACGCATTTACATTGTTTATACTAATATATTCAAGTAAACAATTAATCAAACATTTACTCTGCAAGCAGCTATAAGTTCCAAAAAATTCACAAACAGATCAAAAATCAAACTTTTTCACTCAATTTCAAAGATCAGGAACTTTTTCACAAGCGAGTATCTAAATCTGAAAAAATTTCATACATATACACTGATGGGTGATCAAATTTTTGGGTTTAAAACAGAGCAAATCAACCAGAAAATATGCATATATATATATATATATATATAGGTTTACCCTTGAACATTTTTAAGGGTTTGGTTGAATCTTGAATCGATACTCGAAACTGGAGAAGTTGGAATTGTGTCTCTCTTGGAATTATTAATATTATAATAACTTTCTTCTTCTTTGTTGTTCATGATGATGATGGCGCTGTATTTTTCATGGTGTTCTAATCTCCTTCATTTGTACTTTCTAAACGCCATTTCTACTCCTACCCGCTCGGTGACCATCGCCCGACCAAACCGCATAAATCTACCCAAACCGCCCCTAGAACCAACTTCAAAAAATTTAAGCCGAAATTTGATTGGATTAATAATAATTAAAATTAAAATAAATGGTTTGCATCACGATTTTGATAAATTAAAAGCAACTCAACCCAAACTAACCTGACATATAATATAATGCTTACCATGGTTTAAACTTTAAACTAAAACAACTATTCAATCAGTAAGCAGTTGTTTACAGTATAGTAATTAAGACATAAGATGAAATAGGTGATAGAAAGTTCTCTAGTAAGTAATAAGTTTAAATGCATGCAAGTGTATAATGTGTTTATTGAAGAGAAAAGAAAGATAAGTGGTAGGCAAAAAATACTGATGGACGGTTTTTTTTTTCTCCAGAACTCAAAATTTTTATGATGCAGATAAGTAATAATTTAATTTAATTTGCTTAAGAAGTTAACTTATTTTTTGTTCGGATATTAAATTTGGATGTAATATTTAACACAATTAATCCGAACTAACCCAATCTGACCCTTAGTCTAATTAGTAAGGTTGGGTTATATGATAAATTTTTTTAGATTGGGTTAAAATTTTATAAACCCGAATTAAATGGGTTGGGTTAATCAATTGTTTCTAACTCGTCCAAAAAACCCGCGGGCACCCCTACCACCCACTATGATTCTCATTTTTGGGAATTTAACAAATTTAATGCACGGATATTTTTTTATTAATTAAATTATTTATTTAAAATTATTAATATTTTTATAATGTAAAAATTTTTAATATATTATAATTTTTTTTAACTTGTTAGGAAGCAAACACTGATGACTGTCAGAGAATACAAGTCAGAGTTTACATTGCTAACGTCATCAGAGTTTATGGAACTGTCAGACAGAGTTTACTTTATCAAAGAATACTCAATCAGAGTTTACTCTAACAGAGAATGCTCTATCAGAGAATAACAACCGACAGAGTTTATTATCAGAGTTTGTCAGGAAGCAATTCGAATTAGAGTATGAATAGGAAAGTAAGAAGGAATCTGAATGCAAGACTATTTCCTTATGTAAAGCTATTCTATTTCTAATCTGATTTGTAATTGAATTGTAACTATGTCTATACACAGATATAGGTTAACATTGATACATCGGTCAAGTCTTATTTTTCATAACCTAGCAGCTCTTAAGAACAAACAACTTCTTGAGAGAGTTTTGTAATCTATTCATAATCTTTAATACAGAATAGTATTCATCTTTTACACACTTGTGTTCTTAATCGATTTACTGATACTATTACATTCAACCCCCCTTCTGTAATAGTTTATCTTTTTGGGCAAACAAGTAGTATCAGAGCTAGCAGTTCGAATTCAACTGTTAGATCATAAATCATGTCTGGAAATAAGTATGAGAGTATAAGAATTCATATCTTAAAGAAAGCTGAGTACCCTACATGGAGGGTGAAGATGTTGATATTCCTAGAAGCAACAAATCCTGATTACTTGGATAGGATCAATGAAGGCCAATACATGCCAACAAAACTGGTACCTGCAACTATTGTGGATGGAAGACAAGTTCCTGAACATTATACCCTCAAAGACAAAAAGGAGTGGACTAATGAGGAAAAACAAGAAGTCCTCAAAGATGCCAAGGTAAGGAACATATTACACAATAGTCTTGACTTTATAATGTCCAACAAGGTTATAGCATGTAAAACTGCAAAGGAGATCTGGGATGCACTAGAGATTCAATGTCAAGGAACTAGGGAAATAAAAAAAACAAAAGATCTGTGCTTAATTCAGGAGTATGAATACTTTGAGGCAAAACAGAATGAATCCCTAACAGATATCTATGACAGATTTCTAACTCTGTTAAATAACTTGGCTTTGGTGGATAAAGTATATGACAATGAAGATTCAAACACCAAGTTTCTAACGGCTCTTCCAGAAGAATGGGATCTACAGGCATCTCTAATTAGAGACAGGTCTGACTTAGATGAGATGTCATTAGATGAAGTATATGGTAAATTAAAAACTCATGACCTAGAATTACAGTAGAGAAGAAATAGGAAGAGCAGCAAGGCAAGATCTATTGCTTTGAATGTTGAAACCAAGATTGAAGAACCAAAAGAAAAGGTGCTTAAGGTCTCAACAAAGAAAGGAAAAGAGGTAGTAATTCAAGAAAGCAGTGAATCAGAGTTTGAGACAAACTCTGAAGCTAACTCTGATGACTCCACAGATTCTGATATGATGGAGATGGTTACAATGATAGTGAATGGCTTCAAAAAGATGAAGTACAGGAAATACAAGAAGCAAGCAAATTTTCAGAAAAAGCATGGAGAGTCAGAAAAGAAAGAAATGCTGAAGAAAAAAAAGATAGAGATGGCAAATCAAAAACTATTGATAAATCAAAGATCAAGTGTTACAAGTGTAACAAGATAGGGCACTTTGCTACTGAATGCAGAAGTAAGGAATTAGGGAAAGCTTTAATAACATCAAAGAAGGATTGGATGGATTCCTCATATTCTGAACAAAAAAAATTATGTACTCATGGCAAACACTGATGCTCTAAACTCTGATAAGGTACCTAACTCTGTCTTAAACTTTCAAACTGATAATATCTGTGAACTGAAGTTTTTTCTTAGATCTTTACATGTTAGCTTTAAATCTCAAACATTGGAGAATGATAGATTAAAATCTGAGATACAAACTCTAACTACTAGAAATAACATGCTTAAATCTGAAAACTCTGATATGTTAAAAATTAAGAAAGATTTTGATAATGCTATTCACATGCAAACACAGTTATAAATTCAAGTTGAATATCTAAAATCTGAAATAGCAAAAGAAAAGGAAACTTTCAGAGTTTGGACAAACTCTGGAAAGCAAGTCCAACAAATGCTGACTAATAAGAATTGGACTTCTGCTTTAGGTTATGAATCTGAAACACACACTAAATCACACATAAAAGGAATATTAAATAAACCTGTGAAATTTGTTAGAGCAAGTTGAAGGGTTTCGAGGCACAAACGCAGCAGAATAAACGCGAAAAATAAATCAAAATAGCGAAACCCTCCGCAGGATCCATGCGAAACCAAAAGATTTAATTCGGAGATAAAGAATAAATACCTTTAGAAGCTTTAACAGTTCATTAATGGAAGATTAATGGAGGTCCAAAGCTTGTTTAATCACCACGTATCCCGCTCTCGCGATCTACGCTCTACGGTATCCACACAAACACTTTTCATGAAGGATTGATGTGTACTAGCACCCGAAAACTGCTTCTCTCTCTATCTTCCTCTTTTCTCAAAACGACTAGGGTTTTAGTAAAAATATGTCTCATAAATTAAATCAGCTCATAAAGAGATTATATAGAGAGAGGAATAAGTTTTCTAATTATAATCCAATTATAATTAATACTAATCCAAAATTCTAAATTATTTAATTAAGACTCACTTAATTAATTAATTATTAATTTTGGAATTAGTTTAAATAATTCATTTATTTTATTTATATAATTAATTAAGTCATACTTAATTAATATCATAAATAAAATAAATTACTTATTTAATTTAAATTCACAATTTAAATTATTTCTCCTTCAAGTGTTCTTTGTGTGTGACCCTGTAGGTTATTATTACGTTGGCAACAATTTTAATATCTAATTAAAATTATAAACAATGAGCGGCATCTAGTAATACATCATTGCTACCCAAGTAATAATAATAAATCGGTGATTCGATTAAGCCTTTCGTGAATAATGATCCATGTAATATAATCCCTTTAATCTTGATATTATAGATTAAACTCAAGGCATGTCTCGTGTCATCCTCTTCATAATTTAATCTTTATTTTCTTGATCGATGAGTAGACTATTAAAATCAAATCAACATTTGAGCACGGCCGTGCATTTCATAGTCTCACTCAAACAAGAGGCCAATAATATCACCCCTAAAATTAGGAGGATTAAATCCCATCTAGATCATTCATATTTCTCATACGATTCATAATACACCCAATGTCCACTTTTATCATCACCCGGTCAAAGGTAACTTTTAATGTAATCAAAGTGTATTAATTCACGTATAGAAATATAATGATTTCAGGTCTAATGATCATTACACCATTATCACAGTGAGAATTACTTATGACACTAATTTAACATGTAGAATCTCACGGCGGGTCATTCCAGTGCCATGCATTGATACATGCACTTATGTTCTTGACTTTAGTATCACCATACCTATGACCAATGAGATGTGGTCATCCGTCAAGAAACATACTAATCTTTGTGCATTATTATTGTCCTTAAATAATAATATTCGACTAGGGAATTTTAGGAATAAGATACTATTCATATAATCTCATTTTTAAGTCACGTACTTAAAGATATATAATACGTATCAAAATTCCAAGGACATTTATTATGCTTTCAATTTATTACGCAGTAAATAAAACATAATAAATAAATAATAATCAATAAAACATAATCCTTAATAATAAATATATTCCTTAAAATATAAAAGTATTGTCTCTAGAGCACAATTACTAACACAAGTATTAAGGAAACTCCCACTGAATGCTCCAAGAACAATAGTGTGTCATAACCTAAAAAGGTAAATATAGGATTACTTTCACAGAAGCAACTTAAGGAAAAGTTGAAAGCAGTCACCACAACAGGAAAACCTAAAAAGGTTAAAAGAAATAGAAATGGCAAAATATGAATTACTAAGGAGACTAATTACATGAATATTCCTGATACTCCTAGGAAAACATGCTTTACTTATGGTAATTCAAATCATCTTGCTATTGACTGCAAGAAAAAGAATAAGCCTGAAAAACCTAGGATTGAGGATAGAAAACAAATTAGACATAATCCATGTTTTCATTGTGGTAGTATGAGGCATTCCATTTATAAATGCAAAGAGTATCAAAATTTGTATTCTAATTTTTATAAACCAAAACCTCAAATAAATAATTCTCCAAAACAAACTGTCAAGCAAATATATGTGATAAAGTCTGATTAAAGAAGTGTAAACTCTGACAGTACAAACTCTGTGAATGCAAACTCTGCTTCTGTAAACTCTGTTAACACAAACTCTGATAAAAGTACTTCTGCTGCAAAAGTTATCAAGTTTTCAAAGAAAGGACCCAAATTAGTTTGGGTCCTTAAACCTACTAATTAAGTTGCATTGACTGATTGCAGGGAAACAAGAAAAATATCCTAGTGATTGATAGTGGATGTTCTGCACATATGACTGGAAACAAATCCATGCTTTCAGAGTTTGAGGAGAGGGTTGGCCCAGTAGTATCTTATGGAGATGGCAGCATAGAAAGAACACTGGGATATGACAATATTATGATTGGAAATGTCATCATTGAAAATGTATTTCTGGTTGAAGGACTCAAACATAATCTACTAAGTGTGAGTCAAATGACAGACATATGTTATTCTGTGGAATTTCATGGTACTCATTGTGAAGTGAAAAGCAAGAAGAATGGGAAAATAGTTCTTATTGGTCACAGACATAACAATTTATTTGAAGCTAGCTTGGATGAAAATTCAGATGGTCCTTTATCTTGTCTACTTGGAAAAATATCATCTTTGGAAAACTGAAATTGGCACAAAAAGCCGTGTCACTTGAATTTTGGAAACATTAATGAATTAGTGAAAAAGGACCTAGTTAGAGGTCTTCCAAAAGTTCAATTTCATCCTGATGGACTTTGTGATTCATGTCAAAAAGCCAAACAAAAGAAGACATCTTTCAAGAGAAAGACTGAAAATTTAATTGATCAACCTTTTTACTTACTGTATCTTGACCTATTTGGTCATGTCAACATAATGTTCATTGGAAAGAAGAAATACACTCTTGTGATAGTTAATGATTTCACAAGATTTACTTGGGCATACTTTTTGCATAAGAATGATGAGTTTGCAGAGATAATCTTTGACCATATTGCAATGATTGAGAATGGATCAATTCACAAGGTGAAAAATCTAAGGAGTGACAATGGAACAGAGTTTAAAAACTCTGCAATGGAGGAATTCTGCTCAACAAAAGGTATTTTTCAATAATTCTCAGCACCTGGAACATCTCAACAAAATGGTGTAGTTGAAAGGAAGAACAGAACTCTAATAGAAGCTGCCAGAACAATGCTAGAAGGAGCAAAGCTACCTACTTACTTTTGGGCAGAAGCTGTGAACACTGCATGCATTACTCAGAATTATTCTTTAATAAACAAACATAGAATGACTCCATATGAATCTTTGAAGGGAAGAAAGCCAAATGTTAAGTACTTTCATATCTTTGGAAGCAAGTGTTTTATTCTTAAAACATACCCTGAGCAATTGAAGAAATTTGAACTTAAAGCAGATGAAGGAATCTTTATTGGATAGGCAACAACTTCTAAAACCTCTTCAAGGGCATTCAAAGTATTCAATCTAAGAACAATGACAGTTATGGAATCAATTAATGTCTCTTTTGATGAAGGAAAAATAGCTGAATTACATGATAAGGATGCACAGGAAACTCTGAGGTTTGAGAATGAAATGCAGGAAATAAACTCTGGTGATTCAAACTCTGATGAGACAAACTCTGTTCAATTAAACACTGGTGAGGTAAATACTGATTCTTTAAACTCTGATTCAGATATGATTGAAATAGAAATTGAAGATTCTGCACATGTTGAGGGGGAGCAACATCATTCAAATACTGACATTAGAGATCAAAACACAGTAATTGAAATATCAAAATCTGACCAAACTATGAACAACCCAAACTCTGAACCCTTAAACTCTGATCCATCAAACTCTGAAGCTACAAATTCTGAAACCTCAATATTTGATCCATCAAACTCTGAGCGTATAAACTCTGAGATGTCAAACACCGATGACAACACATATTCAGGGGGAGGATCAACATTTACAGAAGAATCTTTCTATGAAGGCACAAACATGGGGAAGCATTTAGTTCTAGAAATTTTTCACATCCAAGAAAGTGGACAAAAGATCACACACCTGATTTGATTATTGGTGATCTGGAAAGTGGAGTAAAAACAAGAAAAGCTACTCAAAATGAATGTCTATATCATAGTTTTCTTTCTCAAACAGAACCAAAGAAGGTTGAAGATTCTTTGAAGGACGCAGATTGGGTTATTGCAATGCAGGAAGAATTAAATGAGTTTGAAAGAAATGAAGTTTGGACACTAGTACCCAGGCCAAAGAACAGATCTATTGTAGGCACAAAATGGGTATTAAGGAATAAGACAGATTCTGATGGTATCATTACAAGAAATAAGGCAAGACTGGTAGCTAAAGGTTATTCTCAACAGGAAGGCATTGACTATGACGAAACATATACACCAATAGCCAGACTTGAAGCAATCAGATTTTTTCTTGCTTGTGCTGCACATAAGAAATTCAAGGTCTACCATATGGATGTTAAAAGTGCATTTTTAAATGGTGAACTTGAAGAAGAAGAAGTCTATGTTGAACAACCACTTGGCTTTGTCAATCCAAAATATCCAAATCATGTCTACAGACTGGATAAAGCTTTATATGGACTAAAGCAAGCACTAAGGGCTTGGTATGAAACTTTAGCTTTATTCTTACTTGAAAGTGGTTTCACTAGAGGTACAATTGATAAAACCTTCTTTTATAGAACTCAAGGTAAGGATCTATTATTGGTACAAATATATGTTGATGATATAATATTTGGTTCCACTAATGAGAAGCTCTGTGAAAGATTTTCAAAGTTAATGCAGTCCATGTATCAAATGAGCATGATGGGAGAATTGAGTTATTTTCTAGGTTTACAAGTAAAACAGACTGAGGAAGGCATATTTATCAATCAATCTAAATATACAAAGAATCTACTTATAGAATTTCAAATGCAAGACTCTGTGTAATAACCCGGATTTTTGGACGAATTTTTTTAATTTTATTTATAAACGACCTTGATGAATAGTGATTCTATGGATTATGAAAAACTTTTTAGCCCACACTAGGTAAGTGGTGGAATATGGGAAAACCGAATATGTGGTATTGTTGTACGAAGAAAATGAGTGTATGTAAAAGCCGTCGGAATCTGAAGATTTTCGGTTTTACTAATTGTTTTGTAATTTATGAGTTATCGAGGAATAAGATAATTAAGTTGTGACCAAGAGGATTATAATTTAGAAAGTTCATGGTTATAATCAAATTAGAGTATTTGGAATATTAAGGATTTACGCTACGAAATTCCTATGAAGAAATTCTTTCGGAAATTAATCAAACTTACGTAGAGGATTAAGTGTTAATCATGGGGTGGCAAGTGAAGTGCACCAAAGCCATGCAATCCATGCAAACTAGAGTTGGTGGAACCAAATGGGATGACTACCATGCAACTAGAAGTGGAACTAAGCTAGTAAAGCCAACCAAACTAGTAACTAAATAGTTAGGAACATAGTTCCTTAAATGGTGGAAGAAGGACACAAGCTACCATACTTCTTTGACATTAGTAACCATGCCATACTTTACATCACAAGTCACCACAAAAATCAGCCAACACTTTTCAAAAAGCTAGAGAGCAAGTAAAGTAGAAAAGCTCTCTCCCATTGTTCTCCAGTTTCTGCCCAGCTTGAGTAAGGTGTAAAGACGATTTTATAACTCCAGTTGTATTCATCCAAAAATCACCAACTTTTAACCATAGCTTCTTCACTATATGTAGAAGGTACGTATTTAATTTCATAATGTTTGGAGGTGTTTTGATTGGGTAAATAAATTGTAGAAGTTGAGACTGAATAGTAACTCCGAAAAATTTCTGACTTGTTCTTGATTTTCTCTTGCAAGTTTGAGGATGATAAATATAGATCAAGGCTCCCTTAAGGCTTACAAGCTCTTGTTAGTATGTTAAGGATTCAAGGAAGGTATAAACATCATCCACCCTTTGATTTTACTTTAAATTATAAGCTTGAGTTTAAGTTATGTTTAAGCATAAGTTGATTTAAGGAGTTTGGATGTAAATGATTGAATGTTGTTGGATGATTTGGTGAAGTGGTGTTGGTCAAAAGTTATGAAATGAGTAGTTGAATGATATGACCATATTAGTATGTTGATGATTTATCTTGGTTGTGAATGGATTTCAATTGATTGAATCAGGAAAACGTTAAGTTTATAGCCGTCGTAATGCTCGTTTGCATATAGACTGTTTTGAACAAGAATTATGAACTGTCAAAATATTGTTTCTGGACACCACTGACCATGAATGAATAGGTCTTGTTCCATAGTTTATTTTGACACTTGAATCATGTTAATACGATTTACGGTTTAGGAGATAAGTTCGTTTTAGTGAAAGTCGCGCAAGGAGACCAAACTGCTGCCTTGTACTCACTTTGATGCTATAAACGAACTAGTTAAGGGTGGACTAAAATTATGTAACTTGGATGATATATACCTTGGACAGTTATTAAGATCACCAAAAAGGTTTTGTATTAAAAACTTAATTTTTCGATTTTATAAAAATGTCGGAACCAAAGTTGCGCGATGACACTATTCATTGAGAAGCTACTGCATTCTTCAGTAAATTCGGGAATATGAGTCATTTTTCCAGGGCCAAATTTTTGATGGATTATATTCTAGAGATTCTCTAGATCGTGCACGCGAAAACGGTGCATCATTTGAGTTAGCGGTTAATAAGTTATGAGTGTTTTAGTGAAAGCGGTGCAAATAGCAAAACCTCGTAGTTGACTCGATTTCTAAAATACATTTCACCGAGTTAAACTCATATGTTCCAAATCGAAATATTTTTGATAACTATTACAAATACTCAAGAAGCTCCTTGAGGTGATTTCATATTTAATTATGAATTTTCTGATTTACTAAAAATGTTAGAGTGCGAGTCGCGTAATAGTAATTCGCAGAAAAGTCAACCACAGAGGCACCGTTTTGACGAGCCACTTTGGCCAAAATATGTTTTCCCAGTCGTACAAGTAGAAGGGGGGGGGGGTTAAATACTTGTATGTCTTTTCTGCTCGATTTAAAATCAAATTAAGAACAAACTCAAACACAAAAATATGAATAAGTACTGTTTTGTATTATTGATTTGTGAATACAAAACTCTCCTAGGGTGTACACAAACCCTAGCAGCTTCTCTGTGTTTATCACAACAACTCTCTCTATTTCTATGCTCTCACAAAATTTCACTCAGATAATTATGTTTCGACTTCCACACCTTTACAATTAGGTTACATAGAGTTTATATAGAGAGCTGCCTATCAACTAATAACAGAAAGATAAATTACAATAGAAATAGAATTCCTAATTATTAGTTGACAATTTCCTTCTAGAATTCTCTTTCTTTCCCATAGCATATCTGCAATATATTTATCTTGATCTTCGAAGACTTTCCATTCCTGTGATCTTCTTCTAAATTTATCCTCAACTGTATAGACTCTGAAATCTTCAGACTCTGATGATCTTTAGACTCTGATCACATGTAGACTCTGATAGATCACAGACTCTGATAGTCTATAGACTCTGATCACCTTCCAGACTCTGGTTTCATTTTCTACAGAAATTCTTCCAAGTACAAATAACATGAATATTGACTATCTAGACTCTGATTATACATTTCAGAGACTAGAAAGACTTATTACAGATAAACTAATCTAGACCCTGTTCTAGTATTTTGTACATCATCAAATGAATATATCCCTAACAAAATAAAATGATAATATCTAGTCGGTTAAAACACGAAAGATGTTGAGGAACAACATGACTATGTATTGGAGTAAAAAGATTTGATTAAAAACCGTTGACGAGATGGTTTATGAACGGTCAAGATAGACCCGAGGAGGTGAATGCCGGGTAGAATAAGTGTTAGTAAAAATACTAAGTACAAATGGAAGTTGTAATAAATGGACTCAATACGCGATTATACTTATAGTAATATAAGTAGTTGATGGGGTTAAGAGTACTAATCAGGATTATGATATCTATTGATAGAGAATCCAGAACGAGTGGAACTCTGAGAGCGTATTCTGGACTCCAGGCAAGTTTTCCTAACCTTATACTTTGAATATCAAAATGATATATTCTTGATCTTGCATATCAAATTAAAGTATGTTTATGCAAGTTTTCGAAATCTATACTTGAGGTACTACTGTTATATTGAAAACTGTTGTTGTTGTGATATAACTGTTTAATTAAATATTCGAATTGATTTAACTACTGTTAATCTTTCGTAAAGAGTTTTGGTATTATATGTTATACGGTATTATAGATATATACCGGTGTTGTATAGAGGCTCTAAGAGTAGAGCAGTTTTCATATTTCGAACATAGACTGGGAGTCAGAAAGTTATTTTAAATACTGTTGTAATCCGGAAGATGCCGGAGACAGATTATTTTAAAATAACGATTCTAAAATATTCCAATAAATATATTTTGATATTCTTTTGATAAAGGAATTAAATAGAGTTAATAAATATTATTTGAATATTTATTTAAGGAATGAATATTATTCTGAATATTCATTTAAAACGGGATTTATTAATTGATTATTATTTAATAAATATTATTTAAATATTTATTAAATATTCAAAAATGATTCAAAAATTAATGAAGGTCTTTAATAATTATTTAAAATATTTTCTGACCTTCAGAAAATTTATTTAAATATAGTGAGGGTTCCCTAATATCTATTTATATTCTATTTTATTCTTTTAATAAGAATGAAATATCTACAGACTTATCAAAAATAGGAAACTCAGTCTAGGGAGTAAAAGGTGATTTACTTTTTCAAAAGCGGTTATGTTTTGACATCACTGACCTACTGTAGTAGGGTTTTCAACTTATCAAAATCGTAAGAGGTTTTCCGACTAACTCCCGGGTCGTGGTTTTAAATGGTTTTCATTCCTTGATAAAGGACATCAGTTGACGGAGGTCAACGCACCTTTGTGGTGAGATGATTGCCCCGATTATTTTGGCCATATCTATTCAGAGTTTTGTGAATCTATTAACAAGTATGATATACTTGGGGAACTAAGAATTCTAGTTCCAGGTTAGATAGATTAATATATTAACAAGTATGATATACTTGGGGAACTAAGATTAAATTCTGGTTCCAGGTTAGATAGATGAATCTATTAACAAATACGATACACTTGGGGAACTAGGATTAATTCTTGTTCCAGGTTATAGATTATTCCAGTGGACTAGGAGATATAAGTGTAAGAGGCTGTGTGTGGCACAGTCCATCAAAGTGTAAGAGGCTTGTGTGCGGCACAGTCCATCATAGCGTAAGAGGCCGTATGAGGCACGGTCCAGCACTTTAGCCCGTATGCGGTCTAGGGTGATTACCAAGGTCGGAGGTATTTCCGTCGGCTCCTCCTTCTACATGTAGAGAAACAACAAGAGCTGCCGTAGGTTGCGACTGATCATCGTGTATGTGCGGTAGCAGTGTGTGAAAGACTCCAGATAAAGTCCCATCTTCCAATTGGAATTGTGCTGAAACATCGTAATGAAAGCCTATGAGCTGATTTACCGAGGGTGTTGTCAATGGTTGATATGTTGAGATCTTCGTACTCATTCAAACTGCTTTGACAAAAAGTTTATTTTGCAAACTCGTAGAGTACGTAAAGCATGCATAATATTGCAGTTTTAAACGATGTTTAAAAATAGTATATGTACGGTTATATATGTTCTTGCTGAGCTATATTGCTCACTCTTGATTTCTTTATATATATCACAACACAACAGGTCAGTCGATATATTTTGACGAAAAGTTATTTTGAAAATTTAATCGGGTACATGAGGTACACCAAACAGTTTATAAATCCTTAAAAAGTTTTACTGGATTTAAACCTTACAAGTGGTATGGTTCAAAGTGATTTGGTTTTCTTATGATGAAAAAAGAACTATTATTGTAGTATCTTGAACTGTGTACTCATTATTTTATGGGAGTTGAGCAAAGCTATAGTTGATGCTATTTTGCTAAGTTATTGATATATTATTTCAAAACTGTGAACTTAAATAGTTTAGTTCTATTTCAAAGGCTTCAGAGGAAGTATGAAAGAGTGGTAACACTATATTCGATAGTGTCTTATTTTATATAATGAACTAAATTGTTCGGATTATATTCTTCTAAACTTCATGTTTAGTATAAATACTTTTAATAGAAAACTCTGACTATATGTATCGTCGAGAGATACTTTGCTATGCTTACCCTAAACCGGTAACCTATGTTATACTATTGAGATAGTAGTGATTATCATGTTCTTAGATGAGAGTCACATAGATAATTGGGTGGATAATTTGCTGAGCATTCTTTCGCTCATTCTTGCTTTATATTAAATTTTTCAGAGAAAGTGATACTACACCCGATTGGCTCCATACTTCGAGGAAAGGAAGTTAGAGATTCACCTTTGAGGTGGTTCAGTTCAGAATGATTCCGCAAGAGTAAGTTGAATAGGTTTTCAGTATTGATCTAGTTATTAATGTTACTTCATGTAGGGGTTATCATTGATAGCTTGAGATCCTGGATAAGTATATTTGGTTTGTAATAACTAATGATACTTGTTGTGTATCGTTTCTAAGACTATAACTTGTATGTGTGTGAGAGAGGGGTCTATGATGTGTGTTTGTTGGAGTATTGAGTTATTGCAGGTTATAAATGATTGGATGGTGACGTGGCGACTCAAATCCCTGACCCCGGATTTGGGGGCGTCACAGAAATGGTATCAGAGCATGAGTTATAGTACTTAGATACGAGAGTGTTAAGAGTTATTCATATATGAGAGGATAACGTGAGAACTCATGTAGAGTTCATGATTGGACTACTGGGTGTAGTACCAATGAATGAGTTAAGAAAAGGTCATCTACTTGGAGTTAGTAGTGAGGAGATTTATGATTGACATTTGGGATATAGATTTTGGACGGAAATTAGCAAGAACATTCCGGAAGAGGCAATGATATATTTTGTATAAAGATGATAAGTATAAAGATTTCGAGGGTTCTATTGGAAATAAGAAGTCGAGGATAATTGTTGAGACGGTGTGTGGTATTGATACGATATAGAGTCACAACGAGGAGTTAAGACGTACGTTTGTTGTATCTTCTGAGTATGTTAAGTATTTTCATATCAAAGTGGGCCCTTAGTGTAGTGACCCACATATTCCGGATATTGTGATTAGAATGAAAAGTATGAATGACCCAGTGTGTAGGTGTTGGTACAAAGCTCCTTCTGCCAGTGGCGGGACTCCATCTAGAAAGGGGGTCCGAGCATTCATTGAGAATTTAATGGTTTAGTTAAGATAAATGGTTCGGGAAAGAGGTCCCGTAATATGATTATTGACCTTTAAGTGTGAATTAATTGAGACTACATAGTGGACATTATGTCTCATCCTTTTGGTAATAAACCATATGTCGGGTAGACCATGAGTTTTGAAAAGTGACGGTCGGAAGGACCAGACGATAAGTGTACGAACATAAAATTGGTACAAGTGGTGAGGAATCTACCCTTAGCTAGCAACCTGATAGGTAATATTGATCCGACATATCTCACATGTCATGTTTGATAGCCTGTTCAGTAATATTATAGTCCTGCTGATATGAACAGTAATAAGGATATGTTTGATGAGTGTCAACCTATTTTGCCACCTACATGTTGTTTCACCCTCAAAAAGTATCACCCATAAGTTCAATTCATCAAAGACTTGTGATTGAGGGCGAAATCCAAGAAGGATATAACCCAGAGTTGATTCTAAACCAGAGCCGGTGGAATAATCAATGTGTATAGTCAAGCCTAGAAATTATTGCTTTCACGAGAGTAAGTATGAACTTCTTAAGTGAATCTGTTTGTTACAAGGACTAAGTTATGTATTTTATAAATATTTCCCTAAATTAATTAGGAAGCTAGATGAAGTTGGAATTTAAGACTAGGACGAAAGAGCCTAAGTATGGAATATTATGAATTAAAGTTTACCACAAATGTTGAGTGGTTGTCTCGTATATTGTGACCAAATAAAATTGTCGTGATGGATATAACTTATTAAGTGGAGATGATTTAGGAAATTGTTATAAAAACAAAAGTGGAAGCATTAGGAGTGGTGATTCGAGAATGTTAGACTGAGGCATGAAGAGTAATATTGAACGTATATTTACTAGTGCCATTCAATGGAGATTTAATTTCTTTTGAGAAAAGAGAAGAGATGTAATGTCGAGAGAAAAATATCGTTTGCATAAGGATGTTCAAAATAACAATAGAGATAAAGAGGTGAAAGTTAAGATTACATGATAATGAAGAAGTTGTGTTAAAGGACATAGAGATAAATTGAGGTATTTTGGTTTACGATGGAAGTGAAAGGTCTATTACACTTTGGAGGATAGGTTGTTGGGCAACCGTGATTGGTACCATGGAGGAAATACATGGAAAACAAATAGAGTATGTAGTAGTAAATGGGTTGAGGATGTAATTATTAGCGACCTTATGAGGTATTACCTAATAGAATTATATAATTCAACATCGATCTAGTCACAGGAATAACACTAGCATCAGAGCCATTTAGAAGTTTGCATCTACCAAGATAAAAAGGATTAATTACTAAATTATAAGGAGTATTAGAGAAAGGCATGATGAGATTGAAAGTGTCACCATGAGGTGCACCGTGTTTGATTGTTAAAGAAAAGGATAACGACATGAGTCAGCATGTTGATTGCTAAAATTGATGAAGATTAAGATTACAATTATGAATCAATATCCTAACCACGGATAGAGATTATCCGACCCTTTGGAATCATAATTTACCCTTCGAGGATAGATTTGAGGATCACATATCGTGAAATAGAGATGGACCTAGATGATTTGCCAAAAGGTGCATTCGACAATAGTTATGAACATTATGAGTTTTGGGATGTCAATTGGATTAATGAATACACCTATAACTTTTATGGATTTAATCAATAGAATTTTAAGAAATGATTGGACCGATGGCCAAGGTTTGTATAAATGATATTTTGATCTACCAAAAGATGAAGAGAAAGAATGAAGAGCAAATGTAAGTAGCCTTAGAAAGAGAAAAGAGATTATATGCCATTCTCTCTACAGTGTGAGTTTTGGCTGAGTAAAGTTAAATCTTGGGAAATTAATGAGTAGCAAAGGAAATGTGTCGACATATTGAAATTGTTAGAAATTGGGAAAGAACCAATGTATTAAATGAGGTGAAAACTTATGGACTAGAGGTCGTTAAAAAAAATGTTTGTTATGGTATCCGACTCATGATCACAGCCGATAGATATAGTATCCGCACATGAGATATAAAAGCATTAAATTGTGCATATGAGAGTTTATGATTTATGAGGAATACGAGTGTCATAGAAATATTCAAGCCGGAAGTCTAGAGTTGGGATGGTGAGTTTGAGACCTTGTAAAATGGATTCCTAAATAAAGACGAACTTGTTTTATGTTAAAGTTCCGTAATACATTAAGGAAAGAAAACTCCTCACATCTTTTCAACATCATTTTTCTCCTTCTTCCTATATTTGACAATTCATCATCCGATTGGGATTGACAATACATATGGTGTGACTTCTTGTCTGTGTGACAAAAGTCTGGTGGGACGCCGCCCAATTATGTGTTGAAAAGCCAAATCATACTAAAGACTTTCCTTCACAAGTACATGTATAGTTGTTTTCATTCATATCAAAAATTTTCTATTCTCATATATATTTGAAAGTGAGTTTATTCATCTTTGAATCACTCTAATCATTTTGTTGCAATGAGATTCGATAAAAAGGATCTTCAATTAAAATCTTGTGAAAGGGTAGCTCTTCATGATAAAAGGTTTATACCTTGGATATCGAGAGGAGTTGGGGAAAATAACGTACTATGGATAGAGTTTTCATTTGAGAATAGTTACATTTAGAATGTAGCCACATCACCTTACGAAGTTGGTAAGGAAGAAAAATGTCGATCTCCCTCACATTAGGACTAAGTCAAAGAACGAGGAAATGTTTGGGTATCGAGAAGGAACCCGCAAGTATGCTAATCAAATTAGAAAAGACAGAAAACATGGAGTGAGAGACTTCATATTTCTAGAAACATTATCGCGGAAAGTGGTAATGAGATTTGGAAAAGAGAGTAGTTAAGCTCGAGGGTATTATAAGCTGGTAGGTTCTGAAACATGTTGGGAAAATGCATATACGTTGGCGTTATTTCACAATATTTATAATATGAAAACTTCGCGCGCCCTACACCTATATTATGAAAGATCAATGTGTATGCTAGGCACGTGTTAGAATAAGGAATTATAGAGATGAGAACCAAATGTGTCTTACGACCGGTAAAGATCAATGACCGAAAAGAGAAAGTGTAGAGAAGTAAAACCATAGCACCAGAAAGGGTGTATGGGTGAATCAAAAAGGGTGAAGAGACAACCCTTAGTTACTTTGTTTAGATTCCGAGGACGGAATCCTTTTAAGGAGGGTAGACTGTAATAACCCGGATTTTTGGATGAATTTTTTTAATTTTATTTATAAACGACCTTGATGAATAGTGATTCTACGGATTATGAAAAACTTTTTAGCCCACACTAGGTAAGTGGTGGAATATGGGAAAACCGAATATGTGGTATTGTTGTACGAAGAAAATGAGTGTATGTAAAAGCCGTCGGAATCCGAAGATTTTCGGTTTTACTAATTGTTTCGTAATTTATGAGATATTGAGGAATAAGAGAATTAAGTTGTGACCAAGAGGATTATAATTTAGAAAGTTCATGGTTATAATCAAATTAGAGTATTTGGAATATTAAGGATTTACGCTACGAAATTCCTACGAAGAAATTCTTTCAGAAATTAATCAAACTTACGTAGAGGATTAAGTGTTAATCATGGGGTGGCAAGTGAAGTGCACCAAAGCCATGCAATCCATACAAACTAGAGTTGGTGGAACCAAATGGGATGACTACCATGCAACTAGAAGTGGAACTAAGCTAGTAAAGCCAACCAAACTAGTAACTAAATAGTTAGGAACATAGTTCCTTAAATGGTGGAAGAAGGACACAAGCTACCATACTTCTTTGACATTAGTAACCATGCCATACTTTACATCACAAGTCACCACAAAAATCAGCCAACACTTTTCAAAAAGCTAGAGAGCAAGTAAAGTAGAAAAGCTCTCTCCCATTCTTCTCCAGTTTCTGCCCAGCTTGAGTAAGGTGCAAAGACGATTTTATAACTCCAGTTGTACTCATCCAAAAATCACCAAATTTTAACCATAGCTTCTTCCCTATATGTAGAAGGTACGTATTTAATTTCATAATTTTTGGAGGTGTTTTGTTTGGGTAAATAAATTGTAGAAGTTGAGGCTGAATAGTAACTCCGAAAAATTTCTGACTTGTTCTTGATTTTCTCTTGCAAGTTTGAGGATGATAAATATAGATCAAGGCTCCCTTAAGGCTTACAAGCTCTTGTTAGTATGTTAAGGATTCAAGGAAGGTATAAACATCATCCACCCTTTGATTTTACTTTAAATTATAAGTTTGAGTTTAAGTTATGTTTAAGCATAAGTTGATTTAAGGAGTTTGGATGTAAATGATTGAATGTTGTTGGATGATTTGGTGAAGTGGTGTTGGTCAAAAGTTATGAAATGAGTAGTTGAATGATATGACCATATTAGTATGTTGATGATTTATCTTGGTTGTGAATGGATTTCAATTGATTGAATCCGGAAAACGTTAAGTTTATAGCCGTCGTAACCATGAATGAATAGGTCTTGTTCCATAGTTTATTTTGACACTTGAATCATGTTAATACGATTTACGGTTTAGGAGATAAGTTCGTTTTAGTGAAAGTCGCGCAAGGAGACCAAACTGCTGCCTTGTACTCACTTTGATGCTATAAACGAACTAGTTAAGGGTGGACTAAAATTATGAAACTTGGATGATATATACCTTGGACAGTTAGTAAGATCACCAAAAAGGTTTCGTATTAAAAACTTAATTTTTCGATTTTATAAAAATGTCGGAACCAAAGTTGCGCGATGACACTATTCATTGAGAAGCTACTGCCTTCTTCTGTAAATTCGGGAAAATGAGTCATTTTTCCAGGGCCAAACTTTTGATGGATTATATTCTAGAGATTCTCTAAATCGTGCACGCGAAAACGGTGCATCATTTGAGTTAGCGGTTAATAAGTTATGAGCATTTTAGTGAAAGCGGTGCAAATAGCAAAACCTCGTAGTTGACTCGATTTCTAAAATACATTTCACCGAGTTAAACTCATATGTTCCAAATCGAAATATTTTTGATAACTATTAAAAATACTCAAGAAGCTCCTTGAGGTGATTTCATATTTAATTATGAATTTTCTGATTTACTAAAAATGTTAGAGTGCGAGTCGCGTAATAGTAATTCGCAGAAAACTCAACCACAGAAGCACCGTTTTGACGAGCCACTTTGGCCAAAATAAAATGATAATATCTAGTCGGTTAAAACACGAAAGATGTTGAGGAACAACATGACTATGTATTGGAGTAAAAAGATTTGATTAAAAACCGTTGACGAGATGGTTTATGAACGGTCAAGATAGACCCGAGGAGGTGAATGCCGGGTAGAATAAGTGTTAGTAAAAATACTAAGTACAAATGGAAGTTGTCATAAATGGACTCAATACGCGATTATACTTATAGTAATATAAGTAGTTGATGGGGTTAAGAGTACTAATAAGGATTATGATATCTATTGATAGAGAATCCAGAACGAGTGGAACTCTGAGAGCGTATTCTGGACTCCATGCAAGTTTTCCTAACCTTATACTTTGAATATCAAAATGATATATTCTTGATCTTGCATATCAAATTAAAGTATGTTTATGCAAGTTTTCGAAATCTATACTTGAGGTACTACTGTTATATTGAAAACTGTTGTTGTTGTGATATAACTGTTTAATTAAATATTCGAATTGATTTAACTACTGTTAATCTTTCGTAAAGAGTTTTGGTATTATATGATATACGGTATTATAGATATATACCGGTGTTGTATAGAGGCTCTAAGAGTAGAGCAGTTTTCATATTTCGAACATAGACTGGGAGTCGGAAGGTTATTTTAAATACTGTTGTAATCCGGGAGATGCCGGAGACAGATTATTTTGAAATAACGATTTTAAAATATTCCAATAAATATATTTTGATATTCTTTCGATAAAGGAATTAAATAGAGTTAATAAATATTATTTGAATATTTATTTAAGGAATGAATATTATTCTGAATATTCATTTAAAACGGGATTTATTAATTGATTATTATTTAATAAATATTATTTAAATATTTATTAAATATTCAAAAATGATTCAAAAATTAATGAAGGTCTTTAATAATTATTTAAAATATTTTCTGACCTTCAGAAAATTTATTTAAATATAGTGAGGGTTCCCTAATATCTATTTATATTCTATTTTATTCTTTTAATAAGAATGAAATATCTTCAGACTTATCAAAAATAGGGAACTCAGTCTAGGGAGTAAAAGGTGATTTACTTTCTCAAAAGCGGTTATGTTTTGACATCACTGACCTACTGTAGTAGGGTTTTCAACTTATCAAAATCGTAAGAGGTTTTCCGACTAACTCCCGGGTCGTGGTTTTAAATGGTTTTCATTGCTTGATAAAGGACATCAGTTGACGGAGGTCAACGCACCTTTGTGGTGAGATGATTGCCCCGATTATTTTGGCCATATCTATTCAGAGTTTTGTGAATCTATTAACAAGTATGATATACTTGGGGAACTAAGAATTCCAGTTCCAGGTTAGATAGATTAATCTATTAACAAGTATGATATACTTGGGGAACTAAGATTAAATTCTGGTTCCAGGTTAGATAGATGAATCTATTAACAAGTACGATACACTTGGGGAACTAGGATTAATTCTCTTTCCAGGTTATAGATTATTCCAGTGGACTAGGAGATATAAGTGTAAGAGGCTGTGTGTGGCACAGTCCATCAAAGTGTAAGAGGCTTGTGTGCGGCACAGTCCATCATAGCGTAAGAGGCCGTGTGAGGCACGGTCCAGCACTTTGGCCCGTATGCGGTCTAAGGTGATTACCAAGGTCGGAGGTATTTCCGTCGGCTCCCCCTTCTACATGTAGAGAAACAACAAGAGCTGCCGTAGGTTGCGACTGATCATCGTGTATGTGCGGTAGCAGTGTGTGAAAGACTCCAGATAAAGTCCCATCTTCCAATTGGAATTGTGCTGAAACATCGTAATGAAAGCCTATGAGCTGATTTACCGAGGGTGTTGTCAGTGGTTGATATGTTGAGATCTTCGTACTCATTCAAACTGCTTTGACAAAAAGTTTATTTTGCAAACTCGTAGAGTACGTAAAGCATGCATAATATTGCAGTTTTAAACGATGTTTAAAAAGAGTATATGTACGGTTATATATGTTCTTGCTGAGCTATATTGCTCACTCTTGATTTCTTTATATATATCACAACACAACAGGTCAGTCGATATATTTTGACAAAAAGTTATTTTGAAAATTTAATCGGGTACATGAGGTACACCAAACAGTTTATAAATCCTTAAAAAGTTTTACTGGATTTAAACCTTACAAGTGGTATGGTTCAAAGTGATTTGGTTTTCTTATGATGAAAAAAGAACTATTATTGTAGTATCTTGAACTGTGTATTCATTATTTTATGGGAGTTGAGCAAAGCTATAGTTGATGCTATTTTGCTAAGTTACTGATATATTATTTCAAAATTGTGAACTTAAATAGTTTAGTTCTATTTCAAAGGCTTCAGAGGAAGTATGAAAGAGTGGTAACACTATATTCGATAATGTCTTATTTTATATAATGAACTAAATTGTTCGGATTATATTCTTCTAAACTTCATGTTTAGTATAAATACTTTTAATAGAAAACTCTGACTATATGTATCGTCGAGAGATACTTTGCTATGCTTACCCTAAACCGGTAACCTATGTTATACTATTGAGATAGTAGTGATTATCATGTTCTTAGATGAGAGTCACATAGATAATTGGGTGGATAATTTGCTGAGCATTCTATCGCTCATTCTTGCTTTATATTAAATTTTTCAGAGAAAGTGATACTACACCCGATTGGCTCCATACTTCGAGGAAAGGAAGTTAGAGATTCACCTTTGAGGTGGTTCAGTTCAGAATGATTCCGCAAGAGTAAGTTGAATAGGTTTTCAGTATTGATCTAGTTATTAATGTTACTTCATGTAGGGGTTATCATTGATAGCTTGAGATCCTGGATAAGTATATTTGGTTTGTAATAACTAATGATACTTGTTGTGTATCGTTTCTAAGACTATAACTTGTATGTGTGTGAGAGAGGGGTCTATGATGTGTGTTTGTTGGAGTATTGAGTTATTGCAGGTTATAAATGATTGGATGGTGACGTGGCGACTCAAATCCCTGACCCCGGATTTGGGGGCGTCACACTCTGCATCTGCTACAACACATATGGATATTGCAACAAAGCTTGATCAAAACACTGGAGAACCTGTTGACATTACAGCATACAGAGAAATAATTGGTTCTTTACTTTATTTGACTGCAAGTAGACCAGACATCATGTTTGTAACATGTCTATGTGCTAGATATCAAGCAGATTCAAGGGCACCTCATTTGATAGCTGTAAAGAGGATTTTTAAATATCTCAAGGGAACTATTAATCTTGGCTTATGGTATCCTAGAGAGTCTGATTTTAAATTAATTGGCTATTCAGATGCTAACTTTGCAGGATGTAAAATTGACAGAAAAAGTACAAGTGGTAGTTGTAAATTTCTAGGTGGAAGACTAGTTTCATGGTTTAGCAAGAAACAGAAATCAATCTCAACATCAACAACAGAGGCTGAATATATAGCTGTTGGAAGCTATTGTGCACAGATCTTATGGATGAAAAATCAACTGTTAGATTATGGTTTGAACTTTTCTAAAATTCCTATTTATTGTGATAATCAAAGTGCTATTGAAATGACAGGAAATCCAGTTCAACATTCTCTGACAAAGCATATCAGTATCAGATATCATTTCATAAGGGAACATGTTATGGAAGGCATAATTGAATTACACTTTGTTCCCACAGATCAATAAATAGCTGATATTTTCACTAAACCTTTGCCTGAAGCAACATTTAACAGACTGGTTTCTGAACTAGGGATGGTATCAAGTGGCTCAAATTGACTTAGCAAGTTTCAGATAATCAGAGTATATGTCAGAGTATAAGATAAACTCTAATAAAAGATGAAGTAAACTCTGATGAAGCAAACTATGATCAATACGACATCTATTCTCTTATCACAAGTTATAAGTGTTTATGGAACCTTCAAATTTTTCTCCTCAATCCTTGATAAGGATATGGTCGACTGCCAAGTTTAACAATACAGGTGATGATGAAGAACTAATCATTACATTCAACTGCAATGGCAAGCACATGATAACACATGTTGTTGTTCGACAAGCCCTTCATCTCCTGGAAGTGGCTGAGTATGATGATATTGTGGGAGATGATAAAATCAAAGACTTTTTCAGGTCTATAGGCTCTGGAGGAAGCCTATCAAAGTTGGGGAGCCTGACAAGACCCAATATTCGAAGAGAATGGAGTTTCTTCTTCGATTGTATTACTAGGGCCTTCACAGGCAAGTGCACGGATTTTGATACAATCCATCAGCTGGCACAACAGATTGGGTATTCTCTGACCCATAATCTCAATTTAAATTTTCGTTGTTTAATTATTAGGCAGCTAGCTAGCAAAATTGATGATGATGTCCACACTGTATATTTTGCTAGATTTCTTCAGTTAATTTTTAATTATTTGTTGCCTAATGTAAATTTTGAGGATGATCAGAGTTTAACTAGTTTTAGTATGAATAAAAGAATTTTTGCTGACCTAGCTACGAAGGATGCTAAGAAAGGTACTATATCTTCTCTCTTTTATCTCACATAGGTCAGGCTTCTTTTAAATCAGAGAATGCCTACCATGTATGGAAGGGATTTTCTCTCTATGGCTATGAATCAGAGTTTAACACCCTCTGATTCAAACCCAGGCCACCATCCAAACACTGACACCCAAACACTTTTGCCAACCTCTACAGTCTCCCAAAAGGCTGTAGTTGTAAAACAAACCTCTCAACAGGGCACCATCAAAAGGAAGGGGAAGGCAGTGAAAGAATCTCCTTCTAAAAGGAGAAAATTAATTGATGAAGATTCTGATTCTGATGAAGGGTTGGTTTTTGCCAAGAGAAAAACTGTTGAACATGCTTATGAGATACATCCTGCACCTTTTATGAAGCCATTCACAGTAAATCCAATGCCTGAGGTGAAGAAGAAGAGGAGAAGATTAGTCAAGGCTGTAAACTCTGAGGCTGCAAACACCGAAGGACTAAACTCTGATGCAGTAATAAACTTTGATGTTCTAATCTCTGATCAGCCAAAATCTCATGAGCTAAACTCTGAAGACATTCTAACCTCTGAGCTAAACTCTGATGTCTTGAAAAATTTTGTTGAAGCATGGCATTGCTAGAAGGTAAATATTCCTTGGAAGGAACTTGGATTACCAGTTTTAATTGAGAACATGATTCTTCGGTATGTCAAGTCAAAAGCTGATTGGTGGACAAATGTTGCCCATTATAACCATGAACGTATTAGATAGGGGGCTACTGTTGACAAGACAGTCTGCAGGATAAATTTGGGGAATCTAAATGATCTTTGGCTCAAGGCTGAATAGGAGCGATAACACAATTATTTGAAAGATGAGCCATATGTCACTCCAGAGGAAACTGTTCCTGTAGCAATCTCTGATTCTCCTACAAACTCACCTAAGCAAATTATCAAGGAGATTTCTTATAAAAGAGTTAGGGAGTTGGTAGAACAAGTCAGGAAAGAGATGGAAGAAAAGAAGTCTATATCATCTGCCTCTCCAAGTTCAAAACATTTTTCAAGAAGAAAGAGGAAGTCTGTCACTTTTCGCTAGGATCCATAAGAACCTATATCTCAATGTGAGATAACAATCTCTACATGGCCAGGCATACAAGAACCTGTTGATCAAAGTTCAACAACAACCACAATTCCAGCAGATGAAGCCAGCTTGGATCAGGGGTACAACCCACAAGAACCTTCATCTCAAAGGGTTAAAGAAGTTGTTAAGGCCCTAGCCACACAAGAACCATTCAATCAAAGTTTAGATGCAGGAAATTTACATATTCTAGAAGACCTTGTTGTTGCTGATGCTGAAGGCCAATCTTTGGCAGAGTCAAGCCCACAAGAACCTTCACCTCAAAGTGGTAAAGCAGCTGAAGATATGACTCAGATCCCACAAGAACCAATCATCCATTTTATGATTGTAGACCAAGATTCAAATATTAGACAGACAAACTCTGATAAAGCTCCACTGGCAATCACTAATGCTCTTATGGTACTACCAATCTCTGCACAACCAATGGAGACAACATCCACATCCACAACTCAAGGTATAAACTTTGACTTTTCTTCAGAATATGCATCCTCTGATAGTTTAAGTTCAGATTTTACCTTTCCTAATTTAACTGCTAGAATGATCATGAATAGTCCTGAAAAGGGTACCCCTACTCATGTAACTACAGTCAACCTTTCTCAGCCACCTCTTATTTCTGTAGGACATTGTGTGTTGAGCCTTTCTAGTGAGTCTGAGATAAAATGTGTGAAAAAAAGAATTAATGAGAGGTAGACACTGGATCTGGCAAAAGGTGAGGTAGAACTGAGAAAGAAGTTAGTTACTTCTAGTGAGCAAAATCTAACTCTTAAAAGTTATGATATGTGTGATGTGAGAAGTAATGAGATTACTTTAAAAAATAAGAGTGATTTAGGATATTCCATATCTTTTACAGGTACTCAGAGTTTATCAGTTGTAAACTCTGATCTATACTATGAAAGCCACAAACTCTGATGGGGAGGACACAGACTCTGATGAGCCCATTTTTGCTGATGAAGAAGTCACAGACTTGTTCATTCCCTATTCTCAAAGATACAATACAAAGAAGTGGCCAGTCAACTCACATGATGCACATGAAAGACTAAGCATGAGCTATCCAGATTATATGGTGGTAGAAGAACTTAAAGGAGAGATTGAAGTTGTTCTAGATGCTGAGGGTGTTCATAGAGATTTCTCTTCTCAACCAGGAACTTCTCAAGATGTATTGGTAGATTCCCTTAAACAAAAAGTTTGGGATAGTTCTTGGAAATATTCACATGAAGATATCTTTTAGCCACATGTTCATGATTTTGTTAATAAGGCTGATAAGGAGATTAATTCTGGAAAACTAAAGTCTATGTTGAAAGATACTATTGTCTTATCCAAAGGCCTTCACACTGAAGTTGGTGCAATTAAGGATTCACTCACCAACAACTCTGCTTTTGTTAAATCTTTACAGAATTCTATGGAGATCAAATTCAAGAATGTCTCAGCTAGACAAGATGCTCTGGAGGCAAAGGTGGATACTCTTTCTCAATCTATCAGCTCTATGCAGGGGATGCTACACACATAGTTGATATTCTTACTGTCAAGCAAAGGTTTAATGTCAGAAATGGGGAGATTTCAGTTAAAGACAAATGCAAGGAGGATGCTGCTGCACAACAACCTGATGAACCTGATGATGAAGATCAAGAGAGTCATAGGGAGGGTAAACAAATTCTGAAGTAGCAAACTCTAATTGATCAAAGTCAAACCCTGTCAACTACTCAAACTCTTATGGTACCAATCTCTGACAAACAGAACAAGCAGCAAACTCTGATAAAAGCTGATTTATAGTTAGCAAAGAGGCTTGAAGAGGAAGAGAAGCCTGGGAAAATTGAGGAAGAAAATCTGAAAGATGCAGAAATGGCAAAGAGGTTATTTGAAGAAGAACATCCTGGAATGGATCTAGCTGTTGTAGAAGCTGAATTGAAGAAGTCTGGTACTGACATTACTCAAGTCCAGAAAAAGAAAAGATATGTAAGAAAAGGTTCAATTCAGAAGAAGGTACCTGCGCAACAGAAGAAGCCAAAATTTAAGCCTATTCAAATCAAAAATGTTGAAACTCTCAAGACAGTTGCTCAATCAAAACCAGTCTCAGAAATTAAAAAAAGATCATCTTCTAGGATTCAACAAAAAGCTCTAGCTAAGCCAAAGAATCCTCTCACTATGTCTAGAACAACTTATCTTCCAGGAGGTTCAAGCTTTGATGATGAGGAAGAAGAACAACAACAATCTCTGATAAGGAAGAAAAAGTCTGATCTTTTGTGGATAAAGACTCAAACTCTGACTCTCAATGCCAGACTTAGAAAAGATAAAGGTGGTATTCGTAATACACATGCTAAGGTCTACAGAGGTGAAGCAAACATCTTTAGAGATCCTTATTCATTGAAAGACAAACCTGAAGAAGAGTTGTCTCAAGAACATTTGGACAAACTAATATATGTTAATGTTGTGAAAGATATCTTTGATGGTGCTCAAGCTAAGGAGAAACTCATTTATTTCTTGGAGGATGGGAGAGTTATGAAGATTTCTCAAGAAGATTTAATTCAGAAAGCATCTAAAGAACTTGAACATGTTCTGTTTCTCCTAAATGATGAAAATGAAGTTACTTCTAGATGGATAAATTTTTTTAAAGGAGTAATAGCTGAGAAGAAGAAAAGTGAAAGATTAATGATGATAAACTCTGAGGAATATGAGCCTGGATACTTACTTGAAGATGGATCAGGAAGAGAAATGAGAAAGGGAGATGAAAAAGTCAAAATGGTGTTAGGGATTCCTACACTAATCTTAAATCCTGATGGAATGAAGGCTTGTTGCATTGCTTTGGATGAAAGGATGAACAGATCATCTATCTCTGCTTTAAGGGCTGATGTATATCAGATTGATGATTCTTCTGATCAAATGAGGGAACTGAAAGAGAAGCTGGTTGATTTGCTGAAAGCTGCTGAAGGTAAACTTCTGAATCAATTTCTGAAAGATGATTTCTCTTATAAGAGAATCTGAGTTAAAAATGGTAAACAAACTCTGATGCATTTGTCTTGAATTTCGAACATCATAAGTGAAATTTATGTTTTATTTATTAAAGCATAAATTGAGGGAGATTGTTAGGAAGCAAACACTGATGGCTGTCAGAGAATACAAGTCAGAGTTTACATTGCTAACGTCATTAAAGTTTAAGGAACTGTCGGACAGAGTTTACTCTATCAGAGAATACTCAATCAGAGTTTACTCTAACAGAGAATGCTCTATCATAGAATAATAACCGACAGAGTTTATTATCAGAGTTTGTCATGAAGTAATTTGAATCAGAGTATGAATAGGAAAGTAAGAAGGAATCCGAATGCAAGACTATTTCCTTATGTAAAGCTATTCTATTTCTAATCTGATTTGTAATTGAATTGTAACTGTGTCTATATAAACACAGATATAGGTTAACATTGATACATCGGTCAAGTCTTATTTTTCATAACTTAGCAGCTCTTAAGAACAAACAACTTCTTGAGAGAGTTTTGTAATCTATTCATAATCTTTAATACAGAACAGTATTCATCTTTTACATACTTGTGTTCTTAATCGATTTACTGGTACTATTACATTCAACCCTCCTTTTGTAATAGTTTATCTTTCTGGGCAAACATAACTTATTTAAATATATATTTTTTACATCGATCGAATTAAATATAAATAAACAAATTATAAAATATTAAAAATAAATATGCATATTGCACAAAATATAAATTTATATTATTAATACATAAATATGTAAAATTTTGTGATTTAAAATATTGTTAACATGATTTTTTAATATATCTAACATATATTTAATATTTTTAATATTAATAATACTAGATTTAAATATATTTTTAATAAGATAGTTATGTTTATTTTATATAAAGTTTAATAGATATTAGGTTATATGAGATATAATATATATGTATATGTTAATAATATGATAATATAATTATTCATTTGAATAAGTGTTTTTTATGTTATTAGATTTTTAGTAGTATATTATTAATTGTAATTAATAAATAATTAGATAATATATATAACTTAAACTTTGCATCAATAAATAATAAATATTACTATATTTCTAATGAAATTTAAATTTTAAGTTAATATTAAAAAATAAAATGTTACATAACAATTATCTTCATAATAATTTTTACATCTCACTTTTCAATATCAATATATGACAAATTATTTATTGAACCAAACATATTAAATCCATATGTGTAGTAACAAAATAGAATTAGACTATGGTTGAACTCTTTGCCGGGAACCTCAAATAAATATTTTTCTATAAAAAAAAACCTAATTTCTTCACTTTGATACAAACCAATGAATTAATAATGTTTTTTGAGTTCTCAATATAATAATCTCTCCTGTAAGTATAATTGATTCTCCGTATAAAATTTCCCTAACATCTTATATAATATATTAAATATTTTTATACAAAATATTTGGATAAGAAAAACTTTAATCATCTCTCTCTCAAAAAAAATCACGACCTCCTCGATCTCTCTGTATGTAAAACCTGAATTCTCTCTATACTCTAAACTAATAATAATACATAATAATGTTTGATATATAATATGTATCTATATAAATCTAATATAAAATGTGTTTAATGTTTTAAATCAATTATAAAAAGGTTTCCTATATAGAATAAAATTCTCTGATAAAATTTCATAACTGTCTTTCCTGTCTAGATTACTGGTTGTTCCAGTTGGATTTCGGATGTTGGACCACCTTAGAATTAAAGATGGTTTTGTAAGATTCGTGTGAGCTGTAAAATCGTCCAATTTTGACCTCTAAAACTCAAAATATGGCTCAAACAATGTGTGGTGTTAACGGGGGAATTTGGTGATAACAAATTTCGGAGGATTGCTGAAATTACGGTGATGATCGATGATGATTTTAAGGCTGAGATTGCTTAAGTTGAAGAGAAAATAGCACACAAGATTTTGAGAGTTCTTTAATGCCAATGATTGTTCGATAACCTCTACAATGTACCTACGTACCCTTTACATAAGGATCAAGCCCGACGTAGTTCTTGGGGAGCACGAAACCTAATAGGGTTAGATTTCATTCTCCAAGGTTGATTTGGTCCACCGCCTAGAATACACATGGGCTCGGGTCGTCGAAACCCAGTTACGTACAAGGAATATGGCAGTTAGGTGATCGGCATGACATTGTCGCAAACCCGCCTAGGCCTGATCCATCACCCCTCATATCATAACCTTAATGGGCTAACCCTTCAGAAATGTTATCCAAGATGAGGGAACTAGATCCCCCTAATTGGGCTTAAACCCAATTAGTCTAGATGGAATCTAGCCTTCATAAACGTGATAATCAGCAAGTCTTTCAGAAATAACACATGTCAAGCCCATACTGGGCGATGTTAAGATCAAATTGGCGAGGCCCAATCCATAAACCCTTTAATGAATAAATCTCTTTAGGAAAGATCATTGTGCCTTATCCACAAAGCGGGTGAGGTCAAAGAATGAAGTTGACTAACCCATATATGTTGGGCCTAGACCCAATTACCTCAAATACATCATTCAGCATAAATGATCGTCGATCAGGCGAGGCCGCACTGATGGAGGCGAGGTTGCCATAACTGTACGTTGCAGATTTTACCTATAACAACTACCCCCCGGTGTCTTGTAATTCTATTAAATGGCAAGATACTATTAATTCTTACTTCATAAAATCTGCACTTCTCAATTCTTAAGTAAGACTCGATTATATAATGCATTTAGGCGAGGTTCAATGAGACATAGATGATCGATTTACACTCCTTCTGCAACACGGTCGAGGTTGAATAACCAATTAACCTCGCCTTCTTCACCTTCCAACCCAACTGTGACCCTTTACCTTCACAATATTACCGTTAGAATATACATATATAGATACAGGCATGTCTTGTCATAGTAGTCGCGTGTTTCCAAGAATAAACAACTGTAATCATCATCATTTTTTTCAGACATATATATATATATATATATTATTTCTTAGATATCAGTTATCAAGGTCATAACTGACCCCAACCTTCTCTCTCCATTATGTCTATATAAACCTCATCCTTCATTCATTTCTCATTTTTCCCTTGTTTCCTCTCGAATTGTTGCCAGATTCAAACTAGAGCACATCGAAGCAACTTAGCCTACCTTCTTCAGTTTCCGGTTAATCATAAGTAAGTTCCCTAAAACTCAATCATTTACATATCGTATATCTCCCACTTCGTTCTGGGGCATACATTTATCACATATACATATATTTGCATACATACATACTATTACATTCTTGATTGAAAGGAATTTTGCAGTGGTTATTCATTTAAACGGGAAATAGAGTCTCAGTGGCAACTATAGACACGCTCATATACATATATTGTCTCGTACTTGTCTTTTAGTATTCCACCTAAATTACCAATGACCTCGCCCCTTGATATAAGGCGAGCCTGTCGTTATTTCAAATACGCATAAGAAACACATAGCATACCTAGTCCTTACTTCTTGATCCAACCTCGCCCTCTACATCACTTAGAGTATCCATTCTAATCTTTATTTCATTTCTCTTCTTTGTTATAGGTGCACACACCATCATACACTTCATCTCTCAAATGGACAACACTACTTCTTCATCAGGATCCAATCACCCTTACATCAACCCCGCCCAAACAAACAAACCTCCATACCTTAAGAAATCATCTCATGTGAAAGCCTCTCTAACTTAGAAGACCTAGGTAGTACGTACTACGATAGAGGCAAAGACAATATTGAAGAATAATTTGATGAATTTATGAAGGAGTTAGATGAAGACGATGCGAGGTTTAAGGAAGTAAGTCCTTCAAACCCTAGGCTAGGAAACCAACTTAGACACTTTAAAAAAGACTTAAGTGTGCATAAAAAAAGTATGTAGGCGAGGATGACCTCCTTGAAGTAGAAGAGGAGAATGTTGTTGAAGGAGATGATGAAGTAGAAGCTGAAGGCGAGACTTCTCCTAGTGAGGACAATGGAGGCGAGGACGATACTGACAGAGACTCTGAAGCCATGATTTCTGAGTACGAGTAGGAATATACATCCGATGATGAGCCATATGTGCAACCCATCCATGATTACAAACTTGACTTAGCTTTTGAGGAAGGAACGGTCGAGGTCCATAAAACAACCATGCATAAAGCCATGGGGGTCGTCTCTTGAGTAGACATCGCCTCAAACATCAATTCTAAGGAAATCTAATGGATTATGACTTACTATGGATGGAAAATACCTCAAACCTCACCAGAATGTGAGAATGCATTGGTTCGATATTCCTGGCCTTCGTTGTCCTCGCATGGTCATTACCAATAGATTTGCTGAGTTAGGATTTGGATGTTCGCTTCATCCATTCTTGCAGGAGATTTTTGAATAATATAACATCTCTCCTATACAATTATCGCCCAACAGCTATAGGTTAGCAATAGGCATTTATATGATCTACGTCAACAAAAGCTTCGACCCACCAGCAATGGAGGAATTAAGCTACTTCGTGAGTTTGAGGCGAATTGGGAATGACTTAGGCTTCTACTACTTTACCATATGGGGAAGTCATGGCAAAAGTGGGTTTTCCGTTACGAATCCAAGTAATATGAAGCAATGGAAGAACAACTATTTTTATCTATGCGATGTCCCAAGAGTCCGGAAAAAAATTAATATTGCCTGAATTATTACTTCTGTTTTACTTAGATTCTTACTGTCATGCTTCTTGTTAGATAAACATCCTCAACCGGATCTCCTAGGTAAGGCCCTCGACCGGGCACATACCATCCCCGCCCTTACTAAAGCAGAGAAAGACTTAGACACTTTAGTGACTTCGAACTCATTGTATTTTAATGGTTTTTATATTAGAGGTCACGGGGAAATCCCAGATATTAAGTTTAGCAAGAAAAATAAAAATGAAAGAGCTCAAGAGACAAGTAGTAGTTGCTTTCCATTATCAGAGATCAACATATATGGGATTCTGCAGCGACACACAATAGATCGGTACACAAAATCTCATAATTTCTTTGCTGTAATTATAGATAGAGGTTTAGCCTTCGCTCACTTGGTAAAACGACAGCAACTACCGCATACTTAACACCCCCTTTACCCTTAGATAACTCTCTGATTAAATCAATCCCCCACATTGCAAAAGGCCAAGGACTAACAAGAGAAGTTAAATGAACAACAGGAGTGTGAACATAGTTGGCGTACCTTTGACATTTATCGCAAGCGCGAGTGAAGCGAAGTGCGTCTTCTTTCATTGTAGGCCAATAATAGAATTGTCACAAAATTTTCTAAGCTAACGAACCTCCCCTGCATGATTTCTACAAATTTCTTCATGTACCTCCCGCAAGATGTATTTTCCGTCTTCTTCATCTAAACATTTCAACAGTGGTTGGTTGAAGCCTCGATGGTAGAGAGAACCATTATATTCCACATATCTAGAAGCTTTATATCGAAGCTTATGAGTTTCTCCCTTATCCTCTAGTAGAGTGCCATTCTTCAAGTATACCCATATGGGTGTCATCCAAGTTTTTGGTGTGCATTGATCAATTTGCATTAGTTCGGCCTCCGGGATACTTGGTTGTTCCTGGATTTCTAGTGGTATAACCCCAAACATGGTCACATCTTTCTGAGAGCCTGATTTTTCCAAAGCATCCGCTTCTTGATTATCCCCCTTAGAGATCTGTTTTATCTTGATGTTCTTAAATAATTGTAGAAGATGTTGTGTGCATCGTAAATAGAGCTCTGTTCGAGGTCCTCTAGACTAATATCCCCATTTAATCTACTTTACGACTAACATTGAGTCACTGAATATAGTCAAGTTTTCCACCTTCATCTCTAAAGCGAGCTTCAGTTCTGAGATCAGGGCTTCATATTATGCATCATTGTTTGTAGATTTGAAGGCGAAGTGTATGGCGCTTTGCAAGTGGTGCCCCTCCGGGCTGATAAGAACTATTCTTGCTCATCCACCTTTGTTGTTAGCTTCACCGTCGGTTCTCAACGTCCACCACAACTCCGGAATTGGTTCCAATGGGTTTGAAGGTATACAATCTAGGGTGATGGTTATTGCGATGGAGTTACTTTCTTCTTCCCCTGAAAACTGCAAAATGAAATTAGCAAGGGCTTGACCCTTCATGACACTTCGAAGTTTATACTCTACGTCAAATTGCTCCAATTCAACCGCCCACTTAACATTCTTCCCAAGATTTCAGGCTTGTAAAGAATCTATCTTAGAGAGTATGAGATCCGACCTCTACTTTATGTGCTTGAAAATATGGCCGCAACTTTCTAGACGCGATGATAAGGGAATATACCAATTTCTCCATGTTAATGTATCGAGTTTCGGCATCCAATAACCTTTTACTAACATAATAGACGGGGAATTGTATATCTATTTCCTCTCAGACAAGCATAACACTAATAGAATAATCTAAAACGGCTAAGTATAGAATGAGTGTCTCACATTTGATTGGTTTGGCGAGCAATGACGGAGATCCCAATTGTTCCTTCAATTTATGGAAAGCCTCCTCACATTTCGGTGTCCACTCAAATTTCTTGCCTACTCCTCTGATAGCTTGAAAGAACTCCTTACACTTGTCTGAAGATTTGGATATAAACCTGTTCAGGGCCGCTACCCTCCCAGTTAAGCTTTGTACCTCTTTTACAATTCCCAGTGATCTATTGTTAAGCAATGCTTGAATTTTCTCTGGATTAGCTTTTATCCCGCGGTTATTCACCATGAAACCTAGAAAATTTCCTGACTCGACTCTGAAGACACACATTTGTGTGTTCATCTTCATATGGTACTTCCTCAAAATTTTGAACATCTCCAACAAGTGTTTAATGTGATCTAGTGCTTCTTTGGAATTGACCAACATATCATCGACATAGAACTCCATAAATTTCCCGATTTGTTCTTTGAACATCATGTTCACCAATCGTTGGTAAGTTATCCCGGTGCTGATAAGTCCAAAAGGCATTCCAATGTAGCAATACAGTCCTCTATCAGTGATGAATGACATATTTTCTTGATCAGGTTCGTACATGGGGATTTGGTTGTACCCTGATTAAGTATCCATGAAACTTAGAAGTGCATGTCCTATTGTGGCATCCACAAGTTGATTAATATGAGGAAGAGGAAAGCTATCTTTGGTGTGACGCCCTCCCGACCCGGGGTCTAGATCGGGGAGTCACTACCACTCTATATGCATGCACCCTAAATAACAATAATAGAAAATACGCATAAATATGACCCGGACTACTAGCCTGGACCTTTCAAGGTAATGGTATGAAACAAGCACACAACTACATTCATTTATATTTACATTTACTGCAACAAAATAATATTACAACTTCTGAAACATCTCAAAATCTACTAATAAAATACAAGACTAAACAAAGTCTTTTCCTTCCAACTCTGCCTCGATCCTACCTGTTCAATCTCAGCCAGCCTGGCATAGTTCATGTATGACATATTCTTCCTGGCAGTCTGCTTAATACGGACCATGATTCTCAAAAGCTGTAGATGTTAGAAAATAAAAGAATGAGCTACAAAAGCTCAGCAAGTAACCATATAGGTTAAAAACAGTTCTATAGGCTTATATATAATTTAAAAAGTCTTTTCTCAAAACCATGCTTTAAAATCATTGCTGGACTTTATTGTCCCATAATTGTAATTAAAATTCTAGTCAGGGTATGCATTACTCGCAAAACTTTCTTTTATAAAACCACTGGCAGGGTTAAATAATTTCAATAACTGGTGCAAAGTAAATAAGAAACTGGAAAGTAATAAGCATTTCCAAGTATAAGAGTAATCTGCAGGGTTAGATGGATAACAGGAAGTAATGTCTAACAATTGAAACAAGTCAAATCAAGGTATATCTGACAGTTGAAGCTGTATACGACAGGTTATAACAAGGCATTTCATTATTCATTACTAATCATTTCACAGTCCATTTGTATAAAACTGTCCTTTCATTAGGACTGATTCTTTCAAAACATTTTTATAAAACTGTCCTCTCATTAGGACCTTGCTTTTCAAATCATTTATAAAAACTGCCCTCTCATTAGGACCTTTACTCAATAGAAACAAATCATTTTGATTGGAGTTTTCTCACAACGCCAGACAATACGGGTGATCAGCCACGTAAAGTCCCCATAACGGACTAAAGTCCCTCTGGACATAAAGAGTACTCATAAAGGCACTTATTGCCATTGGCCTTGGGCTATCTCATTATAGCCATTGACTATCTCATTTTAGTCTTCACATAAAAAGTGCTGAACCGGCGTCACTCGGCCTCTTACGCCTCCAACCTATAGGAATCCGCAGAAACCATTTTGACCGGAATTCCTATAATAACCAAAACCTTTCTTTTTAAAGTTACCAAATCATTTGATGAAAAAGACTTCTTGAAAGTCGGATTCCATATTTAAATCCATTTTTAAGATCATTAGACAGAGGTAAATTTTATTCCAGGATAAATCTTAAAACAAGTCTTTGTTGTAATAAAGTAGGCCGAAATCTTGAACTAGGGACCAAAACCAAGTTATATTAGTAAAGTCAGGTTGCAGGGTCAATTCACAGGTATAACAAGATGTTTTGAAAACAGTTGTAAGGCATTTAATTGTAACGGTAGTTAGGCAATAACAACAGGGTAAGTTCAGAATTAAAGTTCAAGTAATCATAGTTAAGAAAATAGTGATAGCATAGGTCACATTTCAAGGTCACTGGTTTAAGATTTGTAAAACTAGTTTATAAGCTGTCAGTAACAGTTCAGGGATTGAAAATGTTAAAGTGCAATTAAAACTGGTATAAGGTTGCAGTTTAAATAAAGCAATTAAAGTAAGGCATACTATAGCTTAAAATAGTTGAAATAAGATAACATAGTTGCAGGGTCATAAAGCAGTTTATAAAACAGTGCTTAAGTTAAAAGAGATCAGGCAGTAATTACTTGCCTTAAAAAGGAATGCTACAGCTGCTGAACAGGTAGATCTCCCTACACCACACTAACTTTCTACTTTTGCTTTCCCTTTGTCCTTCACCTCAACGTCTTTCGTAGCTACACATAAATAATACTATTTCAGTATCTTATAAACTCTCGACGTTCTCATTAACGTCTAACTATTCTACCCTTTCGATAATGTCACCCCTTAACACATATATAATATACAGTAGACGTACTCTACCATTTAATCACTTCTATTTGGCAAGAAAATAGCACATAGACAATTATATTTATCCACAGCATTCCTGACTGATAGTCTTTCCTATACAGAAGTGGTGTGCCAATAGTGTTTTATAAAAGTCAGTTTAGTTTTAGAAAATTTTGGCAGCACCTCCCCTGTAATTGGAGCTATCCGTCGGAATACAACCGACACAACCAAACATCAATGTCAATCATACACCATTATACAATCATATTTTGCACCAAATCCATATCACACAAGCAATAGCTATAAACATTACAAAATACTATTGCCATTTAAAAATGACTGAAACAATCCAATACCAACTGCCTATTTATATAGTCAATTCAGTTCTTAGCTCAATTCTGTATCATAACAACCAATTCCCAATTAATAATTCAACTTATAGATGATATGAGTGAACCAAATAAATTACAATCTCAACAAAAGAAACAGAAGCTAGCATGGTTTTGAAATCAAATGCATCTACTATGATTTGCAATCGAATTTGACAATTGAACACGACAATTAACATTAGCAGTTAACTACTACCCATGTATTATCTCAATTAATCGTATGATAACTAGTTATATGATTCAAGCTATTCAAGTTATTAATAAGAAATCAACATGTCACCTAATTTCATCAATTAACATGTCAAGTAACATCATAAATCGAATTACCAACTATGTATTGCTACAATTTCCTCAAATGCCGAATATATAAACCCAAATTTTCGAATTAATAACAAAAATCTAACATGTAGCCTATGATATTTTATGACTTAGTAACCAACACATAATAATCAATCCCCATTCAAGCCACCATCCAATTTCTTGTTCATAGCAAATTTCGAATACAACTAGTAGTAACAACTCGAGAGTTAAACTTGAACTAAACAAAAGAATGCAACAACCAATCTCATATGCAAATCTAGTCAGCCATATAATTAAGTTCATTATATAGCCTAACTGCAATTAGTTATCAATTAATCAAGACCAACCGAATAACACAAGCACTTTCAATCGGAAAATTGCAATCATAGCCGGAAAAGTCACAACTTTGACATGCAATGCTAATCAGTTCCATAATTAGTCCTATAGCATCAAGACAACATGTAATCGAGCACATAGGTTCAAGCACAAGTCGGGAATTATGAAGCCATGGCCGGAAAACGAACGTTTAAATCGGAAATTGCACAAAACTGGACCCAAGCCGACATGCATGCTAAATCAATAACCAAATAAGCAACTAGACTATGTTTTCAATATCCACAACCCATTACCGGATTAAACCGATCACCGGCTCATCAGAGTCATCGCCGGTGATGGTTGAGGTACACGGTGGGAGCTCTTTACAGTTCCTTCACCACCCAACCTCAACTCCCAACTTTCATCACATACTTATTATCAAAGAACTCGAATTATATCAACACAAATCCCCCTCCCGGCCCATTGCATGCAACTCAATCAGCTATACACACACAACATCAATATATATATATATACACATTATGATAGAGAACAAAACCTACAAGCATAATTACTCGATTACTAGCAAGATATCCTAGAACAATTACATAGAAATCGAAGAAAAACTGTAAAAAAATAATAAGAGGTCGAAGTAGAGAGAGGCAGGACCTGAGCAAGAAAAACGCAGAATGGGGAGAAGAAAGAGGACTGCTGCTGTTTTTGTATAAAGCAAGGGCAGTTTGGTAATTTCACAGCCGCTAGCTTCGGGATTTAAAACAATTTAAAATTGAATTTTGAGAGAAACAGGGTACAAAAATAATTTTTACATTTTTAAAATAAAGAATATGATTTTAGAAGCTCACACATTTTTTTGAAATATTTTTCGGATGAATAAATATTTAATTAAAAATCGGGAAAGTTTAGGCACTTTAAATATAAATAGGAGTAGAAAATCTTTAAAAATATTTTGAAGCTCAAATAAAATAAACTTTTATTTTTCAAAAGTCTCAGAATATATAAGGATCAATTTGGAAAAGATTTCATGATTTTTGGACATTCCAATAATTAAATATGGAATTTAGAAGAGTAATATCTCTAGAATAAAATAGGAATAAAAGATTTATATAAAATCACTGGGACTAGAATTAAATACATCACTATTTTTATAAAGTCTCTAAAATCACATAGAAACTACATATGAAATTTCATAATTATTGGACACACCAATAATTTTATAAAAATCAAACAGTTACTCAATTAAGCATGGAAAATCAATTAATCACTTAATTAAAACACTTAAGCATAATGCGGTCAAACAGACAGTCAACTAGACATATAAAATGACCACATATCATATCTTAACACATTAAAACACATAAATCATATACCTCATATTATTCAAATAGATTTAATTATCTCGATCGTCACATTTGGGGCAAACTTTATTCAAGTCCATGAAATCTACACAGACTCTCTATTTTCCATTGTTCTTCTTGACTAGAACTGGATTAGCCAACCAATCCGGGTAGAAAGATTCCTTGACCAAACCTACTTTGAGTAAACGATTAACTTCTTCTTTTAGGTCTTCTGCTCTTTCTCCGCTAATGGCTCTATGCTTCTGTCTTACCCCCTTTCGTTTTGGGTCGACGTTGAGATGGTGACACATGACTTTCGGATCAATTCCTACCATATGATTTTAATAGATAAAATCAACCAATTCCAAATATATCTCTAAACAATCATGGAGATACAATTATAATCCTAACAGAACTGCGTGGACTTGATCTCTATAAAGGATCTGACACATCTAACAAGTCGAGACACCTCTCAAGTCCAACCCCAAACATCCGAAAACCCCTCATCCCTATTAAAATATTTTTATTATTCTAGCAATCCTCTGAAATTTGTTATCACCAAATTCTTCCGTTAACATGTGCCATGTAAGGAGCACAATAATTACAATTTTTTTTAATCTAACTCCAAAATAGCTTTTTAAGTTCAAATTTATATATTACTAAGATATCTAAATAGAGTTTGAATTATAATATAAAGCGAGCTAAGAAAAATTATAATTGTTAAGAATCTTAATTATAATTATAATTTATAAATAATTAGTATATAATATTATGTAGTTATTAAGAATCGATCATTTGACCTTCTCTTACTCTTATTATATATAGGATATAATTTAAATAATTAATTTTCTTCTAATACTGCATTTTAAACCTCAAATTTATTTTTTTATTTTTAATTATTATATTATATATTTAATAAATAAATAAATTAAAAACTATATATATGATTAATTTTTGTATACAATTAAATAAAATAAATTCTAAATATGAAATATTATATATATATATATATATAGAGAGAGAGAGAGAGAGAGAGGGAGAGAGAGAGAGTAGGGATCTAGAGAAAACTTTTTAGATAGAAAACTTAGAGACCATCATCTACACCGTTCATTATATAATTAACAAAATTGTAATAGTTTCCAAATATATGTAAATAAATGTCAAACAATTGAAAAGGAAATTAATATTCTAATTTAATAGTCTAATTTAGTATGAACCATCAGATCAATTAGAAATCAACGGTTGATAAAAGTACCTTAATTTTCTCCCAAAAAAATGGTTTTCTTTTGAGCATTCCCATATATATATATATATATATATATATATATATATAGGAAACTGTTCACCAGATACAGTTGGATATCTATTGATATCCAACCAACCCACTCCAACCGTTAAAAAACCAAATCAACGGCTGAGATTAAAAACAAATAAAGCATACGCTCTATTATAGAGCGTATACTTTATTTTTTTAATTATTATTTTACCCTTTTAATGTTACGCTCTAGTATATCTCTCCCCAGAATACACACACATATCTCCCAACAACACACTAGTTCTTTTATCATACCAAATTTTTGGAGATTTCTATGAGCTCTCTAAAACCCATTTCAAATTTGTCCATTTCATAACATTTAATAACCCGATATACTTTGAGCTATCTAATATCCATTTTTTATAAACTTTGAGCTTGGGAGAAGATTCAATTCAATTTCTTCGAGATTTCAAAATTTGAGCTTTTCAAGATTTCAAGATTCGATTTCTTTAAGATTTCAAAGTTGAAGTTTAAGAAGATTCGATTCAATTTCTTGGCTTTTTAAGCTTCAATATATATATATATATATATATATATAATCTACTATAGAGCGGAAATACGCTCTATTATAGAGCATATATACAGTCAAAATGGCAAAAACAGAGCAGCTTACCTTAGTTTTTTAAGCATCAATATATATCCGCTCTATTATAGAGTGTATGTACATATAAAAATTCACCCGATTTCCTATGTTTTTTTCATGTCCAACCTATTTCAAACTCAATCCAATCCAAATTAAAAGCAATCCATCCAATCAAACTCCAAAATACAAAATAAACACAAACATAAAAACCAATATGAAAACCAATCCAACGCCATAATCCAAATCCAATATGATAACCAAATTATATCATTACAATCCAAATGTAAAACATATCAAAACCAAATTATATCATTACAATCCAAATTAAAAGAAATCCAAATCCAAGTTATATCATTACAACCAAATTCAAATTATAATCCGGCTAATATAGCTTGATACGATCCTTCACTCATATGTCGGGTTATTCCCTTATTGAGTTCCCATCCAATACGATTCCGGAAGAGAGAGATAATATCCTCATCCCATTCAACACCACACCAAGTTTGGGTATTACATGTCAATATACAATCCAAATACTTCATGATGAAAACATTGCAATCAAGACCATTACGTTGCCTAGCTCGGTCCTAGACACTTTCAAACTCGACAAATGTGATAGCTTGGTAAGTCTCAGGGTCCAACCGGTGAAACATCAAAGGAATCAATTTTTCCTATCAAATAAACATAAAAACATAATTTGACGACTAGAAATTGTAAGGAAAAAGATGAAATATACCACTACAAAGAACTCTTTCTTGTATAACTCTTTATACTATCCTCCACTTCTCGATTTGGTTGTAAAGAAACGACCTCTTTGACGTCAAAACCTCTTGGAAAAATTATAGCTTTTTCACAATCCCACCAATGTGCTTTCAACCAATCCAATTTATGTGGCTTAATAGGGTTTAAAAGAGATCCCTTGTCATAGTTGGCCCTCGAATTGGTGATAATATTTTAAAATGAAAACAAATAAAAATTGGAACAAATAGAGACAAATATAGAAAAATAAGAATAAATCCAAAACAATCACTATTGTTACCTCCCTCCGTTCACTAGGACCCTCATCAAAGTAAGCACTATGATCCTCATCAAACTGAGTTGCTTTGTACATAGGAGCACTAGGATTCACCCTCATCAAAACTTGTTGTTTTCGATACTTCCATCTCCGCCAAGTTTACTGTCGAGGAATAGTTGCTGTCAGTAAAACTTGTTGTCTTCGATTCTTCAATCTCCGCCAAGTTTACTATCGAGGAATAGTTGCTGTCATTTGTTTCAAATGGTGCTATCACTTGAATATGATGTCGTAGGCTTTAGTTTACAGAATGTTACTGTCAATGATTTGATCCATGTTGTGCATGAACACTTTGTGAACTTCTACTTCATAGATCATTTATTACATTTTTATAAGACAATAACTATTGATACTTACTGTCACCTACTTGGCTTTAGTACATACTGTTACAAGTGACATTTAAACATATTGTCAATAAGCAAATGACAATATGTTTTACTTAGTTAATTTCTAATTAATCTAAGTCAAATATTAGTCGATTACAATGTTAACACCATAATCCCTAACAATCTGCCCCAATATGTTTTTATGAAAAATAAAGACAAATTCAAAGAAAATTGCAGATACTAACTCAACTAATAAAAACAGAAGTGTTTGTACAGAAAAGTATTCAAAAATTACAAGTACAATTTTATCTTAACTAGGCTCCTCTAGAATGAGCAAATCTTCAACTTTAGCTTGAGCTTCATCTTCACTTCTTTACTGTTATCATTCTTCCATACAGACCTTCAAGAGATTTCAGTTCTTGCTTTTCTTCATCTGTCTTGGCATGATCAGAGACACAATTTAAGACTAGTTTCACCATTCTGTAAGAAAGGTTCCTCAATTCTTTGTAGGTGTAGTAGTTCTCAGTTGGCCCTTTGGAGATACACAGATATTTCATACCAAATATGTCTTTGACAAATCTTTCCTTTATAGAAGAAAAAACCTGCTTCACTTTGAGTTTGTCTATGGCTTCATCTTCTTATTCTCTAGACTCAATAATTTCCCAGACATTCTTGCTTAGATCTCTTTCAAATTCTAGAAATGAACTTGTAGTGAGTCTGAAGATTTTCCTCAAATTTTGATTGTTGATCACCCTAAAATTGACAGCTTCCACTTCAATGCTATCAACAATAATTCTCAAGGGCCCAAAAAGGACTAGAGAGACATAGTTAGGCCTTTTTTAGAATTTATCATTCAACATTGCATGCTTCATGTCAATCTCAGCCTCTTTAATTCTTTTGGTAATCCTCTCCACCTTCAACTTCACTCTCAAATTTCTCCCCCTTTTCTCTTTCTTCTTTTCTTTGGAGTCATAAATCTGTATTGCTTTCCTTTTGAGATCAAACACCTCAAAGTTTGTTATTTTGAGGAGTTGTCTCTTGATCAGTTTGACTATTTCAAGATCCTTCACAACCAAAGTCTTCAACTCTTCAAATGTAATTTCCTCAGCAGATCCACCAGAGTTATAGAAGACTATTCTTTCAGGATTTCTTAGCAGACATTGTTGAGTCTTCTCATATTCCACCTTCTTCTCATACTCCTGTGTTGGTGAGATTATGAAGTCGTATGAATAGTAATCTTGATAACTCAACACTAGAAAAGGACAAGTAAATAATACTACGCTTACATAGAAATCAGGAAGAAATGAAGACAAGGCAAATGCAGTGAATCAAGACATTAGAAGAAGTTTTAAAGTCTACTACAGGTCACTGAAAGAAGTTCATTAATATGTTCAAGCCTCAGTGAAGAATAATGTATAAAGACTTTCAGGGTTTTAGAAGTGTTGAAGATTCAGTATAAAGTGCCACTAGAAGATTTCAGTGTACCAGCATTGATTGAAGATAGATAGTGTTCGAAGCATAGGAATCTAGAAGGGTAAAGACAAAGGTTAAAGAAGACAACTGCAGTCTTGAAGCAATACTCACTGAAAGAAGTTCATTTATATGTTCAAGCACCAGTGAAGAACGGAAAATGAGGTATTCAAGATTGTGGTAATAATGGAGACGTTGTCTAAGTACTAGAAAAGATTCTAGTGAAATTACAGTGTTTATTGATAGTCAGTGTTTGAAGCAATGCAACAGTCCAAGGTTAATCAACTGAAACAGAATAGAATTTAAGTCAGTGTTAGTCATTTGTGAACCAGACCAGTGCACTAAGCGTCAGCACAACAAGAAGAGAATTACCTTAATGTATCGGAAGAAAATCATTTGATCAAGCCACAAAATAATTCTAAGTACTTTCATGGTTCCTATACAAGGCCACAAGAGTAGAGGTGCAACAAAAGAATTCTAAGTACTCTCTTGGTTCCTATACCAGGGAACAAGAGTGGAGGCGCAACAAAATACCTAGGCGCAACAAAATACTTATGAATAAGTTTCTAAGTACTTTTGTTGTTCCTACACACTGCAAGCAATGTAGGACGCGCAAAAAAACACTTAGGAACAACAAAATACTTATGAATAAGTTTCTAAGTACTTTTCTTGTTCCTATACACTGCAAGTAATGTAAGAGGTGCAACAAAACACCTAGGTGCAACAAAATACTTATGAATAAGTTTCTAAGTACTTTTGTTGTTCCTACACACTGCAAACACTCTATGAGGCGCAACAAAACTTCCCCTTAGGCGCAACAAAAGTTTTGTTAGGAATATATTCATTTGATGATGTGAAAAATACTAGAACAGGGTCTAGATTAGTTTATCTGTAATAAGTCTTTCTAGTCTCTGAAATATATAATCAGAGTCTAGATAGTCAACATTCATGTTACTTGTACTTAGAAGAATTTCTGAAGAAAGTGAAACCAGAGTCTGCATGAAGATCAGAGTCTGGAAGGTGATCAGAGTCTATAGACTATCAGAGTCTATGATCTATCAGAGTCTACATATGATCAGAGTCTGAAGATCATCAGAGTCTAAAGATTTCAGAGTCTATACAGTTGAAGTTAAATTTGGAAGAAGATCACAGGAATGGAAAGTCTTCGAAGATCAAGATAAATATATTGCAGATATGCTATGGGAAAGAAAGAGAATTCTAGAAGGAAACTGTCAACTAATAATTAGGAATTATATTCCTATTATAATTTATCTTTCTGTTATTAGTTGATAGGTAGCTCTCTATATAAACTCTATGTAACCTAATTGTAAAAGAGTGAAAAAAGTCGAAGCATAATTTGTCTGAGTGATATTTTTGTGAGAGCATAAAGATAGAGAGAGTTGTTGTGATAAACACAGAGAAGCTGCTAGGGTTTGTGTACACCCTAGGAGAGTTTTGTATTCAATCATCAATAATACAAACAGTAATTATTCATATCTTTGTGTTTGATCTTTGTTCTTAATTCATATCGAGTTGGTTTTAAATCAGGCATAAAAGGAACACAAGTATTCAACCCCCCCTTCTACTTGTGCAACTGGGAAAACAAATAGTATCAGAGCCTAATGTTTAAAATCGATCAAAGATGTCTGGAAACAAAGATGGCAATTCTAAGATTCCTATGCTTAAGAGAAACGAGTTCACCCACTGGAAGGTTAAGATGCTGCACCATCTGGAAGCAACAGACCCTGACTATCTTGAAAGAATTCATGAAGGACCCTATGTGCCCTTAAAGCTTGTGCCTCAACTCAATGAAGAAGGAAAAGTAACTGAAAAACACTTCATTGAGAAACCAAAGGCTGAATGGACAAAAGAGGACAAGGAGAATGTCCTTAAGGAGGCAAAGGTCAAAAACATACTCTTCAACAGTTTGGATTCTGTTCTTACAAACTGTGTTATATCATGTCAAACTGCTAAGGAGATGTGAACAAAACTTGAAGTGCACTGTCAAGGGACTAAAGATGTCAAGAAGAATGTTATGTCTTTGCTAATTCAAGAGTATGAGTATTTTGAAGCAAAATTTAGAGAATCTATCACTGAGATGTATGATAGGTTTACAAATCTCTTGAATGAGATGGCTATGCTTGGTAAGGTTTATGATTCTGGAGATACAAACACCAAGTTTCTGAGAGCACTTCCTGAAGAGTGGGACAATAAGACTACGACCATAAGGGAAGCTATAGATTTGGATGAACTAACTCTAGAAGAATTGTATGGCAGACTCAAGACATATGATTTGGAGATGCAACAGAGAAAGAATAAGAAGTCTGTAAAGACAAAATCTGTGGCACTCTTGATGGAGTCTGAGAAAGAACAACAGGAGCAACCCATAGAAGCTAGAATCAAGGATTCAAGAAAGAAGGGTAAAGCTGTTGTGGAGTCAGAGTCTACTGACACAGACTCTGATTCTGATGAAGAGATTGATCTAAGTAAATGATGGCTATATTTGCTAAAAATTTCAAAAGAATGAAATTCAACAAAAGAACTGGCAAATTTAGCAAGAGGCCATCATTCAAGAAGGAAGATGAGAAGGTTGAGAAGAGCAAGAGTACTATAATCAAACTTGACAAAGCAAAGGTCAAATGTTTCAACTGTGGAATATTGGGGCACTTTGCCAGTGAATGCAGAAAGTCAAAAAGTCAAGGAAAAGGAAAAGCACTTCTATCAACAGGAAAGGATTGGGCATATTCAAGCTCAGAGGATGAAATTGATTATGAAAATATAACATTGATGACATCCTCCTCAAGAAAATCACAATCTCCAAAAGAACCATCATCTCCTAAAACTCAGGTATCAATCTTTACTCCTGAATCCTTAATTAATTTAGACTCCGATGGTATAGAAATTGTGCAAAGTGAGGTTAATAAAATAATGACAACATGTAGGTCTCTCATTAGTGAAAGTGAAAGGTTGAGAGAGGAAAATTCAACCTTGACTCAAAGGAATAATCATTTAGAGTCTGAGTTAATATTAATGGAACAATACAAAAAGGATTCTGAGAAACATAGTCATAACTACACTGAAATCTTGAAAGCATATGACTATGTTAAGAGAGAACTAGAAGAAGAGAGACTCAAGTTTGGAGTCTAGACTGACTCTGGTAGAAAAGTTCAAGAAATTCTCAATAATCAAAATGTGTGTCAAACTGCTGGTCTAGGCTATGACAAGAGTCAAGACAAAAGACCTATTATTGAGAATGATAACAATGAAGAAGCTAGCCAATTTAATAAGACTAAAGATAAAAGTACATTTGTTCCTATTAAGTTTGTGATCTCAAAAGAAAAATCTGAAACCACAAACTCATCTGTCAATAGTCTCACTGTTGTTGACAAAAAGACAGATGAAACAGGAGAAAATAACTCTAAGAAAAATATTAACATAGGGTACTTGTCTAAGTCTAAGTTGAAAGAAAGGCTAGAGAACTTATCAGAGTCCACCAAAACTAGGAGAAATAGGAATGGTAAGGAAGGCATTAATAAGGCTAATAATTATCAAAAAGATCATAATGCTCCTAGATAGAAGTGTTATAGATATGGCAACCACAATCATTTAGCTATAGATTGTAAAACAAAAATTGAGATGAAATCAGAGTCTAGCCCTTCTCAGACTCTGAAAAGTCACTACATACCACAGAAACCTTGTTATCACTGTGGTAGCATATTTCATTCTATTTATATGTGTAGGGACTATCATGTTTTGTATTACAATTTTTATGAGCTAAAATCTTCTATTGATAAAAGTTGGTATGACACTGTTAATACTCCACTAGAGTCTAAAGCAACAACAGAGACAGGTAAACCAAAGGTGAAAATTGTTAAGCCTGTTTCTCCTAAAGTTAGTAGAAAAAGATCCAAAACTATTTGGGTCCTCAAAACATCTAACTAGCTGCTTTATGTATGCAGGGAACCAGGGTAAAGAAAGTAACCCTAATCCTGGACAATGGATGCTCAGGACATATGACTAGAAAGAAATCCATGCTTACAGACTTTGTGGAAATGGCTGGCCCAGAAGTATCCTTTGGAGATGGCAACAAAGGACAAACACTGGGATATGGCAAGATTGTACTTGGGAATGTCATCATTGATCAAGTAGCTCTAGTTGATGGCTTAAGGCACAATTTGATAAGCATAAGTCAACTTGGAGATAAAGGTTACCATAATGGCTTTGACAACAAAGAGTGTCTTGTGACTCACATAGAAATAAGCATTTTGGTTTTCAAAGGACACGGACATGGTAACATTTATGAAGCCAGCTTGGAGGATTGCATACACAGTGAAGTCACATGTCTATATAGTAAGGCCTCAATTGAAGAAAGATGGAAATGGCACAAGAAACTGTCACACATCAACTTCAAAACACTCAACAAGTTGGTTAAACAGAATCTTGTAAGAGGATTACCACATGTTGATTTTGTGCAAGATGGACTTTGTGAAGCATGTCAACTTGGAAAACAAAGGAAATCATCCTTCAAGAGCAAGACAATAAACACCATTTCTGAACCCTTTTATTTATTGCATCTTGATTTATTTGGTCCAGTAAATGTTATCTCAATTAACAAAGAGAAATATACTCTTGTTATTGTAGATGATTTTACAAGATTCACATGGGTTTTCTTTCTACATTCAAAGGATGAAGCTCCACAACACATAATAGACCATATCACTTTTCTGGAAAGAAAATCAAAGAAAACAATTAGAGTTCTAAGGAGTGACAATGGTACTGAATTCAAGAATTCAATCATGGAGGACTACTGTGCATCAAAGGGAATTACTCAACAATTTTCTGCGCCAGGAACTCCTTAACAAAATGGAGTTGTGGAAAGAAAGAATAGGACACTCATAAAAGCTGCCAGAACAATGTTGGCAGACTCTAAGCTGCCAGTATATTTTTGGGCTGAGGCAGTCAATACAACATGTTTCACTCAAAACTGCACTCTAATAATTATGCATGGAAAGACTCCCTATGAAATGATAAAGGACAAGAAGCCAAGTGTGAAACACTTTCACATATTTGGATGCAAGTGTTATGTACTGAAAGTACATCCTGAAAATCTAAGCAAATTTGAAGCCAAGGCAGATGAATCAATTTTTCTTGCATATGCATCGAACATAAAAGCATTCAGAGTGTTTAATCTCAGAACCAAAATTGTTATAGAATCTATTCATGTTGCATTTGATGATAAAAAGTGTACAGGATTGCAGGATGAGTCAGAGTCTACTACACTAGAATTTGAAAATCTAAAAAGTTCTGAGATAAATGAAGAAGAAGAGGATGAAGACCCTCAAATAAATCCTGAACCAACACAGGAACCTGCACACTCTGAGGGGGAGCAAGAAAATTCAACTCCAAATAATTCAGAGTCTAATAGGTCAGGGTCTACCCAGATAGAGTCTAACTCATCAGGGTCTGGATCAAGCAACTCTGAACCCTTGTCAGAGTCAAGCAATTTAGGGGGAGCCTCTTCATTTGAATTTCACTCAAATACAGAAGATGCAAATGACTTAGGGGGAGCTTCAAGTTCAAGAACCAATCTTCCACCTGCTAGAAAATGGACAAGGAATCACACTCCTGACTTATAATTGCTGATCCTGAGAGTGGTGTACAAACAAGAACAGCCACTCAAAATGAATATCTTTATAGCTATTTTCTCTCAAAGAATGAACCCAAGAAAATTGAGGAAGCCTTGCAAGACCCTGATTGGATTATTGCAATGCAAGAAGAATTGAATGAATTTGAGAGAAATAAAATGTGGAAACTTGTACCAAGACCTAGAGATAGATCAGTGGTTGGTGCAAAATGGGTGTACAGAAACAAACTTGATGAGAATGGAACTGTAATCAGAAACAAAGCAAGGCTAGTTGTAAAAGGATACTCACAGGAGGAAGGAATTGACTATGATGAAACTTTTGCACCAGTAGCAAGATTGGAAGCTATTAGAATGTTTATGGCCTTTGCAGCTCATTCAAAATTCAAGGTGTATCAGATGAATGTGAAAAGTGCCTTCTTAAATGGAGAATTGGAAGAAGAAGTCTATGTGGAGCAACCACCAGGATTTGTTGATCCAAAGTTTCCTGATCATGTTTACAGGTTAGACAAGGCACTATATGGATTGAAGCAAGCACCTAGAGCATGGTATGAAACTCTTTCAAAATTTCTTCTTGAAAATGGATTCACAAGAGGTACCATTGACAAAACTCTCTTTATTAGAAAATATAAAGGTGATATTTTGCTTGTCCAAATTTATGTTGATGATATTATATTTGGATCTACTAATGATAATCTCTGTGAAAAGTTTAGTCAACTAATGCAGTCAAATTATGATATGAGCATGATGGGAGAATTAAACTTCTTTTTGGGGCTTCAAGTCAAACAGAATGATGATGGAATTTTCATCAATCAAACAAAGTATGTAAAAGAACTGTTAAAGAAGTTTGATATATAAGAGATTCTGCAACTGCTAAAACTCCCATGTCAACAGCCACTAAGCTAGACTCTTACCCAAAGGGTAAGAAAGTTGACAACACTAGCTACAGAGGTATGATTGGCTCATTGTTATATTTAACTGCTAGTAGCCCAGATATAATGTTTGCAACTTGTCTGTGTTCCAGATTTCAAGCTGACCCTAGAGAATCACATTTAATAGCTGTGAAAAGAATTTTTAGATATCTCAAAGGGGCACAAATTCCTGGACTTTGGTATCCTAGAGAGTCAGATTTTTCACTAATTGGCTATTCAGATTCTGACTATGCAGGATGCAAAGTAGACAGGAAATGCACAACAGGACAATGCCAGTTTCTTGGCAACAGATTAATTTCTTGGTTTAGCAAGAAACAACAGACAGTATCAACCTCAACAGTTGAGGCTGAATACATTACAGCTGGATGTTGTTGTGCTCAAATTCTGTGGATGAGAAATCAATTACTTGATTATGGACTAACATTCTCAAATATTCCTATGTATTGTGATAATACTAGTGCTATTAAAATTGTAGAGAATCCAGTCCAACGCTCCAAAACAAAGCACATTGATGTTAGGTATCACTTTATTAGAGAACATATTGAAAATGGTACTGTGACACTTCACTATGTTCCAACTGACAGACAGATTGCAGACATTTTGACAAAACCACTTGATGAGTCTATCTTTCTCAGACTCGTAGGTGAATTAGGTATGTTAAATATGTAAGTGATCAATAATTACAAGAAGCAAGGTATGTACTTTAATTATAGGCCCTGTCTTAACACATTGTGATTAATTATTATTGCAAAATTTTATTTGGTACTTTATCTTGACAGAGTCTAGTTTTTAGATTCTTCTGAAGACTCTGACGAGTCTGTAGACTCTGAGAGTCTGTAAATTCTGAGAAAAATATCGCCTATACTCTGAATCGGTTAAAATTCGCGCCTGCAGACTCTGATTGCGTTTAAATTGTTCAAATGACTTGAAATAGGCGGTAACAATTATTTTTGACCGGAAATAGGCTATAGACTCGTGTGTATTGTATGCAACCTGAACAAAATAGAATTTTTCATACAATTTACTCACTTGTTTATTACAATTATTTTCTAAGGCAAAAATATTCACAGAGCTTTTTTACGAACCCTAGCTAATTTCTTTAAGCTTTTCCATCACTTTCAACTCAACAACTTCAATGGCTGCCATTTCTACTGTCATGAGGGGACCCAAGGCAATTGCTTTCACATTTGGGGATTTCGAGTTCTTGACCACAAATCATGTTGCCGCCCTTGGAGAAAAGAAAGGGGTAGACGCTGACTACTACCCTGTGATGGATTTCTTGGAGCAATCCGAGCTCCACTACATTCTCAAGGCATTACCAGTCATTCACATGGATGCCGTGTCACAAGCCTGGAGCTCTGCAAAGGTAGTTGATCCTTCTCAGGATCAACTAGGTAAAATAATGTTTACCTTTGGTGATTTTACATTTGATGTTACTGCTGATGTTATTAATTCTGTGTTTAAATTACCCGTTAAACAACCTTTTGATGAAACTGTTTCTGATGCTGAAATTAAAGATATGTTTAAATCACTAGGTTATTCTGGTTGTCTAGAAAACATGAGTAAGTTAACTAGGCCCTATTTGAGAAAAGAATGGTCCTTTTTCTTTGATCAAATTGCTAAGTGTTTTACTGGTAAGTGTAGTGGATTTGATGCAATTACTGCTATTACTTATCAAATTGGTCACAGTCTCCTATTTGATAGAGTAATCAACATTGGTGATATGTTGCTCACTCAAATGGGAGCAAAATTAAACAATGTGCATGAGGGGAGGAAGAAAGCCTACTATAATAGATTTCTTATGATTCTCCTCAACCACTTCATTCCTGACATGTCAACCAAGTTGGCAGATGATTGTTGTGTGCAGGCATATAAATAGCAAAGGAGGATATTCTCTGATATTAAGAGAATTGATGACAAGAAGAAGAGTCTACCTGCCATGACTTATCCACAGGTAATGCAGGTAAAACTCTCAACCTACAAACCTTCTCTCTACAATGCTTCATTTTTTGGTGGTGAAATGGTGCAGGAACAAGTAATGGAGAGTCCCCCTGCACCTACCCAAGTCACCCAATCCCCTTCAATTACACAATCTTCTAAACCAAAATCTAAAAAGAAACCAACCTTTGGTGTCTCTCAACAGGCACCAGTTGTAAAGATGAGAAAATTGATTCAATCTAGGCTTATAGATGAGCACAGTGATGAGGAGCTCAACCCTTTAGAGAAACAAGTTGTTGAAGCTCTTTCTTTTCTAAAAGAAGATCATGAGACACTTGATTCTAACCTTCAAGCCAAGTCTGCAGTCTCTGAAAAGGCTACAGACTCTGAAACACCTAGGAATGCACCTCAAGATTCTAAAATTGAATCTCCTGAAAAATCTTTTACTCAGAAGTACAGAAGGTTAAGGAAGGCTTATTCTACACACACACACAAGCGTATTATTATTACTAACCCTGTTTTGCATGAAACAGATGCTCCCAAGGCTCCTGCAGGGCCAGACTCTGATAGCAAGAAATTACCTGAACCAGAGTCTAATGTTGAGTCAGAGTCTAGACTGCCTTTAGACTCTGATCATGAGACATTTTAGGAAGGAATGCCATTGGATGCAGCCTCAAGTCTAATTGATGAAATCATTACTCCAAGTGATGAGGCACTGCTATTCTTATATCCTTTGGTGGAATCAGTTGAAGATCCAGAGCAACATCAGACTAAATCTCAAGTCTTGGATTTTCTTTCAACCTATGAAGCCCTAAGGAAGAGAATGGAACAGGAGCTACAAATGTCTGCACAGGATGTGGTCAAATCTCTATACAGCTACCTATTCAACTCTTTATTCCAAGAAAAAGCAGATGGGGTCATAGAAGGCAGAACAAAGCAGTTCTCAAAGCACTAGGTGTGCCAGACTCTGAACAGCAAATCACAAAGAAGCCTAAAAAGCTTAGCATCTATAAAAGGAGAAAATCAGAGTCTGTTGCTGAGTTGGAAACTGAGATTGAGCAACCAGTTTTTGACTATGAAGCAATTTGGGATCATGGGATTACCTACATGACAGCTATTGATTGGATCTCTACCATTCAACCATTTTCAAGGGAGGTGGTTGATTTTCTTATCCAAAATGTAGGTAAGGTGGCCAACAAATACATCTATCCGACCTATGAAAGTAGATTGGATCAACTTAAGGGCTCACATTATCACAAGATTGCAAGGGAACTGCAAGATTCCTTTCACTTGACTTTTGCCTAGGCCATCAATGCACTCCATGCCAGGATGTTTCTCAATGGACACTTGGATGCATTAACTATGGTAGAACCCCAGGAGGTAGCAGGTGATGCAAGGCAGTTGGAGGTTGGGACTAGTGCACCAATGGTGACTAGTGATAAAGATGCTCAGTCTTCCTCACCCATACAAGAACCACCTAGTCAGAGGTTGGGTGATAGTGGGGTAGGGGAGTATGCTGTTAGGCCCTCCTTGTCAACTCACCAAAAAGCTGATGAGAACCCCAGTGATATGGGAGGACAGACTCTGATGGAGGCTCATGAAGACATTTTCCAATCTATTCTATCAGAGTCTATCCACCTTGAGGGGGAGTCTCATACACAAACAGTCAAAGATGGTAACACTCAGACTCTGGCTTCTAATGAAGTCATACTGAAGCAGTCAGAGTCTAGATTAGACCCTGAGACTGGAATACTGGAGCCAACAGACTCTGAAAAGAAAGAAGATGCTTGTAAGGGTTCAGAGTCTGTTGATGCTCACCCCTTGGTGGAAACCCCTAGCCTTCAGACATTTGAAGGGGTTTCCCTCCACCAAGGTGGTTCAGGTATTGAAGCACCTTTGTTTTCTCTCAACCCCTCTTTTGTAGGAATATTGAGTGCACCCTCCCAAATGAGTTACAAAATATCTGAGAGACTGGCACTGGACCAGGCAAAAAGAGAGGTAGAAAAGGGTGTAGGGAGCCTGAGTTAGATTGAGAAAGTGGGTGCCCAACCCCACTGTGAGCATGAGAGATTAGGGTATCCTGAACCTAGCTTTACTTATTGGGATCAAGATTTTCCAAAGAGTTGGTCCAATGAGTTGGAGCTGGGGATGGATGACAATTCACTATGTTTGATTGTGCAGATTGGCAAACAGGAGGAGGCTCTTGCTTCTCAGAAGTCATTTACCCAGAGACCACAACTTCATCTGGTAGATTCTCTAGCAAGGAGAACAGATAGAGTCATGGAGGCTTTGGTGGATAACATTGTCATTTTAACTAAGGCTGCAAATTTGAAGTCAGAAGAACCACTTTTGATTATGCCTATAAGGCCTAGAATTCCAGAGTCTACAGTCTCTGATCACTCTCAGGAGGAGTCAGGGTCTATAGTCCCGTTTGCAGTTTCAGAGTCTACACCACCAGAGTCTACACCTCCAATCACAAAGCTTGAGTCTGTTGCTGAGGAGTGCACTTCTGAAGATGATGATCACGTTACTCCTTCTTTTGTCTATTTTGATCAGGTGTTTCCTCAGTCTTGGGAGTCTGCACAATAAAGAGGCATAACTGATAAAGATTCTTTTGAGTGTATTTTGGCTATTCATCAGTCTGAGAGACTTAAAGCTTTTCAGAAGAAATCCTTTCAACAGGAATATGGTTACTATCCTGGTGAAGAAGATCATGCTTTGGATGGAGCTGTTAAAGCTGAGTTACCTGATGTTGCTGCTCAATTAGCCAGTGTGGTCCATGACATTTCTCATATTAAAATCAAGCTCACTAGTGTTGATAATACAACTTCTCTGCTCAATACAAGATTTGACAGAATTCACTCCCTTCAATTATCCAAAGAAGTAGCTTTTAATGATGCTTTAGCTGCTATCACCACCACTCAAGCCTCTCTTCAAACTACAGTCTCTGATTTGACCACCAAGGTTGATTCAGTCATTGCAGCCCAGGCCAATATCTCTACAGTTCTTGAGCAGATTCTTTTAGCTTTCACCAGTAATAAGGATGATGATATCAAAAAGGGGGAGAAGGAGAGGGAAGGTGAATCCTCCAGGAGAAATAAGGATGATGGATGCAAAGATAGGTCAAAGGGAGTTAAAAAGAAGAGAGATGGTGATGATGGTGATAGTTCTCATGGTCCTAGGGGTCTTGATGATGTGCAACAAAAGCAATCTGGAGTAGCAAAAACTCAAACACATCAGTCAGGGACTAGACATGGGAAATCAGAGTCTAAGTCAGACTCTGATAAGCAAAGAAAGAAGTCAGACTCTGATCAAACTCAAGAACCTTCATACTGGAAGTGCAGTCAATCAAATCTATAACTTAGAGCTAAAAAGAAGATAGGTCTTTGAGGATTTGAAGAATCTGACATTAACAGAACATCTACTATAACCAATGATCCTCAATCCTTGACAGATAGGCAGTTTGAGAAGATCACTCAGAAGCACTTAAATAAACTGGTGTCTGCTCAAATTGTTTATAATGTTTTTGAAACAAAGATACAAGGAGGTCAGAGAGGTATAGAAAAGGTGAAAAATGAGATGCTGGTTTACTTCTTAGAAGGTGGAAGTGTAAGATGATGGATTAGTCAATCAAATTTTATCTTTTTCAAACAGGCTGAGGAACTACAGTATATCAGATTTCTACTTCAAATTGCTTATGAAGTTAACAAGAGCAAAGAAGCTGTCACACACTAATGGTTTAAGGAGATTGATAGGAAGCTGACTTTGCACAGACAGACAAATCGACAAATAGGCAAATTTTCTTTAAAATATGTTGATACTGAGGGAAATGATCAAGTCATGCCATTGGAAGAAAAACAGATTAAATTTCAAGAAGGTGTGGGTCATTACTTTGGGTTTCAGCCTATGAGTGGGAAAGTTAGTGTTCTGATGTTGAAGGACTTAAAAGATCAAGAAAACAGTGCAAATGATCTGAGAGCAGCTTACTGTCAAATCAAATGTTCAAATGAAGAAATGAAGAAATTAAAGAAGTTTGTTGGTGAAGCTCTTGCAATTGTGGAAGAAAATATGTTGAACTCATTTTTGAAGAATAATCCAGCCTTTGAGAAGATTAAATAAGAAGTAATTCTTTTTCCTTTATAATTCTTTTATATTGTTCTAGATTAATAGTTTTATTCTTTAGTTTTGACATCATCAAACCTTGATTTATGCTTACATTTTATAAAGCGTAAATAGGGGGAGATTGTTAAGAATATATTCATTTGATGATGTACAAAATACTAGAACGGGGTCTAGATTAGTTTATCTGTAACAAGTCTTTCTAGTCTCTGAAATATATAATCAGAGTCTAGATAGTCAACATTCATGTTACTTGTACTTAGAAGAATTTCTGAAGAAAGTGAAACCCATGAAGATCAGAGTCTGGAAGGTGATCAGAGTCTATAGACTATCAGTGTCTATGATCTATCAGAGTCTACATATGATCAAAGTCTGAACATCATCAGAGTCTAAAGATTTCAGAGTCTATACAGTTGAAGTTAAATTTGGAAGAAGATCACAAGAATGGAAAGTCTTCTAAGATCAAGATAAATATATTGCAGATATGCTATGGGAAAGAAAGAGAATTCTAGAAGGAAACTGTCAACTAATAATTAGGAATTATATTCTTATTGTAATTTATCTTTCTGTTATTAGTTGATAGGTAGCTCTCTATATAAACTCTATGTAACCTAATTGTAAAAGAGTGAAAAAAGTCGAAGCATAATTTGTCTGAGTGATATTTTTGTGAGAGCATAGAGATAGAGAGCATAGAGATAGAGAGAGTTGCTGTGATAAACACAGAGAAGATGCTAGGGTTTGTGTACACCCTAAGAGAGTTTTGTATTCAATCATCAATAATACAAACAGTACTTATTCATATCTTTGTGTTTGATCTTTGTTCTTAATTCATATCGAGTTGGTTTTAAATCAGGCATAAAAGGAACACAAATATTCAACCCCCCTTCTACTTGTGCAACTGGGAAAACAAGTTTCGTGGCCTTATACACTGCATTCACTCTACAGACGTAAGAAAGGACTTAGCATTGTGAAGAACAAATCAATTTTAATTGATTTGAAAAGTTTACACCATATAAAAACAAAATGACGTGCTCATTTTGAAGTGTGTTCTGGTTCATCTATTCCAATAAAGTGCCGGAGAAGAACACATCAAATAATATACAGAGGGGTCAAAACAAATCAAAGCTCTATCCATTACTCCTTACCAGAGTCTTTTATTAATGACCGGATAAACCTTATAATATTTTAAGGGCCATTTCAAAATACTCCTGGTAGTTAAATCCTTAGATAAAATTATAGATACAAATATTGTATAGGATTTGGCTTGTATATTTTTGTAGTAGCAAAGAACTAATTTGTTCTTTAGAAACTAGTTATATTTTTAACTGGGTGTAGCAATCTCAGGATTTATATACGAAAGATATATTCCCCGAAACTTGTCCCGTTAAATTACTTGCTAATTTTCTAAAACATTAATGATTATTCATAAATACAGAAAATTAGTAAGCCAGCCTCCTAAACACCATTCACCTCATGAACTCGAATCCACTAACTGAACTCTAAATTATTTATCCGTAAAAGATTCGAAAGAATTTTTTAATTTAGTGAGTATCGTATTCAACCCCCCTTCTACGATACTTCGGGACCCAACAATTGGTATCAGAGCAGACTAAATGAAATATATATTAAGATCCACAACTCAGTGAAACTCACCGGGCCGAAGCTGTCTGGAAGCATGAGGAGGCCTTGTTAAATAAAATTAATTATAAACTTTTAATAAGTTTATTTTATAAACTTTTATTAGTTTATGTTATAAATTTTAATTAGTTTATTTTATAAATTATATATTAAATTTATTTTATAAAGTTTTATAAAATTTGTTTTATAACTTTGATTAGTTTATGTTATAAATTTTATTTAGTTTATTTTATAAATTTTATATATTAAATTTATTTTATATAATTTTATAAAATTTGTTTTATAAATTTTTATTAGTTTATGTTATAAATTTTAATTAGTTTATTTTATAATTTTATCAAAGTTTAAAATTAAAATTTATTATAATAAGAGCCACAAGATGAAGATTTTTTCGGGTATTGAAGACAATTAAAATTGACTAAAAATTATCCAATGAAGTTAATTATGGAACAGGTTGAAGAAGAAGTGGTACTAATTTTCTCATAGATTTACTCCATAGGATCCCACTAATATTTTGGAAGCTGCAAAAGAAAAGATTAATTTGGGTACAGTTTTTGGTTAATTTAAGTTGAATTTTTGGATGAAAAATCTTAAGGGTTAAAGTAGTGAAGGAGAAAAGACTAGACATCTTGAAATCTCAGAACAAGTCTTAATGATTATTCTACAGGGAGATTACAGGAAGTTCTTGCTAACACTGCTGATCATCTGGAACACAGGATACAACCAACAAGGATTTTAGGATACAACCACATTGTCTGTAAAAGACCTGTATGTGCTGAAGGCCTATAAACTAGAACAAGAGCCGAAGAAGATAATATTTGGTAAAACAGGTTGTTAGCATATCCACTGTATTTATGACCAATGAACCAAATTTGATTGAAGTCAAGGTTGAGAACCTCTAAACATAAACGAAATAATCCAAGAAGCTGAATTGAAGATGTTGTAGCTCAAGGTAGTGGTCAAGGTGTTATAAGTGAATATTACACTCTGGAATAACTTGAAAACTGGACTATAAGTCAGGCCTGCAGGGCAAATAGGAAGTTCAGTGACATCAGATTCAGACGGAATCCCAATTCTTAATCTAAGGTCCTTACTTATATATTCCATAAAAGAGATTTTCAAGATCAGTTTAAGAGGCGGTTGCAAGACATGGATGGTTGATTATAAAAGACAAGATCAGGGTTGTGCTACACAGTTCAAGAAGCCTGTACAAGCAAAAGATGACAGACACTATATTGGGTTGAAGCAGGAATCTCAGGCATTAGTGAGGATGCAGCAAGGGAAAACATTTGTTGGTGAAGTTAAATGCAAGGCTGATTCTATCAGTGACAATGATGAACCGAATGGATATCTGGCATCAATGACTAACACTAGAGATGAATCACTAAGCACTTCACAGGTACACATTCTAACTAATATATGTTTATCTAATTTAGAATTGTATGATGATTAGGTATTGAAATGTATTATATTTATGTCAGCATGTTAGCATCTTAGGACTTAAATGCTTAATTGATTGCTAAGAATAAGATTTCATGCTAGGATTCATGAGTTTAAATAAGTACATTTCATATTTGATTTTTTATGCAGTAAAATGAATATCTAGAATTAGATGGGGTGTTCTAGACAGTTAGATGTATCCCTAAACATTTGCTTGAACTTGATTTAAATCTTCTGTGATTTAATACCTTTGTTAATGTTGTGAAAATTGCTAAATAGAAAAATAGGTCATATATCAGATATTTTGTATTTGTTCTTGTTATGATAAATGACTTGTTAAGTGTATGTGGAATTTGATATTGCTCATAATATTTTATTCAAATATTCTGTATATTCTTGAAATTGTTTATGTGCTTATTTCATATGATTTGCTCTCACTCAAATAGTTGCACTTAAATGTAATATTATTTCATGTATTGTTTGTTAAGGAGTAAAATACTAAAAGATGGTAGAATTATTTAAGTAGTCAGTGACATCTGTAGATTCAAAGCTTAATCTAAAACTGACTTAGGTAATTAGAGATAGTTAAAATGTTACACAATAACAGAAATGGATTAGATAGAATTAGTAATTAATTTTTTAGTACTTCTATTCCATGTGCTTTTAAAAAATTATTGAATATCTGTAAATCTGCTTTACATTTGTTACACTTGTGTAGAACAGTTAAAGTATATAGTATTGAATTTTCTAATATGCATAACATGCCTGAATTGCATAATTCTTATCTATAATGCGTTGAAGTTGAATGTTTACCATGTATTCTTATTTTCATGCTTATTCGTTTAAATTTGAAAATTCACATCTTAGGACTTGCATACTCTTAGGCAAAGCATGTATAAGAATCATAATAGGGTAAAGACTGCTAGTCCACCTTAAGTTAGGTTGGAATCACTAGTCTCATAGACTTAAGACTTATTTGTCAAGGCTGCTGTATATGAGAAGTGATCAGTAAAAGATAAGTTTTACATGATTAGGTTGAAGTTGTTGTTACCACTATTTAAAGCAATATCTCTAACCCATCTCGACTCAATTGAAGTTGAGTACCAAGAAGCTTAATCATTTGTGATTGCAGAGTATGTAACTAGACAAAAGTTATGTGATTTCGTGACATTTATTGCACGAGGCATATGATTAAGATTGGAGCTCTGACATCAAGTTGGTTGAGAAAGCCTACCTAATGGTAACCTTTGGAGATGACAACAAATGATGTACAAGGGATTTGGCTATAATGATTTTTGGAATTGTCATCAGTGGAAGCATCTTTCTTGTGGAAGGACTTAAGCATTATCTACAGGGCACTAGGGAATTCTTTGTCAAGGGTTTTCTGGAAAAGAATTGAAAAGGAAAAGTGTTTGATCTCAAACAAGAAGGTTGAAAGCTCACTCAACTGAGAGTGAGAAAATTTGTACGTAGCTGACATGAAATTTGTATGCAAAGGTGAAGTGAAATTTTTAGTAAACCTTCATCAGTAAAGAGTTAGCTATGGCAAATGAAGCTCTCACACTTGGTGAACATGACAATGGATTCTCTAATAAAGATGAAATTGGTGAGAGAATTGCTTCATATAGAATTCTATCTAGAAGGACATTTTAAAGTATGTCATATAGGGAATTCAATGAAAACATCACGCTGAAGCAAATTATGTCATGGAAGAAATACGCTTAATGATGGTTGATGGCAACCCTAGTTACAAGTTGGTGTTGTTCGTGCATTCAACAGATAAAATATCACACATGGTGATTGATCACATCAGGTAGATCAAATTAGAAGCAAAGTAAGCTGTGAGAAATTTGAAGTCATATATTGGAACTCAATTTCGCGAATGTTCTAAATGAAGTCTACACTGATAAAGGTACTTTGAAGCTAAAACAATTAACATAGCATGTTGCTTTAATCAACAAAGATCGTGAAAAGACATCATATGAGTTAATGGCCAACCAGAAGTAAACACTGAAGCTCTTTTGTGTGTTTGGAGGAAATTGATATTAATTGAAGATTTAGATGAGTATCTTGACAAGTTTGAAGTTAAGGCTCATGGAATAATTTTCTAGGCTACTCATTGAAGTCGAAAGCTTACGAGGCATATGTGATTGAAAACTAGAAGGTGATTGAAATTCTGAATGTATCGTCCTACTACACCATGATCCCAAGCATTTGAATGAAAGACTATTCTGAATCTTTGAAGTTTGACATCTTGTCAGAGTCATATTCAGATACAGATGATGAAACTGAGGTTATAGAAGGAAACAATAAAAATGAAGATGATTCAGATCCTTTTGGTGGAAATGGTAGTAAACCTACACAACTCGTGAACTTTAATAGAATCCACTGAAAAATGTTAAGGATCTTCAACACATCCTAACAATAACTTAGGGGGAGCAAATAAAAGAAGGATCTACTAGTCGTACTCAACACAATGAAAATCAAAGGAATACATTAAGAACATATCTGCCAAGACAAAAGGATTGAAGTCAAAGTCAATCCTGGAGTCTAGTTCTTAGTGATCCGGATTATTGAGTAAAGGCTAGAAGTGCTAATCAAAATGAAAATATATTTTTCGGGATCTAACATCTGGAATCCCAAAGAATATTGAAGATGCACTGATTGATCCAGATTGGGTGATTGTAATGCAAAATGATCTAAATCAGTTCGAAAGGCAGAAACTATTGAGGCTGGAACCCAGATCACAAGACGAAGCTTAAATTGGTACAATAAAGATTTTCAGAAATTGAAAGATTATTGGCATTGTCATGAGGGACAAAGCCAAATTCATTGCTACAGGTTACTATCAAGTAGAAGGTATCGAAAATGATGGAAACAGAATCTTTGGGACTTTCAAGATCTAACAGCAAGCACCAATGACGAGACTTGATCCTTTTAGGGCCTAACAAGATGAGGACCTAATAACATGACATCCATATCACTTGTTGAGCATTTAAGCATGAATATCTATCAGATGAATGTGAATAAGTGCACTCTTGAATGGTGTGTTAGAAGTTGAAGATGATGTACAACATTTCTTGGACTTTGAAGTTGCAGATCATTGGGATTTTTATATCATTCTCTTCTCAAGCTCTCTATGAATGGATTTAGGGATTCAAGCAAATCTTCAAAGAAATGGTATGACACTCTAACTACTTTATTACTTGAAAATGATTTTGGTAGAGTCGTTATACATATATATATATCTAGAATACAAAGCACACACATTTCAATATTAGTGCTAGAATACCATGATTGTATTATATGTGGGTCTACTAAAAAAACTTGTGCAATAGATATTTTGCTAAGTTAATGCAGATTAGGCACAAGATGATCATGTTGGAAGAGTTACAATTCTTTTTGGATTATAAGTAATTCAAAATAATGATGGCAATTAAAGTCAAAGATCTTTTGAAGATGCGCAATTTATTAGATTCTAGACCTACCAAGACTTCTTGCCAACAGACCACTAAGCTTGATCAGGGCAAATAAGGTATATGAACTGAAGTGACATGCTATAGATGTATGATCAGCTCATTACTTATTCAAGTGCATAAAGACCATATATTTTATTCTCAATATGCCTAAGTGCAAGTTTCTAAGTGGATACTAGAGAATCTTATCTTATAGCTAAGTTATAAATTGTTAGATATCTTAGGGGATCACCAATTCTTAGAATCAGGTACCCTAAAATAATAAGTTTAACCTAATTGGCTATATAGATAGATGCAGGTTATAAGAAAGACAGGGAAGTAATTTCTAGAAGTTGTCAATTTCGTGGAAGAGGTTGATTTCTTGTTGAAATAAGAGGAAGCATTCAACACACATAGCTGTAGCAATTGTAAAAATTAAAGCAGCTAGTGAATGTGATGCTCTGATCTTCTGAATAAGAAAACTAATTCAACTCCAACAACTCTGTTGAACACTCTATACATCACTCATGGAACAAGCACAAGGACATCATGTATCATTTCTTTCGAGATTGTTCTTAGTAGAATAACTTGCAGATATTTGCTGAACAACTTGATAAATTTATTTTGTCTAAGTTGGTTAGTGAACTTGTGATATTATTTATGTGCATATTTGTTTGAAATCCAATCTGCAAGGAATTCTCAAATGAGTTCATAAGTATTAAATCGTCCACATTTAAAGGACTTGTGAATTTATTTTTAAATCCAGTACCTCATACTTTTTGCTATTAGTTTAGTTATCATGCTTACAATGTTATATGCATATGTGGTAGTTAAATGATTTAGCATAAAGTTAGCAACATAATTATTTGTATGTTAAATATTTGATGAATATTAGTCAATGATATCTTGCTTTATTGCTCTGATATTTTTGAAAAAGCCGTTAGTATTAGTATATTTAGTTTTCTTTCTTTGACTGAGTTTTAACCTGAATGTATTAAAAAGAACTTTTTGTCTATTTCTTTTTCAAAATGTCTTATTCAAAGATACATTCATTTTTCTATTAGTTTTAGAAAAGAAAACATCAAAAATCTTTTTCAAAACTTCTCTTTTAAAAATCTTTCGATTTACAGCCCTATTTTGATTTCTAAATCCTAAGGTGTGAATCAAACTTTTCTTGAGGATAATCTTTCTTTAAATCTCAAAATCTTTTATCATCTCTGAAAAGATAGTTTTAAAAGTTTTATCGTACAAAACTTTCTCTCTCTTAATTTTTCCTTTTAAAGTGGCAGAAACTTTATGACTGCTATTTTATTCGGAGAAATTATTTTTAACTTCGAGGTACCAATCACTTATAAAATGATTTGTTTTCAAACACTTGTTTCAATATATGCTTCACATTGATTCATAGTATCTAAACAGTGGTTGTTATTCCTATACACTGCAAGCAATGTAAGAGGTGCAACAAAACACCTAGGCGCAATAAAATACTTATGAATAAGTTTCTAAGTACTTTTGTTGTTTCTATACATTGCAAGCACTCTATGAGGTACAATAAAACTTTCCCTTAGGCGCAACAAAAGTTTCATGGCTACTATACACTGCACTCACTCTACATGCGCAAGAAAGGACTTAACATTGTGAAGAACAAATCAATTTTAATTGATTTGAAAAGTCTACACCATATAAAAACAAAATAACGTGCTCATTCTGAAGTGTGTTATGGTTCGTCTCTTCCAATAAAGTGCCAGATATGAACATAACAAATAATATATAGAGGGGTCAAAACAAATCAAAACTATATCCATTACTCCTTATCGGAGTCTTTTGTTAATGGCCGAATAAACCTCGAATATTTTAAGGGTCTTTACAAAATACTCCCGGTAGTTAAATCCTAAGATAAAATTATAGATACAAATATTATATTGGATTTGGCTTGTATATTTTTGTACTAGCAAAGAACTAATTTGTTCTTTGGAAATTAGTTATATTTTTAACTGGGTGTAGCAACCTCAGGGTTTATATACGAAAGATATATTCCCTGAAACTTGTCTCGTTAAATTACTTGCTAATTTTCTAGAACATTAATGATTATTCATAAATACAGAAAATTAGTAAGTCAGCCTCCTAAACACTATTCACCTCATGAACTCGAACCCACTAACTGAACTCTAAATTATTTATCCGCAAAAGATTCGAAAGAATTTTTTAATTTAGTGAGTTTTGTAATTAACTCCCCTTCTACGATATTTCGGGACCCAACATCCTAATGTTCCTTAGTGGAGATGATTCTCTAGAGTTTGGGAATGAATCTTTGCTCTTCAGGATAAGGAAGTTGTTGAAGTTGTTCCATCAGTTTCTTCAGTATTTTTGTCCTATAAGGAATCTATACTCCAGAATTCCTTGACTCTATCTTCATTTTCGAACATAAGTCCATCCGAATATACTACAGTTTTAGGTTCTTCAGCTTCGTAGAAATCCAAAGGATGAGTTTTGAAGGTTTTTATTAGCTCCAAGAATTTATTGATCAACATTCCTCTCAAGACTTGTGTTTTAATATCAAGACCTTTTGTGATTTAAAGCATCCTTTTAACCATAAAGTAGTTTGCTTCATTTCATGTCCCAAAGCTTTAACCTAATCAGTAGCATAAAAGATATTTATCTTGTTCAAAGAATTAAACTCAGACCACTCAGCAACATCTTTAGTGATTAATTCAGCCTTTAACTCATCTATGTTGTTGATGGTGGGTCTCTTGACATCAAGATATTCTTCATGCAGTTTCTCATTTGTCTGCTTCCAACCTCTTCTACTTGGCTTCCTGCTAGAGTGAGGCTTATGTCTCTCAGCCCTTGCAATCCTGCGTTTCTTGGTTGTAGTGAATTTTCTTGACAGTGACTTAGAAGTTATTGTCAAGGTAGGCTTGACAACATCTTTTATGACAACAAGATTTGCTTCTATGACAGTATGTTCTATGACAGCAGGTTTTATGGCAGTAGGTTCTGTGATAGTAGGTTCACCCTTATTACTCCTAATAGCATCATTTTTGTCATTCTCAAAACCCAGAACCAGTCTCTTCAAGGCCCTTCCTTCAACACCATCCTTATACTCCTTCTCATCCTTCTCCTTATCTTCATCCACCTTATTTCTAGTTCCAGATGATCTTTCACCATTGTTATTGTGTTGGCTAGAACTACCTGCACCTCTATCAGGCTTTTCATCATCATTTCCATCCTTATTTCACCCTATTCTATCTGATGGGTTCCGAGGTATAAAACGCAGCGGATAAACGTAAATATAACGAAAATTTTCGGAACCCAAACGCAGGATCATGTATAAGAATTGACGGATTATGGTGATAATCGAATCATACCTATTAAGATTTTGAATGCCACGAACTCAACGGAGATCCTTGCTATCACGATTTGTGTCTTCCTCTCGAAAGCACCTCTATGGTATCCACACGAGCACCTTCAAGAACGTCTCACGATCTTGAACACGGAACGGAAGTACTAGCCTCCTTTGATAGGTTTCGAATTCTCTCTGCCTCTTCCTATGCTGCCTCTTCTGCTAGGGTTTTTACAAAAACGTGCAAGCCATTTAACCTATCATTATCTATTTATAATGATTGGTTAATGGGCCTTTTTAGCAAAAACCTAACCCATGTAGGCATAGGATTAAATAATAAAACATGCTTCTATTATTTAATTAATAATTAAGTCATACTTAATTATTATTGGCAGAAATATAATTCTTCAAATTCGAATTTATTTCAATTAATTAAGTCTCACTTAATTAATATAATAAATTCGAATTAATCATCAATTAATTTAAATCTATAATTTAAATTAACTATTCCTCTAGGTGCTCTATGTGTGTGACCCTATAGGCTATTATTTAATTAGCAATAATTTTATTCTCCAATAATATTATAAACAATAAGCGGTATCTAGTAATACATCATTGCTACCTAATTAAACAATAATTAAATCGTGATTCGATAAAACCTTTCGTGATTAATGTTTCCGTGTAATATAATCCCTTTAACCATATATATTATAGATTAAACTCGAGGCATGTATTTAGTCATCCTCTTCAACATTTAATCCGGGTTTACTTGATCCATGAGTAGACTATGAAAAACAAATTATTATTTGAGCACGGCCATGCATTTTATAGTCTCACTCAATCAAGAGGCCAATAATATCTCTCCTAATTATAGGAGGGTTAAATCCTTTATCTATCATTCATATTTCTCATACGACTCATGATATACCCGATGTCCACTTTTATCATCACCCGGTCAAAGGTAACTTTTAATGTAGTCAAAGTATATCAATCCTCGTATAGAAATATAATGATCTCAAGTCAGAGGATCATTACACCATTATCACTGTGAGTCTTTCTTACGACTTAATTAAACATGAAGAATCTCACTGTGGGTCTGTCCAGTACCATGTACCCCTACATGTACCTATGTATTGACTTTAGTATCCCCATACTTATAACCAATGAGATGTGGTTATCTGTCAAACAACATACTAGTCTATTTATGTATTATTATTGTCCTATCATAATAATACTCGACTAGGGAACCTTTAAGAATATGATATATTATATAATCTCAAGTTCAAGTCATGTACTTAAACTATATAACGAGTATCATGATTCTAAGGACATTTATTATGCTAACAAATATATCACAGTAATTAAAGTCATAATAAATACGTTTATTGAATAATCAAATGACATAAATGTTTATTAAAAGGAAAAATTGTATTGCCTCTAGGGCACCTACACTAACAATCTCCCACTTGCACTAGAGCCAATCACCCATGTATCTAATACCCATGGAACTAGTGTGACCGTCGTGCTTCTGCTGCGACAAGCCTTTGGTCAGTGGGTCTGCAATGTTATCATTTGTGTGCACTTTACATATGTGTATGTCACCCCTCTCATTAATCTCTCGAATGAGGTGATATCTCCTGAGTATATGTTTGGTTCGGGAGTGAGCTCTAGGTTCTTTAGCTTGTGCAATGGCTCCATTATTATCGCAGTATAGATCAATGGGATCTGCGATTGATGGAACCACTCCCAATTCAGTAATGAATTTTCGAATCCAAACTGCTTCCTTAGCCGCTTCACAAGCTGCAATGTACTCAGCCTCCATTGTAGAATCAGCTACTGTTTCTTGTTTTGAACTCTTCCAACTTACAGCACCTCCGTTTAGACAAAACACAAAACCAGACTGTGATACAGTATCATCCCTGTCTGTTTGGAAACTTGCATCGGTGTAACCTTTTACTACTAGTTTCTCCTCTCCTCTATACACCAAGAATGAATCTTTAGTCCTTTTCAAGTACTTTAGAATATTCTTGACAGCCGTCCAGTGACCTTCACCTGGATTAGATTGGTATCTGCTCGTCATGCTTAAAGCATACGAAACATCTGGGCGAGTACATACCATCGCATACATGATGGATCCAATTGCTGAGGCATATGGAACCTTACTCATGCGGTCCTTGTCATCCAATGATTTCGGACACTGATCTTTAGAGATCGTTATCCCTTGAGATACGGGGACATATCCCCTTTTTGCATTTTGCATACCAAAACGGTGCAAAACCTTATCGATGTATGTACTCTGACTTAGACCGATCATCCTTCTAGATCTATCCCTATAGATCCTCATTCCTAGAATGTAGGATGCATCTCCTAAGTCTTTCATAGAGAAATTACTCCCTAACCAAATCTTAACAGCCTTGAGAGAAGGTATGTCATTCCCCATTAGTAGTATGTCATCAACATATAGTACTATGAATGCCACATGGCTCCCACTAACCTTCTTGTAAACACAAGGTTCATCCTCGTTTTGAACAAATCCATACTCTTTGATAGTTTCATCAAAACGGATGTTCCATCTCCTAGAGGCTTGCTTTAATCCATAAATGGATCGACGTAATTTACATATCTTGCTAACATTCCCTGGACTGACAAAACCTTCAGGTTGTGTCATGTACACATCCACATCTTCTTCAAGGCTTCCATTAAGGAAGGCTGTTTTGACATCCATTTGCCAGATTTCATAATCATGGAATGCTGCAATAGCAAGCAAAATCCTTATGGATTTGACCATAGCCACTGGTGAGAAGGTTTCATCATAGTCAATACCATGAATTTGCTTGAAACCTTTTGCAACTAGCCTTGCTTTATAGGTCTGAACATTTCCATCCATGTCAGTTTTCTTCTTGAAAACCCATTTGCACCCTATGGGTTTTACCCCTTCAGGTGGATCAACCAAAGTCCATACTTGGTTTTCATATATGGATTCCATCTCGGATTTCATGGCTTCTAGCCATCTCTTAGATTCTGGACTGCTCATAGCATCTTGGTATGTGAGAGGCTCATCTTCATCTATGAGCATCAAATCACCACATTGAGTCAAAAGAAATCCATATCTCTCTGGCTCATGGCGAATTCTACCAGTTCTACGAACAACCTGTGTTTGTTGAGCGTTATTATTATCCTGCTCTTGTTCCACTTCAGGTTCAATGCTATTTTGTGGTTCTCGATCTTCATCGAGGTCTATAGTTCTCCCACTTTTTCTTTTGGAAACAAAATCCCTTTCCATGAAGACAGCATCTCGAGCAATAAACACTTTTTGCTCAGAAGGACTATAGAAATAATACGCCTTTGTTTCTTTAGGGTATCCCACAAAATTGCACTCTTCAGATTTAGGTCCAAGCTTGTCAGATACTTGACGCTTCACAAACGCCTTGCATCCCCAAACTTTCATAAAGCTCATGCCTGACCGTTTCTTCTCCCATATCTCATATGGAGTCTTTTGAACCTTCTTAGTAGGAACACGGTTAAGTGTGAAAGCCGCTGTTTCTAGAGCATAACCCCAGAAACTAATTGGAAGATCTGCATGACTCATCATCGATCGCACCATGTCCAACAAGGTGCGATTTCTCCTCTCTGAAACTCCATTCCATTGAGGTGTACCTGGCGGAGTGAGTTGTGATACAATACCACACTCCTTTAAATAATCTTTAAATTCAGTGCTCAAGTATTCTCCTCCACGATCAGATCGTAAGATTTTAATACTTGCACCTCCGCCAATTTGCTTCTCTACTTCAGCCTTGTATTCTATGAACTTTTCAAAAGAATCGGATTTATTCTTCATAAGATATACATATCCATATCTACTGAAATCATCAGTAAATGTTATGAAGTAGTAGTAGCCTCCTCTAGCCATCACACGCATTGGGCCACATACATCACTATGTATTAGCTCCAAACGTTCAGTGGCCCTTTGACCCTTACCAGTGAAAGGGGCTTTAGTCATTTTACCAAGCAAACAAGATTCGCATTCTTGGTATGATTCAAAATCAAACTTATCCAAATATCCATCCTTATGTAATTTGGATATGCGTTTCTCATTTATATGGCCTAGACGACAATGCCAGAGGTATGTTTGATTTGAGTCATTAACTTTAAGTCGTTTGTTTTCTATATTACAGACAGGATTATCTAAGTCAAGAACATATAAACCATTAAACAAACGCGCAACACCATAGGTTAAATCATTCAAAGCAAAAGAGCAACTGTTGTCCTTTATTGTAAACGAAAAACCTTTCTTGTCCAAACAAGAAACAGAAATAATGTTTCTGCGAATTGCAGGCACGTAATAACAATTCTCCAGTTCTAAAACTAGCCCAGAGGGCAAAGATAAATAATAGGTTCCTACAGCTAAAGCAGCAACTCTTGCTCCGTTGCCAACTCGTAGGTCCATTTCTCCTTTAGCCAATGTCCTACTTCTCTGCATTTCCTGCACATTTATACAAATGTGAGAAGCACATCCGGTATCCAATACCCAAGATGTAGAAATAGACAGATTGACTTCTATAACATATATACCTGAATTAGAAGCTTGCTCAGCCCTCTTCTTCTTCAGATCCTCCAAGTAAACTGAACAGTTTCTCTTCCAGTGACCAGTTTTCTTACAGTAGTGACATTCACCCTTAGCGACCCCACCTTTAGGCTTTAAAGCCTGTTTAGGACCTGACTTTGGCTTGGGTGTAGAATCAGAACCTGTCTTCTTCTTACCCTTCCACTTGCCTTTCCCTTTGGCCTTACCTTTATTGCCCACCATCAGTATGGGAGCAGGTTCAGCCGTCTTCATGTTGGTCTCATATGTTCTCAACATAGCCAACAATTCAGTAGGTGTTTTGTCAAACTCATTCATATTGTAGTTGATAACAAACTGAGTGAATTTGTTGTTCAAAGAATTCAAGATTAGGTCAATACCAGTTTCCGGACCAATCGGGAAACCCAAAGTATCAAGATACTCAATGTAACCAATCATCTTCAGAACATGTGGGCCAACTGGTTCATTTGCCCCTTGTTTGCAGTTAAAGAGTGACTTGCTCGTGTTGAACCTTTCTTGACGAGTTTGGCTTGCAAACATGCTTTGCAAGTGCTCATTGATAGTATATGCATCCATATGCACATGCTGTCTTTGAAGCTCAGCACTCATAGTTGCTAACATAAGACACGCAACATCAGTTGCATCATTCTCATCCTTTGTGTGGGCCGCTCGTTCCTCAACAGTAGCGCCCTCAGGAAGGGGACCTGCCGGAGGAATATCAATGACATGAAGCTTGCGCTCCTGCCTGAGGACAATCCTCAAATTCCTCTGCCAGTCTAGGAAGTTGTTTCCTCCTGTCAGCTTATCCTTCTCAAGGACAGATCGTACGGATAGTGTGTTTGTGTTGTTTGTCATTACTTGGTATCTACAATGATAAAAGCACAAAATTAAACATTAGATTGTCTGAGTTATTTATTATGTTCAAATGATTATGATACATTCATAATATATCTCCCACTATTTTTATCAAATCAATAGCCCTTACTATTAATTTGGAAAGTATATCCCATAATCCTTTCTAGTGAGCCAAGATCCATATTTCGTCATGTCTCAAGTCAACCACTGGAAGTCCTTAAGAATGATTATTTAGGTAGACAACATTTGTCAATTATATCATATATAATTCTTGGATAGTTTGGTGAGCAACGATTGATCTTATCTATCTAATAGATTTTTAACCAAACTCTATGCTTCTAAGTTCATAATGGTTGAATATAACCGTTTACTTTCACCTTATTATGACGACTCAGTTAAGTTTGACCCAATGATACAACGGCCGAATATAACCGTTTATATTCGTCGCATCTCACCACGATAGACAGGAGTCCCCTGCCACTGACAGTCTTTCCCCTAATCGATCTAGGATTCGATGAGTGTTCATTCATTGGAAAGCATCTGATTAAAACTTAATATTTTGTTAAGGGGTTTAGAAAATTTTACGACGATCATGATCACATCATGAAGAGATCCTCAATTTTTCCTTGAACTAAATATTTCAAATTGACATCTTAAATTGTTCATTTCCCAGGTAGATGGAGGATACCAGTGGTCACACTTAAAACCCATCAGCCTTACGAATACGCATATCCGTTTTTGTCAGAAAATCCCAATTATAGATATCAAAATCCATATTCAATTCCGTGTTTTAAAAATCCATATTTCATAAACACAAGAATCTCATGATCGTTTGTTGATTTTAAAATCTTGAATCGTTACAGATTTTATCTTGAGTCGTTACAGATTTTATCTTGTTTAAACAAGCATGGCATGGGTGTCGTATCTAATACATACATACATACATACATGATTAATCTAATTAAAGCATGCATCATTCATACATCAATATGTAAAGTGCAGTATGTAAACGTGCTTGGTTATGGCCCCTTTCCTATGTGATCCTTTCGAGCTAATGAAAGGATCAAAGTCAATCTATGGTGGTAAAATATAAATACAATTACATGTCTTCATTCTTCTTGTATCCACTAGTGCCTGCTCCTCTTCTTGGATCATCTTTCAGTCTTCAAGTACATTACATGGAATAATTGAATACAACCTAAGCTAATGTACTTACATAAGAAAACTCGAGTTACATTCGAGGTTAAACAATTACAAGAATGAAGAAAACGACATGCAAGTCGTATTTATAAAACCAAAACCAAAAACCATTAATCTAGGGGTCTAAGGGCCATAACCAGCACCATGCTCAAGTACACAAAATAAAATATTGCGGGGGTCCGGGGGCGGCAGCCCCTGGGCGGGGGTCCGGGGGCGGCAGCCCCAGGCGGGGTCTGGGGCGGCAGCCCCAGGCGGGGTCTGGGGCGGCAGCCCCCGGCGGGGTCTGGGGGCGGCAGCCCCCGGCTGGGGTCGAGCTGACAGGTCAGCTCGAAATCAGATTTTTTTTTTTATTTTCGAAGACCAGTCCTATTCAGAAATCATCAATTTCTGAACTACAGATCATATCTGTTGGCCCTTTTTCCCACTGCATCTTATACAGTTTCAGAAGCATGTATCATATACATACTTATCATATCCCAGTTAACAGATCATGTCCAACATAATCTGTCCACCAGTTTATATCACTATACAAACTGACCCTCATGCATAATATACAAATCGCAATATGGCATATAAATCAGTCATGACAAATCATTAACATGCTAGTATCATCACCACATATTACAATTCGAATATACATGAAGAACATAGCATGGCAGAAGCATGGCAGTAACAAAGCAGTAGCATGGCAGTGGCATGGCAGTCACCAAAACAGGCATATTTGCATCAAATACAGTTAACACGTAGTCTCTTATACACGTAAATATAAGTATGTTCTATGACAGCAGGTTTTATGGCAGTAGGTTCTGTGATAGTAGGTTCACCCTTATTACTCCTAATAGCATCATTTTTGTCATTCTCAAAACCCAGAACCAGTCTCTTCAAGGCCCTTCCTTCAACACCATCCTTATACTCCTTCTCATCCTTCTCCTTATCTTCA